>JAJGRX010001283.1:0-1200000 GCA_025461125.1 Carex kokanica | reverse complement strand
TAGCATCAAATAGACCAGCAAATAAATGAGTCCCTATTTTTCCAAAATCACAGTTCTGAAATAAATTAGGACTTGACATGTTAAATTTAAACCATATGTCAAATCTTTATAAAATAAAATAAAATACAAACAATTGAAGTGACTTAAAAATCAACTTTTCTTTAAAAAAAATAGACAAAACATTGCCCCATCAAAATGTTAATCGTTTTGTTTTTTTGGTTGAAAGCCCGTCGGAGATTGCATTGATTCAACGATTTACAAAGTAGCTATTATATAGATTTTTTTGTTTGAATTAAGAAGCATGAAAACATATACATTGAGCTACTTGTAAAATCATCTAATTTGCTATGTCAGAAAATAACTGATATGTGAAGCCAGAATGTACGAATTGGTCTATTCGCGCCCGATTAACTGATCGTTTCATTTTGTTTAGACGTTATCACAAGTATAATCGTTTCCCTGCTGACCTGCTTGCTTGAATATTTTTTTCTTCTTATATTTTCTAACCCAAAAATATTGGCAAAATAATTTTCAGGGGCAATTATGTATATCCTTCGAAAAATATAAAATTACGTATAAATCCCTTTAAACTTCATAATATCAAACTTACTCTTCTAAATTAAAAAAAAATCCAATTTATTACCTTTTCAATCAAAACTGATTTAAGTTTACAAGAGAAGGGATCCGATTACAACATTTTTGAGTTACCACAAAGTTACCCCAACTATTTTCTACATTTTCAAAGTCCAAATTATCGATCCAAACCGTTCAACATGATCTCCACAATAAATTGTGCTTGCAGATCAAATTTTATATTTTTTTGAATTTTTTTACTATTTATTAAGATGGGTACAAAATTCAATGGTCTGAATTTGACTATTTTTTGTAAAATACTTAATAAATAGTAAAAAAATTCAAAAAATGTAAAATTTGATCTGCAAGCATATTTTATTGTGGAGATCATGTTGAACGGTTTGGATCGACGATTTGGACTTTGAAAATGTAAAAAATGGTTGGAGTAACTTTGTGGTAACTCAAAAGTGTTGTAATCGGATCCCTCCTCAGTTTATAAAGTTTTTATTTTACCCTTTATTAAAAAATAAAAATATATACCTATGTAAGGAAAATTGTCAACAAAAATATGTACTCATAAATCTCATTTTATTCTTCTAATTTGTCAAGTCTGTGAAACTAATAGTTTATTTTTCTAATTGCGAGCACACAAGCATATATTTATATGTCACAGTTTATACAGGACATTTAGACAAATAAACTATCTATCCACACAAATAAGCCAGTTAGAAGATTGAACCATGCTACACATATTTATTTTTATTAAAGGGGGAATTTCATTATATCCCTCAAAAGTTTCAATATTACACATTTATCCCTCTAAAATTAGTAATTACATATTTATCCTTGAAAATTGTAGAAACTCGCATATTTGTCCAATCTAACTCTACAACATATCAAATACCTCCAAAAATAATTAAATAATATTTTTTAAAACTTTAAAATTAATTTTACAATATTAATTAATAATATATTGCATTATTATGCCATTCGATTTTGTCTTTTTAGTCCGCCTGAGTTCTCTTCTCTCTAAGACGCCAAAACTCCCGCCTCTCTCTCCAAACGAAGATGAAAAAATTAAAACAACGAGGGGTGGCAGAAATTTGTGAGAGGGGAGGCGACAAGAGAAGGCAGGGAGAAACTTGTGATTTGGAACGTTTGGAGAGAGAAGCGGGAGGTTCGGCGCCTTAAAGATAAGAGAACTCAGGCAGACTAAAGTGACATAAACGAAGGCGATAATGGTCAACATATTATTAATTAATATTGTAAAATAAATTTCAATGTTATAAAAATATTATTTAATTATTTTTAGAGATATTTTATATGTTATAGTGTTAGATTGGACAAATATGTGAGTTTGTACAGTTTTCAAGGATAAATATGTAATTATTGATTTTGGAGGGATAAATACGTAATATTGAAACTTTCGAGGGATATACATGAAATTCCCCCTTTATTAAAAATAAACTAAAAATTTATACATTTATAATTTGAGTTTTAATAGAAAAGATAAATTGAATAAATTTCTGAAATTTTAAATTTATACATGTACATATAATATTATGAATTTTAAAAAATTACATAATTCTTCTTTTTCTAAAGATATAGACAGTATGAGTAGAATTAGGGTGTTCTTAAGCTCACCAAGTTTCTTTGTGAGCTTAATAAAAAATCTATTGAATTAGCTTCAAACAATGCATTCAAATCGTTGAAACTGATCTACTTCACGAGTGATGCGTTTACATGTCAAATTTATAAAATTTCGAACAAATTTAATATAAAGTCAAGCGGTAAAAAAAATATAGTTTATAAGTTAATTTTAATGTGTTCATTTTTCATTATTTTTTGACCGTTTGACTTTATATTAAATTACTTTGAAAATTTAAAAACTTGACATGTAAACTCACACTCGTGAAGTAGATCGGTTTCAACGGTTTGGATGAGTCGCTTGAAACCAATCCGATAGATTTTTGAGTTATGCTTATAAAGAGGCTTGGTGAGCTTAAGAAAACCCTAGTTCTAGTGTTTTGAAAAAAACCGGCCAGTCTAGGACCGGACCGGACCACCCGAGGAACCGACCCGGACCGTGGTCAAAACCTGGACCTACTCAGATCGAGGATAAAGAGGGTCTTAGCACGGTTTTTGGTGTATTTTTTCCACTAGACCCGACTAGCCCAGGCGGTTCTAAACCCGTGGACCGGACCGGACCATAACCGGACTAAACCAGGACCCGACTATGCCTAAACCGTGATAAACCGGACTAAACCCGTCCCGTGGTCAAAACCGTGCAAAACCGTGGTCAAAACCATGCTAAATCGTTCTAAACCATGCCTAAACTCGTACGGACCAGACCGAAACCAGATTGGACCTTGGACTGGATCGTGGTCAACTGGACCATGGTTCTAGCACGGATTTGGACCAACTATTTCAAGTCAGACCCGCCGGACCCAGACCGTGTAGACCCGTAGAAACCGTAGACCATGTGGAACCGTGGCCCAGTCGGATGCGGACCGGACTGGACCGGCCCGTTTGCAATACACTGCCTAGTTCAGTACTTCTACTCTAGACAGTATATATAAATTTGAGTGAGGCTATGGTGCTATGCATAGCACCAATGGCTAGTGTACTACGGCTCAATATGGTACTTTTTAAAATCCTAACGGTCGATCCGACCGTTCAATGTGATATCCATATGAATATGTACTTGCAAACTAAATTTTATATTTTTTCGAATTTTTTTACTATGTTTTCAGATAGGTAGAAAAATCAGTGTTTTTTGAAATTTCTGGACCATCAAAATTCTACCTATCTGAAAAAATAGTAAAAAAATTCGAAAAAATATAAAATTTAGTTTGCAAGTATATATTCATATGGTTATCACATTGAACGGTCGGATCGACCGTTAGGATTTTAAAAAGTACCATATTGAACTGTAGTACACTAGCCATCCGTGCTATGCATAGCACCATAGCCTCACTCTATAAATTTCTTCACAATTTTTTATAGCCTCTACAGAGCCGGTTCAACGCGCGGTCCCAATCTCAGAGTCACAGATATCTGAAGCTGATTGTTATTGGTCCGAATATCAGCCTTGCATAGCGGGAATAGATAAAGAGATTCTCTGTGGCTACTCGGCAATAGAATGTTGTTGATTTACTATTCAACAAAAGTAAATTCTTCTAATAATCATAGTAACAACATTCGCGTTTAATTCGCGAATAAAACGTTTTTGGAGTGTTTCCGAGCCGAATAGCGTATTATTCGTTGACCGAACCTTTGACCGAATAAAACGCGAGTTTAATAATTTTTATGAATAATACGCGTTTTTTTCACTTTATTTTCGGAAAAAAAATTGGAATATCGTGCACAGTATCCAATTTCTCTTTCGCGCGCACAGTGCCGAGCACATTTCCCATTGCGCAGAGGCACCCACGTGAGAGACAGAGAGAGCACATTTCTCCATTTCTTTATTTTAATATATTTTTTATTATATTGATCTTCTGTGGCAAATAAAAGCAGTATATTGTATAGTAAATCATCGGTAATGAATTAAATATGCACTGAGGTCTCGTATTGTAATTCCGAATCATTTCCGAATTATACCCGAATTATTTCCGAATCACGAATTTTTGACCCTGCCGAACCGAACCCGAATTATTTATTTGTTACTATGCTAATAATTGGCAATGAAATCAATTTAGTTGGTCATATAATCAGAGACACGAACATGACCAATTTGTATTGGCACATGGAGTCAAGCAAGATGAGAAAAAAAATGCAGGAAGGAAAAAAATAAAGGGAAGTATTTAGGGTACGTTTGGATCAACTCTAGAATAGCTAGAATAACTACTGTTTAGAATAGTAAATAAGAATAGCTATTGTTTAAGAACAGTGCTAACTCAAGCTATTCGGAATAGTGAAAAAGTTGTTTGGATTGCATATTTGGAATAGAGTTTGGAGGAAATGAATAAAGTAATAATTTATGTGTTAGATTAAATATAATACAATATAATATTAATTTAAATATTAAATGTAATATAATATTATTTTAAATATTAGATTAGTATTAAATATATTAAATATAATATAATATTAGGTTAAATGTTAAATGTAATATAATATTAATTTAAATATTAGATTAGTATTAAATAAAATTTTAGATTAAATGTATTATAAAATTAGTTTAAATATTAAATGTAATATAATATTATTTTAAATATTAGATTAGTATTAAATAAAATATTAGATTAAATGTAATATAATATTAGTTTAAATATTAGATTAGTATTAAATAAAATATCAGATTAAATATAATATAATATTAGATTAAATATAATATAATATTAGATTAAATATAATATAATATAATATTAATTTAAATATTAAATGTAATATAATATTATTTTAAATATTAAATTAGTATTAACTAAAATATTAGATTAAATATAATACGATATAATATTAATTTAAGGCAAATTCTTCTATGGACATAAGGACCTATTTGTAAAATGAACATATTTTCATTTTCAAAGTTCAAACAGTCGATCCGACCGTTCAACATTATCTCCATATTAAAATGTACTTGGAGGTCAAATTTTACATTTTTTTGAATTTTTTTACTATTTATTAAGTATTTTACAAAACTAGTCAAATTCAGAACATTGAATTTTGTAAAATACTTAATAAATAGTAAAAAAATTCAAAAAATGTAAAATTTGACCTCCAAGTACATTTTAATACGGAGATAATGTTGAACGGTCGGATTGACTGTTTGAACTTTGAAAATGAAAATATGTTCATTTTACAAATAGGTCCTTATGTCTATAGAAGCATCTCTCTTAATTTAAATATTAAATGTAATATAATATTAGTTTAAATATTAGATTAGTATTAATATTGAAAGCAACAAATGCTATTCCATATTTTTATAAGAATAGCGAATAGCTCTATTCTTCCTATTCCGAATAGTTCTATTTCTTGTTTGAATTGTTCTTGTTCCGAATAGCAATGCTATTTTAAAAATAGCGCTATTCTTAGTGCATCCAAACATATCAGAGAGAGACAGAGGCTCCGGAGAGAGACGTTTAGAAGCGGGAATTGCCGCTTTATTGCCTTTTTTATGTTGCACGCATCATACAGTGAGAGAGAGAGAGGATAATTTTTTATTTTTTAGAAACGG
Source organism: Carex kokanica (assembly GCA_025461125.1). Classification (NCBI taxonomy): domain Eukaryota; kingdom Viridiplantae; phylum Streptophyta; class Magnoliopsida; order Poales; family Cyperaceae; genus Carex; species Carex kokanica. The sequence continues at coordinate 1,194,248 of JAJGRX010001283.1, read as the reverse complement.
TGAGAGAAATTGCAGAAAGAAATGAAAGTGGAGTTCGAGTCCAGGCCTCTGAAGTAACTGAAATTTTGGTTTAACATCTCGACCGTCGGTTACAATATGGTCTGATGTGGAACCTTTATGGTTCGTGCCAAAAAATCTGACAGTCCGGACCTAAAATCAAATTTTAAGGTACCTTAGGTGATATGAATACTAAGAGTCCTGGGTACTACTAAGCTTCCCCATCCCTTCTGCCCCCACCTTTCTTCTCTCCCACCGCAACCCCACACCACACAAGAGAAAAAAAAAAAACAAAGAATAACAACATACCAAGCAAACAGCTCCCTCCCAAGAGAAGGGATTGGAAAAGCAAATCCCCTTGCATGAGGAGGTAATTAGGGAAATAGATGAGAGGGATGCCCTTCGCTGCACTGCCGCACAGAGGGGGGCTACAGCTACAAGCAGCAGCTGCGGCAATTTTACCAGTGGAGGAAGAAGAACCCGCCGCCTTCGCCAAGCGCCAGAAATTCGGGTGTGTTGGAGAAGGGATCGAACCCAGGTCGGTACTGGATCACCATACGAGCAGTCCTAGCCCACCCACCTCGTCGTCTTCCCTCGGGTGCGGTGGTGTGGCGACCGTCTCTGACAACACCCACGAATGGCCCGACTCGGACCAGCCCGGCAACACCACTCGAGGGAAGGACGAGTGGGCTCTCTCTGACCTCCACCCACTCCCTCCAGGCGCTGCTGAGATGGGTCCCGAATGGGAGGCCATGCTCTCTGACGCAGCGGCTCCTACAGCCTCGTCTGGACCCCAGGAACAAAGCTTCTTGCGCTGGATCATGGGTGAAGCTGAGGACCCGGCTGGAAAACCTCTGCAGCTTGGGTTTGATGGGAATAGCAATACCACCAGCAACAGCAGTGGCAATGCGGGAATGGTGTTCGGGTTGGTGGATACACCTGAACTGGTCGTCGACCAGATGCAACTACCCCCTCCGCTTGTTCGTCTGCCGGGTCTGTTCTTGCAGGAAGCACCAGAGGAAGAGAAGCCTGTTCTCTTGACGCCTTTTCCAAGCCTGCTCTTGAACCAGCAGCAACAGCAAGTTGGAGAGAATCCGTCGTTCTTCCTTCCCATGCAAGCAGATCTCCAGCCATCGATGGCAAACCAGTCGTTCTTTCTGCCACCGCAAGCGAAGAGGCCCCATCCCATGGCTGGCCCGGGCCCAGAGCTCTTTTTAAGGGGGAATCAAATGTTGCCCTCTCAGCAAGCCCAAATCTTTGCACCTTCCCTGCAAATCCCTTCTCAGCCGAGAACTATGCTAATGAAACCAAAAGCCGAGACAGAGAACCAGGTGCCACCACCTCTAGTGGAACAGCTACTAGAGGTGGCAAAAATGGTAGAGACCGGTAATGCCTCCGGCGCGCGCGGGATATTGGCGCGGCTCAATCACCAGCTTCCGGTTCCTGCCGGGAAGCCCCTCCTCCGTGCCTCCTTCTACTTCAAGGAGTCACTCAACCAGATCCTATCTGGTTCGGCCTCGGCCCCCTCCACTCCAGTGAAATCCCCATATGATGTGGCAGTGAAGCTCGGGGCCCACAAGGCATTCAACGAGCTTTCCCCAGTTCTTCACTTCATCAATTTCACCTCGGTGCAAGCATTGTTGGACGAGCTGGGTGCTGCCGACCGAATCCACATCATTGATTTTGACATTGGAATTGGAGGCCAGTGGTCGTCATTCATGCAAGAAATTGCTCAGAGGCGATGCTCCCCAACCGGTACCGGTAACATAACGGTGCTTAAAGTGACCGCCTTTGTGACTTCTTCGTCTCACCATTTGCTCGAGCTACACTTAATTCGAGATAACCTTTGTCAGTTTGCGAATGATGTCAACATACCGTTCGAATTTAATATCTTAAGCCTTGAGTCATTTGACCCATCAGAGCTCCTTGCCATGGGAGGCAACAGCGAGGCCATTGCCGTGAACCTCCCGGTGAGCTCTGTCTATGGACCTTCCTTCCCAACTCTTCTTCAGCTTGTTAAACAATTACGCCCCCGTATTTTGATCTCGATAGTCCATGGTTGTGACCGAGGAGACCTCCCCTTCTCGCCCTACTTCTATCATGCCTTTCAATCATATGTTTCCCTTCTCGACTCACTAGACTCGGTGGGACCCAACACGGAAACAGCGAACAAGATTGAGCGGTTTGTGCTCCTTCCAAGGATTGAGGGATCAGTGGTCGGGCGGCACCGCATGGGGGCCAAGATGCTGCCATGGAGAACATTGTTTGCTTCGGCTGGGTACACGCCGGTGCCGTTTAGCAATATGGCCGAGGCTCAAGCTGAGTGTCTTGCCAAGAGGGTGCAAGTGAAGGGATTTCATGTGGACAGGAGACAGGGTTCTCTCATGTTGTCTTGGCATCACAGCGAACTCGTCTCGATTACGGCATGGAAGGGTTGTTGATTGCCATTTATTTGCAATTTGGAGCCACGTAAGTTAATTAATTGTTGGGTTTTGGGGATAAATGGAAAATATTTCAAGTAATTTGTTGTGAACTAGATGTTGTTTTATCTTTTCTTGGGATCCTAATTGGTTGTGTTGTATAATTCAGAGTTCTACTCAAAAGGTGCTTGTTTTAGCAGAGAAACAAGTCTGTGAATTTTGAGTAGGGGTGAACTTGATAGTGTAGAATGTCTGAGAAGAGCGTGTAGTAGCTTCTCTGTTATAATCTATCAGAGTAATGTTCTTTTTAATTCCTGTTATATAATTCTCACCATTTCCGTTGTTTTCTCTGAAAATCTGCATTGCATCCTTTTCTGAAATCATCTGGATTCATCATTTATTGTTTGGAATGAGAACTTTTGCAATTGATTTTGTTGATAATTCTTTGAAATTGTACTTGAAATTTCATACAAAATGAAATGCCCATTATCATTACTTAATTCAATGGAACAGGATTACAGGACTCAGTTTAATGTTCAATTGTTTCATGCACCTCTTTCAAAAAGAAGCTACTTTTGGAGGGCTGTACAGAAATTAGAGCTACAGGATAAGGTACTCATTTAATATCGTATAATACTAATATGCAAGATCTATATATCGTCGATCTGTATTGTTTATATTTCGTTATTCCCGTCTCGTAAGATTGCAAAGTAGGTATTTAACTATTAACTGTGTTAAGATCTCCTGACAACTGTCTATTTTAAAAACTTTAACAACAGTGGTTTTAGATCATGCCAAAAAATAAATTAAGAAGTAGAAGAAAATTATTGGCATGTTACTTTCCTTGTCGATCGGATGTTGTTGATTTTTATGTAATTTAAATGTTATTTGATGTTTTATCAAAAAAATGGCGGGACAATTGTAAATTTTTATGTCATTTCATAAACGGTGAAACTTGTATAAATTTCTGTTATTTTTCATGTATATTATTGGTTATAAAGTATATATTACATTTTATTTATCAGATTTTAAAATTTTAAATAAATTTTATGGCAGTTAAGGTTGTAAAATTTCAAATTTTTGTGCAAATTAAGACTTAATTGTGCATTTTAGCAAGTGAAATTTGTTGGTATTTGGTGATATAAAATTAAGGTATAGTGATTATATGGATTAATGTTATTTAATAAGAAGATTAGTAGGTACTCATGTATTATTATGATGGTAGTTGGTGAAGTAATAGGAGTTGATAGGTGATAACGAATTATTATGGTTGTTGGTGAAGTAAAAAGGATTCTAAGTATAATAAAATAAGTTATTTGGGTGCTATTCTATGATTATATCTTAATAAAGCATTTTAAATACTCTTGTTTGACACCTGAAATCATCTTTATAATACCACCGCCAGGGCTGGAGAATTAGTTTTTGATCTAGTTATAAAAAATAGTGGCGAGTGAACTATAGCACTATGAATAACTTGGTTCGTACTGTTGATCAATATTTTTGTTTTCAAATTCAAACTGATCTTAAATTTTCAATATAATTTTCATATAAAAATATATTTACAGACTAAATTTTGTAATTTTCAGATTTTTTTTTTTTTTTTACTATTTTAGTTTGGTAGAAAATCACTATGATGGAATGGTGTAAAATCTTTAAGATCACGTGATCTACCCAGTAAAAAAAACCTAGTAAAAAAATAAAAAAATAAAAAATATGATTTACATGTACATTTTTATTTGAACAAAATGATGAACAGTTCATATTGACTGATTAGACTTCAAAAATAAAGATATTTTATTCATAGTACGGACTAACATACGCTATGCATAGTACTGTAGCGTTACTCAAATAATATTTTTCGTGTGAAAGATCTCAGATTTAAAATTCAACTGAAAATCTCTTGTAATATTAAAAAATATTAGGTGATTTCAGATTTAAAAGGTATTAGGTGCTTTTACCCAAATCATTAATTCCAAAAACCTCCGTCAGTGCTGAAACAATCGCAAAATAGAGTCTTAGAGCATTTCCAACGGTGATTGCTTTCCAATTTCTAATTCTACATGGCAATTGCTATTTTAATTTTAGGAATGCGTGATGATTTCTTATTTAGCAAATTTTCTTAATAAGCAAACGCTTTCATTTGAATAGCTGGCGAAACGTTTTGTTTTTATTCGCTCCCATATTCATTTCGTTCTCTTATTCGCTGCTGATGTGAATGGAAAAAAAAAAATCAATCTAATTGCGGGGATATAGTGCTCGAAATTATTTATTAAATTAATTTCTTTTTTATTTAACCATTGTAGATGCTCTTAGGCCTGGTTGAACATCCATTTTTCAACATTTTAGAAAGAAAAATAGAATTCTCCACAATTAATTTTACGGTATAACTGAACATTCATTTCAGTATATTCTCATAATAATTTATGTGTGTATTCATGAGTATGGGTTCTTATAAATTAAACAGTGGGTTTCCAAACTCGTATAATTTCATCTTGCATAATCTCGTAACAAACGAACATGCTCTTAATTTGTATCAAACTCAAAATTTCCCATGTCTAACAAAGACAACATAAACAATGAGAAGCTCAGTCAAGCTAGTAGATACCAGCACAAAATCGTCGTCTTTTTTTTTTTTAAATGTTTTCACGTCCAAGAACGACTCATATCTGATTCTACAAGATCAGATATTGCATTACCTATAATATTTTACTCTAAAATATATAATAAATAAATTACGAGTATAAAAATTTTGATAACAAAAGAATGGAGATTAATTGATCGCCATGGTCCCATTTCTTAAAGGTGGTTTCGTCTCTTGACTATCATGATGGTAGATGATCTTAATATATCCACGTATTAATTGCACATTGATAGAATTTGTGATCAATACCACGATCCAAGAATTCAATTCATCACCTGAGAATTTTCACTGATCAATTTTTTTCATTTGGGTTATATCCTTATTATTCTTAAGTTTTGTTTCACTACCATTAATATAACTCCACAAGTCGTGCTCTTAGATGAAACAAAGAAGATTAAATTCTCACAAAGAATAACTTTTATCATTCAATAACACATGTATTATATTTATAGCACTCTTAGATAGGAAAAGTTCATTAATTAATAAAGAGAAAAGAACTCACAATCATGATGAAATTACGAAACAGATGTAGTTGAGGCAAGACAATAACCACTATGTGGTAGAGCAAAACTGAGAGCATTTATATTCGAGCAACTCAAATGAGTTTCTAAATAACTGTTAAGCACTTTTTAGAAATTAAGGTCTCTGAAATTTTTAAACTCTCACATCCTTGAAATTAATTTTAGAGTTTCTATTAAACTACATCAGTAATAAATTAAAAATAAAAAATAATTTGAGTCAATCATTTAGCCAGTGTGGATTTTATAAACAGTTTCTTAATAAAAAACTTTCCTGCATAGTTTGTAAATAAAAAACTCCCCCCATCTCTAAAACTGAATTAGAAACTATCATATCAGATTAGAAATTCTAATAATACCAGAGATGTAGATGTTCTGAGTCCCTCCTTATGCATTGCAAAACTATATGGAGTAATTTTTTTATTTTTCTTTTTAGACGTCATACCTTACATTTAATACATCGCATGGGGGAGTAATTTTTTTTTTTTGGAAGAACCATAGCCTAACTAATTAATTTTTCAAATGATGATATATTTTTGTCAACTGAATTATATTTGCTAAGAAAAAATATTGCTCATGGAGGTTAACTGATTTCTTTATCCGAAAGTCAACTTTTGACATACCCAATTTTTTTTTTTGGAAAACGACATATTTTGTCGTTCCCGTCTTATAGTTTTGTGATAAATATAATTTGTTTGTGGTGGATATTTAACTTGAAAGACTTATAATCTTTAGCTAAAAAATATTTTGCAGGTGCAATAATTTAAAATTTGATGAAAAAAAAAAACTTATTTATCCCTTGGGAAAAAATACTGTCCCAGAATCATGTTTAGCTTTGTCTCAAGGGATTGTCAGTAGGCCTTAAAATTGATGAGCACAATTTTTGAAGGTAAAATAAATTAGAAATTTTAAGATAATGTTTTTTTCTTTAGTAATTTAAAGGACTACTGAATGAAGGATGTACGAAGGTATCCTAGGGAAGTTTCTAAATTATATATTTGTATCATGTCTCATGTGCCTGTTTGCTGTAAAATAGGTTTATTTTATTTTAGTTATTGGGTCTCCCTAAATGCACTAGGTATTCCTGCTAATCTAATTGCTACCAAGGATCTATTAATATTTTATTTATCTTTTCTTTTGCCATTTATTCACCTCTGTTTTTTTTTTTCTTCAAACAATTTAGTTTGGAAATTATTAGATGTGTCACTTAATAAGGCAAAGATATTGAAAGAATTATTAGATGTACCAATCATATAATTTTTCATTTTTTCTTATATTAGTTGTGTGTTGCAAAGTCAAAATAGTTTTGTCAATATCTATGAACTTTAAAACAAATTGCCCTGCTAAGTAAACATTAACATTCAAGTTTGCAGTTGAAGACTTTTAAATTGGGGTAGATATAGTACTAAGAAGAGAATTATAGCCGACATGCACTAATATATGTTTTTAAGTTCAGGAGAAGGGCCTTAATCTGCACATGATCATGGCCATGCATGTTCTCATTGTACTTTATGGCATTATTTTATGTGTAATAGTTTTAACACACCAACTTTGCTTCCAACTCTCCATGTAGGTTCCAAATCAATGCATATTACAAGAGGGGTGAGGGTTTTGTTCAAACGGTTTTGGACAAAGTCTCATTTAAAAGTGGATCTAAACTGTCCCATGTGTATTAAAATTTGTACAGATATTAAGATTCAATGAGTCATTTAAATTTATTAAGTTTTAAATATGTTTGCACAAATCTCAATGCAAATCGAACATTTAAGTTTGATTTTGAATGAGCCTTTGTCCAAAGTCCTTTGAACAAAACCCAATCCCTTATAAGATTGATTACTTTGGAATCAGAGTAGGTCCGATGCCCATCGGACGTACCTTGGTTCGATAGGTGTGATGACCATTCGATTTGCATCAAGATGTGTGTGCCCTGTATCAAAATCCGTGCAAGTATGTATTAATTTCCGTGTGCATAGATCTTGATGCTAATTGTACGGTGCTAGAGTTAATTGAATCTAAATGTAGGTCCGATGCCCATCGGACCTACTCCTATCTCGATTACTTTGGTTTCCATCTGAATAGAAGTTATATCTGGAAATTTTGATATAACAAAATGAAAAAAAGGTGGATTTAGCACTCATGACTCGGCTCATCCTCCATGAATCATGAATGCCTAATTCTAATTCTAATTGTCTATTCTTATTTATAGTTTTTAGTTGACAAAATAAATGGTAGTCAAAGTTGCCAATTTAAGATGTGAATCTACATTATTGGTTTTATATAGAATAATTAATTTTTAAAAATAGTTTCATTAACATCAAATGGTATATATCATATATTAAAGATGAGACTGAGAGGCTATCTTAAAAAGAAAAATAAAAATCTCTCCATCATGTCTTGTTTAATAAAACGGAAAGTATTAATTGTTTAATTTTGATATAGTGACATAACTAGTCTCTACAGTACACACAAGTTGGGTTGACATAACATAACCTAATTAGTTCATTAATATTAGCATTAATTTTAATTTAAACAAGGAAAGGGATAAAGAAACATCTATCCGACCTGCAACATGGAGCCTTGAATTTTGTAATCCATCATTTGCTTATAAGCTATATTTTAAAAATACCTATCTTACACGCTAAGGATAAATTAATAAAACTAATGGATTGTGGGAAAATAAAAAAGACAGCAGATCATGAAAGCAAGAATGGAGCAACAAAACCCTAGTAACATGCATAAAGAGACATATACCATGTGAGGATCAACCGCCAAAAAAGGCTCCAAAATAGACCTTTATATATTTTAGTAAACAATTGACACTGTCTGTTGTGAGTTCTTCCTGGCAACTAGTAAATTACTAATCAAGAGGATTAGCTGAGTCACATCAATTGCAACCAAGGTCTTATAATAGGAAAAGTTTACACTTCTAACCCTGCACAGCTCAGAAATTTTATATCATACAAAATTATTGCTTTTAGATTTACTATAGATGACAACTAGACGTAGGGGCAGAGCCAACTTGCCCTCCCTAATTCAATTTTTTTTTTTTAATTATGCTTCTATTTTGTGTTTTTCAAATTATATTATAGAAATGTTCTTAAACTTCATAAATCATAAAATCATACCTACTTCTAAATTTTTGTTCTCAAAATATGCTTTTATTTTCATACTTTGGTCCCATCCTACTAATTATTCTAGCTCAACCCCTAATTAGACATGCCGGAGTCGGATTTTAGGATTTTAAACTTGTGACCTTCCATACGGAGAGCATTGTATTTGAGTTGTATTTTAAATTATTCGGGTTCGGATTATATTTGGTAAGAGCGTTAATTTGAAGTTTAGAGGGCATTCATTTTTTAGTTGATAGGTTCAGATGGGTTAATTGGTCCGTCCCGAAATATTGTTTTCTGATTACTATATATTTAGATAAAAGATGATTTTGAAATACTCGATTTTTTTTTTTTTTCAAATTTCTATCTATATAAATCTGATTTTGGAGTACTGTTAGTAAAGTTCATATCAGCTCGAGTCTGAATCAATTTGAATTTGGATCTAGTCTATTTAGATGTGAGTTCATCAAGTTAGGTTAAGCATCCAAATCAGGTCGAGCTCTGAACCATTGACTTGAAAAAAAATAGGATACTCAAATCCGAATCAAATGGGTCAGGTCCCCTATGAATTAAGAAATTCTGTTCGTTTTTTTCAAAATTGTTATGAATAAATTGTTAATGTGGATGTCCATGATTCACAATATTTATTTTTTCACGGCCCACTACTATTGAAATTCATTTTCCCATTTATTATTATAATTAATTTAGATGACTTTTCATTAGGGCTGACAAAAAAACTCGTAGTTCGTGTTTCGATTGACTTTGATTCGAAAAAAATTCGCTTAACTTGTTTGATTGAAGTTCGTTCTAAAACAAATAAAACCAGTTCGGTTCAAATCTTATTCAAACTCAAACTGGATATAGTTCGTTCGAAATTAGTTCGCAGACTATTTAGGTTCGAATCTCAAATTAACATGTACCGTTCAAATTAGTGCAACGCTAGTGGCTCAGTGCAAAATCAAGATTTCATTTCAAATAGGTACCTGATATGATAAGATAAGATCCAATGCAATGCTTTTTTTTTTTTTTATGGTTGACGGCGAAATGCCGCCAACAGATATATTGATACTAAAAAAGGTTATTTACAAAACCAAATTATAAAAACATCAAAATCGCTAAAAATACAAAGCTATTCAACTCGCAAAAATAGCCAATCCAATGCAATGCTTAGTTTAAGTTATCCAATTTTCAAAAAAAAAAAAAACTAAGGGCGGTAGGGCTGCCTAAAAAGCTCGTAGTTCGTGATTCGATTCGAAAAAAAATTCACAATTAATTCATTCGATTGAAGTTCGTTCTGAAACAAATCAAATCATTTCGGTTCAGTTCGAATCTTATTCAAACTCAAACTCAAACTAGAGTAAGTTGGATTCGTTTGCAGCCCTACTTTTCATTCACAATTTGTGGCCTATAAATAGAGCCTTTGTAATCTTGTATTTTACACATGAGAAATGTATGAATAAAGAGATTGTCATCTTTTATGTGTTCTCTCTATCTTGTTTATTATTCTTTGTCTTTATTTTATAACAAAAAACATATAATTGCCAAGTACAAATATTATTTGACCTCCTAGTAAATTTAAAATTGTACTATAATAATAAATTCAACCGTTCCTTCAGTTTTTATTTATTTTTATTTTTTTGCAAGCAAAGCCCGTAAGCAGTTTTTAATTTTTTTAAATCCGTCTTTGACACTAAATTTTAATCTCTTTAAATTTTCTCATTTCAACCATGTATGGGTAAAGATATTAACAGAGCTAGTTTCACTTCACATAACGCACAACAATAGAGACAAAATATACAAGTATATCGCTTTGTATGAAGCCAAATTAACATTGTCAATATCTCTACCAGCATGCATTTCTTCGTTATTGTGCATAGGGAAATAATAGTATTTTTTTCAACTTCTGTAGTGTTTTATTACAGATTTAGGCTTTTAGCTGTTTAAAGAAAACAAATGTAATAATTAAAGCCACAAATAGACCTGAGAAAGGTATTAATTGGGAGCCACAAGCAGTAGTAGGTGGTTTGTTATTATTTGACGGTGGCCACTTGATTTGACTAATCAAGTAGTTTATCAGTCTGTTCTTAGAAAGGGTTTAATAATTAATACATGTTTATATACTGTACATCCACCATTAAAGAGAGGAAGGCTCAATATATTAAAAAATAGAGACAATACACATATGATACAAAAATGTAAGGATCTACTTTCTAGTTAAAGTTCATCACACCTCAATTAAAACATATCAAATTAAAAAAAAAATAGACGAACTCTTCTCATTTTTTTTATTCACCTTCTGAAATTTAATCTTGTAACTTGAAAAAGAAAAATCAATTGATCCATAGAGATAACATGGTGTTTCCTTTTTTTTTTTTTTTTTTCCTACTTTTTTTCCTTAAGATTCTAATAGAAAATTGACATAGACATATAGCTAGCTCGGAAAAACTGATGTGAAAGCAAATAATTAAGTAATTATGAAAAAAAAAATGAAAAAAGCAGAGAAGATAAATGTGATAGAGCCATTTCTAGTGCATTCTAACCTCACCACAAAGGAAAGCTAATTGGCTAAGATATATATCACAATGTGGTATCAATAAATCAAGAAGGGTCAAACTAGAAGTCTTACATATATAAAGCACAACAACCTGAACCAGACAATGTAATGGTAATACAACAAAGATAGCAATAGACATAGACAACCATGCTAAAGCAAGCCTCGGATGGATGCCAAAAGCAGTGGTAAATAAAACCTTTCAATTTCAAGGACCACCAAACCAACTTGTCAGGAGATTCAATGTCAAATGCGATTTTACATCTCTTTCCATGACTCCAAATCAGAAAATTTAATGGAAATCTATATACTTTTGATTAAGGCTACGATACTATGTTTAGCTCAAATTGATCTGTGTCGTGGATTGATATCTTTATTTTTAAAGTTCAAATAATCAATCTGAACTATTTAACACGATCTCCATATAAATATGTATATGAAGATCAAATTTTGTATTTTTTAGAAATTTTTAACTATTTTTGTATAGGTAGAAAATCACTCCTAAAAATTCTGACCATTCAAAAACTGTGATTTTCTAGCTATCTAAAAAGTTAGTAAAACTATTATGAAAAATGTAAAATTTAGTCTGTAAGTATATTTTCATATAAAAATCATATTGAATGGTTCATATAGACTATTTGAACTATGAGATGAAAATATTTATTTGTAATACATACCAATAAATGCTATGCATGGTACCGTACCCTCACATTTTTTTTGGGTAAAGTTATGAGATTAAATCATACAACCGTTTAATATTCACACGAAATTTCTTATTGAATTTCAAATATACTATTTAGTCTATACTCTATAGCAAGATTGGTACCGCCTATATAGTATAAAACATGATTGTCACAATCTCAAGTAAATTTTGATTGATTTTGAGCATTTGGATAAACACACTAAATAAATAAGATCTATAGTAATTACTCTGTGTGAAATCAAACTTAGTTTGAACCTATTTTAACATACTTTTCCGGTACCAACAAAAGATATCATTAACGTAGCAGTACCAACATTACTACATTGCATGGAATTTTAGTACTGATTATTTGTCACAAATACAAGTTTACACTTTACAGACTTGCCATGTGAGATGATAGGCACTGATTGAACAAAACCAACTAGTTTATCCATTGGGATACTCCAAACTATTGTTAAAAGAAAGCCAACCAATATCATACAATCTCTATGCTGTTTCTGTCCTCCTATAGACACCAACTATTTGGTCATTTGAAATATACATGGTGATGGTGTTACCCATAAAACATCTAACTGTTGTGACCTAGCTATATATCCCATGAATTGCATATACTTGATGGTATTTAATAATTAGTTATTGTCAAAGATATTTAATTTTTTGTTAGTAAATATCCATCAAATGTAAGATATATGCTTAATTAAATGTACAAAACTAATTACTTTATAATTATGTGATCATCTATAAAAGTTTCCACACATATTTTTTATGTTGCATCTATTTGATAGTATTTATTTCAACTTAAAAATTATATATTTTTTCTTCAATAGATATTTTTATTTTTTAGACCATGTCCAAAAATTAATCTTAGTGCTAATAATTCCCTTTTGAGGTATTCAAACTTCAAAGTTGTCGTATATTGAACAAGAAACTCAATGATAGCCGTATGAAAGAAACATGAATTGAATTCATAGTCTTATCAGTTCTAAGTTTTATGGGTTTTCTTAGAAATATAATAATTTTCGCAGTTGCTCTAAATTTGACTCAAATATATGGTATAAGATAACTATATTATACTTTCCTAATGATTTACATCTACTTCTATCATATTGTGCCATTGTTCACATTATCACATGGACCATTTTAGCTTTCAAGGTTATGTACTTATGTCTGATTATTACTTCAAATTAAAGGAGAATTAAATTGTTTACTCTAAATTAAGATGATTTAAGTTATTCATGTTTTGTTGAAATTTGTTACTTATGTCATGACTGAAACCGAAAAATAAACTTCTCTCTAACAGTGAACCTCATAGATAAAATAATTTAACTTCAAATTTGTTTCATCTCAGGTCACCGTAAATTAGTCTTGTTTGTTTGATAGTTTTAATGAAGAATAAACTCCTTATTTCTTCACCTAAGTTGCAACCAAACATGGGCATAAAGAGTCCGGTGTCCTTGTTCGTTTGACTTTTTATGGATCCGACTCTGCTATTTTTTTCTAAGAAAAGTAGGGTTTTATTTTTCCAATTCCAATTATTTAAAATTTTTAATTTGCATATCTCGATAAAGAAATTTTTTAATGCACAAATCTCAATAAATTTGAATGGTTGAGATCAGAAAAGTAGAACTCTGCAGCAGAGTCTGTTCCACTTTCATATATTGTATTGTTTAAAGACATCAATTTTAAACTTATCTAAATTTAAGACGAGAGAAAATATATTTTGGTGTTCTCATTAATTTTGAACTTAACTTAAATTTGTTAATTTTCTGGGGTAAGTGGGTAACTAATTGAATGCTTTTGTGGAGCAGTAAACTTGTTCCTTGCGCACAAAAACATGTTAACAAGAGAAAAGTTGTTTGGTCCTTCATAAAAACAATATGAGAAGCCGGGCACATCACAGTAGCGTGAATTGTCGAAAATGACCCTACTGCTTGATCTGTTCATCACGTGATCCGCTAGGAGCTCCATCTTGGTGTGAAACAAGCCAATTTTAAATTTAGTTTTGGAAATATAAAAAATAAATTATCGATAATATGGTGAATTAATTTGTTTTCTTCGATAATCAAATTAAAGCAGTTCATCTAGTTTCTGATAATTTGATTTTATTTTATTTTAAAAAAGCTCTAATGTACTGTTATTTTTCGACAATATATCGTATTAAATTTTGAATAATTATTTCAGTACCCACGCTACAGTACCCGCACTGTACCCGCACTGTACGCGCTACAGTACCCGCACTGTTATTTTAGGAAAATTCATATATTATATGTAGTTCATTGTATAGGTATAAATACTTGTCCTGTTTGAGCTATATACTTCACAGTATCAAAATTTTTAAAACAAAATTACAGTTTTGGAACAGTTGCGGTACCCACATGCCGTTTAAGTGGTCCCCTAATGCGGGTACAACATGAAAAATTTTCAAAAAAAGATGCGGGTACAGTCATTTTAAGAAAATTCATATATCATATGTAGTTGATTGTATAGGTATAAATACTTGCACTGTTTGAGCTATATACTTCACAGTATCAAAATTTTTAAAACAAAATTACAGTTTTCGAATAGTTGCGGTCCCCACATGCCGTTTGAGTGGCCCCCTAATGCGGGTACAACATGAAAAATTTTCAAAAAAGGTGCGGGTACAGTTATTTTAGGAAAATTCATATATCAGAAGTAGTTGCTTGTATAGGTATAAATACTTGACCTGTTCGAGATATATACTTCACAGTATCAAAATTTTTAAAATAAAATTACAGTTTTCGAACAGTCGCGGTCCCCACATGCCGTTTGAGTGGTCCCCTAATGCGGGTACAACATGAAATTTTTCCCAAAAAGGTGTGGGTACAGTTATTTTAGGAAAATTCATATATCAGAAGTAGTTGATTGTATAGGTATAAATACTTGACCTGTTTGAGATATATACTTCACATTATTACTATTAAATTTGAGAAACAAAATTACAGTTTTGGAATAGTTGCGGTCCCCACAAGCAGTTATGGCAGTTTAGGTGTGGGTACAGTGCAGGTACTGTAGCGTGGGTACTCATATCAGCTTCCTTAAATTTTATATTTAATTTCAATTTATCATAGCAGTTTAATAGTGTCAATGTCTAGTTCTCATGGCTTAATCCTCAATTAGATCTGGCGGGAGTCCGGAAGTAATTTTTTTAATTATATTATATAAGTTAGCTGTGCTGAGAGGTAAATTGAATTATTTCTAAGTTTGATGAATTCTCTTTGCAACTTACAGTAAATCAAAGTCTCAACTCTGTTGCATAACTATATCATTTTCTAAAAAAAGACAGTTGTTGATCAAATATTGGACGTAAAATTCATTACGTGGCTCAAAATATTTCTGTTTAGATCCGGACCATCCGATCATAATTCGAACCTATTCAGCAATATTTGTACGAATTCTGATAAAACAATTTATATTTAAACAGAAGGGCATGTTTGACTGCATAGTGGGCTAGAGAATGGACACGAGACACAGACAGAGGGAATGGACTCCGCTGCTTTTCTAGCAGAAAAGGAGGACCCTCCTCTTCCGAATCCAACGATTCAAAATTCGTTGAGATTTGTGCATAAAAAGATTTTTTTATCGAGATACATGAATAAAAATTTTGAATCGTTGAATTTGAAAGAGGAGGGTCCTCCTTTTCTGCTAGAAAAGCAGCAGAGTTGGATCCCACACAGTGGAGATAAAGTTGCTACTATAATAATGACATATAAGTGCAAGCTAATAAATGCTATATTGTTGCGGGAAAAACGATAAAGAAAATGCTTATTAATAAAACTGGTACGGTGGGAAACGCAGTGAAACTGAAACTGAAACTGCAACAGCCGAATGACCGTTCACTGGTGGGGCCCTGGTAAGGTCTGATAGATTGTACGGACAGGGGTAATTTGGTCATTTCATGAGATGGGCCGATGCTGTACTACTTTGGCATTGAATGGATTGACTCTGCTTTTTACTGTTTCTCATTCGTACATTGTAAAGCGTTAATCAGATGTCACATCTCAGACAGCGGACAGGACTTGTAAGGTATGTGGTTATTTGTGATTGGTCGTTGCAGTTATGTGTGATTTTGGATGTCTAGTCCTTTTGGTGGAGATTATCTGTGGCAGACGGTTGTAATGAGATCCATGTGTGTCGCCAAACCTATTATTTGTGAGTCCGCATCTTCTGCATTAACTCGGAAGAGAATCGTTTGAGTTTACTGAATCTCAGCCATCTGATCAGGATCAGAACCAATATGGTACACGCCTATGACGCACGGCGCCCTTAATATTAGTGCGGATCTTAATCGGACAGTTCACATTTTTATTCACTTCCAATCCGGCGGAACCAGTCAAGCGGGTCCAGTGAGAGAAAGACAGGTCATTAACCTTGTTTCTTTACTTTTGTCATCGAGGAGGGTTCAAATGCCTCCATTTTTCATGCCTCCACCATGCCTCCATTTTTAAAAACTTTAATAACTCAAAATTTAAAACTTAAAAGTCAAAATAAAACCGTTGGATATGATCTACATCATTTTATCTATGCACGTGTAAAAAATTATGACATTTCAATTTTGTTTTGGTTGTCATCAAGAGCTTGTAAAAAACGTACTAATGTGGATAATTTCTAGACGTTGATTTTTCAACTTATTGATTCACATTAAAACAAAATCAAAATGTGATAATTTTTTATGAGCACATAAATAAAATGATATAGATCACATCTAATGGTATTATTTTGACTTTTAAGTTTTAAATTTTGAGTTATTAAAGTTTTAAAAAATGGAGGCATGGTGGAGGCACAAAAAATGGAGGCATTTGAACCCTCCTCTTTGTCATCAAGTCATAAAAAGCCCAGATGAAAAACTAAAAGCCCACATTTTATACCCAAGCCCACCTTTTTTATCTCTTCTTTTGTGCAGCTTTCATTGAATGATGTAGAGCAGCAGAGGATGCAGTATGAGAGCTGTCGGATGAGAATTGAAAGGCTCAAATTGGTTCAATCAAGTGCTTCCTTCAGATCGAAATGGAAACCTCCTTGTTTATAAATATCTCGATTTTGATTGTTGTAAGTTGTAACTGAGGATACTATCGAGAAATGACAAATCGGAACTATCCTTTTCTATCTTCTTCTTCCTCCCTTCTTTTGCCTTCATCCATTTTACCAAATCACCCAAAAATTAGCAGAAATTATGAAACATTGAAATTTAGGATTCAGCTTGTATTAATGAACGGTTCAACCTGTAGTAGTTGACAAACTGTTGCCCCACTTATTGCGTCATGTCGACAAACAACTTTTGCGGGGGTAAAATGTAAAATGTACAATATGCAGGCTGTATATGTGATTTGAACGTAAGTCTAATGAAATTCTAATCACTAATCTACATGTACACATTTATGAATGAGCATTTTACAAGAACGCTGAATCATATACAATTTAAAAAATACAATTCAATTAAATTTTAATATAAAAAATTAAAATTTTAAATTTATAGAAGTAACTACTGGCTAAGCCGCTAAGCACCTCTATAATTGGTTTGTAGATCCTCTGGATTTTTAGGAAGCTACTACCGAAATACAATAATTGAAAAGAAATATTCTACAAACGCCAAAAAGAACAGACAGTTTTTTTTAAGCTAAGCAGTTTGTTAAACCCAGACAAGTACCAAACTGGTAACCCAAATAGCAAGCCGAACAAAAACAAAACAACATAGATAATTTTTTTTTTTCAGGGAATGCCAAAACTGCCAAGCTGCTCTGTTGTGTCCCTAGCTCATGGCCCCATGCATACCCAATGCACAATTGGGAACAATCAGACAAAGCTCAAGCGAACTAATTAAGAGTGCATGGTGTTGTGGTGCCAAAAATTTGGTTTTAGGAAGGCAGCTTTTGGACCTATTGGCCACATGCCAAATATTTTAGGCTTCAACCCATGTGGTGGATGGGAGAGAAAAAATAAGCATAATCTCATTCCCTTTATTATATTATTCTTTCATTGATAAACCCTATGTATTAGTATAGGTCTTTCTTAGGATAAAAAAATGGATGAATGGTTGTACTTTTATGTGATCATGATTATACCTACTCTACAAATGAATCATAAGTTTTCACATGAGCCGCTGCAGAAAATTTAAAAAGGGACTGGACCGAAATGACATTTCGGTCCGGAATAAAAAAAAAAAAAATTCAGACCGAAATGATATTTCGGTTCTTATGATTTTGTAAAAAAAGAAGTAATCATGTTGGTTTCGTAAAAATATTTTTTTTAATTATGGTTTATAAAAAAAATTCATTTTTTTTCCCTTTCAAGGAGTGTTTGATTTACGTCATCATATACCCTATCTAATTATTTCATGCTTGACAACCCAAGTAAATATTAAACTTCTTATTCTTCAATTTAACGCTCAATCAGATATGAGCTCAACGTTCTGGTTTTTTTTTTTTTTTCTCAGTGTGTAAAAAGTACAAATTTAGCTAAATAACTTTCCAATGTAATTCAGTCAACTGGATAGTGGATACACAGGTCGCTGCACTATTGATGCTGTAAGAAAGTATGATTATAATTTCATTACTTTTTGCATTGCACTGTTCAAGAACTGTATCCTTCGAGGACTTCTCTGAGCAATATTTTAAAATTGATTAGGAATGGTAGTACAGTAAAAAGTAATTCTGATTTTCACAGATTTCTATGGTTAATTTTCTCGGAAAGCGGGTCTGTTGTCAGACACCACAATTGTTTTGTGTTAATCTCGAAATTAATGACATTTAATTGTAAATAATATGTAGCTGATTAAAAGATTGTTTCTAGCTTACCGAGGTATATTTCTTGCTGACTCCTAAAAGGCCGTGGTCTCATAAAGAAATAATATATTAATTAACCTGATATTCTCTTTAATCAACCAACTGGGCCGTGCAACTAAACTAGGTTTAATAAGAAGGCCCAGTTAAATTCTCCTCAGGTTAAATAGATGCAATAAGTTTGCTAACATGGGCCGCAGTGTTCCAAGTATTTTAGGCTATGCACTATACCGGAGTATATAGAGGAAAGGTAAGAAAAAACCTTAAGACTACCAGTACCAAAGAACCATGGTTCTTAATTTATCCAGTTCATTAAAAAATGGACAACGAATCATGGTATTACTGGCAACAATTCTCTGTCTATATACATTTTTTTTTTGTCATTTTCTATTTTTTAATTGCACGCCTCTCTTGTGTTGCAAATCAAGAAAACACGCTAATGTTATATATATTTTTAGAAATGAAACTTATTTAGCTAGTTTTTGATGCTAGTATATCCTTAAAGGATAAACATTTGATTGAATTAGTTATAGGCACAGCGTTATGAATAATTTAGCTAGAAAGGAACAGCTTAATTACATTCAATTCAATCTATAGTTGCAAGAATTATATCTCTACCTTCTTTTTGGTGTAAGAGCAGAGGAGATAAGGTATTCTTTAAACTTACTCTTATTCTTTCATTTGATGCAAAGAGCATGGTACCGGTTTTAGCCTTTTAGGTACAGTAGCAATAGAGGAGGAAGGTTTGGAACTTTGGATTAAACAACAGTCTGGAATTGTCCTGGTGGCTGAGGACTTGGCAGAGATATGATATCTTGTAGTTTTCAATATATTAGTATTTTGTGTGAACTTGATTAATTGATACTTGAACTGTAGCTTTATATGTGTAAGGTTGCCAGTTAAGTAGTACTTCTAATTTCTAATAAGTAGTTGTACAAACTTCATGTTGTTGATGTAGTTTGATCAGTTGTGCTTTTTTGTTCATCACTTTGTTGTTGCATATATTTAGTTAGATCGAGATCTACTTGCATATTATTTTTTGATTCTCTCATGTTTGCTATGACAAGGTCGAAAAGAAAAACATTAAAGGCTCTGTATAATATATTTGAAAGAGAATGTTAATTGTGTTTGGAGATTATAAAATGGGCTGGAAAAAATAATGTAGTCATGGGCTGTATTTCTTGGGCCGCAAAGAAAAAGAAAAGAGATATTGATCATCTTTTTCTTTTTGTGGCAAATAGATTGTGACTATTTAAACGTAAAATGTTAAAAGTAAATTTCTGCACTGAGTTTGTTAAGTGTTGTTGTCTCGTTTCTTGACTTAGTTTATAGTATATAAATAGGACTATCTTGTTAGCGATATAACATCATTTATAATTTTATTTATACAACTTTATTTATTTATTTTGATTAGATGATTCATATATTATATTTTTTTTTTCTTTCCTTAAATATGATATATATTTTTTACATGCAAAGCAGCAAAGTACATTATAAGTCTTAAAAAATATAAAACATTTTTCTTTAAATATTCTGGATCATTCAAAACTAATGATTTTCTGCCTGTTTAAAAAATAATAAAAATATTTAAAAATGTAATATTTGATTTCTAAAAACATTTATATATAGAGACCATGTTTTCGTATCACTGATTGAACTTTTAAATAAAAATAAAAAATCATAATATAAGTCGATCAGCAATTAGCCTAATTATTTCGCTCTTATTAATGTGCGTCTTATATTCGATTTAGGAAGTGTATATAGACAAATTACAAGTATGACTAAAAAAGAACGGAATTTTTTATTATTTAGAAATAAATATTATTTTTTATGAAGAGGTATGGGATTGAGACATTGAGTTGATTTAAAAAAATGATTCGCACCAATACTTTGGTGCAAGTAGTGTATTGAAATGGACCGGCCAGTCCAGAACTGGACCGGACCATCCGTCGTTCGGAGCTGGGCCACTGCCCAAACCCGGACCGGATCGGACCGTGGCTAGAAACGGGTCTAACAAGGGTTTGGGTTAAATTTTTTCACAAGAAACCGTGTAGAACTGGACCGGACTAGCCTGTGTAACCGTGTAGAACCGGACCGGACCCGCCTATACCCGGACCGGACCCTCCTAAACCGGACCACACACGCCTAAACCCAGACTGGAACCGCCTATACTCGGACCCGCCTAAACCCGGACCCGGACCCGCCCATACCCGTTTTTGATTTGGTCCGATCCATTTTTTTTTCCAGTGAGCAATCTCAGTTTTTGATCAGATTCAAAATTCGATTTAGAGAAAATGACTACATGGATTTTTGTGTTATTTATATTAAATTAAAGGTATGGAAGTATAGTGTCCAGATAACAAAAATATAACAGATTTGTACAGTTTTAACGATTAATTGACCAAGGTCAGAATAACTTGAAGTTCCAGTGAGCACTCAGTTTTTGACCAGATTCAAAATTTGATTTAAAGAAAATGGCTACATGGATTTTTGTGTTATTTATATCAAATTAAAGTTATGGAAGTTTAGTTTCCAGATAACATAATTTCTCTACATAAATATTATAAATTTGTACAGTTTTAACGATTAATTGACAGAGATCAGAATAGCTTGAAATTCCAGTTTTTAACCAAATTCAAAATTTGATTTAGAGAAAATGGATACATAGATTTTTTTTCATTATATAAAATTAAAGGTATGAAAGTCTAGTTTTCATATAATATAATTTCTCTATACAAAAATATTACAGATTTGTACAGTTTTAATGATTAATTGACAGATGTCAGAATAGCTTGAAAGGAGGCATTAGTCAATTAATAAAAATAAATCTAACATTCAATTTGAATTTTAAAATCCGAATTTTAAAATAAATCTAGCATAAACTAAATCTAACATTCAATTTGAATTTTAAATTACTCTACAAATATAACATAAAAATAAATCTAACATAAACATATTAAAATCTAACATATTTAACATATTTAAAAATAAATCTAACATATAAAACATAAATCTCACATATTAAAATCAAAATAAATCCGAATTTCAAATTTAAATTACTATAAATCCGAATTAACACAAACGATCGATCTAACATATTTATGTAATGCATCATGCATGTACCACAAAACAATATGAAAAAAATTCAGAAAAATATTTTCTAATTTTTTACAACTTCTATGGCCAAATAATACTTATAATATGTCAATTTTATATAATTTCATTGTTATTTGTCTCTTAAAATTGAGCCAATAATTTCGGACCGTTCATTTTTATGTTATCAATCAACGGTCGATCTGCAATGAAATGATTCCAAATCAGTACTACTATAATATCACGCTAAAAATTTTAGGATCCAAGGACCTATTCACCCAGACAAAATCTCAACCGTTCATTTAGTAAATCTCAGCCACTCTTCAAAAGTATATCTCAATCTTAGCCATTAATCACTAATTTCAATTTTATGTACATGTTTCATGTTGTCAACGATGTAGAAGTTTAAATTTAATTTGAAACGTATTCGCCACATGAAAAGATACATAGAAACTAATTCATTTAACACAAACAAAAGACGCGTTTTCTCTCTGTTCTTGTGCGCGGAACACGCTCGTTGCTTCTTCCCGAGGCCTTCAGATGTGTTTATTCTTTTTCTGTTTTCCTTCACCACGCTCTCTCCTCCTCCTTTTTCTCCATCCCGACGCCATCGACTCTTCTCTCTTTTTAAATCGATCTCCTCTGTGATTTAGCGACTTCTATTTCTCTTTTTCACCGCTCCTTCTAAGCCCCTGCAGTCATATCAACGAGGCAAAACATTTCCTTCCTTCGTGCCCTGCCATCCACGACTTACTCTCCACTGGATTTATACCTCTTCCTTTTCTACAACTCTCGGTTTGTCTCCGTTATGGGAATAATCGCTCTAGCTCGGGTGTGGCAGGAAGCGAGGTGGGAGGAATCGCTCAAATCAGATCGTGTGCAGAGCTTGGGTGTTGACAGGAAGCAAGGTGGGAGGAATCGCTCTAGCTCGCTTACCTCTCGTCGGATTTCGCTGTGGTGTATTTCAAACTGCACAAGCAGGATAGCGTGAGTCGTGAGGTATCCCCCTTTCTCTCTCTGACTCATGATTCGCTTTTCTCTTTGTCTAAAATATCAATGAATTTGAAGCTAAATATATTATCAGGAATGTAGGATATGAGTTATAAACTCTAGTTTTGTGAGTTCTGAAGACGAAAGGGAATATATCGCCCGTTGGTCTATCAGAACCGTTGAAGTTAAAAGAACATTGCAATTATTTAATTGTAACAAAGTTTGATGAAATTTTAATTGTCATTTACCTAACCATCCGGTCAGGGGTGGATGCAGGATTTTCACCAGGGTAGGGCAATAAATTATCGAATCGGATTTAAATAGTTAATTGAATTCAAACCCATTAGTAATCGGATTCAAACCCATTAGATAATCAGGTATTAGGGTTCTACGACCTAGTAATTCAATATTACTATTTACCTATCACAAATTCAATCTACCAATTAAATAAGGTTCTAACTCTAAGATCTAAAAATTGAATCTACCAATCAATTAGGATTCAAAGACCTAAATTCAATCTAAAATTTCAAATCCTAGATTGCAATTTCATAAGACCTAAAAATCTAAAAAAAATGAGAAGTCTAAATTACGCAAGAAGCCAGAAGCAGAATTTTCTTTTTTTCTTTTCGAATCAGCAGAGAGGAGAAATTCTTTTCATTTTCATTTTTTTGTTCGTTTTTCTCTATTCGAGTCGGAGCTCTCCGTTGTTTGTGTTTTCTTTATTTGCCTTTCCGAGTCAGTGCACTAGCGCAGCTTTCCAATTAGAGAGAGAAGAGCGCTGTAGCATTCCAATTAGATTAGCGCAACTTATATTTTTTTCGTTTCTAAAGCAACAAATTGGATTTGGAGGCCCAAAACTCAGTTGACATCACAAGCTCAAAACCCAGTTCACATCTCCGCTGTTGGGCTCACATCAAGATCAGGGTAGGGCAATTCTCTTTTTCAGGGTAGGGCAAAGCAATAAAATTCAGTTCGTGTAAACTAAATATGAATTTCCAGGGTAGGGCAACTGCCCTACCTTGTGACACACTGCATCGCCCCTGCATCCGGTTGCCAAAATATTGAAACATCAAGGGCTATAAACATTTCACGTTAGATCGAAATTTAGACATAACTAAACTCGAGAAATTTTGAGTATTCTAACCTCTTTTAATATTTATGGTTATTTTTTAAAATTATAAATTTCTAAACATTTCAATTACTTTTTTAAATTATTTATTTTTAAAAAAAATTACTAACAAAATAAAAAAGTTATAACTCCACTTATCTCCATTTCATTATTAAGCACGTTGGGTGTCCGATCCGCCAACGACTACGATTGAAAGATTAATTTTTGGATTTAATATTAGCTCTCTAATCACATAATCTATCTTCTTTTGATTAAATGCATCTGTTTTATGTGTAAAAGTTTAAATTTAGATACAAACATACTCGCCACACATACTGCCACACGATGCGTTATAGTTAAAATTAAACAGACTCTAAAATTTAGCAATATAATTCTCCGTTTCTTTATTTTTTTTTTTTCCTTATTTCTCCCTCTCCAATTGAAAATTTCTATACGGCAGATCACAATGCAAATCAATTTTTTATTCACTTCCTTATTTATCTACATATTACTGTGATAAATGTAGAATATATTTCTAATTTTATTTTTTTTATGAAAATTTGTCATTTTGTATGAGAATTTATTTTTCTTATCTTATCATATATTCCGTTGCAAAGCACGGGCACGATACTAGTGTTATTTTACATAGCCAGTTCCAAGTCCGAAATAAAGAAAGAGAGTAACTTTGAAATAATAAAATATATCTAAACACTTTTTTCTATTTTCAAAATACTTCTAAATTTAATTTAAAATTTTAAAAGATCAAATGATTTTTATATTATATCTCATAATTGTTAAGTCAAGGAAAAAAATTGGACCCGTACCCATATAATAGATCTGATGGTTCTAAATTATTTATTTTTTTTTTTAACAATTTAATCTGTTAAAAAAAACATAAAAACATAACAGAACGGACCGATTCGGACCGTGTGAATCTGGACCATAGTCCTAGCACGGGTTTGGACCCATTTCAAGTCGGACCCACCGGACCCGGACCGTGTAGACCCGTGGACCGGTTGGGTCTGGACCCCCGTTTGCAATACACTAACCCATCCACGCACGGCACGCGAGAAACGTGATATAAATTGATTGTAATATAACAATGTGCGGTGTAATATCTCCCATATTTATACCAAAATATTAGTGTGATGGAATAGATTTTTAGAAAATCAAATCCATGCCTTCTCATCAAAGCAAGCAGAAAATAATATTTGTTTCTAAATAAAAAAAATCCAAAAGCATGCTAACACAAGCGAAGTTATAAGAAATAGTATTCATATATTAGGACCTCAAATCTCAAAAGGAACCGAGTAAAAAATATATAAACTACTTGTATCCTGCAAAGCCACGCCACACTTAACACCGACCGAAACTCTTTTGCTCCAAAGAAAAACAAACAACATTTTCAAATTCAAGCAGCCATGCATGCATCAAGCCACCTCTTCAGCCGTAAGTCGATCCTTCTCCTTCCCATACTCATGCACGCCGAGATGAAGCTCGGCCGCAGCGATTAGAAAATGGACGGCCTGGATCGAGTCCAGTATATCAGTAATGCCCCTTATCGTATCCATTCTCAGCAGATCGGCTCTTGCCAGTACAGCCCTCATCCGTTCCTTCGACCCAGCCATCTTTGATTCCATGTTGCCCCGATCTCCTGACGACACCAGCTGCAACACCTCCGCTGCCGCCAAGGCCTCCTGTGCTTCCGCTGCCTTCTCTGATATCACCCTCTCAGCTCTCACTGTTTCTCTCTGCAACCTACATGCATGCAATAATCAAGAACTTGAACTATTTCTACATTACATAATCAAAATTCAGTAACAAATGCTAAAAATTGAACATAAGCATGCAAACCGATCGAGAGCCTGTAGCTGTGTAGCTGAAACATCGCCAAGATCCTTAACAGCTCCTCCACGTATTATCTCCTCAAGCCGGGCCTCGAGCTGCATCCCAGACTTAGAATGCAACAAATGGAAAGCAGCCGAGGGACGCCACCCGCCGATCCACATGAAAATGTTCTCCGTCGTGGACGTCCAAGAAGGGGAGAACATGGGGTTGATATCTCTCTGTGCCCACGCCGCTTTGGTCTCATAGTAGTGCTCGTAGTGAGAGACGACGCGAGAGATGAGTTGACCGAGAGAGGATTCGTCGGGGGGTTGAGAGGCGGCGGCGCGGAGAGCATATAGGTCGTGGGATTGCTCGGCGAGGAAGGATTCGAAGAACTTGGTGAATTGCTCGCGCTGGGAATTGGGGCGATCGCCGTTGTTTCGGTTTCGGAGGATTGGCGATGGAGTGGTGAGTGTGGGAATGGGAATGGGAGTAGGAGTTTGCGTGCGGTCGGGCATAGTTGGTGGGACCAACTGTTAACAAAGGGGCCAAGGGGGTTAGTGGTCAGTACTCAGTGGGGACTGGGGAGCAGGAAAGAAGTGGGTTGGGTTTATGATTTATGAATACATGCAGTGAACTGTTGCCTGTTGGGTTTTTTTATATTCGGTGGATGTGGATTTGGTGTTTTTCTTGCCGACTTCATTCTATCAATTACTGTTTTTTGTTTTATTCACGAAGGTTGTTATATTTCAGAATATATACCACGAGTCGAACCCAAGGCAGTTCGTGACTATAACGAGACGTGACGAGTCAGATTTTAGTTATAAGTTGAATATATTGACTCGTGGTTCTTCGAGTCGAGTTGGCTCTCTAATATCTGGTTTTCATAACTGTTGATTAGTTGAAATTTATGTATGGAGAATTTTTTCATTGAGCTTTGCGCATGGAAAGATTTAAATGGTTGGAATTAAAATAACATGTTCTTATTCCTTTGGAATAACAGCAGATTTATTTCGCAATTTGTTAATGAACACAAGTTCGAATTATCAATTGAAATTAAAGGTGATAATGATTTATGAGATAATAAGATTTGCATGGGGCGAATAGCTGGGGGCCTATGTGTAGAGTGGGAAAAATGGCACGCCGGAGCCGGATCCGTCACGGAACGGCACGGCACGTGTGTCGGTCACGTGCTGTGACTCGCGTGTCCCGTGCCGTGACCAATTGTTGGCAAAGAAGACACGGCACGGCACGGCACGGAAATTGTCTTGGTCACGGCACGGCACGGCACGGAAACACGGAACGGCACGGCACGGGACACGCGAGTCACGGAACGGAAGACACGCCAGTCACGGCAGTAGCGAAGCAATACACTAACATACCTTCCTATAAGGTATAATTTTATTTTAATTAAAATATTTACATTTAAATTTCAATTAAAACATTTGAATTTTAAAGAATCGTTTCATATTTTTTTTAAAACGTTAAATGCGATCAAATTTGACTAACGCGCGTTTGGTCACGGCACGAATTAGTCACGGCACGACTTAGTCGCCGTGACTCGCGTGCCGTGACCATTCGCGTGCCGTGACCACCCCTCGTAATTTTTGTCACGGCACGGCACGACACGTGAAAAATTTACTTGGTCACGGCACGGCACGGCACGTGACCAAAGTCACGACGTGTTAGTCACGGCACGGCACGACACGTTTTTCCCTCTCTACCTATGTGCATGGTTGGTTCATATGCATGGGCATTTGTTTTACTTTTATTGATTGGTAGCTTCTACCAGGATATTAAATATGTGCAGTGGCGAAGTCAGTATTTTACAGGGTAGGCAACTGCCTACTCCTGGAAAAAAAAAATTCCAATGAATCCGGGTCTGATTAAGGAATTGCCTACCCGTGAAAAACGGTTTTGCCTATCTCTGGACCAGTTCTAACGATTTGTGGCGATTTTCTTCTGGCTGGACAGATTCTATCATTTTTTTCATGGTGAGTCGATTGAATTTGGGAGGAATATAAGTGCGAAAATGGTGAGTTGAAGAAATTGGGGAGGAAGATAGTACGGCTCAAAAAAAAAAAAAAGCTTTAAGCATTATAAATATTAAATGGACCTGGTGTATATACGGTGTAGTGTATTGTTTTGAAAATATGAATTGATTCATAATAAACCATGTCTGGCCGAATGTATAAAATTAATGTATATCCCCAACATACAAAAGAATCATATTAGTAAAATAAAAATAACACACATATATAACTATTGACGTATTATAAAAAAAAAACTAATCAAGTAGTACAAAATTATCTGATTAATTCTGAATGTTTTGTACTATATTATACTAATGGATTATTTGAATGTAAGAAATGGTAGTAACATTACTTTTGGACTAATTAATTTGTTACAATTTTTTTTTAATACAAAACATAGTTTTATAGAAGAAAAAAATCTGAGTTTCCGAGTTGACTTGTCTGATTCCTACCGATTCTGATTCTATAGTCAACTGACCGATTTCACTTCTAATTTCGATTTTCAGAACCATAGTTCAAAGTATAAATTTTTAACATAAATTGAGGATGCAAATCTCAGGGTCCTTCAAAGTATGTCAACCTCGTAAACAGTGATGCAGTATTGTTAATTTTCAATATAAATTGAGTATGCAGGAAAGAGTAAAGACGGCGTGCCAGTATGTATCAGCACCTAAACTGCATATATAGGCATTATTTGTCTTAATAATGTTGACCGTGCAATTATGTCTCTACTCTATATATCGAATATTGCAAAATAAACCTAAGTTGTACAATTTTGTCTTAATGGACCCATTGAGGTAATTATTAATTAGGAAGTAGATTTTTACTTGTTTAGGCTGATGTTCTTCTTGTTTCTTTCTTTAATGGGATAATTTCATATTTGCACAATTGTTTCTCTACTTATCTTCATACATATATAGTATTAATTTTGTAACAATAACAAGCCAAAACTTTTACCTTTTATGTAAATAAAATGTCAGTCGAACTGAACCCGTTAATTTATTCAAACCTGAACCTGATTTTTGCCTATCTCTAACTCAAATTCTGGCTTCGCCACTGAATATTGCACGCTAATAATGCCGACATTTTTAAAAATACCCTAAGTTAATTACAGATTAATAAAAATGTCCATGAGTGCTCCGAAATTTTAAATATGCCCAAACCGGCCATTAAATGGCCGGTCCCGTAATTTTTTTTTTATTAAAGAGGAGAACCGGCCATTAAATGGCCGGTCCCTCATTTAATTTTTTTAGAAACAAATAGATAAAATGCTGAAATCTAGCATTAAAAAATTGAATTGTTTTTTTTAATATTTGTTAGATTACTTTTTTGATAGCATATTTATACTAAAATACGCTAAATTACTTGAAATTATGTTAATTTATGCTTATTGACACTAGATTACTTTAAATTATGTTAACTTTTTTAAAGAGACAAATAGCTAACATGCTGAAATATAACACTAAAAAATCAAATTTATTTTTAAATATTTGCTATATTACATTTTTTTTTTTATATATAATTAGCATATTTATACTAAAACACGCTAAATTACTTGAAATTATGTTAATTTATGCTGAATTACACTAAATTATGCTAAATTACAATAATTATGTAGAATTATGCTATAATACACTAAATTATGCTAAATTACTGATACGTGCAAAAGGTATATGTAAAAAACTTTATCCTCAAATACACTTTCGGTTCAGATTGCAAGTATACAATCCTACCGTGTAGTATATTATCGGGTATCGAACCACAAGGAGTAAGGTAAACACTTAGTTTTCAACTTTAGATGATAAATTTCAGAAAAGAAAGAAAGTAAAGTGCAATAAAGTAAATTTGGGGGGTGTTTGTACTAAAAATCCTAAGGTTGGGTTCAATACTCGAGAAGATGAGTTTTTAAACAATTAAAAGTAAAAGTAAAAGAAAGAAAAGTTGGTTTGTTTTCAAGATTTGGAAGTCTAGGGGTCTTTGGTCTACAATCCCTTGTTAACTCTATTTATTCGGTATTTGCTTAAATTCATGTATGATTTGATGAGGTTTCTAACCTAATATGTCATTAAGGGTCACTTTCATGAATTAATAACGTGTCTAAGTAATTCGGACTTCACGGTTAGGTCCTTCACCCTAGCTACCTAGACCATAAGTTCTTGTTAGTCTTTCATCTCCTCCAATATTGGTACTTCTCAATTAAGTCCATGATACCAATATCCGACTTGATTTGAGATGTCCTAATTAGGGTTTGATTTCACGGTTAGGTTCTTCACCAAATCCCTAACCTTAATTTCTGTAGTTCCGGCTTAGATTAAATTGGTTAGAATCTTAATCTAAACCTAAGGTATTTGCATTCACCATTTGGTACTATCCTATTGATCCTAGTCAATTTTGGTTCTTTTGAAACCAAAACGAGATGCTACAATTCAAGTACTAATTATGTATTTAACACAAATTATTTAAATCACAGGAATTAACAATCAAATCCGATAAAACAATCATAATAAAAGCAAATAACCGAATAAAATAGAATTAAACAAGTTCATGCATATTGACATAAACCCCTAGAGAGAGAACTACTCCCTCTTGGAGGGAAACATTGCAAAGTTTGGCAAGGAATAAGAAGAAATGAAATAAAGAATAATTACACCCTTTGAATCTAAAATCTCAATCTTGCCGAATCTTGCTCAGGAAATCCTTCTTCCCCTTTCTTGAAAGCTTTACCTTCTTCAGAAATTATCGCTAAGTTGTGTGTGTGGAGAGAGAATGAGATGTGTTTTTGAATGATCCTTGATGGAAATGAGTTCCTCCTTTTAAAGCAAGAGATCATGCCCAATTTAGAGGCTAGAATGTAGAGTTAGTGGGTGCTCTTTTTACATTGCTTTCTTGGCAAGCATGTCTATTTTTGGGTTCTTAAAACGTGTCCTTGGAGTGCCAAAAATAAAAACTGCATTGAAATCGGGTAATTCTGGCAGTCTGCGGGTTCAGTGCGTCCGCACTGATGGTGAGTGCGGATGGTTGATCCGCACTGGATTGAACTTTCCTTTTTTAACTTGGCGAAAATCCTGCGTAATCTTCTGAGTGCGTCCGCACTGGTGGTGGGTGCGGATGGAGGACTCGCACTGCTGAACTTCTGTGCTGATCTGCAGTTTCTGAAAATCCGACCTAGTATAAACTGCGGGTGGACGACCCGCACTGGCGTGTGAGTGCGGACGTATTACGCTCGGGAAAATTTCTGGCTAGGCTGAGATGCTGGAAGTTCGGCTAAGTACTGAGTGCGTCCGCACTGAATCTCAGTGCGGGTGGCTGATCCGCACTCAGTGTTAATTACTTCATTTTTCATCTTTTCCTGCATTTTAAAGCCAAAATACCGCAGTAACTTGATTCTAGGTGTATTTCATTCATTTTATATTCAAAATACATGATAATTGGGATTATTTTATGATAAAAACTAGATCAAATGTGTATATAATTTATGCTTATCAATGAGTGAGGCTATGGTGCTATGCATAGCACGGATGGCTAGTGTACTACGGCTCAATATGGTACTTTTTAAAATTCTAACGGTCGATCCGACCGTTCAATGTGATAACCATATGAATATGTACTTGCAAACTAAATTTTATATTTTTTCAAATTTTTTTACTATTTTTTCAGATAGGTAAAATTTTGATGGTCCAGAATTTTCAAAAAACACTGATTTTTCTACCTATCTGAAAAAATAGTAAAAAAATTCGAAAAAATATAAAATTTAGTTTGCAAGTACATATTCATATGAATATCACATTGAACGGTCGGATCGACCGTTAGGATTTTAAAAAGTACCATATTGAGCCGTAGTACACTAGCCATTGGTGCTATGCATAGCACCATAGCCTCACTCCTTATCAATTACGTATGAATAGGGATGATATCTTCACTGAGAAAGCGAAAAACGATGACGAAACTTCAAACGGCCATAAAACGGTGCTCGAGTGTCCGATTTCAGCAAATGACCACTTTTTGAAAAGCTTGTGAAAATACGCATGCGTCAAAACCGGTGATCTAGCAAGGCGGGATTTCCAAATTCAAAATCGCCAAAAAATAAAGGGAAGAGTGTCAAAACTTCAGTTGCAGTTTTTGATTAAGATTTTCATTTCTATTGTTCAATCTACGTAGCTCAGTAAATTAGTTATATAATGAACTTGTAGAATACCAATTTTTATTATTTTTGGAATTTTTTTTTATTTTTTATGATTTATGAATGATGGCACAAAATCGGCCCTATTCATACGTAATTTAGCGTAATTTACCGTATTTTAGCATAATTCTACATAATTATTGTAATTTCAAGTAATTTAGTAAATTTACCGTATTTTAGCACAAAATCAGCCTTATTCATAGTGTATTTTAGTATAAATATGCTATCAAAAAAGTAATCTAACAAATATTAAAAAAAACAATTCGATTTTTTAGTGTTAGATTTCAGCATTTTAGCTATTTTTCTCTTAAAAAAAAAAAAATCACGGGACCGGCCATTAAATGGCCGGTTTAGACATATTTAAAATTTCGGAGCACTCGTGGGCATTTTTATTAATCTGTAATTAACTTAGGATATTTTTAAAAATGTCGGCTAATAATGTTACAAATTGTGAATAAATTCAAGTTAGATTAAACAGGCTACAGATCCATACTGGTACACCACGCCATCTTAGCATAAAGGTGACAAACAAATTCGCATACCCGTTTTGTAAACCCATGTTCTGGTTTGGTTTACAAAGCAGTTTCACGCGTGAGCTGGTCTGCCAGATACTTCGTATCAGAACACTTGTGGTAAGGCTGAGGTTTGTGCCGCGTGCTTGTTTAATTTTGTACGGGGAATAGGAGTGCATGCACCTTGGTAAGAGTGCCAATCCTCTGAGATATCTCATATTTTGCGTGACCGACGTGTCCGGTGCCTATTCGGGAATAGCGCAGCGGCCAGTATTATTTGAGTTTTGAGATTTGCAGAACGTATTTGAACAGTTGAGATTTTCGAGTAAGTCACGCAAAATATGAGATATCTCAGGGGATGCGAATTTCCTTGGCAAATGGCAGGTGCTCTGAGGATCCGTATCCTCTCCATTAACTCAAAAGGAAATCTAGTTTGCACGAATCTTAAAACAGATCGGACGGTTAAAATTCATTAACTCAAAAGATTTCCTTTTTGAGTTAATGCAGAGGATACGAATTCGGTGCTCTGATACATAAATTCGCATCCTCTGAGATATCTCAAACTTTGCGTGACTTCATGGAAAATCTCAACCATTCAAATATGTTCTGCACGAATCTCAAAGCATAAATAATACCGGCCCTGCGCTATCCCCAAATAGGCACCGGACACGTCGGTCATGCAAAAGTTGAGATATCTCAGAGGATACGAACTCCTGATACATCGGGTTTGAAAAATTGAAACAAAAGAAAAAAAGGGTGCTCTGATACATCTCCCTCTAAATTGAAAAAAGGGGTATGACCGAATGGATTCAGAATGCGTATCCTCTACATTAACTTAAAAAAGGAAATATTTTGAGTTAATGAATCTCAACCGTCTGATTTTAAACAGAGCTAATTTGGCTCTTATTTATAACATAAAAGGCCTTTTAATATTTGTGTAGATCCAATTTGCACAAATTTTAAAACAGATCGGATGATCGATATGCATTAACTCAAAAGATTTCCTTTTGAGTTAATGCGGAGGATACGAGTACATGGATTCATATACTAGTCTGATTCTGTTTTTTCAACTTAAGGTTACATAATTCTGCGGCGGATAAAAAATTCAATTCAAGACAAAATAAACTTTTTTCTAACGTTGTTGCAGGACGAAACCATAAAAGTTTTATATAGGTTTTAAGTATAATATTATAAAGGTGATAATTAAGGGTATGCTTGATTGGAGTGAGAATAGATTAATTTTGGAAAAATACTATTCGGAATAGCTTGTTCTATGTTTGATTAGAGTTGAATAGCTAGAATAGAGAATTCAAGTCTTTTGTTTTATTATAATAGTCTATTCTTACAAAAAAATTGAATCTAACTATTCTAATAAGACAAATGACAAAATAGCTATTCTAGCTATTTGTCTATCTCTAAATTTAGATTTTTTTTCGAGTACAATTTCGTTCATGTGACTATTTCTGATTCAATATGAGGTCTACCCCTCATCCAGAAAAATTAAATAACACAGCCCATTAAGAGAAATAATTTAGAGTTTTGGCCCACTCTGTTCAGCACGCTCCGCTGCTTCCTGTTTCAGAGAGAGAAAGCGGAGTCCATCTGGCTTCCGTTAAATTTAAAATTAGCTGTGGGCGAAGGAAGCGGAGTCTGGTGTCTCCCGTCTCGTTCTTTCTCTCGTCTTTCCACAGATGAAGAAAATCCTTGAGATCCGACTCCGGCTCTTCTCCTTCAAGTGCTTTTGGTGTTGTGCTACTGGAGCTCATAACTGGTGGCCATTGGAGGGCGTACTGGCAATGAATATTTCATTTTCAATTTTCTTTGAATTTTCATTTTTAGATATATATTGTGTGAAATGTGACCATTTGGAGGGCGTATTTAAACAATTGTTGAGCATAGCTGATCAAAATTGTCAGTCTTTCTTATTTAATAGGCATGGCCACTGCCCGTTGAAGCTATTCACAACAGAAATTTTGGTATATCCAAAACTCAAGGATAATTATGTTGAATAATAATTGTTTGAGATTTTATTTTATTTTATAGTCTTATTAGCATTTTGTACTTTTAGCTCATGAAAATCTATAGTAAAAAATCAATTATTTTGTACTCTGGTTACTATTTTGTGCCTATCTCTGATTAAAATTATGAATCCGTGCTCGTGTATTATGATTTTTTTGGAAATTAAAAGAAAAATCAAAAGCTCGGGAATTAAATTGATTTACTTTTAAAAAATATATATATAACCAACCAATGGTCGATTTTTGTATCCATAATATAAAAAAAAATACAAAATTCAAACATAACACAAGATGTTCAAAATCTCATATTATAGCACTACCGTTGTCATTGTCTGCGTTAGGATTTAGTTAGTGATACTCGCAGGTGGTGTTTTGCAAACAGGCACGAGCGGGCGGGCACGAGCAAAATCTGGGGCGGGCAACGGGCAACACAGGTCACGGGCAATGCGGGTCACGGGCGACACGGAACGGGTTAGCACGGGTTTTTTTTTTCAAAACCGTACTCGGCCCCTCTCAAAGCCCCCGGGCAACACGGGTCACGGGTCCGGACCGGGTTTTTTTTTTCTGTTATTTTTTTGCTGTTTTTTTTTCTGTTTTTGAGGGGAAAATTTGAATTTTTACGGGTACGGGCAACCCGGATCCACGGGACGGTACGGGCAGGTACGGGTTTGAAACGGGCACTGGTATCACGGATTAAATTGAAAAAACCGTGTCCGGCCCTTTTCAACCCGTACCCGGGTGACCCGTGAAACCGTGTCAAACCTGTGCACGGGCACGGGTCCAGGGCGGACCGGGCCGGGTCTGACCCGGACGGGTAAAATCAATACACTACTCGCAGGACTACAATGCAGTGATACAAGATTGGTTATTTTGCGATGAGTGTGAAAGTGACAGGAATCTAATATTTTTTATATTTTTGAAATTAGATGACATATCATATATAGGATTAAGATGCACTAGAAAGACTGCAATAAATGAGCTAGATATGAAATTTGAGCCAACATCAATAACTCATATTCAAATATTTTTCATGACAAATTTGTCGTGGTCGACATTTTCGTCATATTGTTGCTTGGTGTGTAGCTGGAAAAAAAAAATATAAGAAAATTTGGATCCAAGCTATTGATCCTGATCCAAACTTTGAGTCCAGATCCTTTATCACAGTCCTTCTAGTACATCCAAATTTGTATTTATTTTTCTAGAAGTATATTTAAGAAAATATTAAATATATAAAAATACTTCTAGAAAAATAGATAGAGTTACTTTGAATATGTATGTACTAGATGACTACGTTAAATGATCACGATCCAAAGTTTGAATCGAGATTAATAGCTTGGATCCAAACATTTTTCATCTGGAACCTGATAACATTATGTGCAAAATTTGTAATGTCGATGATATTTTAATTTTTATTCATATTGTAATTTTTGTAGTTTCAGAAATTTATTAGTCAAATTGTGTTTCTAAGGAATGTTATATTGGTATGTGAACTCTGTGTGTATTTCTTTTTTTTTATTTGAATCCCATCTGAATATTGCACATTCCTCTTTTATCAAACTAATATGATTTAAATAATATGCTATTCTCTAACTCGAAAACTATAACAAGTTTGTTAAAAAAAAAACAACTTTCCTTCGGTTTTCTCAAATCTTAAATAGTGTTAAAGAAGTATGCACTGACCTAATTTGCGTGCTATCTCTAAAGTTTGCGCATACTAGTTCTACATTCTCGTTAAGATTTGTAATTTTTTCAATTACATGCTAACTCATGATATTTTTTTAAATGTGAAATAAAAAATTTCAGGTCAAAGAATAGTTTTCCACCGTTCCTTTGCGGAATATTTTATTTAATACAAAATTATAATAATAATATTCGATAATGTATGGATTGTCGAGAGTTTTGATCTCATAGAAGGAACATGAATTTATTTTCGATTCTATCTAAAGAAATCGATTTTTTCGGTTTCTTTAAAATATAAAACATAAAATTCTATTTCTAAACTAAAAAAAACTGAAAAAAAATCATTCCTTCTATGTAATCAAAATCTCAAATCAATCAATCTATTATTCTATTTTATTTGTACAAAATTTCTATAAAGAAAAAAATCTTGTTTGTTTGTCATTAGATACTTTATTTAAAATATTGTGTCGGTTGAGATATCAACACTACTTAGTGGGAAAAACGTGCCGTGCCGTGACTAACACGCCGTGATTTTGGTAATGTGCCGTGCCGTGACCAAGTAATTTTTTCACGTGCCGTGCCGTGACAAAAATTATGAGGGGTGGTCACGGCTAGAGTGGGAAAAATGGCACGCCGGAGCCGGCTCCGTCACGGAACGGCACGGCACGCGTGTCGGTCACGTGCCGTGACTCGCGTGTCCCGTGCCGTGACCATTCGCGTGTCCCGTGCCGTGACCAATTGTTGGCAAAGAAGACACGGCACGGCACGGCACGGGACACGCGAGTCACGGAACGGAAGACACGCCAATCACGGCAATCGCGAAGCAATACACTAACATACCTTCCTATAAAGTATAATTTTATTTTAATTAAAATATTTACATTTAAATTTAATTAAAACATTTGAATTTTAAAGAATCGTTTCATATTTTTTTTTTTAAATGTTAAATGCGATCAAACTTGACTAACGCGCGTTTGGTCACGGCACGAATTAGTCACGGCACGCGAGTCACGGCGTGACTCGCGTGCTGTGACCATTCGCATGCCGTGACCATCCCTCGTAATTTTTGTCACGGCACGGCACATGAAAAATTTACTTGGTCACGGCACGGCACGGCACGTGACCAAAGTCACGACGTGTTAGTCACGGCACAGCACGTTTTTCCCACTCTAATCACGGCACGCGAATGGTCACGACATGACTCGCGTGCCGTGACTAAACGTGCCGTGACCAAACGTGCATTAGTCACGTTTGATCGCATTTAACGTTTAAAAAAAAAAATACGAAACGATTCTTTAAAATTCAAATGTTTTAATTGAAATTTAAATGTAAATATTTTAATTAAAATAAAATTATACCTTATAGGAAGGTATGTTAGTGTATTGCTTCGTGATTGTCATGACTTCCGTGATTGGCGTGTCTATCGTTCCGTGACTCGCGTGTCCCGTGCCGTGCCGTGCCGTGTCTTCTTTACCAACAATTGGTCACGGCACGGGACACGCGAGTTTTGCACGCAAAGGACACGCGTGCCGTACCGTTCCGTGCCGTTACCGTGCCGTTCCGTGACGGAGTCGGCTCCGGCGTGCCATTTTTTCCACTCTACTGCTTGCTGTCTGTCTCCATCGGTATTGACTCCCATAAAAGGTAACATTAATTTGACCGAGTCGCGATAAATTAACGACATTTGTATTAAATTAATGGAAACTGAAAGAATCAGTCTTTACTCTTTAATTAGTGACAAAACAAAGTTTTTTGTGTGAAGATACGGTTTCAAAATTTTGATGGAGAATTTTTTTTGTAATAATAAGGGTAGGATTTGAAAGACAAAGACCACCCCCTCTTTTTCAAAAAAATTATTTTGAGATTTATATGAATAATTTAAAACTTAATAAATGTAAACAATTATATAAATGTAAACTATTTGCGTGAATTTACATATCGATCGGACGATTTAAATGAAAGCGAACTGGAGACGAAGAGAAGTACAAAAATATCTTTGCTCCAGGATCAAAATCCACGAGAAATAAACTAGACATACGCCTCGCTTTGCTTCGGCAACAATAATTGAGATAAGCTTATATGAGTCGTCGGTGATGCAACAAAACAAAATTGTACATATCAAGCAAGTATTAATTTACATAAGAGTATTACAAAAACAAAACCAAAAAATTCTAGTGTGACAATTTGTTGATTACGGGGAATTTGCTACAACTGAAAGGTGTAGCAAATTCTACGATGCTATTTATGGTAAATCATGATCAACAACATCAAAACTTCATAATTTTTTCACCAAGAAATGATCAAATTCGTTACATGTACATAGAAATCATATGTTGTGAACCCTTGTACAAAAAAAAGGGAGACAACAACGCAGCATTTTAACTGACCGTTAAAATCATACGTTACATGCAACTGACCATTAAAATTATACAACTCATCACAAAACGTACCAATTGTTTTTTTTCCTCTTCTATGCATCTAGTGAAAGAGGAACATGTACCTCTTTTCTCTCATTAAACACTAATGCATTAAATTTGAAAAAGAAAATTAGTAAATGTAGTACCAAATGAAATGGTAACAAAATTGCTATACAATCACTCACCGGACTTGAGTAATTTATCAAAAAGAGTCAAGTTTGGTACTCCTCGATGAAGAAGAAAGAAAAGAAAACATGAAAAGCTTATCTCAAACATCAATCCTAACATTTTTTTTCTCTAAATCAGAGATACCTCAACAATTGATCCTAACACGTTTTTGTTTAAAACATAGTTAGAAAGGCAACATAAAAAAGTACTATTTTATCAAATAACTAAATAAGAATAGAAAATTCAGGTACCTCACTAAGGTAAAAGTTACATACCCATCATTGTAATCTTAAAATCTGAATGGTACATGAACCATCTACATATAATAAATAAATCAGTGCAAATCAAATAAGAATTAATTTGGACGAAAAGTGCAGTTAAAAAATAAGTATCTAATTAGCTGATGTATTAGACCACTGAACTGCATAAAAACAATATCACAAAAACATCCAACAAAATACCTTTCAAAACAATAGATATAGAAAAGCACAATAATCCATTGACCATACCCTTTTGCATGAAAGAATATTTTTTACAACAAAATTTATATTCAGTGCGCTCATAGTGATAAAAATATATAATAACTCATATTTAGATTTTCTTTTCATTAATAAAAACATCAAACCCAAAGAAGAACTAAATTATTAGATACACATTAATTAACACTCAATGTGATCAATCAATTAAAGGAAATTGTCATTAAAAGTTAAGAAGAGTAGTGAACTAATCATCAGAGAGTTGTGCCCAATTTCTTATTTAATCAATCCAAGGAAATAATTATGGCATTAATCCTTCACCATAAAACTGAAAGACAATATCAGTTAATTAGTTTAAAACATACCTGGCCGAAATTGGAAGACAATGCCCAAAAGTGATGTCAATTCTAACAAAGAATGAAGTACTCTCTGGCGCGTGTTCTCAGCCACCTAAAGGCATAATTAGTAAGAAAAAAGTATAAGAGAACGTTAGAAGGAAAATAGAAGAGAAAATTCTAAAAAAAACTGCACAAATTATGTTAGCAATCACAGAAATTATTGATTCTGTCAAAGAAAATGCAGTAGCATCAATTACCTCTGGGAAAATTCGGGTCATTGTCCTGAAGAAGCAGAGAAGAAGGTAAATCCTTGGAGCCTCCTCGCCATCCTCTTTTTTCTAGTCTTTTAAGGCCTTATTAGGTTTTCGTACTTTGGATTTCTCGCATAGTGCATCTTCTTGATTCTAGGCACCATTATGTTGTGCTTCTTCAAAATCATCTTCAAGAAGTGCTTGTAATCTTCATCTTTGCACTGTCTTAGTCTTTCTTGTTTTCCCCTCTTAATATTATCTTGTTTCATCTATTGTCCCCTAAATAAACAATATATACAAATTTGGTACTGTTATGACTAACTGGTGAAGATGTGATCCAACTCCAGATTAATGATCTAATTACTCATTTAGAACAGGCATTGCATCAATGAAATGAAATGAGATACTTCTTCAGAAAACACATTGGCAAAGGTTGTGTGATAGAAATTTATTTCCTGTTTTAGATGAAAAGAAGTTTAATAGAAATCTCCAAACTCTAAATCGGCTTTAAAAAATCCATACTTTGTTGCTGAAGGACCTTGCACAACTATTTATCAGTTTAATAGAGTAAGCAAAGAGAAGAAAATAAAAAAAAATACTTAAAAGGTACTAATCGCAGGAGAGAAACTCACACAACCCAAAATCGTAGCAATGCTCAATCCAATAAAGCGGCCCACACAGAGCAAAGAAAAGTAGAAAGAAGAGGGGGGTCGGTTGGGATGCAGCGGGGATGGGAAGAGGGAGAACCGAAATGCTACTTGACATCTCTGAAGTAGGAGGAGACGGAAGATTGGGAACGCGATTCAAGTGCAGATTCGTCGGTGGCAAGTGGGGCGAAAGGGGAAAAGAACTGGTGGAGGAGAGGAGGCAATTGCGAATTCGTCGGTAGGATGAGATGGCCGCCATTAGAGAGGATTTGAGAGAATTTGAGCGAGGGGAGAGAGGAGGGTACGGATAGAGTGGAGAAGAGAACTTTCTGGAAAGAAGATGGAAGAGAAAAAAGAAAATCGAGAGAGGAATGAGGTCGCCGAACTATCGAGAGAGGAAGGGCGCAGAAATTTCGAGAGAGAGGAAGACGTCAGAGAGAAAAGAGAAATGTCGCTGAAATTTGGGTCCCAATTGTCGGTCTTACTGTAGACGAAACTGTTCACTCACCGATTCAAAATTAAGTTAT
Organism: Carex kokanica; assembly: GCA_025461125.1. NCBI lineage: Eukaryota > Viridiplantae > Streptophyta > Magnoliopsida > Poales > Cyperaceae > Carex > Carex kokanica. The sequence continues at coordinate 1,153,246 of JAJGRX010001283.1, read as the reverse complement.
AAGACAGATATGGGAGTGTGGATTGCGTGTGTGTGTGAAAGGGAAATAAATCTGCTGTGATTCTAAAAGAATCGCAGTATCCTGTAATTTCAAATCTATCCCTTTATTTTTTGGAATGCACAAATCTCAACAACACTTATTTTTCTTACATGAATCTCCAAACAGATGAATGGATAGATTTAGAATAACAGAGTCTTGTGATTCCAAAAACCACAGCAGATTTGTATCCGTGTGAAAGGAAACCTATGAGTATTAGATAAACACAAAAGTGGAAGCCCCGACATTTTTATTTTTACCGAAAAAAAAAAATATTTTAATATAATTAACCAAGTTTTTAAAAAAATTAAATTTATACCCAAACCGTAAATTTTATTTACAGTTTGAATAAAGAATTCAAACAAAAGCCTCCGCGTGCTATCGCCTTCAATGGTTGGCAATTTGGCATTGCGGTTGGAAGACACGTGGCTCGCACCCGCCATCAATGCGTCCTCTCTCTCTCTCACATAGGTAGTTTGCTCTTCTGATTGGAGCGCGAAATCATATTTACCCACTAAGCCTCTAAGACTGATCTGCTACACAAAGGTTTTCATAGTAGGCGTTGCGGAAAATCTAAAAAGATGAATTTTTTGAGAGACCTGGGATTAAAAATTTAAATGCGAAACTGCAGAGCCAGAGCGGGTCTACACGGAGAAAAGATAAGGACTAGAAAGAGCCGACATTTTTATTTTTACCGAAAAAAAATATATTTTAATATAATTAACCAAGTTTTTAAAAAAATTAAATTTATACCCAAACCGTAAATTTTATTTACGGTTTGAATTCGGAATTCAAACCGTAAATATTACCGTATTTTCAGCATAATTATTTTAATTTACCGTATTTTAGCACAAAATCGGCGATATTCGTAGCGTATTTTCTAACAAATATTTTAAAAAACAATTCGATTTTTTTGTGTTGTATTTCATTTTAGCATTTTAGCTATTTTTCTCTAAAAAAAAAAATGCAAACCGTAAATAAAATTTACGGTTTGGGTATAAATTTAATTTTTTTTAAAACTTGGTTAATTATATTAAAATATTTTTTTTTTTGGATAAAAATAAAAATGTCGGCAATAAAGCTATAAAATAAGGACAATAAAGCTAGTAGTTGAAAACCCTAGTAGTAAGGACTAGTAGTACAATAAAGCTATAAAATAAGGACAATAAAGCTATCAAATCCTAGCAGTACAATAAAGTAAGGACTAGTAGTACAATAAAGCTATCAAACCCTAGTAGTACAATAAAACTATAGAATAAGGACTAGTAGTACAATAAAGCTGTAAACCCCATGTGTAGCTATCACTCGTATCTAAATGCAGTAATGCCTGAAGTAGCATTTGTGTAGTTTAGTTTTCAATTATTATATAGTCATACATGTATATATGAGTTTAGACCGTTATGTGATAGCTACACATGGAAAGATAGTCTCATTAGGTTAACCGAGTTAGGATAAGGAGAATAAAAATACTAGACTAGTGGAGGAAACCTTAACCGGAGATACCATTAGTTGGATCAACAAAAGTAATAATGGGAGCTTTGCATTCGCAGATGAATGTCGCATTATCTTGTCTCACCATGAAGACACTCAATAGAACCAGAAAGTAAGGCGACAAACCTAATAAGTGAAGTCTGAAATATTTGAGCTCACAGAACTTCTTGCACCAATTAAGACAAGTATTAGCTGGATCTCTTGATAGGTAAGGTGACTGTGTCGGTGCGAAAGCGACAGTCACTAAATTGGATTATAAACTCTCAAACAACATCTGAAAACCAATATCAAAAAAATTAAAACCAAAACGGATTGAGTAGCAATGGTAAGCCAAAATCATAGGAATTCACAACACTATCTTATTTATTTTACTTACTTTTAATTTTCGCCAAATATAAAAATCAAAACCAGTAACTCTCAATTTTCATATTTTGTTTAACCTTTCGAAAGGTTGAGATTTAATCGTTCAAGACCTTAAACCTTATTTCTTATGGATCGACACTCGATTATCCTACTCTTTTTTTTTCCCACGCGCACAGTGTTTCGGCCATTCAAATTGGACCTGAACCCAAGCCCATTACTGTTCCTGCCTGACAGCCAAACAGGCCCTTAAGCTATATTTTTTTCTTGAAATAATTCAACAATAATTGCCACCTACCTTGCAATAACTTCAACTCATACTTTATTCACAGTATTTTGCTCTTAAACAAATTAAAACATTCATTTGACAATGTCGATAATTTATAGCCATAATTTCAAATTACAACACTATTTCATGCAAGCAGGTAGAGAAGGAAATACGTGGCACGCCGTGACGTGACGTGACAAACACGCCGTGATTTGGTCATGTGACGTGACGTGACGTGATCAGTGTTTTTTTTTTCACGTGACGTGACGTGACGTGATCAAAATAGTGGCAGACGATCACGTCATGCGAATGGTCACGTCACGCGTAGTCACGCCGTGACTACACGTGACGTGATATAACGTGACGTGATATGACGTGACATAAATTAGTCACATTGAACTTTTTTTATATTTTAATTTAAATTGTTGAAAATTCAGAAAAAATATATCAAAAAAATATGAAAATTATAAAATTTGTAAAATAAGTAAATAATGTTGCAAAAATTAACTAGTAAATAATATTCTAAAAATTGCCAAATTTTTTGGATAAAAGATATTTAAGCCCGTTTCATTAAGAAACATAGTTTTTACAAACAGCCACAAAAGAAAAGTCTGAATATATTATGAATATACTACAGAAACATAGCCTAATAGTGCTAATAGAGTATTAAGATCGGACTGATTTTAAAATTCCAAACTATTTTAGTGCAAGCCAGCCAAGCAATCCGTGACTATGCGTGTTTACGTGATTACACGTGACAGTACGTGATCACGTGATGTGTTTTATAACGTGACGTGACGTATAATTTTTGTTAAATACAGTCACGTCACGCGAATAGTCACGTCACGTAACACGTGAGTCACGTCACGTAATCGACACACGTGACGTGACGTAACGTGACGTGACTGATCACGCCGTGACAAATTTCCTTCTCTACAAGCAGGGGTTGTTAAACACAAGTTTGTCATTCGGAATAGTATGAGAATAGTATATATATACTTTGAGTGAGGCTATGGTGCTATGCATAGCACCAATGGCTAGTGTACTACGGCTCAATATGGTACTTTTTAAAATCCTAACGGTCGATCCGACCGTTCAATGTGATATCCATATGAATATGTACTTGCAAACTAAATTTTATATTTTTTCGAATTTTTTTACTATTTTTTCAGATAGGTAGAAAAATCAGTGTTTTTTGAAAATTCTGGACCATCAAAATTCTACCTATTTGAAAAAATAGTAAAAAAATTCAAAAAAATATAAAATTTAGTTTGCAAGTACATATTAATATGGTTATCACATTGAATGGTCGGATCGACCGTTAGGATTTTAAAAAGTACTATATTGAGCCGTAGTACACTAGCCATCCGTGCTATGCATAGCACCATAGCCTCACTCATATACTTTTATAGCAAAGAAGTGAGATATTAGGGGAGATTAGAAATAGTATTATTGTCAGTATTCGACATTTTTATTTTTACCCAAAAAAAAATATATTTTAATATAATTAACCAAGTTTTTAAAAAAATTAAATTTATACCCAAACCGTAAATTTTATTTACGGTTTGAATTCGGAATTCAAACCGTAAATATTATTTACGGTTTGCATTTTTTTTTTTAGAGAAAAATAGCTAAAATGCTAAAATGAAATACAACACAAAAAAATCGAATTGTTTTTAAAATATTTGTTAGAAAATACGCTACGAATATCGCCGATTTTGTGCTAAAATACGGTAAATTAAAATAATTATGCTGAAAATACGGTAATATTTACGGTTTGGGTATAAATTTAATTTTTTAAAAACTTAGTTAATTATATTAAAATATATTTTTTTTCGGTAAAAATAAAAATGTCGGCTCTTTCTAGTCCTTATCTTTTCTCCGTGTAGACCCGCTCTGGCTCTGCAGTTTCGCATTTAAATTTTTAATCCCAGGTCTCTCAAAAAATTCATCTTTTTAGATTTTCCGCAACGCCTACTATGAAAACCTTTGTGTAGCAGATCAGTCTTAGAGGCTTAGTGGGTAAATATGATTTCGCGCTCCGCAGAAATATGATTTCAGAAGAGCAAACTACCTATGTGAGAGAGAGAGAGGACGCATTGATGGCGGGTGCGAGCCACGTGTCTTCCAACCGCAATGCCAAATTGCCAACCATTGAAGGCGATAGCACGCGGAGGCTTTTGTTTGAATTCCGAATTCAAACCGTAAATAAAATTTACGGTTTGGATATAAATTTAATTTTTTTAAAATCTTGGTTAATTATATTAAATATATTTTTTTTCGGTTAAAAAAAAAATGTCGGGTGGAAGCCAGCCTCTGCTAATAGGATACACGCAAAAATAGTTCCTTGTATAAATCAGATGAATAGCACTGGCCTATTAACACAACAGCTTTTAAAATATCAGTCTGTTTTATTGTCTATACTAATCAGGCAGCATACATAACATTTTGAAGTTCAAGTTTTGATACTGATTATAAATTTTTGACGGGTGGAATGGTGGATCTCATAATAAACAAATCTATATAGGTCTATAATAGTAGAACTTGTTAGGATGTTACAAGATTGTCCAGAATGAGATTTTATGGGTACGGAAATTCACAAATTAATTTATAGAAATCTATATTTATGAATATGTACAAAAAGGATTATAAAAATGTACTAAAATGTATGTTAAGTTGTACCGTAAAAATAATTGTGGAAATTTGTAATATTCTTTCTATAACGCTTGATAGCAAAATAATTATTCTTATTAATAATTATTACTATAATTAAATAATATGATTAAATAATAACATAACAATACATGTTAATTATTACTTCATAACAAAACTTTTGCTTGTAAACTTGTTTTCCAATTAATGAAAAAATCAATTAAAAATTTAAATTCAAATTGATTATTATAAAGCTAAATTTTCTTTAAAATACAAATATGCATTTATAACAAGGCTCTAAATAGCGATTATCACGTCATCGCTTTTAAACTCCAAAAAAGCTCTATAGCGCACCTATAGCTAGCTATTTAGAGCCCTGATTAAAAAAAAAAAAAAAAGACTGATGGCGCTATTGCTGTTAAGGTATGAGAAAACTATAGCGCAACTATAGCTAGCTATTTAGAACTATGATTTTAATATTGTTATACCGAAAATTATTGGTGTTTATAAAATATTTTGAATTTATTTTCTATAACAATAAAATAATTCAAACTGTAATTAAAAATAAATTAATTGAGTTGGAACAAAATTCATATATTGAATTGAGAATAGTTAAAATAAAGGTATGTGCTTGGAAGAAAAAAAAAAATAGAAGGAAGAACACGAATGCTTCACCGTGGTAAAAAAAAATAATGAGATCTAACTTAGATGTATATTTTTTTTTTCCTGTCAATTTACACTAAAATGGGAAAAAAGTTTTTGGAGAAAAACCCTAATCCCATTTCATACAAATTACCATCCGAATGGGTCATGAAAATTAAATCCCAATTAGCTCCGGATCCCATCCATTCTCAAGGGAATTGAGACATATGAACCACAAATAACGCGCCATAGGGCTCCTTTATATGATCCATTCTCATGGAAATTAGTTCGAAAATGCTCCGGATACCCTAGTTAAACCTGATCCATTTCAACAATTTAAAAGTTTCTCATTTAAATCAATCAGATACTGTGAAATTAAGATCATCAAAGAATGAATTTAAGAATGGAACCGGATCATTTAAATGTCGTTCGTTTGTAACATTAAATGTACAAAAATATCTGCAACAGAAATATCTGAAACCAAAAGATGACTTTCTGACTTTCTGTGCATTAATTATGATCTGCCGACTTCGGTCAAATTTAGAGGCGCATAGTGCCAATGCAAACAAATAATTGTTTGTTAGATATGTAAGCAATAAGTATGCCCCATCCAGTGAGAAACGAGTGCACTATACTAATGTGCGTGCCATCATACAATTTTTAAAAATGAGTGGACATATGCAGATATGCCCTTTTTTATATTTAATACTCTTAGAATAATTCTCTTTATCCTTTTCCCAGTTATATATTTTGAGGATGAAAGAATACGAGATGAAATCATGAAACCGCTTTTTTGGTGGGCCACAAATGTTGATTTTTCTGATATGTAGTTTGCTCTGTAGAGGGATGGTTTGCTTGCAGATAAAGCGATCTAAACGAAGATATCTTACATGTAACTCATACTATAAATATCTCATACTTTTTATAAATAAATCAAACAAAATGTAACTTACTTTTCTTATGTTAAATTGTGCGGAGAGTCTGACTAGTATGACTAGTATGATATTAGTGTAATTTTACTTTATATGATATCAATTTAAAAATCTATCAAATAGATTTCAAACTATTAAATTGACTTCAAACGGTGAATGCAAATCGTTCAAACCGATCTATTTTATTAATTGTGTATTTACATGTAAAATTTATAATTTTTTGAATTTATTTAGTATCAGTCAATTAGTCAAATCGAGAGTTTTTAAGTTAATTTTAATGCATTCATTTTTCAATATTTTTTATCGCTTGATCCGATATTAAAATAGCTAAAAAAAAATAAAAAAATTTATATGTAAACGTACCGCTCATAAAGTAAATTGGTTTAAACAGTTTGAATTAGTCATTTGAAATATCAGGGGCATGACTAGAAAATAGAGATTGGGGGTTGGAGAATAAAATATAGTGTAATTTTATTTTATAAAAGAGGTTAAAAGATATTAATACATATAAAGATTACAAAATTTAATGGATCAAACTACAAATTTTCAAACTATAGAGGTGCTTAGCATTGATATCATACAAGCCAAATACTTTATTATTCTGAATTTCAATGATTTTTTTATTTTATATTTTTGACGAAAGGTTAATGAGAGCAACTTGAAGATATGATAAGTTAAAAGTTATGATGGTAGAAAACTATCTTAATACAAAATTATAGTTAATGAGACTCAATTTGTATTTATTCATTTTTATCGTAACGAAGAAAAATAATATATTATTAGAACAAGATAACATAAAAATCATGTTGTATGTAATGATCGAACATGTTACGGAACGGTGCAGTTCCATTATAACACAACATGAAATGTGACGGAACTCACATGTTATCTTTCAAAAAAAGAATGATGCAACTCGAAACCAAACATAATTATATATGACCTAACTAACATAAAATTTATACCATTATTTATTCCAAACATACCATTCAAGTTTAGAATAATAAATTTATTCTATTACATACAAATTTATTTTTAACGTTGTTTCTTTATGTTATAGATTTTTCATATTTTTTACATTGTTTCTAATTAAGTGTTCCTTAAACAAACTTCTTAAAAGTTTGAAAACAAAAATATTTAAACATGATCAAAGATAACTAACTACAAGTTATTAAACGTGACCAACTGTATCTAATATGTTGTTATTATTCACTGCGATTTTCATCACATCATAATACAACATGTAAAATATAAACTTGATCATGACACGTCACAACACATGATCTAAATCACGATGTAATTAATTACAATACGGTACTTTAAGTAAAAAATTATATCCTATCCGCTACCCAGGCTACGGACAATTTATCAAAGATTTAAAAAAATGAAGGTTCGTTTTCCAGCCGAGTGAACTTACTAAAGCCATCACAAAATGCTAAACCTTGCATATCTTATTAACGCTTCATATAAATCAATTTTACTTGTTTTTTTAATTGAAATGAGGATTAGAAAAATATGGTTACCAAGTTTCTTTAGAAAAGAAAATAAAACGTGTCCGAGAGCTTTGATCACTTAAATTAAAAATAAAGATGCATAAATAATAAAAAAAAAACAAAAGAAGAAAAAGAAAGAAAGAAACAGAGGAGAAACAGAGCATGGACTGTTAGTATGCCATGTCTGCTATTTCTTGCATCAGTCACGGCGCACTTAATGTGGAAAAAAACGTGTCTTGTTGTTCGTGCCGTGCCGTGTTGTGATCAAGTTAATTTTTCACGTGTCATGCCGTGCTGTGATCAAAATATCAAGGGGTGTTCATGACACGCGAATGGTCACGCCGTGCCAAAATGTGCTGTGATCAAACGTGACTCGCGTGACCATTTGATCTAATTTAGGTTAGTTTATTCAAGATTTACCATTTGATCAACATCTAATGGTGCTAATTACACGTAACTCACGTGACCACGTACCGTGCCGTGACTAGATTTTTCACATGCTGTGCCAAAGTTTCAAAAGATGGTCACGGCACGTAACTGACACGCGTGCCGTGTCGTTCTATGCCGTTACCATGCCGTTCCGTGACGGAGCCGGCTCAGCCGTGCCATTTTTCTCACTCTAGGCGCACTCTTATAACCAAAACAAATTATTATAGGAATTAGGTTGATGAACAACTGATTAAATAAATTTCCCAGTAATCAAAATATTAAAATACCATCTGGATTTGATTGGACGGTGAAGAAACCAAAAGATACAACGATACAATAGTTTAGACTTTGAAGTAGCTATCATGTTTGTACTAGTTAGTGCCTTATGCACAAACAATTATGTGCTTATGTGAGCATTTTTATTTTGGGAAGATTATCATTTGCAATGGTCATCTTGACTATTTCAACAAAAAAAAATTTTCAGATAAAAAATTAAATTTATATTTTATAGAGATATTATTGAACATATATATTTTAACATTCAAATTTTACAGTTTAAATATCATTAAATAATACATAATGACCATTAATTCCAATCAATTTTCAAAGTACTTAATGTACGGTGAAATATACATCATATTTTATTATTTTTTGTAGAGATAATATATTTATCATCTATATCATAACTAGAATTTAAAATTTAAAATTTATTTTGGAAATGTGAAAGTAATATCTCCTCTTATATATATACTAACAACATGTTTTTTTCATTTCTTTAGACATGAAGTTTATGATACGACACCATATTTATAATTTGTAACAAAGTTGTATAACAAAGTACATTTGACAATTCAGAGTAAAAATTAATTCTACCAAAAAATGGTATGAAGACTTGGACCTTTTGTGGCACACTGATACAGTGGTATGAAGACTTTTGTGGGAAAAAGTGCACTCGAGATACTTTTCTTAAGTGTTAATAATGTAATATCAATCTTGTGATTTGTATTTGGGAGCCTTTTAAGTGCCAATGAGAGATTTCTCTAAAGTGCCAATGAAATATTTTTTTCACAAACAGTTACGCGACAGAAAATTACGAAAAAAGAGAGAGAGGAATGAGAGAATTTTTTTGTCTATAAATAATATTAAAAAAGAGATATAAAAAGAAATATCAGTGATTCTTCATGAGTAGAAAAATAGATAGGAACTAGAGAAGATATCTATAAAAAAAAATTCATTGTTAGAATCGGTGTCTTCCTAATTACTGCTCTGTTTTTAATTTTCTCTATTAAAATATAAAACTTGTTTAAAAAATAGATAGTCTTTCTATTATATCTAAAAAACTTTTATCTATTTTCTTAAAAAAAATATATTTAATAAAGAAAATAAAAAAAACCAGAAAATGAGTTAGGATCGGTGTCTCCTTTCCTTTCCAGTGATGAAGAATTACATGTCCTCTTTTTATTTCTCTCTCTTCTTTTTTATTATTTTCTATTAAGCCGGTATTCAATCTTCAGGTTTTGTTTTAATTGAGTACATTTTAATATTTAAACATCAGCCATTTTTTTAAATAGAATTTGTCTTGAGAGCTGATTTATCAATACTTAGTTACAATAAAGTTGTCATTAATTCTAATAATTCAACTTGATAATTAATGTTATTATTTTTATATTGGTTTAATTTTTAGTTTATTTGAATATGAATTAATCAAACACTCAACTAAAAAAAAATACTTACGAAGAGGTTAAAAAAATATAAATTGTGAAGGGACTTTGAACCGATTTTGACTGAATCAAACAATGTATATATATATATATATATCTTTATAATTCAGTTTATTTATGCTACATTGCTACTAATCAATATACTAGTGTTATTATCCAGTTTATTTGAATGAGTGAAGCTTTTGTTTTATTCATAGCGTATATTGGTATGTAGTACAAACCAATAATTCTATTTTCAAAATCCGAATAGTCGATCTGAATCATTCAACATGATTTCTACCTAAAATTATACTTGCAGGCTAAATATTTATTTTTAAGATTTTTTTACTTCCTTTTTGGTATGTAAAAAAACTTTAAATCAAGTGATTTTTACCTATCCAAAAACATTAGTAAAAACGTTATAAAATATATAAAATTTGATGTCATTTGCGCCCATGTGGGCAGTGTAAATAATCAAAGCGCATAATTTACGCCATAATCTATAGATCAAAATAATGATAGCCTTGCCAGAATTGTCCAACCATGTCATTTCTCATTCACATTAATCTACTATATTGAAATTATGATTGTATATGGATTATGGAAAGTTCCATATCAAGCGCAGATAATGATAAAAGGCAAATTCTTCTATGGACATAAGGACCTATTTGTAAAATGAACATATTTTCATTTTCAAAGTTCAAACAGTCGATCCGACCGTTCAACATTATCTCCATATTAAAATGTACTTGGAGGTCAAATTTTACATTTTTTTTGAATTTTTTTACTATTTATTAAGTATTTTACAAAATTCAATGGTCTGAATTTGACTAGTTTTTGTAAAATACTTAATAAATAGTAAAAAAATTCAAAAAATGTGAAATTTGACCTCCAAGTACATTTTAATATGGAGATAATGTTGAACGGTCGGATCAACTGTTTGAACTTTGAAAATGAAAATATGTTCATTTTACAAATAGGTCCTTATGTCCATAGAAGCATCACTCATGATAAAAACATTAGCAACAGCAAAGGCTATTATGGGCCCGTGGACGGTGGACCAGCCTATGTAGACACTGTACATGGCGCCAACTTGCATGCCGTTGGCCTATAAATTCAGTGCCAATTCAAGCAACATCAAGTGCAAAACAAATCAGAGTAACAAGTTATAACAAATCTCACTTAAAGACTTGTGAGTAGCATCTTGGGAAGAGTAATAATTAATGGCTGTAAAGATATATGTTCTATTGACGATGCTGGTATTCGCCGGAGTTGTTCCGCCACTAGCTCATGCTCAACTTGTCCTTGGCAACATCGTGGGACTTTTGACCGGTTTGCTTAGCGTCACCGGCGTGGTGCCATGTAGCGTGGGCAATTCCATCAATTTGGCAACTACAGGGTTTGCAAGTAAGATTTTCAAATAAAGAGAAAAGCAACCCTATCAATTTTCAAAGCAATTTGCATATATACTCTGCATTAATTAAATCAGCTCCTTGGGTACGTTGCAAATTAGGCAAACAGATATGAAATGAATCACTTCCTCTTTCGTTAATTATTTTGCAGATGCTACTGTGCAACTGAGGTGCGGTAACAATGTGGTTGGCAGTGCAATAACAGATAAAAATGGAGCGTTTTCAATCGTCACTGCATTGCCGACCACTCTTTTGTCTTTGCTCAGCAGCTGCAAGCTCGTCGTGGTCACCCCGCTGATCAAATGTAATGTCGGCCTTCCCTCCACTGGAAACCTTTTGGCTCCAGTGGTAAGCGAGGTCAGCAGCATTCTTGGCCTCACCAACCTTGTCGCAGGAAACTTCAATTTGCAGCAAATTATCACTTGAAATTAAGAACCGACATGCATATAATATATATATACATACAGTATGTACACCAGTTCTGATGAAAACAGAAAACCACTTAATTATTGTAGGTCAAATTGACCTGTAAGGTGGCTGTTTTGTTCTATCAATCTCAACAGAACTGGAAGAATAAATGGCCCATACTAAATACATGCATCTCAAGACCAGCAATTGTATATCTTATATTTTTTGTTGTTGTAACAGTCACCAGTGTTGTGAACTTGCGATATTGTACTGTATCGTTTGCATGAATTTTATCGTGAAAATGGAAATTATTTCTGGACCTTGATTATATTACTAATTAAATGAGTTGCTTGATGTGTAAAAACAGAAACAAAAATAATTGATATGATTATAACAAAGCTAATCAAGTCTTAGCAAGATGAAAAAACACCTTAATATATACCACTTGACGAGGTTTACCTATTGGTTTAAACTAAACTAATATATGTAGAAACAGAGACAAAAATAATTGACATGATTATGTCACATGCTATATATACACAATTGCTGGTAACAGTATTCGCTTTGTACTGGTGCAAGTCGTGTGTTGACTGAATTTAGCACTGATATCAGGCCAATTGATCACTTTTTGGTGCACATATGGACCTCTACAAATTAACTGACCTACCGACGTGATATAGCTTACTGGGTTTGGATCAGTAAAACAGATCAATGCTAGAGGAGGCAAAATTCGAACTGATTTGTAACGGTTCGGATTAATATTTGGATCATTTTTTTTATAATAGTGCTATGACCACTGATTTTATTACGAAATCATACTGTCCTTATAAAAGTCGGTACCAAATAGCTGGTATCTTAATATTATGAAACTAAAAGCATAAGCTACTAAAGGGGATTACAGTCTATAACAAGATATATAGCTCTAATACAAAAGTTCTAGGCAAAAACAAAATAACTAGTCAATTAACCAAGATCACTCTGCAGAGTCGTTACTGGCCAACAAATCTCCAGCATCTAGCAATTTCAGACAATTCAGCAGCATCTATTTAGTAATTTCATTCATGTCTCTATGATAATATCAGAGAGGTCCTATGAGTATAGTCGAAGTATAGGATTTGAATGGAAGCTTTCCCTTTCCAATGTATGAGGAAATGATATCCTGCCTTCCAGAGTCGAATTAGATACATCCAATGGTAAGATATATTAGGGATAATTTGAAATTTGGATCATATAATTATTATCCTTTATTCTCGCTTTAGTTCGTAATCCGTTTATTGAAGCCACAAATTTTATTAGTCGTTATTGTTAAGCAATTCTTATTAATTAATTTCCTATTTAGTTTCATCAATGAATTGCCTTATTCATATATTGGTTTAATTAGAGACTTCATAGTCCAGCCCGCAAATCAATGCCACCAATGCATATATTAATTCAAATTTCAAGTTCCTTATTCCAAATTAACGACCAAACACAAAGTGGGGCCTACAATAAATTTTTAATTTTATTTCCAGCTTCGGCCTACAAGCAGAAACCGCACTCCAACTTGATTGAATCTTTTATCAAATCAATGGGCCGAGTGGGGAGAGAGCCCATTTCCTTGAAACTTCGGCATCATTCATCTGACAAAGGAAAATTGTAAAAGTTTACTTACAGGCCTCAGAAATTATGAACTTTTACAAACGAGTCCTTAATATCAAGATATTATTGACATTTCATTGTCTATGCAAATCAGGTATCTATAAAATTTTTGAAGTTCCAAGTTTTGATACTGATTATAAATTTTTGATTTGTGGATCTCATAAAAAACAAATTTTATATGTCTATAAAGTCTTCTTAAGTTTTTTAGAGAACGATAGAGATTTAGTCTTTTAAATTTATATAGAAATTTTTTTATTCGGATTTCGAATTTGTAACCTCTCACATATAAGATGTGTTGTCTTTTGTCACTGAATTAAAGAATGATTTTTAAAATCAGAAGTGAATCCACTTTATATATGAATGACGATCAATTGACCTCCATTCATTTTGAATTTTTTTGTATTTATACCTTATTTTTTAATATAATTTAAAGTAAAATATTAAGAATAATGTGAAATTGATCTTTATTCGTAGTAGAAAATTTTTATATGTTTGATTCTCATAGTCTAAAAGTCTGACTCTGCCCCTGCTTAAAACCGTTTTAAATTAATGTTGAACAGGTAAATACTAAATACATTGATTTGTAACATTAATTAATTGTACGCAAATATTTGCAACACAGAAGTATCTGAAACCAAAAGATGACTTTCTGTGCGTTAATTATGAGGTACCGACTTCGGTGTCGTTTAGAGGCGCATAGTGCAAATGCAAACAAATAAATGTTTGTTAGATATGTAAGCAATAAGAATTTAAATCAGCTGAAATTTTATAATATATACAATTTAGTTAATGAGACTCAAATTGTATTTATTCATTTTTAATCATTAAGAAGAAGAAGAGAACATAATAAGAATCATGTCGTAATCAAACATGTCACGGAATAATATGGTTAGTTATGACACGACATAATGATAAAAAAAAGTTATGACAAGACACGGCACATGTAACGGTCACACATGTTGTAATTCACGTGCTATCTTTTGAAAAAAATAATGTGGCATGAGATCAAATATAACTGTGTGACCAAGCTAACATGAAATTCATACCATTATTTGTTCCAAACAAACAATTCAAGTTTAGAATAATAAATTTATTTTTTTAACACAATTTTTTCTTTTACAACATTGTTTATTTATTTTATAATTTTTCATATTTTCGACATTGTTTTTAATTATTTCTTCCTTAAACAAAAGTTCGAAAAAAAATAAACATGATCAAAGATGCTTTTCTAAAGTGTTTATAATGTAATATTAAACTTGTGATTTGTATTTCCGAGCCTTTTAAGTGCTAATGAGATACTTTCTCACAAACAGTTGAGCGACAGAAAGTTACTAAAAACTGAGAGGAATGAGATTCACCTCCTCTAAACATCAAACATGTATAATCAGGTTCTATTTGTTATAAGTAATGTTTTAAATTGCAATTTTATTTATGGATGTGAAACTGCATACCGTATATGCGGATTTCAATGCAAATTTATATATACGAATTTTAAAATGAAATGTCAACACCTACAGTCAATTTCCACAGTCATACATGCAAAAAAACAAAAAACAAAATCCCACAGTCATGAGAGAGAAAGAAGGTAACTAAGAATGTTTTTTTTTATTATTCCCTTAATATTCACTATTACATAACAACAAATTACATCTGTTTTATAGCCTTAAAACATAACAACAAATTACATCTGTTTTATAGCCTTAAAACATCACATAAAAACTCTAAAATTCGTAATTAGAAAAAAAAAAAAAACTGAAAAACAGCAAGTCTTTACTGCGCATGCTTTACTTAAACACCCATAACTTTATGTGGGAATCTCCAACGGACTTGAAACCTTCACCAATCACCATTTTAAAATAGACTTCAAGAGTTTATATTCATATTTTTTGGCCTTTGAAATCATGCCATAAATCTGTTTCAGTTTTAATCCAGTTGCAAACTTGTAGTATTATGCGGCTGCATATATATTCTAATATGTATATATGTAACAATAAAATTTTAAACATGCATGGCAGTAGACCGCATGTGCATATGTGTCTGCATTTAAAAACACTTGATGTAAGATAGTTTCCTTTTATTAATTTTCTTCCGCTCACCATTGTTCTTTATCAAAATTTTCAATTTTAAAACAGTAATTGGCGTTGGAAATGTACGATCAAGTTCTCATTTTTCCTCTCTTTTTCTTATGGTGATATTGTGGAGAACATTCTTACTTACATAACTAATTGACGATGATAACGTATGTATGAGATCACAAAGCTATGGAAAATATCTAATTATGACTTTTTTATGATTACATGTGCGCATGATTAATATGCTGGTTGGAATTCCAATCTTTTTATAGGATATAACTCTTATCTTAGAATTATTATATGTGGTTTACTTTTAAGTTGTTTTTTTTAAGTGAGGTTTACTTTTAAGTTGTTAGTTCTCTATTACAATATTTTGGTGGCTGATCAAACCCATAGTATTTGTGTTTTGCTTAATTTTAATTCCTATTAGCTATAATATTCTGGTGATATGTAAGCATGATCTTTTTGTATGTAAGTTAACATGATTTCATGGTAATGAAATGGGCTCAAATGATGCCTTTTAATAAAAAAAAATTCCAATGTGCAGAAATTCTGCTAATTAAAGAAGAGAAAAAAAAAGGAGAGATAAATTAAGATGGAGAAAGAGATAACAGGGTGATGAGGATTTCAGAACATTAGGACGCTACTGGTTGAGCCCATAATTTCATTGAATAATTTGCCATACTAAATTGAAACACAACAGTAAGAAAGAATCAAGGGAAGGAATCGCTCTCGACTTGAATTGAAAGTCGTTGCAAATCGGGCAATTGGTACCATGCGCAAAAGAAAAATGCAAGCATTACAAACAACATGTTATAGTGATCAGGCTGGACCATTCCCATCTCCTTCAATAAACTTATCCTCACTGGCCACCAGTGATTTTTTAAATTAGGAATAATTCTAGTGCAAATTCAACGTTTGTAATATATTCAACTCTTATGTTATGTATATTTAAAAATAATTAAATTAATAACAATAAACTTATAAATGCGTTTCTAGTTATTTAGATATGACGTATATACAATTTAGATTGATTTGAAAGATATTTAGTCTTCCATCTAACAATTAAAAGTGTTAACTCTTTAATGATTTATTTTGAAGAACCAACCAAATTAAATTGACTCAAATTTGATATACATCTTATCTAAAATATGGAGAACACATCTACAATTTTATTTTATATATTTGAATTATATTTTTACAAATATAAGAATCATAAGAGTTAGATTAACCGTTAAAAATGGATGTACGCGCGCTAGAATTATCCTTACATTAATTAGGATTAATTTTCAAATTTTGCTCCTAATAATATTTATTAAAACAAATATTGTTAAAATAAGACAATTACTGTAAATAATTTTGAATTAATTCAACCAAAATTTTGACGCACATATATATCTTTTTTGAAACATGATAGTTAAAAGAGTCATAATTCTTAGAAAGGTAATTAAACAAAGGATCGACTCGTACATTTTTTAAGTTTCTTTATCTGTTAGACACATCAAACATATTTTTTAATGAGGAAACATAATCATACGAATGACTAAGAAACTAGGTAACTTAATCATTTTTACGTATTTATAGTTTTTGTTATTAATTTTGAAGGTCAGCCTCCAATTATGTGGTTCAATGAAACTGTAGAGTTCAATGTAGAAAATGAAACCATAAGTTTATATAATTTATTTATCAGCTAGCTAGAAGTAAATTAAGGAGGTATTCAATCTTCAAGGTATTCAATCTTCAAGTGTTGTTTTAATTAAGTCAATTTAAATATTTAAACATCAGCCTTTTTTTTTTAAATAGAATTTGTCTTGAGAGCAGATTTATCAATACTTAATTACAATCATTGTTGTCATTCTTATAATTCAACTTGATAAAAATGTTATCATTTTTGTATTGGTTTAATGTTTAGTTTATTTGACTATGGCTTGATCAAGCACTCAACTAAAAAAGTTACTTATACAAAGAGGTTAAAAAATCACTAACTTTTTTATATATAAAAAATCAATCACTTAATTTATATGTAAAAAATCACTACTTTTTTATTCGATCAAGTGATTTTTTACCTATTAAAAAATTTAGTAAAAACGTTATAAAAAATATTAATTTTTTTTTAAGAGTAGTGGATGCTAGATCCACCGATTTCATTAGAAACCATAAAAGCCTAATTCAAGTACCTAAAACAGGTACTTAAAACTCAACTCAATTGTATGTTACAAACAAAAATATCCACAAATATACTAAAAAAGACATAGCAACCAGAAAAAAAATATACAAACCATAACACATAAAAACAGTCATGAGTAATCTAATAAATCCCAGTACACATCCTCATTATCATTTTTAGTGTCGCCAGACGTTGGACTTAGCAGACTGCCAGGCCCAAAATCCCCCTAGTGATGTCCAAAAAAAGGTCCTGATGTCTGTCCTCCTCCAACTCCGCAATGAATGCGAGGACCTCCACTACCTCTGCCTCCTCTCGAAATTGATCTGGTAAGTCCTTAACATAAGAGGAAATATGCCTTACAGCATATTAAATTAATGAAATATAAAATATATTAAATTAATGAAATATAAAATATTAAATTAGATATCATTTAATTTCTATTACGCCAATGTAGGCAGCGTAAATCAAAGCGCATAATTTACGCCATGATCTATGAATCAAAATAATGATAGCCTTGCCAAAATTGTCCACTCCATTTCATTTCTCATTCACATTAATTTTTAATATTTAAATATTGATGTTATCTATATATGGAAAGTTCCATATCAAGCGCAGACAGTGATAAAAGCATTATCTACAGCAAAGGCTATTATGGGCCCGTGGACCAGCCTATGTAGGAAGTGTACATCAAAGCGCATGCGCATGAAATATCCAGGCATGAGTGATATTTTTTGTCTATAAAAAATGGCGCCAACTTGCATGCCGTTGGCCTATAAATTCAGTGCCAATTCATGAAGCATCAAGTGCAAAACAAATCAGAGTAACAAGTTATAACTAATCTCACTTAAAGACTTCTGAGTAGCATCTTGGGAAGAGTAATTATGGCTGTAAAGATATATGTTCTAATGACGGTGCTGCTATTCGCCGGAGTTGTTCCGCCACTAGCTCATGCTCAACTCGGCAACATTGTGGGAATTTTGACCGGTATGGTTAACGTCAACGGCATTGTGCCATGTAGCGTGGGCAATTCCATCAATTTGTCAACTACAGGGTTTGCAAGTAAGATTTTCATAATAAAAATGTTTTAATTATGAACGATAATTGTGACTGTGACTTTGATCTCCCCCCCCCCCCCCTAATTTGCATATATACCTTTTTTTCTTTATAAAAGACTTGGTTGTCTGTTTCATTTAATTGAAGCAGTTAACTTAGAAAATAGCTCTAGCTAGGTACTGCTAATTAAGATTAATTGTTCATTACCCCTACTCAGCTTATGTTAGATACTCTGGGGGCCCACACCTGAAGAGGGTTGGTTGTCAGATCCTTTGGGCACGACTTATGATCTTGTCTCCTTGATGTCCTCTTTCACATAGCCTATCCAATATAAAATCAAAGATAGAATGAGTAAAACCATATTTCTGATAGACTATATTTTTTTTTTATTGTTAATTTCCGCACTGATCAGATAACTGCACTGACCATAATGAGAAAAGCAACACTATCAACTTCCAAAGCAATTTGCATATATACTGTGCATTAATTCATGCTCCTTGTGTACCAGTGTACGTTGCAAAATAGGCAAACAGATATGAAGTGAATAACTTCATCTTTCCTTATATTAATTTGCAGATGCTACTGTGCAACTGAGGTGCGATAACAATGTGGTTGGCAGTGCAACAACAGATGCCAAAGGAGCGTTTTCAATCGTCACTGCATTGCCGACCACTCTTTTGTCTTTGCTCAGCAGCTGCAAGCTCGTCGTGGTCACCCCGCTGGTCAATTGTAATGTCGGCCTTCCCTCCACTGGAAACCTTTTGGCTCCAGTGGTAAGCACTGTCAGCAGCATTCTTGGCCTCACCAACCTTGTCGCAGGAAACTTCAGCCTGCAGCAAACTATCACTTGAAATTAAGAACCGACATGCATATAATATATATATATATATACGTACAGTATGTAAACCAGTTCTGATAAAAACAGAAAACCACTTAATTATTGTAGGTCAAATTGACCTGTAATTAAGGTGGTTGTTTTGTTCTATCATTCTCAACAGAACTGGAAGAATAATTGGCGTATACTGAATACGTGCATCTCAAGACCAGGCAATTCTATATCTTATATTCATGTTGTTGTAACAGTCACCAGTACTGTTGTTAAATTGTACTGTATCGTTTGCATGAATTAATATTATTGTGAAAAAGGAAATTATTTTCGGACCACGATCGATTATATTACTAATTAATTCATGAGTTGCTTAATTGATATGTAAAAACAGAAACAAAAATAATTGACATGATAACTCACTTGACGAGGTTTTTCTGTTGGTTTAAACTAAACTAATATATTTAAATTATATCCAAATGTCACGTGCTTACTGGGTTCGGAACGGTAACGCAGATCAATGCTAGAGGGAAATAAATCTGCTCTTATTCCAAAGAGATCACAGGACTCTGTAATCTCAGCCGTTGACCTTTGTCGAGATTCGGACACGAAAAACTTTTTCCCTTGAGATTCGCGCATGAAAAACTTTGAACGGTTGTGATAGGAATATAACAGCAGATTTATATCCATGCTAGAGGGGGCAAAATTCGAACTGATTTGTATCTATTCTGATTATTGTCTGGATCATATAATTATTATCCTTTGTTCTCGCTTTAGTTCGTAATCTGTTTATTCAACCCACAAATTTTATTAGCCCTTATTGTTAAGCAATTCTTAATGAATTACCTAATTTCATCAATGAATAGCCTTATTCATTTATTGGATTAATTAGAGACTTCTTAGTCCAGCCCGCAAATCAACGCCCCCAAAAGCATATATTAATTTAAATTTCAAGTTCCTTATTCCAAATTCACGACCAAACACTAAGGAGGGCCCCCAACAAATTTTAAATTTCATTTCCATGGGCTGAGGGGGGAGAGAGCCCATCTCGTTAAACTTTTGCGATGAGCTCCTCTGACAAAGGGAAATTGTAAAAGTATTTTCAGGCCTCAAAAGTTTTAAAATTTTACAAACAAGCCCTTAATATCATAATATGTCTCACCGGACCAAAGTAGGTGTTATGATCGCATTTAGGATCAGGAAGTGATTTTGCAATTTCTAAGAATTTTCGTGAATTTTAGTGGAATTTATTAAGATTGGTTTGACAGTAAAACGAGAAGAAACCGAGGAAAGCGAAATCGGCATAAACGAAATGTTTTCTTGATTTCATTCAACAAAGTTCTCCTTGCTCAATGTACGTAATCACAGTATTTATATAGTGCTAAATAATCATACAATTCCTGGCTAATTAGGTGCATTTAAGACAGAATCATCTAACAAATTACAACAGAATTGGGATAGTCAGCAGCAAATTCGCATCCTCTGAGATATCTCAAACTTTGCGTGACTTTATGGAAAATCTCAACCATTCAAATACGTTCTGCACGAATCTCGAAGCACAAATAATACTGGCCCCCGCGCTATCCCCAAATAGGCACCGGACACGTCGGTCAAGCAAAAGTTGAGATATCTCAGAGGATATGCACTGGGTTATCTCAGCTGATCGTCTCCATTTACTTCCTCTCCAGTTTCTCTTTCCTTTATTTTCCCTGGCTGCCTTTGTCCAGTACCGGATGCGTGTCTGAGTGATCCCCACAGTCAAATGCGCCTAACGAACTCGCTGTCTGACTTGAGCGACTGACAATGTGGACCCCGCTTGGCAGTTCCCTGTTCTTCGCTGCTTTCAAAAATTAAACCTTCTCTTATCCGATTCAGATACATCTTAAAAGACCTATAAAAGGTTTCATAAAGAATTGTATATCAAAACCAAATTTTATGTGAGAACTTGACTGTCACATACTTGCAAGGAAATTTTAGAAAAAAAAAAATTTAATAAAAACTTGCACCAATTCGGATTCAGATAAGACATGAACCCTTGTCCCAAAAGAAATGCATCAAATTTCTAACTAAAATCCATCAGCAGTTTAAGCAATGGTTGCAACAAAATCTTATGCCTGAAATGCTTGATTAACCCATTAATAAAAAAAATTAGAAAAATCTAAGCTGTATTAATAAAATTTTCCAATTAACAAATCCAGTCAGAGGTGACCAAGAACACAGAAACTTTATTTCGGTGGCAAGGAGTCCGTATCCATTGCAGTGAAGCAAATTTTGAGGCCTGATCGGAATTCACGGGACGGATTAATAAGGACTGGTCGGTGTTAAGATTTGTGCCTATCTGTACTGGACTGTCCGGATTCAAACCCTAATTTTGAGTTACCTTAGAAGATATGAATTCCGGTGAGTGGGATTGAATTTTTTTTTTTTTTGAAATGCTTGATAGAGACTATTGATAGAGACTATTAAGTATGAATTATATAAATGTGTTTACATCACAATCATACTAAAATATACACAAATATATGCTTCTCTCGTCCTTTCTGTACCCAATTTAAATCTATGATCTGTTGCACTAGTTCCCCTACAAAACTGTAACCATAGCATCATTTCCTCAATAATGTTAGATGCAAGTAGTGCTAGAGGCATTATCGAACCTCTAAAGATTGTATCATTTCTTCGTTTCCACACATGCCACAACACCACTATGAATTTTGTTGCCCAAACCCGCTTTCCTCTTGCCCCTCTCGTACTTGTGCGTGAGGATAGAAGCCACGTTTGCACAACAGAATCACCCCTCACCAAAACAGATTCTCCGATTCTAATTTGCACCTGATCCCAAATTTGTGTTGAGTATGTACAATAAAACATCAAATGCAAAATAGTTTTTACTAAACAACTATTACATAAGGGACATCTCAACTCACACACCATACTTCTTCTCATCATCAAATCATAGGTCAAAATTCTGTTTTTTAAGACTAGAAAGGAGAAAATTTTAACTTTTGTCAGTGCATAGTTATTTCAAACCTCCATGTAATTCCATTGGATTCTTCCATCCAACATAATTTTATCATAAAATGACCCCGATGAATAGGACTTGTTAGATGACCACAGTCATATTAAAAAGTCCTCTTGCTCGTTAAATAAGGTCTTAATTTCAACATCTTGGTCTCTAAAAGCAAACTCGTATTCTTCTCTAAGAGACATAGCTTGGTACCTCGATCTCACTTGTCCATCTTTAAAGGAACGAATGGGAGCTCCATCCCATGAATCATACCAATATGAAATTTTCGTCCCTGTCCCAACCGACTATTGCGTCAACTAGTGGAACAAATGCTTAATTTTGAATAGGTGTTGCCAAAAAAATGAGCCTCCAACCTTCTAGATTACCGGTCTTGTAGACCGAATATAAAGTCTTCTAATTTTATGAATTATGCTGCCCCACAGACCATGCGGTTCCTGATATGCTTTCCACCACCATCTCAATAAAAGAGAAATTGTTGAAAATAATAAAGAATTGAAGAATTGATCTCAATCGTTCATCATCGATCAAGAATCCAAAGGCTAGGATTTAATCAAGGGGCAAAAAGGGAATTTTGAGTGTATGTTTAGAAATAGAAATAAAGCAACAATACTTTGTTGTCAAATAAGAGAACAATACCGTTTGGTATTCTAACGGCTAGTTGAGCCATGTAAAGTATAAATAGAGCATAGAATTATTGTATCAAGTGAGATTCAATACAATACAAAAAAAAAAGAATACAATCAAAATAATATTTCTCATACTTTTCTCCAAAATACAATTTCTCCTCAGATCTCATAAAATCAACATGGTATCAGAGCGGATTTTCAAACCCTAGAATCAAGCGCTACAAGCACACAAAGCAAGAATGGCTCAAGCTGGGCAGCACTCATCTGAGGCTACCTCAAAGCTGACCAATACCGTGCTTCATGGCAGCAATGGCTTGTTGGGAGCAAGGGTCCATCTAGAGGTCATCAGAGGAGAAAAGGCAGCACCGAGAGCGAATAACCCAATAAAGCTCCAAGCTTCCGATTCTTACCAGCAAACCTGGTAGTCACAAATTTCAACAGAAAAAAAAAATTTGTTTCATCCGATATCGATAACCCGATAACCCAATAAACAATAACCAATCTATACCGGTACCTGTTCTAATTAGGACCAAGAGAAAACCCAACAAATTCCTAGATTTGTTTTTTTATCAGATCCATACCGAAAAAAATCCCTTCGGAAAAAAAAACAAATAAACAAAAACCAACAAAACAAAGACTGGACTCATACCAGCAAAATACCAGAAAAACAAATCAGTATCACAAGACTGATTCTTATACCAGTAAACACCAAAAACAAACCCAAGTTTGTACTAGATACTAGAAAATATATACCTAGCTTGGTTCTTACAAAAATACTCTTCTTAAGATCAGCAAAATCGCATCAAAATCACAAAAAAAGTTCTTCCAACTTCTCTCCAAATCCATCCGCCAAACCCTAACCCTAGACTGGAGACGGGGGGAGCTTCCATCTCCGTTCAGTGCACCCACTGTAAAAGGGAAGAGCACGAGCAAAGAGGGTGCTGGTTCCTCCACCTGTCTCTATGGCCAAAAAGGAAGAGGAGCGGTGTTGGCATGGTTGGCGATCGCAAGAGGGAAAGCGATCTCAAGATAGAACGAAAGGGGGAGAGAAGAAGGGGCGGCTCAATATCTCGGACCAAATGAAGAGACGTGCTTGTTTTTTGGTCGGACCGAGTGGAGTCGCTGAACTGGGCAAAGCAAAAATAAATGGAGCCGGTTCAATAACTAATGGGTTGGGAGAAAGCAGCAGACCTGTAACCAGCTTCGAAATCATCTCCATTATTTCCCAACTAAATGGGCTGCTACATAGAGGGCCCGTAACAGGTTCTGTTAATTTAGTTTTTTAATCAAATGGATTTGAACCAAATCAATAAGCCCAAATGAATTTGGATCCGAAAATAACTTGAAGAGGGTTGATGGGTCAAACGGGTCAACTGAGGATTCAATGCAACAGAGGTTATACAATTTCTCATATAGCCTTTAATTTTATGAAAAAAAACTCCCGCTAGATCTTTTTTTGAATAACCAAATAAAGGTGCAACCATATGTTTCAAATAAAAACATTATTTACCAAATTAGGCTTGACCAAAAATTACCAAAATATGTTAGTAACCAATGGATTTAAAATACCAATCAATAGTATAGAACAATCTAGAAAATTACCGAATATATTTCTAGAGATATTAAAAATACTTTTTATATATAGAGCCATTTATAACAAATACTCATTCTTATAAAATTTTCTTTCAATTAAGAAATTAGCACAATTTGATGGTATGGGAGTATGTAAACGATGTTTTTGTATATAAAATTATAAATAGTTTCTCCATAAATTAAATTTTAATTAAAAAATAACACAAGAAGTAAATTGCAACGCAAACTTTATATAATATTTCAACGGGAAAAATAATTAATGATTTTAGAAAATAGATTTATGTTTTTGGAAACGTTATAAAAAAATTATAGTCTTTGTACAACAAAAATATATATGGGAGAAAATGGCCCGGTTTTTTGACATATTTTCGATTAAATATTTATATCTTTTAATTTTCCTATAACAACTATATTAATTGTAATAATTTGTAAAAAAATGTTAATTTACAAGAAGCCCAATTTAATGCATGAATTAAATATATATATTCGATAACGGTACCGAATTTGAAAATAAATATTTTACAAACTATCTTAAAATCAAATGTATAGGTTTCGGTCACCAATACCAAAAGCCAAAGGCCACCAAACACAAAAGCCGGTATCCAATTTATACCAAGATAACCAAGAGCCGAAAGGCCACCATACCTCTCTAGCTGAGAGGCCAACAAAAACCAAGAGCCGAAAGGTTTCGGTCACCATAACCAAGATAGCCTTTCTACCCGAAAGGTCACCAAAAAAAAAAAACCAAAATATATCAGTAACAACTCCAAAAGTGGAGTCGCTGATAAAAAACCAAAATATATCAGTAACAACTCCAAATATGGGGTCACTGATAAATAACCAAAATATGTCAGTAAGAACTCCAAAAGTGGAGTCGCTGATCAATAACCAATATAATCAGTAATAACTCTGAAAGGGGTGGCTGATTAATAACCAAAATACGTCAGTAAGAACCCAAAAAAAAGGGTGGCTGATCAATAACCAAAAGATGTCGGTAAGAACTCCAAAAGGGGGTGGCTGACCCAATACCAATGACCAAGTTGTGTTGGTAATACCTCAAATAATTACAAGAGCATGTACAATTAGAAAACCAATACCAAATGACCAAATAGAATAAATACCAACACAAATACAGAAGGTCATGAAAAATAAAAATTGATACGTTGGTAATTGTACAATTACCTAAAAAAAATAAAAGACCCATTGAAAAAAAAAAAACAATAGTGACACCGTTAGAATTTTATTTTCTATTGCGGTAAATAAATGTTGAAACCAATATATATACTCATATATGGATTATTCTCTCTATCTTTATATATACAAAAAATAATAATACTAACAATGAGGGGGAGGAAGAATTAATAGGTACGAAGAACATCAAGGATGACGCAACCATCTTCAAAGCCTAAAGACGATGCAATCCCTCCGGGCATGAAAAAGGTGCAAGCCAAAATCAAAACTCAACTCATACGAAGTAAGGAGCAACTTGCCAACATCCTCATCAAAGGATCGGACCCGAGTCCATTCAAAGACATTACAAACAAGCTATGATTGTACCATATTTACATTCCTATTTTGAGGGGGAGTGTTGAAAATAATAAAGAATTAAAGAATTGATCTCAGTCGTTCATCATCGATCAAGAATCCAAAGGCTAGAATTTAATCAAGGGGCAAAAAGGGAATTTTGAGTGTATGTTTAGAAATAGAAATAAAGCAACAGTACTTTGTTGTCAAATAAGGGAACAATACCGTTTGGTATTCTAACGGCTAGTTGAGCCATGTAAAGTATAAATAGAGCATAGAATCATTGTATCAAGTGAGATTCAATACAATACAAAAAAAAAAGAATACAATCAAAATAATATTTCTCATACTTTTCTCCAAAATACAATTTCTCCTCATATCTCATAAAATCAACAGAAATATTTCTAAATTCCAACTTAGGGACACCCAAGCCGCCATATTTTTTTTGGAACACACACACCATATCCCAATTTAATAATGACGCTCCCTTCTCATTTCCATTATTTCTCCCCCACAAAAATTTCGGCACAACACCTCTATTTTTTTAAAAACCCAATTAGGTAACAAAAAAACAAGTTGAGGTAAATCGGCATAGAGGTTAAAACCGAATTTATAAGTTGCAACCGCCCCTTCTCGATTATTTGAAAATGTCAATGCAAATTATTACAGATGGTAATACTGTTCCAATAATGTTTTACGATTTATTCAGATGGTTTGACTAGATTATTTATGCCTTTGCAAAAAAGTTCCCGACGTTTAAAAGCTTTTCTGATATCTTGTCTAAAAGCTTATTTTTCTGGTTCTTTTGGCCAAGGCCATGGTTAGCCATTACTTTAAGGTTGCATCATGGGACACTTGTTTGGAGGTGCAGAGGTTTCATCTTCATTGGTTGAGAGATGGAGATGGAAATGTGTGTTGTATAAAGGAAACGCGGGCTTAGCGCAGTGATGTGAACCCCAGACCTCCGTAGACATAGGTTTAACTCTCACGAAAAATATCTAAAGGATGTTGGCTGCACCAGAGCCCTTTAATAAAATAAATAATTTTTTTTTTAATACTGAAGCGGGTAATTTATACAATTTCATAAATAAATTAGAGTATTTTCGGAAGAATGGTACCGAACAACTGTTACGTATATTCTGTATACAGTTATATAAAAGAACAAGTAGCTAGCGATATGAGAGAGACGAGGAGAGATAATGAATTTAAGAGAAATAAAAAGGGATTGCATCTTGGGGACACTTGTTTGGAGGTGTAGAGGTTTCATCTTGAATGGTACCAAACAACTGGTACACATAACACATATTCTGTATATACACTGTACAGTTATATAAAAGAACAAGTAGCAATACGAGAGAGAAGAGGAGGGGATAATGAATATAAGAGAAATAAAAAGGGATTGGGTTGTTTCATTGAGATTGGTGAAAGAGAATTAAAGGTAAAAGAGACTAATGTCTAGCTTGCATTCATGTTACTTGGCTAGGTGAGAACTATATATGATGCATTAATTAATTGAAGTCATCAATTTATAATTTTAAGAACATTCTATGTACGTGAGCGGCCAAGCATATATTCCAGTTACAAATAAGCTCATCTATTTCTACTAGAAAATTTTGGGTTGGGACAATCCATGCGTTTAATTCAGCGATTGTGATAAATTAATGATATCCGAATAAACTAATAAAAGTGTAAAATTACTCCATTAACGGACGAAGCAAATGAATTTCTATGGAAAGGTAATGGAAAAGAGAAGGCACTGAAAATTGAGAGTTACATCTCATTACAACCTACAATATTAATTTGAGATATTAGAGATGATACGTCCTATCTCAGAGCTGTATGTTCTCGAGATGGGCTCGAGAGTGAAAGTGGAAGTGGAAAAGGTGTTCGGACTCTCCCCTAAAGACATTTTGTGTAGGTCAAATTGTTTACTCTTTACTCGGCTGAATTTTGGATCTTATATAGGTCGATCTGTTACTGTTGTATAGCGGCGACGACCTTGTAATCTGACAGGTTACCTGACAGATCTCACGAAGACGATTATGGCGATCACTTCATTAATTGTGATGATCCCGAGTTCGGGCTAGGCCTGCTCGTGCCGAGCAGGCTTGCCGAAGGGAGTTTTGATGGACCTCCGTGTAGTACTTAGGGCCGGTTCATGCGGTCCGATTTAGAGGCATTAGTTGGCGGGCTTGGTACTTGACTTGTGAGTAGTCTATTAGGACCTTTGATAAATGACCCTATCAAGAGATACCAAACTATGATATCAAAGTTTGAATTTGCTGGTAATATGCATATTACTGATAAATCCGTGTTATGGATCTATATTTCTATTTTCAAAGTTCAAACAGTCTATTCGAATAATTAAACATAAACTCGATATGAAAAATGAACTTGAAAATTAAATTTTATGTTTTTCAGATTTTTTTGTACGACTGTTTAGATAGATAAAAAATCACTAGTCTTGGATGGTTCAGAATTTTAAATCAAGTGAGTTTTTGTCTAGTTAAAAAAATAGTAAAAAAATTCTAAAAATATAAAATTGGATCTACATGTACATTATTAATGGAGATTATTTTAAGCGATTCAGATTAATTATTTAGACTTTAAAAAAAAAGATATGAGACCATAGTACAGACCGCTGCATAATATATGCATGTTAGCATAGCCTCACTCTTTGCAAAATTTTACCTTCTATTTAAATTGCGGCAACGGGCAACCATATGCTGGGCAACAAAACATTTACACCCCATTTTGGATTTATCAAAAACTTTCCAAACATATTTAAACAAGAGCAAAATATATAAAACATCAGATCATCAAAATTAATTAACAAGTGTGCTTGATAAACAACTACATTCTATTTAAAGGATGCATTTTTCGCTCCATTTTCTTGGGCACGATCATGTTCTTTCCAAAGATTGTGCAACTCCAAGGGTGGCATGGATAAAGCCTTTATGATCTTAACAGCGCTGTCTTGACGCAACAAAGGCTGTTCCGGCGGAAGGCTTGAGCCTTTTATCAAGCGTCCCTTTGAAACCATCTCCAATTTGCCGAGATGAGACGAGCCTTGCTCTTCGTCTATCGGTCCGTCCTTTATTAGTGGCGTCTTTCGCATGTATATCAAGTATACGATCAATTGGGTAGTTCCTAAAACAAAACCAAGAGCATTTGGTACCTGTGTAAATATTGTAGAATATGAGTACTGGCATTTACTTTAAGCAAATTTAAATCATTTTTTAAGAAATGAAAGCGTTTTAGTTATAGGTCCATATCACACAGAGAGAGAGGTGATAGATCTTGGGCTGAGAGAACTATGTTGGGGTTATCATAATTTTACATGCGCTTACAAAGAGGTACTGTCACTAGGCTAGAATTTGGGCTGAAAATATATCCAATAGTACTGTTACTTTTTATTTGTGGTGTGCATATTATAGATTTTAACAGAGTTGTTTTGGCTTCATGCAGCACACGGCCGGACTATAGAATCAAAGTACCGCTGCATATGGTTTGTGCGCTGCATGAAGCCAAAACTGCTCTCTTAAATTCTTTACTGGTTCGTTTCACACACTGAAACTTGACCAATGTAAAAGTGATATAAGACTAACCCCGATAAAGAAATCTTTCACCAAAAGGGCATATATGCTCCAAATCCCACCATTAAGGAACAGAAAGAAGGAAAGTGAGAATGGCATGTATTCAACGCTCCTTGTCTTAATAACTGCAGTCTGCACATCAAATTATAATAACCAATCAATAATTTTTAGTCTAAGCAAATACATTACTATCAAGTATATCAACACATCACCAACACCGCTCCCCAACCACCCCACACACACACCTAACAACCCCAACAAAAAGTTTAAAGGAATTAATAATTAAAGAAAATAGAAAATTCTGAAAGTTATTCCTTTTTTTATCAATAGGAAAATTCTCAATCTAAAATCTTTCATTGTACTGGAAGTGTAGACACGCACAAATATATGCTTCCAAACTGAGTCCATATGGAATAACCGTGCCTTGATGTAATATGACCTACGTGTTATTATTTCGAGCACTGGTCGGTTACCTTTTTGGCCAATAGTAACAAACCAAGTTAATTAAGCACCTGATGTGTTTAGAGGCATACATATACATGCATAGTTTCCAAGTTATAGCTCAGGCCCACTGATATTTTTTAGATATCTGTTTCAGAAACATGAACTTAAGAAAAGGACCCCACAACAACCCCTCTACAAGCAAAATATTTAAAAATATGTAAAAAAAAATAGATTAATAAAATCAAATGAAAAAGGAAAAATGCCGAAATGTTATTAGTATATTGACTGATGAATAATTGAGAAAAAAAGGCTTTAATTAGAGTTGCATGATTCTAACCATGGCTGCCATAGGAGCAGCATACATCCCAATTGTAAATGCCGCACATAACACGCCTACAACAAACAAACGGATGCTTCCATGCAACCCGAGAAGTGCAACCAAGACCACCAATGCCAAAAACGCGATATTAACTGCTGCCACTGATTTTACCATCTTCAACTGAGTTATTTGACAAAATAATTACATATTAGCATATTAATTAACTAGATTACAGGTGATAATTAGTTAGTGCAATCCTCAAATAATAAATTCAGCTAGTGCCACACTGCTATAAGTTCATTTACTACTTTATTACATGCCAATTTGGTACTGAGTACTGATATATTTGGTACGGTAACTTTTTGTTAAATCTGTATATACCTTTACTTTTCATGCAATTATGCACACGAATGTGCGCATGTGCACATTCTCACATAGATACAGAAAGAAAAAAGAGAGGTCACCTTGGTTTGTTTTGGTGCATAGATGAGGTAGATAATGACATAGATAGCCTCAAAAACCATCCCGGCAACATTAACAGTAACAATAAGAATGCCATCAGGCTTGAGAATACCATAAAATGACCAAAGAGATGTGCACAATAGTGTAGTCACATAAGGAAGCCATGCGAAGTCTCCTGTTGATCTTTCCCTCACTATTCTCCAAAAGGTACCACTACATAAATCACCACATATAAATTTTATGGCATTCAATCATGAATATGAAAGAATAAAAATATCACTAACCATATACGATTTTTATTCCAAGTCTGAATGTCAATTGGATTGCCATATTCATGCATGTTATCAGGGGGGTAGCTTTTGTACCAGTACTACACCAGGCTAGCTTGTTTATAAACTTATGATAGTTCTTTTTTTTTAAGGTTGGGGTGTAACACCCCAACAATATATTGATAAAAAAAAGTATAATTTCATAGTGCAATGCTAAGGTAGCATCTCAGAAACACTACAATCTAAAAGTAAGTAAAATAAAAAATAGCAAATAGTAAATAGCAGCCACAGTTCAACTCGCAAAATTGCCGCTAATAAGGCGCAGAAACTTGCACCGTGGTTGATCCTATCCCTATCCAAATTACGACCAAAGGAAAATATCTGTTGTGGTATCATTTATGAGTATAATCTCAGGCTTCCTAATGTTCGAGAAAACTCGTCTATTCCTTTCTCGCCATAGTGCCCAGGCTCCGGCGGCCCATACCGTGTTCCTGAGGGTCCGCACTCTCTTGAATGCATAAAGATTTATATCCCACCTATCGGAAATAATACCTCCGCTCTGGTACTAATATCGTAAAAGCATATATGAATCTTGCTTGTATTCCACTAGTACTAATTAAAACATCCTATCTGATATATATTAGTCTGTTAATCATGGTACTGATTACCAAAATTGCTAAAAGAAAACTTACATTGGGGAGGCAAATACAAGGATGGATATTACATTTCCTGCCCAAAAGAAATAAAGCGAAATTACTATATAATTCAATACAATTACAAATGTAATCAAAGAATATAAAGTTACAATCTTCAATCATTCTAAATTTGAATGACACTTACCCACAATGCCCACAATGAAGCTCACATCAGTCATTTTGGAAAAGATATAAGGTCAGGTTATCACTTATCGATCAGTGAGTTAAGGGACCAGAAACAGGGACTATAAATAGAGAGCAAGAGAGAATGAAAGAAACATATGAGCCGCAGGATGTGCCACAGAAGCATCTCGATCGACTTAATTGACAACATGTAGGACCGCTTAGGCACTGTCGGTGTGACCTTCTCCACTAGATCACTTTGTACCCATAATCTCTTTTTCTTGGTTTGAATAACACTTAAAATTTTATTTCAAAAAATATATATATATATTATTATTTTGGGGCCGTTAAGAATCAAAATAACTAAACGAGGCAAGTTAGATTTGGCCTAATTGGTAGAATGTTTCTTGAATTTGGACACGTTGCACTCGGAAAAACAGAGGGAATCTTCTATCATATATGTATCTCAAAAAAAAAAAAAAAAACTTTTACTATGCGATCCTCTCCATTTGTAGGAATGGAGAGCTCCTTTCATTTTAATAAATTTTTGGGCTAGTATGATAATAAACATCAATTTCATTTGCAAAAAAAAAAAAAAAAAACCTTTTTTTCAAGTACTATTTGTGATTTGTGAATTTTTTTCATATTCTTTGCATAATTTTATTTTCATATATTCTCACAGACATCAAAATTTTGATATATTTTATAGGGGCAATTTCAGGTATACCCCTCAAAAACTTCAAAATTACGTATTCCCCCCTCCAAAGTTTGAAATTACGTATTTCCCCCTCTAAACTTCAAAAACTCACAAATTTATTCATTTTATTGTCTTTTATATTGAAACTCATTCTTAATTTATAAAATACCCAATTTATCCTTTATTAAAAACATAAAACGCCCATCGTACTCAAATTTGAATCTGAAGGGTTCATCTACTTTCCAAACTGCTTTAAGATCTATGCATGCTAGATCACACGAATCTTGAAGCAAACACACATGGATATTGAAGCAACGTGCATAGATCTTAATGCGATGCGCGCAGATCGAAATTGCTTTAAAATCCGTGTGTGCTAGATCAGCACGAATCTTAAAGCCAACACTCACATATATTGAAGCTACACGCACGAATGTTGATAATCAGTAGAATTATATAATATAATTTAAAAAAGAAAAATGCTATGTAGAATTTTCGTTATAACTACGTTATTTGCGATAATTTTTTTTTAACCTTTATGTAATGACGTAATAATCATAATTTAAAATCTTGATAAATACAGATGCAAAAGAAGACTGAACTATGTACCTAAAGTCAGTAATGTTTCTCGAATAATACGAGCACCGAACCGGCCAAACCATATAGGAATTGTTTGGTCAACATCAAGGTGACACGCCTCATTAGTGTTTTAAAAATGCACGGCTGTGTTCTACTGTGCAACTCTCTCAAGATCCAATAAGCCATTTCCGGAAACACATACATTTATTTGAGGGGGGGGGGGGGGGACCAGTATTCTCTGTAATATTGTACAGAACAGTAAATCACTTTACGGCCCGGATTTACTCTCAGCCGGTGTCTATTCGAGTGATTGGAGGGGGCAGTATTATTTGTGCTTTGAAATTCGTGTAAAGTTAAATATGACAACTGAGACCTCATCGTACTCAGTCGAGTATTACAAAGGATGTGAATTCGGGGGGGGGGTACGTGTGTAGAATTGTAAGGATACTTAAAGTTTAAATAGTTGGTTTGAACTATTTAATAGAATTTCTGTATTAAAATGTATTTGAAAATAAAAATTTATATTTTTTTTGAATTTTTTACTTTTTTTGTATAGGTACAAAATCACTGTTTTAGAATGGTTAAGAATTAATTATGTAATTTTGTAATCATCTAAACAAATAGTTAAAAAAAGAGTTTCAAAAACTGTAAAAAAAATAGTTGGTGGAGAATCCCTTTGTATTTAAATTACACTATAATTCGTTTCAAATTCTATCCATTAGCAACTTTATTTAGATGTGAAGTGTTAGGTACAAGTTCAAATACAAGCCACACATACATACACGTGGCCCAGTAATTTAAGAGTCTGAAAAGAAAACGCGGTGCCAGATTATCACGATTCTCATGGAAATCTTTTCTAGTTCCAGATTATCACGTTTGGAAATAGAATACACCATAACTGGAGACTCCAGTTTGCGAAAATACGTGAGCATCTGATTTGTCTCCATTTTAGGTGCCGTAGTGCTTTATGACTCAAACGACGACACGTTGCCGACAGCAGCTATTTTAAAGGGAGATATAATTGAGAAAATGAAAGTGAAAAGGAAGTACAAAAACATACATTTATTCCCTTACGTCATGTCAGTGAAGTAGCATCAAGGTAGATTGTCAGATTGAGCGGCCGCAGGTTAATTGTTGATAATATCAAATCTTAGATAGATAAAAGATATGCTCCGGAAGATTTTAACAATTTTTAAATATATTCTATTGCATTGACAATTTGACATAAGCCATGGGAACACTTAGATTGTATCACACACAGCTGTGGCAGAAAGAGACACAAAGCAAGCAAGAGAGGAGAGATGCAAGATAAGTCGCCTCTTCTATATCTGAATTGGAGAATAAAATGGTTAAAGTTTATATACCCTCTTCTATATCTGAATTGGAGAATAAAATGGTTAAAGTTTATATACACAGCTCCTTTATGAATCGGTAAGGCAGAATCAGATTCTTGCTTTCCTTCTCTTCCATTTTCGGATATAAATCTGCTGTTATTCCAAAGGGATCACAGATTCTGTTATTCCTATTCCAATCGTTTAAAATTTTTCATGTACGAATCTCAAAGAAAAAAGTTTTTTGTGCTCGAATCTCGACAAAGGTCAACAGCTGAGATTGGAATAACAAAGTCCTGTTATTTCTTTGGGGCCATTCAGCAACAAATGATTAAGAGTGAAGGATTAAGAGCTTTAGGAGCGCTAAGGAACCGATGTTCGGTTGTTTTAATCCGTAGATGAAAGCTAAGGAAGTTAAAGGAGGGGGTACAGATGTCTTAAAATCCGAGCAAAGGATTAAAATCCGGACAAAAGGAGGCTAAATGAGGTATTCTTAATCCGCGCTAAGGAATCGGTGTTTGGCAGGATTAAGCAACTAAGAAAGCTAAAGAAAGCGGATTAAGTCTTAAGGAGGCTTAATCCCTTGTTGCCAAACAGCCCCTTTGAAATAACAGCAGCTTTATTTCTCCATTTTCAGCATAGGGTTAGCATAAAATGTTAATATCTATAGGGTCAATTTGGCATAGGGTTAGCATAGCAATATAAATATTATAAATAAAAAAGAATACAACGTGCATTGGGGATTCTCTGTCTGGGCTTTTAAATGGATACTAACGGGCCTCGTTGTGTAATCGTTTAGCCCATTTCCTGTAAAAACCCAATTGATATATATTTTTTTATTAATTAAGCGGTTTTATTAATGGAAAAACATGGATCAAAATTATACAAAATTTTCTTATAAAACACTAGATTTCATTATGAAACATAATTATACAAAATTTTAAGGTTATCAGACGGTCAATTCTCAAATAATTCAAATCCATATATTAATTTCCTGGATAATCGCCTCAAGATTTGCCATTGTACTTTTTTATTTGAAAGGCTCCTACTTCCAACAGAGCGCAAAGATGGACCTAAATATTTTAAAAGTTAGGACTATTGGCATCACTATGTTGTCCAACTTTCGGCATTGTATTTCAAAACCTTTCTTAAGTTTGTCAGCTATTTGCCTCTTTTTTTAGACGTGACTTTATTAGTTGGCTATGCCTAATTGCCTAATTGCCTATGAACTATGAAAATGTATCAATTGATTAATTGATTGCTTGCTCCAGGGAACTTGACACCTTTTTTGGGTGAAAGGACTCAAAGCCCTCCCTTTTTCATAAACGTGTTTGTAATTGAATGTTATATATTTTCTATGTAAAATAATGTCTTATTTAATTATTGAGATGTGATTTTTAGAAACTCCCAACTATTTTATTAAAGGAAAACAAGGGGAGAGGAGGAAAGTGAGAGTTCGATTTCACATATGATCGACATTAATTACTTAAAATTGAAAATTTTGAGGGAGACCAGAAAGCAGAGGTAATTATACTGTGTATAAACTTAGCGACTTTGTTCAACTCCCGATTTGAGGTGTAGAGAGG
This sequence comes from Carex kokanica, assembly GCA_025461125.1. Taxonomy (NCBI): domain Eukaryota; kingdom Viridiplantae; phylum Streptophyta; class Magnoliopsida; order Poales; family Cyperaceae; genus Carex; species Carex kokanica. The sequence continues at coordinate 1,116,804 of JAJGRX010001283.1, read as the reverse complement.
TGAACTTTTTCGTCTCTCCTCTCTTTTCTTCGGATCCATATCCTCCTAGGTACCTGACTCAAGCAAATTGAAACGGACGGCTCAGATTAAACATATATGAGCCAAACTCAATCCGGTGCCTATGGAGACTGTAGGGGGTTTGTTTTGAGATTCGTGCCAATGTTAAAAGAACCGTCCGATCGTAATTGTCTTCAGTCAGGAAACCTGAGGTGATGTGAATTCCTTTTCTTCTTGATTTGTGGAGAATTTTTTATATAAACCATAATTAATTTTTTTTTTTTACGAAATCAACATGATAATTTTTTTTTTTTACAAAAATCATAAGAACCAAAATGTCATTTTGGTCCGGAATAAAAAAAAATGGACCGAAATGGCATTTCGGTTCTTATGATTTTTGTAAAATAAAAAAATAATCAAGTTGGTTTGGTAAAAATATTTTTTTTAATTATGATTTATAAAAAAGCACAGTTTGGATAGAAACTTTTTGCCAACCAATATCAAAGGTAGACCAGAGTAGATATACGTCAGCACTCCATTTACTTTTGAAAGCTATGCTATACGTGGTATTTCATAATACTTGTAAGATACTATTTAAAAAAATATTGTAGGTACCTACACCAAACTGCCTCCATTACCTTTTAAACATGATATCAAGACCATTATTATACGATTAATACAAACTTTGCTTGCACAGCAATCGTTAAATATTGTCGTTACCTTTTCCAGGATATAGCACCAATCTAAACTTTGATTGCACATTATTCTAATTAGTAGGCAAATATTCGATTCCCTCTGCCTGTAATCTTTAATTAAAGCAACTAATCAATACATAAAAGATGAATTAAAGGCAAACATTCACTAATTTTGTCCATTCCTTTCAATTCCAGCATGACTATCTACTAACAGCATATTACCACTAAATCAAAATAAGTGCAATGATATTTTAATAAATATTGGATTTTCTAAGATCTCCTCAAAGATAAGTGACGTTTGTAAGTAAAAAAACCAGCATTTAGAATCGCAGAGATGGAACATTCCAGTTCCAGTCCAAAGGAAGTGGGGCTATTTGATGGGCATCGAATCAAATTAGGTATGGTGTTTGATATGGACCGTTTGATCTGCGCTGAGATTCGTGCGGAGAATTAAAATTAAAAACTAATTGGATGCACGATCTTTATCGGCTCAGATCGGACATCAGATTGAATTTGATTCGATGTCAATTGGACCCCCAAAAAGCATCACTCTGATCTCCATCCATTTAAAACCACATAATGGGCCAACCATTAAGGAATTCGGACCCTCCCCGGTACCGGACAAGGGAATCTTTTAGAGTTAGTAGATCTGGACCGGATTGAGTCAGGCCTGGTACAGTCAAAGAAGCACTAGAATGAGTTAACTAGGAGTTAATTTGAATCATAAAATTGTGAGGCTCACTGTCCAATACATGAAAGGATACTTGTCCACCATTAAGGCAGTCAAACTATACTATTAAGTCTTACCAGTTCATTTCTGATATGTTGTATGATTTACGAATTACATGCTGCAATAGGTACAATTTATCTTAGGACAGCACTCATGTTCTGAATCCTGTTGAACCTGATCTCATACATCTTTATTTTTTCATTGAGTTTAGCTGGGCGGAACTAGAATATAAGAATAGGATGTAATAAAATTTTCTGAATAAGACATAATTGTATAATTATTTCAAACGCAAACATATTTTTGTAAAAAAAATTTTACAAAAAAAATAGATTTAAAAAAAATTGAGCCAGTTGTAAACAAGTGCCTCCACTCCGCCTCTGTCCAACAGCATGATAACCACAACAGTGTTTGCCAAAGGGGGAAAGCTAATCATTTCCTTAATCACCCCCAATTTTCAAAATGTCTCTGATGAAATTTGAATTTTGGAGATTACAAAATTGAAAATTTATATTTGATTTCATCACACATATGGAGAAGAAAAAGGTCAGGAGAAAATAATATTTCTTTCACGAACTTTTAATAAAGTGACAATTTACTTCTATATATTTTATTCGTTCAAAAAATTACCTGGTTAGTGACGTATGAATAGCAACTTAATTATCGCAATTGAAGCCATTTGAAAGTGATAATTGGACACATTGCTTTTTTTTCTTTACTTTTTTCATGCAACTAAAAGTTTCCTCTCGAGTTGCCGGTAGACCTTACACGTGTTATTATAACAAATGATTTAATCATCAAATATTCAACAATTTAATTTTCTGTTTTATTATTTATAGGAAAAAAATGGCGAGATTACATTTTTTTTAATCTATAAACATCAGTGTAGTAAAATTCGGTGAATATTCGGCCGTATATTCCTATTCAGTGTCCGGCCAAATAGAAAATAGCTATTCGGACCGAATATTGAATTCATGCTTTAAAAAAAATTAAAAAACATTCAAAATCTATTAAAAGGGTTCCGGACCTGAATCCATAACCCATTAAATGAGTTCCAGACCCGTCATATAGGTGTTATCTTCAAGCGTCCCACTCAGAAGTCTTTTATAACCTCTCTACATCCACTCAGAAGTCTTTTATAATATCTCTACATGCTGTCTTATTGTATTTAAGTACTGTGAGATTAAATATTTAATAAAAAAATCCGCCTATATAAATCCGAATAAGAATCCGAATATTCAGCCGCATACCGTATGAGTTCCGAATACCGCATGAGAACCGAATATTAATACACTGATAAACATATTGTTTTTATTAAGCCAATACACTTGAAATGATAAAATTTTCTGAATCAATTGTACATAATTATAGCAATATAAAATAAGAAACAGTTAGTTCAATGGTATAAGACCGTATTATATTGTAATAAAAGCACATACGGGGATTAACGAGAAGTAAAATGTGGCCAACCTTTTATCCTACAGCACAAGAAATTAATACTGGTACTAAAATCTCAAAACAAATAATATTGAATATATTTATTAAATTTATTAAATTTTCTAACACCTGTCCTTACCAGTAATTCTGACATATCACTCTTCACCAGTAATCTTGAATCTCTAACCGTCGACTCTAATTCTAACCGTGCAATAAGAATCCGGGTCAATCCGGCGCATGCTTATAACGCACGGGACCCTTTAATATTAGTGTGGATTTAAATCGGACGGCCCAGATTTTAATTCAAAATTTGAGTTAATGCAGAGGATACGAATTCGGTTTGATCTCCCCCACCCCCCGTTTTTTTTTTTTTTTTGTGAGTTGGAGGGGAGATGATTGGGAGCTAAACAATAACTCAATAGTACATTGATTATTTTTTTAGTACAAGTTGTTTATGAATTAGCAGAACAGAGTGAGGCTATGATAATACACAATCTGCGTTAAGGATTCATATCTCTGTTTTTAAAATTCAAACAATCAATCCGAACTATTTAACATTTGATTATGAATTTGAAATATGATTTTTATGTGAAATTATATTTGCAAACCAAATTAATTTAATATTTTTGAGATTTCTTTTACTATTTCCTAGATAGATAGAAATTCACTTGATTCAAAAGTACTGATTTTCCACCTATTAAAAAATAACAAACATATTCTAAAAATATGTAAAATTTGTTTTCCAAGTAGATTTTCATATAGAGATCATGTTTAATGGGTCAGATCGATTGTTGGAACTTTAAAAATAGAGATATAGATTCGTAAAACGTGTTGATCCGTAATATACATACTATCATAGTCTCACTCATGTTAATAATCTATTATATATCATATTGAGCATTCGAATGTTTATAGATTATCACATTAGACATTTGATTATGAATCGGACCTATCTCTGATGTAATAGTCTTTAATTATCAATTTTGATCAAAGGTTTAAATAGCGTTTATCGCGTCATAACGGAACGGCTAAAAAAATGACGCTATTGTCATATTGTGCTGCTATAGTGCGCTATAGCACAACGCCATAGCTTTTATAATCTAAAAACGCTATAGCGCACTATTTTTAACTCTGATTTTGATCGTTAACTCTGCTTTTGATCGTTAAATCATAAATTGAAACAAACACCCTACATCATTTTTATTTACTTTTGACAAATCTTTGTTTCTTTTTTCCTTTTGAAATAGAGTAGTGGCTGCTACCAATTCTATATAGCATGACTCAGTTTCCTAATAATTTTTTAGTGAATATTATAAGAGGAGTGATCCAATTACACCTTTTTTGGTGACACATCATGACACCGTTTTTTTTATAGGTCAATTTTGCGATTTCAAAATTCAAACAGTCGATCCGAACCGTTCAACATGATTACCATATTAAAATGTGCTTGGAGATCAAATTTTACATTTTTTTGAATTTTTTTACTATTTATTAAGATGGTTACAAAATCGCTGTTTTTCAATGGTATGAAAACAACGATTTTGTAACCATCTTAATAAATAGTAAACAAATTCAAAAAATATAAAATTTGATCTCCAAGCACATTTTAATATATCCATCATGTTGAACGGTTGGGATCGACTATTTGGACTTTGAAAATGATAAGTGTCAAAGTATGTCACAAAAAAAATGTAATTTTACCCCTTCTCATATTATAATTGGCTTATCGTTATTACAATTAATTTACAAGCGTGATAAAAACGCTCTTTAAGTGACCCATCTAACGTGGAAGAGGAATCTATTTTTGATCAATCTGCATGTGCACTACCTAACAATATAATAGTATATATTATTTCTCCTCCAAAACTAACCGGATGATATGCACCGACATTTTTAATAATATCCCAAGTTAATTAAAGATTAATAAAAATACCCACGGTTCTCGAAAATTTTTAAAAATACCCAAACCGGCCATTTAATGGCCGGTTCTGAATTTTTTTTTTTTTTAGAAAAATAGCTAAAATACTGAAATCTAACACTAAAAAATCGAATTGTTTTGTTAAATATTTGTTAGATTACTTTTTTCATAGCATATTTATACTAAATTACACTATGAATAGGGCCGATTTTGTGCAAAAATATGCAAAATTACTTCAAATTATGTTAATTTATGGTGATTTACACAAAATTACTTGAAATTACAATAATTATGTAGAGTTATGCTAAAACGGTAAATTACGTATGAATATGACCTATTTTGTACCATCTTTCATAAATCACAAAAATAGTAAAAAAATTTCAAAAATAATAAAAATTGGTATTGTACAGGTTCATTATATAACTAATTTACTGAGCTACGTAGATTGGAGAATAGAAATGAAAATCTTAATCGGAAACTTCAACTGAAATTTTGAGGCCCTTCTCTTTGTTTTTTGGCGATTCTGAATTTGGAAAATTAGCAAAGCGAGTACGAACGCATGCGCATTTTCACAAGCTTTCTGAAAAGTGGTCATTTGCTGAAATCGGACACTCGAGCGCCGTTTTATGGCCTTTTGAAGTTTTGCCGTCGTTTTTCGCTTTCTCAGTGAAGATATCATCCCTATTCATACGTAATTTAGCGTAATTTAGTGTATTCTACCATAATTCTACATAATTATTGTAATTTAGAGTAATTCAGCATAAATTAACATAATTTCAAGTAATTTAGCGTGTTTTAGTATAAATATGCTAATTATATATATAAAATGTAATCTAGCAAATATTTAAAAATAAATTCAGTTTTTTAGTGTTATATTTCAGTATTTTAGCTATTTGTCTCTTAAATTTTTTTTAACATAATTTAAAGTAATTTAGTGTCAATCAGCATAAATTAACATCATTTCAAATAATTTAGCGTATTTTAGTATAAATATGCTATCAAAAAAGTAATCTAACAAATATTTAAAAAAATAATTCGATTTTTTAGTCTTAGATCTATGCATTTTATCTATTTGTCTAAAAAAAAAAAAATTTAATGGGGGACCGGCCATTAAATGGCCGGTTCCCCTCTTTAATAAAAAAAAAAAAAAAATTGCGGGACCGGCCATTAAATGGCCGGTTTGGGTATTTTTAAAATTTTTCGGGAACCGTGGGTATTTTTATTAATCTTTAATTAACTTGGGGTATTTTTAAAAATGTCGGTGATATGCACCTTTCTAAATCTTAAATGCCTCTAGCAATGTATTCAAATTGGAGTGGGGCTATGGTACTATGCATAGCACGGTTGGATCCGTGCTATAGCTCCAAATTTGAGTTTTCAAAATTCTAATGGTTCATTCAAACCGTTCAACATGATTATAAAATGAATATGTACTTGCAAATCAAATTTTACATTTTTTTGAATTTTTTTACTATTTTTTTAGATAGGTAGAAAATCACTTGATCTGAAAATTCTGAACCATCCAAAAACAATGATTTTCTACCTATCTAAAAAAATAGTAAAGAAATTCGAAAAAATGTAAAATTTGGTTTGCAAGTACATATTCATTTTATAATCATGTTGAACGGTTTGGATGGACCGTTAGAATTTTGAAAACTCAAATTTGGAGCCGTAGCACGGACCCATCCGTGCTATGCATAGTACCATAGCCTCACTCTTCAAATTGTTATGCAAGAATTAACCGGTATTGAAAATTCTTCTATCGCTCCTAATTGGTAGTTTGTTCAGATAGTGAGATGGTTAATTACTTGCAGAGAGGTGTTCTTTTTTTTTTTTTTTTTCTTCGCTTGAATCGCGTCGCTCACTCTGGCTCTAGCGACTAGCGGCCCATATATTTTTTTTTTCAGCTGGGTTATGGCTTATGGGCTTTGGGCTCTCACAGGAGTAGGCAAGCTTATAATTCAGTAATCCGGTTCCTAAAAAAAAAAAAGTTTCAAAGATAAACGAGTGTCTACCCCTGCGCCTCTGTAGACTCACCACTGCCCAATATAGCCTATTCGGTACGTCCTAATTTCACCATTTTATCGGGTATTTTTTTTCATGTACCAAACAATAAATTTCATTTTTGTAAATATAATTATTAAAAAAAAATTCCATACCATAGGTCCATAGCCTCACTCAGTCACTCTTCAGTTTTACTCATTGTTTTGTAATATTTCGTTTTTGACAAGGTTACACATGTAATAACGCAAAAAGAACTAGTCAATACTACGTTCTTAATTTCCCGCGCAAACCCCAAAACCCTTCCTCATCTGATCATCTCCGCTTTCCCCTCCCACACCGCCACACTCTTCCACTCGGCACGCTCCGGCGAACCACCACCATGTCCGCCACAATCACCGCCGACGACATCGTCTCGCTCGCACGAGACCCCTCGTCTACCCTCCCCACTCCTTTGCATCTCTCGCCCCTCCTTTCTCTCCTCTCAACCGCCCCTTCCCCTCTTCTCCTCTCCTCCCTCCTCTCCCTCCTCGCCCGTTCCCCTCCTCCTTTCCCCTCCTCTCTCATCCAGCCATCCCTCCTCTACTTACTCTCTCCTACCTTCCCCTCCACGCACTTGCCACAAGTCACTGCTCTCTTCCGTCCTCTCCTCCACCGCCTTGACCCCTCTCTCCTCCCTACTTTACTCGATCTTCTCACCTCCAACCTCTCTTGCATCTCTGATCCAAACACATCTTCTCTTCTCGACCTCCTCCCGCCTCTTCTCTCGCTATCCATCTCCAACTACGGTTTCCCCACCATCTCACCCTTTCTGGATATAATTCTCTCCTCTGATTGGTCAAATTCATTCCTTCTGAAATTCTCTTCAATTTTACGGGAGTTTCCACCAGATATTGTAAGGTCTGTACCAGATTTTCTCAATAAAATCTTTGAAGGGATGAGTTCGGTTGACATACAGGATCTACCATCTCTGGTGTATCAGCTGTTGCTTCTGGCTTCCAAAGGGGTTTGTAGAAGGGCTGTGATTGGTGGCATTTTGCGATTCTTTGGGGGGCATGTAAGAGGGCCGGGATCGATTGTCAGACAGGTCGAAGGGACAGTCTTGATGCATGTAAATTTTGCAGTTAAGCAGGATCTGTTGCTTGGGCAGGAGATAGTGGCAACAGTGCGGTCAGATGTCGGTGCTCTGAACCATTTCATGGTGAATGTGTTGCTGTCAGTAGCTAGGGTTAAGCGGTTTAATGACAGTGTCTTGAGTGCTCTTAAAACATCAGTGACAGATTCGATTTGGGATTGTAAGGTATCTAGGTAAGGCTGGCTATGTACGTGTGGATATTGTATTTGACATTAAATTTTGGTAGCTTATTATAAATTGTTGATATTTGTAGGGATTGCAAGTGGTTGTCCAATCGTGTGAAGGAACAGTGTCTTGAGACAGCTAAGTGTGTAGAGCAAGCTATTATGAAAGCTGTATGTTTTTTGTTTTATACTATTTTATTCTATGGTTGGATAACTGAACCATCTCCCTAATTTTTTCAATATAGCCAAAATGAGCCCCAATTTAGTGTGAATTAACTGTCAACCAGTGTTCATTTTTGCATTTAATCATTGATTGACAAATTATGGAATAATTAATTCTTATCTGTGCAAAGGCAACCAAGTAAGACTCAGTCCTATAGCTTAAGTCTCACCAAATGCTGCCTAAATATATCTTTAGTTGTATAGTTGGTTTTTAACTGACGTATTGAATAATTTGGTTATATTTCTATCTGAAGGTGATTAAAGAAATATGATATATTTCCAGTAATAATATGGCTATAATAATTGTAGGTCAGTGAGAGCAATGGAGGGAGAGAGCATGTGATACCCGGTTTAGTTCAACTGGGTTTTCTTTTACTTGGGTCTGTTGATAGCGACTCAAATGGAGAAGATAACTTGAACAATGGAATCATGGGGATTCAAGAGTTAGGGATTCAAATGCTAACATCACTTTTTGAGATCCATGGGGCCGCTAGAACTGAGGTTAGAGTAGTTAGAAATTATTCTGCATATTTGAAGTAGGCGGGACTCAAATTCTTGCAAATTCTCGTATATTCAATGCAAATCATTGAAACTTTGATCTTTCTTGCAGGTAATTCAGCAGTGCAAATACCAAATTCTTTCATTGAAGCCTCAGCAAAACATTCAGGTTATTAGGTACTTACCTGCATTTTTCTAACTTAAAATATTTTTTTTTTCTAGTTTTCTTTGTTTTGCTAACTGTACTTTTGTAAAAGGTTACTAGGTTGCTTAATTCAGAGTTATAGGTATACAATTCTGGAATATGTTTCTCACCTGAAGGAATTACTGGACTATTTCGCTTATATGCATGTGAGAACTGCGGCTGCATTAATAAATTGCATGTTACCGCTTGTCAGATCCAACCGAGATTTACAGGTCCACTTTACTTGTGACTACAATTTTTTTACACTATTACAATTGATCTGATATTGACCAGAGTAGTCATGCAGGATTACATAATCTTGGTTGTGAGAAAGGCGATGTTCAGAAGAGAGGAGTCCGTTCGTGTTGCTGCTACAAAAGCCATAATGGATCTGATATTGATCCAATCCGGATTTTGTAGAAGTGATCTGAATCAGATACTGGACTCCTCCAGTCAGGCCAGTTCCAGTCAACAAGTTGAGGTAAATTCTGGCTTATGCAAGAGATTGTTTGAAGACCTAAGTGGGTTACTAAGGCGATGCTTATCGCAACAGGTACGGTTTTCCAACTACTAAAATTTAGTGCATGTTAATTTTTTTTTTTTTTTTATCTTTTGGTCTATTTGTTGGTAGGTTCGAGTCAAAGAGGTGTTATATGAGGGTCTGGTCAGAATTGTGGCTTCTGACCCATATATTGCTAACAGCATCTTCGATTTTCTCTGGCCCCACTTTCTTCTCTTCTACACTGAGGTCCCTTTTTGTCCCTTTCAAATTTTTTATTAGGATTTTAATTTTTGTGGTTCCAAATGAGAACCATATTTTACTGTCAGCATTTTGTAAATAGCAAACTTCTGTGTATTGGCATTTTAGTCCATACATAGAACGTTTCTTTTTTTCCTTTCAAATTCCATCTAACACGCTGGCAACCTTATCGGTGCATTTCCTTTAGGAAAGATAAATCTATTCCATCGCTAATTTAAACATATAACTCCAAATTTTAAACATAATACTAGCAAGTTTAATTTAATTTGGAGTTTAATAGGAAGAGGGTTTATTTCTAGGAGGGGCAAAGTTGCATATGTTAGCGGAGTATAACTTTTCTGTTAAGCACACAGAATGCATTGCAAATATGACAAAATTGGGGTTTTATTGCAGAACTGAAAAAAAAAAATATTAGTAATGTTATAATATTTTATTTGTCTATTTGCCAGAATACTATAAACTAAAATACAGGTAATTTCAGGACTCAGATTGCCCCTTGAGAGTTGATGCTTGTTTTAAGTTAGAGAATGGGAAGGTCCATGTGGTGGAACCTTTAGATCATCTCTTATCATGTATATCTCAGATGCTTAACATCCACCAGCAAAATAAATCTGACCTTAGATCTGCTACAGCTTGGCCATGCTTCAGTTTTTCTACTCCACAAGATGGGGAGGTACTTTTTTTTTCAACTCCTTTGAGACATTAAAAAATAATGCTAAGTAGCCAGTTAACCACTTTAATGAATATGTAATGCAACAATATTACTTGACAATTCTGAAAATGAGAAAAATATATTTTGTTACATTGTAAACAGTCTGGTCTTAGATTTTATCATTTGCAATAAATTACAGGTTCCTAAATCATCTTCTGGTGATTCATTCTCTAAAGCAATGTCCAGAATCAGGAAGTTCCTGGGAAGCTGTATTACGGAAGGTATAGTTAATTTTTTCGTGAAGGATCTTATACAAATTAATTGTGCGTTCTTGTGAAGAGATCTGTTGCTCTTCTTTGCTATTTGATTTCCTTTCTTTCTGGGGCTTATTAGGTCTTTTGGCTGAATATCAATCTGGAAAATCCTAACAACAGTACCAGTGCTTTTTTTGATAAAACAATTTTACTAGGGGACTGATATGATTTCATTTCTTCTTGCATGTGTTGCAGAGAAACAAATTCAAAGCCAAGAAACGGTATCCAACTCTGTCCCTGCAGAGATGGTTCACCTGAGGCACTTAACCTTTGCTGGTTCCATAGAAGTATTTATTAATATGACACTAACAGAACTAACAAAGTCCGAAAACCAAGAGAAGGCTTCACTTGAAAAGGAATTATTTGAGTTGGTCGAATCATACTACTTTTTTGACAAGAAATCAACACCCAACAGGACTACTAGAGGTCATTTTCTCAGTGTTTCAAGCCTTCTTGTTCTCCTACAAGTTGCTATCAGAGTATGTAATAATTCAGTATCTGCTAAACACACTCAAGATCGTACCCAAAGTCACACCCAGCCATCTTCTAAGAAACTGGGCAACTATCCAAAAATAGTACCTTTTGCTTTTAATGCATGCCTTAGACATTTGCAATATCTCAATTCTTCAAAGGAAATCTTAAATGAGGATTTAAAACGACTCTGCGTACTGATATCACAACTTACTTTGTTGGTGGTACCGGGCCAAAAGAAAGAAGCTGGCCCCAAAAAGAAGAATGCGAAGAGCAAAGGTGACCAGCTGTGTGTGGCTTTAACATGCCTAAATAAAATGTTAAAGATGAATTTGCCGAAAGATAAGCTCACAGAATTGATAATGGAAATGATTGCTGCAATGTTGCCAGAAAATGAAAAAGAAATAGAAGAGCTGATAAATGATTTTGATGAGAGATTTGTGGGTTTGATATGTTTGTTTCTGGAGAGGGGGATAAAGCCGATGTTATCTCTGCTTGTTTCTTTGTCCCTCAATGCTGAATCTGAGGTAACTTGATTTATTCGTATATGCAACTATTCTTGTAAAATTAGGTATAACTCTCCATATCATGATAACAACATCCCAAGGTAAACCTAATTTGGGATTTTTACAACCAATATTTGTCATAAAATTGTAAACCTCTGTTCAATATAAACCTGTACAATTCCCAATTTCTATGTGCCGAGTTTTTATCTGTACCAAATAAAATAATAAAATTAAAGACATTCCATTGATTTCGGACAATTTTGTTATATACCACTCATTGGTCGAAAACGTTCTGACCGCTGAGGTCAAAATCTGTGTTATGAGAGAGCCGGTATCAACACGCAGATTTCAACTGCTGAATTGTTCAGCGGGTGAAACGGTTTCGACCGCTGAATAAGCTGTTGTGGTATAAATCGAAATTGTCCAAAATTGATGGTATTAGTGAAATTTTGTTATTCGTTTATGCTACCGATAAAAAAAAACGGTAAGACATATGTCTTTCTTTGTGGCTAAACTTGACCTGAAAACAACCCAACAAAAAACCAATACCAAGAAAGAAAAAGGACAGTATGATTTGCCCCACAGTGCCTGGCATGTGTAGGTACTCTACTTAATTTATTTGTGTTTTGTCCAGGCTTTAGCTGAACTGATTTTCACAATTGGTAAGAGGCTACCAGCCGAACAGAGGAGCTCTCTCAGTTCATGGGTTGTAGATTTATGCAGAAACCAAAAAATCGAAAATCCCAATTTGGCGCGTGCCATCATAACACTAGCCATAAAATTGATTCCTGCACCAAACGACATAATATTTGCAAAGGATGTTGCAACAGAGTTGCTTTCAGTTTTTGGCTCTGAGTCTGACGACCCGATACCTGCATCAGAGGTGCTTTCTTTTGTCAACTGCTCAACAAAGGATGCGATTGCAGGGGTGTTGATCGGAGAGGTAGAATCGTCAATTCTTGAATTTGGTTGGATTTTGTCAAGGCTTAAGGAGATGGTTAATGGAAGTACAGCTTTTGATAAGAGGGGAAGTTGGTATAGTGGTGGTACAGTGGTGTCTCGGATCGAAGTAGAAGATGCACTTTATTCGAGATTGGTTTCAGTGGTTCATCTGCTATCTTGCTTTGCTGAGATGAATCTTAGTGGTATCTACTTGATCCTTACAGTTAACGGGTGTAGATAGTAATAGTATGATACCATGCTGAGTTGCTGACAACAACAATATCATGAAAACCAAAATAAACAAAACTGAAGTAGAGAAAAAACTGGTACATGTTAATTTTCTGACATGTCACTGGAATCCCAGGTGGTAATCCTTTGACGGGCCTTTTATAATAGAGTAGGGTTTAAATGCCTCGTGTCTTTCATGCCTCAATCGTGCCTCACATCCTTATCTCCATTTTCAAAGTCGAAACTGTCGATCCGAACTGCTCAACATGATCTCCATATTAAAATGTGCTTGGAGACCAAATTTTATATTTTTTGGAAAAAACTTAACTATTTTCTTAAATATGTACAAAATCACTGTTTTTGGATGGTCCAGAATCTTCTGAAAAACAGTGATTTTGTACCTATCTAAAAAAAATAGGAAAACATTTCCAAAAAATGTAAAATTTGGTCTCCATGCCCATTTTAATATGGAGATCATGTTGAACGGTTCGGATAAACTGTTTGGACTTTAAAAATGGAGATAAGGATGTGAGGCGCGATTGAGGCATGAGGCATTTGAAGCCTGGTCTTTATAATATTTGTTTTCAGTATATTTGCTGCAGCAGATTTAATATCTATTTACTGTAACTTCTGCATGAAGTAAAAAGTTACTCAATTTTTCTGTAGATTCCCAGGCAGAGCACTTACTGAAGCTAAATGTGAGGTTCTACAAACTCCTGGCGAAAATCTCAAAACTCCAGATTGCACCCAAGGGTTGCAAGCAGTCATTTCCCGGTCTCAAGTTCCAGAAATTGGCTGAAGAAACTTGTAGACTGCTCACTGGTCGACTTTACAATTTTATTGCTCTTGTGCAATGGGTACGTGAACTAATCATTGGTTATCTTATTTATCCTCATTTTTTTTGTTATCGTAATTTTCTATATATTTATCCTTTTTTAGTTTCTCCAGCAAAGAATTTGACTAATCCACCCTTGTTTAGTTGGCTGAAATTTCAGTATGTCACTGGTTAATATAAGATAATTGCAAATGAATATCACTTTATTTTAAGCTGTGCATATGAATTCTGTTTTACTTTAATAGTTAAACTGGAAAATTCCAAATTTTCTGTTAATAAAAGGATTTAGCACTATGCAAATGTTACAAATTCGCACAGTAGTCATTTTCTGTTAGAATCATCATGTATGGCCCAAAAGAAGTAATTTGATGATTTCAGTGGTATAAAATGCATTCTAACCCATATTTAAATATGGCAGTGCATCATTTGGTTAATATTAAATTCATTTTAAGCTAAATTTCTAATATTGTTCTCAGAAACAAGGACGCAGTGCCCCTACTAAAGGAGCCTTGAACAAGATCAAGAGAGAGAGCCGGTGCATCCCGGACCTAATATTCCAAATTGAAGATTATGAAAAGTACCTAATCAAGCTAACCAAACTTACAAAGGTCAACCTAATGCGGCATGCAAAACGAAGCACTTCCAGGGACTTCAAGATACAGGTACAAAAAGAGGAGGGTTTAAATAGAAAGGAGTCTCAACAGGAAGATCACCATGACCGTGAGGATGTAAATGATGCATCTTCGGAGAATGAATCTGACAAATGTGAAGGCTTAGATGAAGAAAGTACATACGAGAAGGTTCTGATGGGTGGGCCCGAGGATGATGGAAGTGAAAGGGAAGAGGATGAAGAGGTGCCGGTGAGGAAGAAGAGAGCTATGAGTAGTGCTGTTGTAGAAGATTCTGATGACGAAGTGGAAGTAAGTCTATAACGTAATGTCATAGATATTCATTTCTTTTTCCTGTTATTCTTCTTGGATGAAGCATCACATTATATAATGATAAATCCTGGAAGGATTGTTACAAACTCTTTTAAGTGTTCGAGTGTAAATTTGATGTCTTACTAAGCTGTTGAAAGAGAAAAACGGGTAATACTAGTAGCAATACATTTAATGCTTGTAAAGTTGTAATTATTAATTGGAACTCAGTTTTAAAACCTCAAAGCCCAACTAGATGAAAGAGAAAGACGTGCATTTAGAAATCTCCAAATCCCATAAGAAAAAGAGAAAATAAATCACATAAATAGAAGTACATGATAATTATTTGCAGATGTTGCAAGCTCGCACTACCTTTTGAAAACCACTTGAAGTCTTGAAGCACAGTTACTACAGTAAAGTCAAATTCATAGAGCATAGAGCTTGAGGCACTGGTAATGGTGTGTAAACACGAGTATTTTGCAATTTGCGATGTGACATATTCAGCATTTCAAGTAGGGGTGACCGTTAGGATTTTGAAAACTCAAATATTGAGCCGTAGCACGGAGGCCCTCTATGCTACGCGTAACATATTAGCCAGATTCTAAATAACTTATCAGCGATAAGGGTTTTAGCCGAATGAATTAATATATCCCTACAATATCTGACGCATTAGTCAAAATCGAGCTAAATTTTTTTCGAACCCCATTTAAAATATAAAGAGTTCGTCTTCAAATTTATGTAAATTTAAATTAAAATCTAATTTGATCCTATTATATATATCTCACCTGATCACATTTTTATGATTTAGATATATTAAGTATCAAATTTAGTTTAATTTAATGACCGTTATTTATTTATTGGGTGATTTGAAAATTAGTTATTTTTTGTTACTTGATTAATGACTAAGAGATTTTCAAATCACATTAAATTTAATAAATGATGTGTTAAAAACGATAAATTTTATTGGATGTCACTAAAGTTTGTCTTCTGTTACGAATTTGTCACTCAATTTTTTTTTTAATTATTATTGAACTTTTTATTTATTCTAATTAAATCACTTGTTACTATTTCTATCCAGGTGTATCTATTACTTTAGTGAATTTTGAACCGTTCCACGTGATATCTGTATTAAAATGTGCCTGAAGATCAAATTTTACAACTTTTGGAATTTTTTTAGTATTTATTAAGATGTGTACAAAATTGTTGTTTTCAAACAATTATATATGGACCATTAAAGTAACTCAAACTATATTGAATACGAGGAGGGATCCGATTACACTATTTTTTGTGACATATCTTGACACCATATATTTATAAGTCATTTTTATGATTTAAAAATCCAAACAGTCGATCCGAACCGTTCAACATGATCTCCATATTAAATTGTTCCTGGAGATCAAATTTTACATTTTTTTGAAAATTATTTACTATTTTTTAGAATTTTGAAAATCACCGTTTTCCAATGGTCCATAATTGTTTGAAAACAACAATTTTGTTCACATTTTATGATTTAGATATATTAAGTATCAAATTTAGTTCAATTTAAAGACCGTTATTTATTTATTGGGTGATTTGAAAATTAGTTATTTTTTGTTACTTGATTAATGACTAAGAGATTTTCAAATCACATTAAATTTAATAAATGATGTATTAAAAACGATAAATTTAATTGAATGTCACTAAAGTTTGTCTTTTGTTACGAATTGGCCACTCAAATTTAATTTTTTTATTATTATTGAATTTTTTATTTATTCTAATTAAATCACTAAACTTTTGAATTGCGTTGATTAGAGTGGGGTTTAATTAATTCTGAATTAAAGTGGTAACTAAAAAAATTTCGGTGTCGGGATAAATTTTGCGCTCGTCCGTAAAATTAGTTGGTTTTCATTGTATCTAATAAAATTAGTTGGTTTTCCTCCTCAAGAAATAATCGAATATCTTTTTAAAAAATAAAGCATAGTTCTGATTTCTTTTGGAAAATTCGGCTGCTAAAAAATAAAGAGAAATCAGCCGACCCCATAATTTCTTAATTTTTTTTTGTGGAAAAATTCTTGATTCATTTAATTGAATTGGACCCAGAAAAGTTGTGCCCATTAAATACTCTTCCCTTTTGTCTATCAAGCTGTCCTGTGTAGTCCCGAGTCCGGATCCTCTGAAGTAACTCAAATTTTGAGTTTAGATCTGGACCGTTCGATCAAAGTCCGGGCCAATCCGGTCCTTTTAATATCGTGCTAAATCAGATCAAACGGTCTGGATCTAAACTCAAAATATGAGTTAACCCGGGTGATATGAATTTGTACAGTCCCCACCGTCCTGCTGCTGTTGTGACAGAGAATCCATTCCTCCTTCCATCCACAGAAAACTCGAACTCCAAAGAGAGATCGAAGGAGAGAGAAAAGAGAGAAGGGTTGCAATGTCAGATGACAGTAGGAGGAGCGGAGTCTCGGTAGCGGCGCTGAGATCCTCCGATGAACGGAAATCGCCTTCTTCCACCTCCTCCGCCGCGTCTGCTGCTGCTGTTCCAGCGGCTCCGGTGGTGCTGGCGCCAGACCCGAAAATAACGCTCAAGAGCGCTGACATGAAGGAGGAGATGCGACAGGAAGCCTTCGACTGTGCACGCGCTGTAATTATTCTTCCTTTTATGCAATTTTTTTACGAACTTTTTTTTTTTGTTTATTTTGCTAGCTATTTTGTAATCTGAATAAATCTTTGGCATGTCTCCCAAGATAAACCCCAATCTTTCATGAAGAACGTATGATTGGATAAAAAGAACATTAAATTGCTTTCGAAACATTCAACTGGTAATGCTGAGAATTTGAAAAGGAGAAACATAATTAATATCCTCTGGTACCAATTTGTTTAGTGAAGTGGCAAAACTGTCAAAGGTATGTCGAAAACAGAATTAGTTGTAAATACGGTGTTGTATATGCAAAAGGAGAAATTCGAATTATTTACTTTTCTTTTTATTAATTGTGAAGGCTTTTGATAAGCATGCAGTGGAGAAGGAGATAGCTGAATATATAAAAAAGGAGTTTGATAAGCGACATGGACCCACCTGGCATTGCATCGTTGGCAAAAATTTTGGTAAAGTTCGAAATTTCTTTGTTTGATTTTGAACCATAGTTTTGCATATTACTCATAGATTATTAAAAAGAAGATGCACCTTTACATCTTTCAGGAAAAAAGATGCACCTTTAACTTTACTAATCAGGTGCTTTCAGCCTTTTTGTAATTGATGCAATGTCCCTTTTAATTTAGCCTTATTTTACCACTTTTCACATATTGATAGAATAATTTGGCATAGGTGAATTTTATTGGCAGTTTGTATCCCTTATAATAATTTCACATGTCTTTTATGATGCTAAATGAAACATTCGGTTTCTCAGTTCTGTTTAATCCTTGCTAAGACAGAAGTTCTCATGTCAGGCCCTAGATCAGTATTTATTTAAACCATGTGTTAATTAATAAAATGAAGACACAAGGACCTATCAGATCAATTTATAACTATGTTTCGAAGCATAAGGTGTAAATCATATGTGTTGACTACTTGTACATGCTTGTAGAGTATATACCACATTAGGTTAATCCCAGTACCACAGCTGGTACTGGTACCATTTTCAAGCTTTGACTGATTCCAAGCATTTCTATCTTTTAGATTTGCTCGAATTCATCATAAGCACCAAAAAAAGAATTAATAAATAAAAATTGTTTTACAAATTTTATAAAAGGGACATATAGTCTTTTCATTGCTGACATGGTTATTGATTACGGTTTGGTTGGTTTCTCATCTTGAAGTGATAATTCTAACCTTTTTTATATTCTTACAGGCTCATATGTCACCCATGAGACGAATTTTTTCGTATATTTCTACATAAACTCGAAGGCAGTGTTACTTTTCAAATCAGGCTGATAATCTGAGCTGTATTAATCATCAAATGCTAAATTTTTTTTTCCATCTTGTACTATTGGAAATTCTTTCTGTCTGAGTTGCTAGTAATGTTTGTTATTTCACCATCTTCTAATGCTATGGTTCGGTTGTATTTGTTATTGCTGTTCTTATGTAATTTATTGACCGTCTGCTGAGTTTCTAAATGGAAGAAAAAGGTCTTTTAATTTGAGGGGGAACATATTGAATTAGTAAAAGCTTGAAAATGTAATTCACCATGCATCAGAAAACTTTGTCGGAGTATGGAATTTTGTTATATACTTTCAAGGTGCAAAATTAATTAAGCGCCTTGCTTTCATGTAAGAGGGCTGTTCAGTATCACCTACAAAATTTTCATCCTGATTTGGTAAAAGAGATTCAGAAAGGATGATCCATGTTTTTCGGAGAGCTTCCTCGTGTTTTTTTTTTTTTTTTCCTTTTAACTTCTCTTTAAAAGCTACCTTGTATCTTTAATTTTGAAGTTCTCTTAAGAATTAATGATGAAATTACCAATTGGAATTTTATTTTGGCACGATATATGGCATGGGCAATTGGCATTCTACTATGGCTATTTAATTTCCTTGCTTGTTTGCTAAGGCCGAAAATGATCCATTCATCAATCCTTGTACAGGTTTTTAATTGGAAAATATTAAATTCTTACTCACTAGAGGGGCTAGCCAATCTATTAACTGCTTGTGAATTTCAATCTGACATGGAGGATATTGTTTCTTGGTGTTGGAAAGCCAAGGGGATTTTCACTGTTAAATCTATGTACTTATTCCTAAATTTTAGAGTTAAAAATTTAAATTCAAGATAACAGTGTGAAAATCACACATTCCCTTTAAAGTTGATATTTTCGTTTGATTAGCATTAAAAGGCAAAATTCTTACCGAGGATGTTTTGGGTTAGGGGATGGAGAGGTCACTACATTGTGTCTTTTGTGATCGAATTGAATCTATTGGTAATTCTGATACGCCCTATCTCCCGAGGAGAGTAGGCCGTATGTGATGAAAGATTGGGATGGGCTCGTCCTGCCGCGAGATGGCAGTCCGAGGTGTGTATGAATCGAGAATTGAGGTTGTTGTAGAGAGATTCTGACTCTGACCTATGCGATCTCTCTCTGTGTGTAAGATTTCGACCCCCATTCAATGAGGTTTTTTGCCTTATATAGGCTGATCCATAACTGCTCCATAACCGCTATCTCGGTGGTTATCTCGCATCAAGGCGGTGGAGTGGTTATTATGACCACGTTTGGTGGTTATCCCGCGTTAAGGCGGTGCAGGCCTATTTCGGGCCAAGTTTAGCCTTTTCGGGGCCTTCGGCCTGGCCTATTTTATTTCCGGATCTTTAAGTATCTCGAGCTTCGGGCCTCTTCACCTTGGCTCCAGGCTGGCTCCTAGAAGGAGGTCCGAATCCCGAGCTTTTATTGGCCCAAAGTTCATAAGTTAAGGGTCTTGGGAACATGGCCCTATCAAATTCATTTATCCATTGTTCAATAATGCATACATTTGGGATACTTTTAATAGATAAGAGTTCTGTTCTCTTTTTGAGATGTAGAATGATACTGTTACTCTATTACCATCCAATCTCTGCTCTGTTCAACTTGCTGAGTTCTTTGGAATGTCAGGACTAAACGAATTTTACAAGGTGTTACTGGTACTTCCAATCAGTCTATTAATTTATACTAATATTTTATCTCTTTACTTTGATTGGACATGCACAAGGTGTGAGATTGAACATCTGTACCGGTCCGATACAGTGCTGATTGATCAAGAGGAGAGTCCAGCTGGGCCGGGGTTCCGGGAATGCAAATGAGCATGCTTGATCTTGGGTTCTTTGTATCATTGTATGCATTATTCTGTTTTGTGATGACCGCTCTATGATGTTGTGTAGTTGTTTTCGGTATTTGAAGGGTTTTTTTTTTTTTTAAGAAGTTGGAGTTTGAGTATTCTTCTTTATCTGCATAGCTAATTCAATTACTTTTGTTATTTTTTTTTTTTTATGATAAAAGAGGAGACGTGGGGGTGAATTCTTTATCTCTACTATGGATGTAAATAAGTGACTTGCCGTGACTAGTCATGTCATGACTTGGGTTATGTATTGCGATGTGTCGTAACCAAGTTAGATTTTTATGTATTGTGCCGTGTCATGACTAGATTGGGATGGACAGTTACGACACGTTAGTCATATCGTGACCAACACACATATCACGTTTGATCACGTTTAACTATTTTTTTTGTAATTTAAATTAGTTTATTTAAAATTCATCATTAGATTAAGACTTAACAGTCCTAATCATCGTGATGCAGGGAGCTTACGTGTCGTGTCGTGCTGTGTCAAATTTAATCACACGAACTACAACACGTGATGTATCCGATCATAGCGTGTTTTTTTTATCATTGTTCTTGAACTTAGTAACCTCATGGTAACCTCATTTACCATTGTTCTTGGACTTTAGTAAGCTCATGGTAACCACTTTTTAACAAAGATAAATAAATATTGACTTCCACAGCTGTAAAACTAAGGCCCAAGAAAGACAAATGACAGGCCCAGCCCATATATACATTGTAAGAGCTGCTATAAGCCCGCTAAGTGTAGATGAGTTGCCTTCAGCCCAGCTTCGCAGACCTAATATATAGCACCGAATTGAAATCCAAGTGAGAGCTCCTGTCGATAAACCCTAAAGAACAGCCGCCGCGTAGCCTCTCGTCGCCATGGTATTCTTTCCTTCTCATTCTCCATTTGAGAATTCGATCTCCCAATCCAACTCGAAGGAGGGAAGGAAATATAACAAACGATCAAATTTGTTGATTTTTTTTAGGGTATCGATCTGAAGGCTGGAGGAAGGAGCAAGAAGACTAAGCGCACGGCGCCTAAATCCGACGATGTCTACCTCAAGCTGCTCGTCAAGGTTAGATCCGATGAGGGCATGATGAATCCTTTTAGTTGCGTAACAAACATCATGGTTTCTTAATTAAATTTGTTTTTGTGTTTTCGTGAACAACAGCTGTACAGGTTCCTGGTGCGAAGAACTGACAGTAAGACTAACACGATGATTTTGAGGAGGCTGTTCATGAGCAAGACCAACAGGCCACCACTCTCTCTCAGGAGACTCATCAAATTTATGCATGGGAAAGACAAGGTCTCTGATATTTCTGTTAATCACAGATTTTTTTATTATTCACTTCCCTTGGGTTAGATCGTTCATTCCTGAAATTGTACTGAATCTTAGGTTGCAAAACAGCATCTGTTAATATTTTTAATTACTACACATACATTAGCGGGTCTTCCTAATGCTGATACAAAGTCCAGTGATATTGTAAATTATGGTAAACTTACTTGTTGATTTGTCTATTAGAGTTCTGAAGTGATAGTTAATTAGTTGGACATTAGTTCTCTAAATATATAATTATAGTAGTAATAAAATGTTACTGGTGTGGAGAAATAATGGGGTCTGAGGTGCAGTTTTTTAACCCTTTTGAAATGTCCCTACTATAACATTCTGTTAGATTGTTGCTTATAATTTCATTTCATGATTTCATAGCGGGTCTTCCTGATGCTTATACAAAGTCCATTGATATTGTAAATTATGGTAAATTTGTTGATTTGTCTATCAGAGTTTTGAAGCCATAGTTAATTAGTTATATATTAGCTTTTTATGTCCATGCTTGAAGCTGTAGTAAACCTTCTCGAAATATATGATTACGTAGTGATAAAATGTTGCCTGGTATGATGAACTAGTGTAGTCTAAGGTGCAATTTTTTAGCCCATTTTTATATGTCCCTACTATATCATCCTGTTAGATTGTTATTTTATAATTTCATTTCATGATTTTATAGTGGTTTTTGTGGTGAGGTCTTGAATTTGTTGGTATTATAGGGATGCTTACTAACAATGATCCCTCTTAATTATTGTACCGACCTCTGATGATTTGGTTTGGCACTGCAGGAAGGTAAGATTGCTGTCATTGTCGGTACAGTGACTGATGACAAGAGAGTATATGAGGTGCCAGCCATGAAGGTGACCGCTCTGAGGTTCACTGAGACGGCAAGGGCCCGCATTGAGAAGGCTGGTGGTCAATGCCTGACATTTGACCAGCTCGCTCTTCTATCCCCTACTGGGAGTGACACGGTATGTAATTCCTCTACAGGATGTACCAGTATTATTTTTGTGCATAGTTGAATTGTGTATGGTCGTACTGTTCTGACCCAGTATGCATCTTATGTATACTTAATTTGGGTGATAACCAATGCTGTGGTGCTTGCCATTTTTTTCATTTTGTTATTTTAGTTGTACTTAAATCTGTTCCTTTACCTGAAATGGTAATTCATGCTAATTTTTTAAGCTTGTGCAATGTATTCAAACTTTATGTTGTTTACCCAGATGTTTGAAAGCATGCGATTTCTTCCAAAGTTTTCTGAATTTAGTCTATTACATGTTAAATAAATTTGGTTTGTTCTAATAAACTAGTTTTACATATATTTTGTTTATGTTTGACATCCAGGTTCTACTGAGAGGACCAAAGAATGCTAGAGAGGCTGTGAGGCACTTTGGGCCCGCACCAGGTGTCCCACACAGCCACACCAAGCCATATGTCAGGGCCAAAGGTAGGAAATTTGAGCGGGCCCGTGGTCGTAGAAACAGCAGAGGTTTCAGAGTTTGAGTACTTTTCAGTTCATCTGTTTTTATATTTTTATTATCCTACTGTTGTTGGTGAACAAGATCATGAGTTTTGTCTCTGTAGTTGAGGATTGTCTTGTTTGAATTCAAGTTTTTCTTTTTGCTTCTGAGATTTTTGGTCCGGTATTATAAGAACTGGTAGATGCTAGCCATATGCAATCAAGTATTGTGGTTTTTGTTATTCATTTTTATATTTTTCTATGATTCATTGGAGCTGTGCATTGTATTGAAATTGCTTAACCCTGCTTACATTAAATACCAGCAGAATAATGCGAGTCACACTAAGTTTCAAATTGCCCTCAGCTATGAATAAAATGAAAGAAGACAATTCTACCAATTTATTAACTCTAGGTTTGCCATTGATTCGGGGTTTTAGATCCAGAATATGTAAGCACAGGAGAGAAGAAAAAATAACATTGTAACTAAGAAGTGAATTTTTTTTTTTCACTTAGTTGGTTAAGGGCAATTTGAATTTTGCGACTTTTAAGTGTTGTCCATTTAAATATCTTATCTTGGAGACTTGTTTTGAGGAGAATTGCGCAGACCAAATCTAAGAAATAATGTAGGATGAATGCGGACGCATGTGTGTTTCGCAGACCAAATCTAGCTCTCCTTCTTGTTCGCGGACGCATGTCCGTTGTGTACTCGTGTGTTTCGATTTATCCTTTACTGGCAGATAGCATTGACGTTGGGTCGAATGTAGAAATTCAGATCCAGTGCAATACCTGACCAAGCGGACTATATAAATTAATTTTAGCACGATTGTTAGTATACTACCTTATGGGATACTACCAACATAGGGACAGTACTTGTTGTAGAAAATGTGTCCATGTTATACGAGTGTCAACCATTGTTGGAACGGGTCTAGTACAAAATACACTATGATTTTTAAAATTTTAATCATACATATTAGAATTTAATTGACTTCTTTAGCATTTTTTTTTTTTTTCAATTTTGCGTAGTTTATTGTGATCTGATGTTTTTATGTAATTTAAACAACAAAAGTGCTAACAAAAGAAAAAAAATATAACATATAACAAAAAAAAATTAGGGACATTTAAATTCTAATTCCGTTCCTGAATTATGAAGCATGTAACAAATAGAGAAAAAAAAATGCAAAATACTCTGTTTGTCACCGTGGTTCAACTATGCTAAAAGCTACAAAAATGTTATTACGAAATAAGAAATGATAAATTGTAAACAAAAATTGTTTAATACCATACACGATAAAACTTTCAACATACACATTCGGGTATTTTTTAATTTGGTAAAATAATACATAAGATGGAGTTTATACAAGGAAATAAATACCCTAACAACTTAGTAATCTCTGATAACTGCTTGGAACTTGGCAAAGTAGATTCTATGTCAAAACTCAAAACCAATCAACAACAAGCTAAGCTAATTAAACCAGCAGCCATCTCCAGCCTCTTCGACTGGTGCCTGAGCTACTGTGACATGATCCATTGGATACTGGTACAACCCTGCTGCACTGTCATAACCAACCTCCGTTCCGAGACTTGTACCGACAATCTCTGTAAAACTCGGCACGAAAGTAGTTTGTTGTTCGCTTGCCGCATAGTATGGATGGTAATTTTGCATGATGTTTAAACTGTGCAACGAGTGAAGCTCAGCTGGCAGAGGCGAGGAATCAATTTCGTTTGGGAAATTGACCTTGGCTTTGTTTCCACGGATTACACGTGCTGCACGGTCGTATGCACGAGCAGCT
This sequence comes from Carex kokanica, assembly GCA_025461125.1. Classification (NCBI taxonomy): domain Eukaryota; kingdom Viridiplantae; phylum Streptophyta; class Magnoliopsida; order Poales; family Cyperaceae; genus Carex; species Carex kokanica. Next base: position 1,091,867 of record JAJGRX010001283.1, on the reverse strand, counting down.
TCCTCAGCAGTGGAGAAGGTGCCGAGCCATACACGCACACCTTTCTTTGGGTCGCGAATCTCAGCCGCCCATTTCCCCCACGGCCTCCGTCGGATCCCCCTGTATTGCGTCTTACGCTCTCTTTTCTTTGGAACTAATGAGGAAAATAAAATTTATTAAGTTAGCAATTCGCCCAAAAAAAAAGACTTTATTTATTTATTTTTGTTTAAAGAAAGTTCAAACTTAAAAGGTTTGTGATTCTTTATATATAAACCAAAGTAATTCAAAAAAATAAAAATCATAGCTCCTTGGGCAATTAGTAAATAAGTAAATTAGTACCTAGAAGGTCCAAAAAACAACATTTGCCCTAACAATGGAGCAAGGAAAATAAGTAAATTACTTATCAGAATTGTGAATTAAAGATATCCCAACATTACTAATGAATGGTAAAAAATTACATTTCAAACAAACTGAGCAAAATAGTATAATCACGTAAAATTAACCTTCTACAGATTGAACCGAGCAAGGTTGAAAACTGGAATTGCTAGTGGTGGTGGTGGTGGCAGATGAGCTAGTTGCATCGGGCCAGATGTCAGTTGCCGACACCTGACTTTGAGACCGCTTCCTCTGAGGGATGAACTCTGATATGATCGCTCCGCCACACATGATCTCTCTTTGTTTCTCTTTGTTACTTGTTCTAGAAAGGCAATAGTGGTTTGTACTTTGTAGTGACCTGAACCTAGGATTAAGACCTGATATTGAAATAGGTATTATATAGGCTTGAGACTCTTATAAAAAGTTCACATTTGTAAAATATTTTATTTTATTAGAGGATGGTTTGATCCGTTTCCTTAGTTTGAATTTCCTGTGGGACTGATCTGTGGGGGTGAAGATTTTAACAGAGCAGTTTTGGCTTCATGCAGCGCTGCTTTGATTATATAGTCTTGCACTGTATGAAGCAAAAACTACTCGGTTAAAACAGTATCCGATCTGTGGGCACTTGGACCGTATTGACAAAACCCGTGGGGTTCAGGACCGGACCGGCCAACCCGTGGACCGGACCGTGGTTTTGCTAGGCGCGGGTTTAGCAGAGAACCCGTGCTTGACCGGACCGTGTGAACCCGTAGAACCGTCCCGGACCGGACAGGACCAAACCCGGACCCACCCGTGCTTTCTATTTCTTCAAATTTTCCCGACATTTGCCCATTTTGTTCTCCAACTTTGTGCAGCGATATCTATGCAGGTATCCGTGTGACGAACAAAATATACTTCTGTAACGGGTCAAATCGTACTCACTACATTTTCGATGCACGTCCCATCCATGAAGAATCAACAACATGGGCCCCGGACCTTTGTTCGCCTAAGTCACAGCACGCCACGTGTCGGATCTGGACGGTAGTGCCAATCGGGATCTATTATAGCAAATAATTGTGTAGATTTTTCGTGTTAGACCTATTATAGTTATTTTCATGCTAGCAGCACAAAAGGTCATACGAATATCAAGACATATTCCTTTGAACGAATGAAAATAAGTTATTTTGATGCTTATTTAGCAGTGTTCTAAATAGCGCGCTATAGCGTTTTTGGACCTCAAACGCTACGCTACGACATCAAAATGCGCTATTTGCGCTATACAATATGGGTTTTTTTTATTTTTTATTTTTAAGCAATTTATATGGGTTTTAAATAAAGGTAAAAAAAATCTCAAACCGAAATTGAATTTGTTGCTACTTGCTACAAATAAATCAATTTGAAATTGGGAATAGAAATTGAAATTTGAATAGAAAAAAAGTCCAAACCGGAATTAAAATTTGAATAGAAAAAAAAATAGATTATGTCATGAATCATGATACTTAAGATATTTTTAATAAGAAAAATCGATAGTTTATGATATTACTATGGATATTTTGAACCGCAATTTGGACTTTGTACGGATTCAATATGAATATTATAATTTCTTAATTACTTTGGTGTTATTTATTGTTCTATGAGACCTTAGATAATGTTGATATTTAGTACAAATATTGAATATACGAAATGTAAAAAAAAAAACGCTATTTGGAATAGCTTCCGCTATAGCGACGCTATTCGCTATAGCTTTTTTTTTAGCCTTCCCGCTACGACGCTATAAACGCTATTTAGAACCTTGTTATTTAGAGCATCTACATCCCAGCAACTCAAATGAGTTTCTAAATAACTGTTAACTACTTTTTAGAAATTAAGGTCTCTAAAATTTTTAACTCTCACATTTTTGAAATTAATTTTAGAGTTTCTATTATGCCACATCAACAACAAATTAAAAAGGAGAATTAATTTGAGCCAATCATTTGGCCAACATGGAGTTTATAAACAGTTTCTTAATAATAAATTTTACTGCATAGTTTCTAAATAAGAAACTCTCCCACATCTCTAAAACTGGATTAGAAACTGCCACATCAAATTAGAAACTCTAATAATACCAGGGATGTAGATGCTCTTAGTTATTTTGCTAAGATGTCCCTGAAACTTTCCAAAATAGAACAAAAATTGAATTATACAAGTTCATTTATAAATTTTTAACGCAATCTAATAAAGCCTTTAAGATTTTTATAATGTCTTACTTAAATGCATGTTTTGTAAATAATTCGACAGTGATTTAAATTATTACAATGTTAAAAGGAAATGTTTTTAAGGTAATTTTAAGGTATAGCAATTTTAAAGCAATCTCAAACTTTAATTTTAGAATGTGTCTTTGTTATTTTAAAACATAAACACAATTAGTTATTCTTTTTTTAGCACTAAAATACTTTGAATTGATTTACTGATAACTTTATTTTAATATTTCATTATTAAACATCGAGCTAAGTCTCACCGTACAAATTTTCATTTAAAGAAGAGGAATGTTCAAATCAAATGCCTTCATTTTTTGTGTCTCCATTATACCTTCATTTTTAAAGTTTTAATAACATAAGATTTAAAACCTAAATATCAAAAGAAAATTATTAGGTATGATATATATAACTTTTTTCATGCACATGCAAAAGATTATGACATTTTGACTTTTTGTAATTGTTACAAAAATAAACTGATGTGAATATATAATTTCTGGACGTTAATTTTTCAACTTATTAATTCGTACAAAAACAAAGTTGAAAAATGATAATTTTTTATGTCCATTTAGATAAAATAATATAGGCCATTTCTAACGTGTTTTATATTAATCTATAAGTTCTAAAATCTTTGTTATTAGAAAATTAAAAAAAAAAAACCGGACCGTGGGTCGTGGGAACCAAGGGTTGAGCACGGGTTTGGGTTGGCCACAAAAAACCGAACCCGTGGAACCCGCCCCGTTGAACCCGTCCTACCCGTCCAAGCCGTGGACCGGGCGGGTTTGGACCGGACCGGACCGTTTTCAATACACTACACTTGGTGCGAGCATGAGGAATTCAGATCCAGTGAAGTAACTCAATTTTTGGGTTTTAGATTGGGACCGTTCAATTCGAATCTGTGACAATCCATTCCGAAGTGGAGGCACACATCCTGAGCGACGGATTCGAATCGGACTGTCCCGATCCAAAATCTAAAATTTGGGTTACTTTAGGGGATCCGGACCCAAGCAAGAGTGCGTACTTCACTACAAGTACCTTTTATTATCCGCATTGGATTTTAACGGTCGGATCTAAATTACCATCGAGATTCGGATAAAGGCGGGACTCACAAATCACCTAAACATTTTTTTTTACATATATCTTTGATCCTCTTATCTCACTATTTTAACAATAAAATTTAAGTTAAATTTCTTAAATTACGTTTATTATATACACTAAATACACTAAATTCAACCGATCTAAATCTACCGACATTTTTATTAATACCCCAAGTTAATTAAAGATTATTAAAAATACCCACGGTTCCGGAAAAATTTTAAAAATGCCCATACCGGCCATTTAATGGCCGGTACCTAATTAAACCCCAAACCGGCCATTTAATGGCCGGTACCGAATAAATCTCCCAACCGGCCATTAAATGGCCGGTACTGAATTTTTTTTTTTTTTTTTTTTTTTTTAGAAAAATAGCTAAAATACTGAAATCTAACACTAAAAAATCGAATTGTTTTGTTAAATATTTGTTAGATTACTTTTTTCATAGCATATTTATACTAAAATACACTATGAATAGGACCGATTTTGTGCTAAAATATGCAAAATCCGAGATTTTTATTTTTACCCAAAACAGAAAATATATATAAAATAGAAAATATATATAAAAGATACAGAAAATATATATAAAAGATACATCAAAGACCCTAAAAACTCTGAAATTATAAAGAAATGTTCAAAAGTCCATGAAGGAAGACTCGGATCGCGAATCTGAGCCCGCAAATGGGCGAAACAGATCATAGATGGGTTTCGGATCCGGTTTTGGGCTGTGGAGTTCCTGTCAAAATTTCAGCCCGATCCGACGGACGGATCAAAAGTTACGCTCCTTTTCATGAAGCATGCACAGGCCCATATTGCATCATTTCCGATTAAAATTTTCATTTCTATTCTTCAATATACGTAGCTCAGTAAATTACCGTATTTTAGCATAATTCTACATAATTATTGTAATTTCAGCATTTTAGTAAATTTACTGTATTTTAGCATAATTATTGTAATTTACCGTATTTTAGCACAAAATCGGCTCTATTCGTAACATATTTTCTAACAAATATTTAACAAAACAATTCGATTTTTTAGATTTCAGTATTTTAGCTATCTTTCTATAAAAAAAAAAAAAAAAAATCAGTACCGGCCATTTAATGGCCGGTTGGGAGATTTATTCGGTACCGGCCATTAAATGGCCGGTTTGGGGTTTAATTAGGTACCGGCCATTAAATGGCCGGTTGGGCATTTTATTCGGTACCGGCCATTAAATGGCCGGTATGGGCATTTTTAAATTTTTTCCGGAACCGTGGGTATTTTTAATAATCTTTAATTAACTTGGGGTATTAATAAAAATGTCGGCTAAATCTATGACGATCCAGAATTTAATTATTATTTGAAGTCAAACTGATTCAAATAAACTGATAATTTAATTTAGTGGTAGATGGGGTTCATAAAATAGCAAAAGTACTTTTGATAATTTCAAACATATTTGGTCTTTTTGTATATATGACGACAAGCCCCCTGTCAGCATTATAATTTTAATTAATTTCAACCTAGTGCTAGCCACACGTACAAAAAAAAAAAAAGTTGATAATTTATTCCGTTGTAACGTTTAGACGTAAACTTCTGAGATTTGAATGCTCCACATTAGCAACGCAAAGAAACATTCTGTGCCTCATCCCCTTGCCAGCTATATATTAAATTTGATGCATAGAAATTGTCTAGTCAACTTTGATATAAATTGAAATCGAAATATTTTTTTTCCTGCTTAGTAATACTTTTACTTTAAAAATATGGAAAATGAAACTTTTTGACCAGTTCCATTCGACCAAACTAAATAAAAAATAAATAAACTTGAACATAAGTTCCTTTCAGTCTACATGTGAAGCAAATATTAATTGAACACACAATTAATTCTAATTTTGTAGGATAAAAGATTCCCAATTGACATTTTTGCGCATCCGTCAACATCACCGTATCTTATTTATCTTATGTTATACAACTAATTCTTTTTATTTTTGAAAAATAAAAAATTATTCGTCAGAAAACAAATTAATTATTTTTTTTCTTCAAATATGGCAAGAACCGAACCAAAGTTTCGGTCCAACCGTGAGTTGACCTAAACATGCACATCTTGATTAGAATCTTGATTTTCAAGATAATTAAAAACTTTTTTAATTAGAATCAACTGACATTCCATCTAACAAAATTATTCGATTTATTGAATAATTTTGTTATCATGTTATGTTCATTTCTATTTGATTTTTGTATTCGTTTTGCAATAATGTTTTGCTCATTTTGGTTTGAGCCTAGGTTTTATATCATGGAATTTAATTATTTCACGAACAATTTTGAATTGTATATTTTTTTCCAATGTCTTCTATCAATTTGTGATAGGAATTTTTCTCTATTTTTTAGAATGCATTTTGAAAATGTTTAAATTTCAAAATATTCATTTCGAAGATCAAATTGAGCAATATGCTAAGGCCATTCACAAGTTTATGCTAGCCTCTACATTAATGTTGATTAACGAATATGAGTTAATGGAATTAAGAAAAAACACATATTGCGAAAAAAAGAGGGGAGGACCGAAACATTGATTTGATCAACTACCTAAAAATTTTGAAAAAAAAGGGGAGGGTCGAAATTATGATTCGGTCAAGGGGGAGACCAAATCAAAGTATCAATCTATCCATGTCTGAACCGAATCTTTAATTAAGTTATTGTAATTTTGAAAGAAGAGAAACAATCAATATGTTTACAAACAATTCAATTTTTTTTTATTTTCTAACAATAGAAAGTTGTTATTTATACAACTCTATCCCTATATTCTTTCCAACCTGAAGTGAGAAAAGAGGCATCCAATTCACTATTTTATTAGAGAGCAAAGATACAAAACAGTGTAGAAAATATTTTATTTTTAAGACATGCTAAAGGTCATCAATATTTTTCTTTTTCTTTTTGAATAAAAAACACGGAGGTCTAAGTCTCCAAAATTCAGTAAACCAAATTTTAAGAGATGTGTCGCTGACCCGAAATTTTTATTAATAACCTCAAACAAATGAAAAATGTCAAATCTAACCTCTATCTGAAATTTTTTTCAAAAGTAACCTAACCGCCCCATCACTGGGCGGTTCACCCTACCCACCAAACCGCCCAGTGATTGGGCGGTTTACACGGCCAAGAAAACCGCCCCCCAATCGGGCGGTTAGGCTTTTTTTTTTTTTTTTTTTTTTTTTTTTTTTTTTTACAGATATGTTAGGATATTTATTTTAGTAAGATATATATATATTTTTTTAAGATATATTAAGACATGTTTGTTTTTGTAAATATATTTTCATTAAGATATATTTATAAGATATATATATTTTTTATAGATATATTAAATATATATTTGTTTTGTAGATATATTTTTATTAAGATATATTTACAACATATATGAAGATATATTTTTTCTATTGTAATTTTTATATGAAAATGATTTATTTTTTTTATTGTAATTTTAAATAAAAATTGGTTGAATGTGGATGAGTCGTTTGACGTTAGAACTGTCGATTCTTTTATAATAATTGTCGATTTGGATAACGTGATAAACAGTGGAAAATATGTAATATAAATGGTAAGTCCACAAGAAAAAAATCCAAACTACGTAATCTAAATGTCCGCAACATAAGATAAAACACTCCAAACTGAATATACAATAGTAGAAAAGCTATCAGACTACAAGAACAAAAAACCTAACGACGAGGACGAGGGCGACGACCGGAGAGATCCAACCTACGGGGTGGATGGCGGTCCCTATGCGGCTGTACACGCCTCACGTGAACCTCCTCCTCCTGTGCGGCTGTATCCGCCTCGGTCCACGGATCCTCCACCAGTGGGGGGATAGGCGGCATAGTAGGCACCTCCCATGGCTCCCAGGTCGATGGATATGTAGGCGGAGGAGGCGGTGTGCCAAATATAGCAGATGCATATGCATCTGCATGCTGTGCTCCACTCCCACTGGCCTCGTCATCGTGCTGTCTGGCCTCCGGATATCGTGGCATGTGGAGGCTCCGTCTCTCATCCCCGGCATAATCTCCGATAAAGTCATCCATAGTGAACTCCGGAGTGGAATGTCGTGGGGGAGCTCCACCCTTAATGGAAACAATGTTAGTTTTGCTACATACAAATAAGTAGTAAGTTGAATAAATAATAAATTTTTGCTACCTGTCCAACCTGCACCGGAACTCCATACTCATTGTAGTAAGCGCTCCACGCATTGTTATTCAACACCCATTCGTGGAAGCCCCAACCTGATTCATCCACTGCATAATTGAAGACAAATTAATTAGAATAGTTTTTGTACCGAGAAATGACTGTGTACGACAAAATCAAATTACCTGGAGGAGGTGGCGGCATCTCATCACCGTATATAGCGACTCTGGGCTGATCCGGATCTAGTGGTGTGGGCTCTATCTCGCGCCAGTTTATGTTCTCCCCACTGTCATGCAACATGCCAACGAGGCGGCCGTCAAAGCCGGAGTCCTCCACCATAGGAGCAGTGTGCTGGAGCATTGTACATCCCACTGCTCGCCAACCATCTCGTGCCATGCACACCAAGCTGTGTGCCACTCCTCTGATACCGGTAAGAATCTGCACAAAGTGTATTTATTAATTTTTTAGGAAAAACTAAATAAACATTTAATGCTTTAAATATGTTAGTTTCGTAAGTAATTACCTAATTTAATTTATAAACCCTACTTTATAAACTCTAATTTAATTTATAAAACCTAAACTCTAATTTAATTTATAAACCCTAATTTAATTTATAAAACATAAACCCTAATTTAATTTTGTACCCTAAATCCTAATTTAATTCGCTAAAACATAAACCCTAATTTAATTTGGTACCCAAAATCCTAATTTATTTCGCTAAACCCTAATTTAATTTTGTACCCTAATTTATAAACCCTAACTCCTAATTTTGTTCAATTCTATCTCGTCGGAAAAATCAACAACCCGCACAATTTAACAATTAAAATTTTAAACTAAAGTCTAAACCCTAATTAAACCCTAATTTAATTTCTAACCTAAACCGCACAATTTAATCGCGTCGGGAAAATCAACAACCCGCACACGATTAACACCTCAATTCCTACCAAAAATAAAATAATGAGTTACGATAACTTACCCGAAGACGATCGATCGAGAGGAAGAGATGGCCGAGAGAGAGAGAGAGAGGGAGAGAGAGAGAGGGTGGCCGAGAGAGAAAATGCGGCCAAGAGAGAGAGAGGGGGGGTGGTGGTGGTGGCCGGCCGGGTAGAGGGATGAGGTGGTGGCCGGCCAAGGGGAGGGGAGGGGAGGGGAGGGGGAAGGGAGAGGGAGAGGGAGGGGAGGGGAGGGGAGGGGAGGGGGAAGGGAGAGGGAGAGGAGGGGAGGGGAGGGGAGGGGAGGGCCGGGGGAGGGTCGGGGAGGGTCGGGGAGGGCGGCAGGGGGCGGGGCTGGGCGCTGGCCGGGGGTGTGGGGAGGCAGGGGGGGCTGGCTGGGCGGTTAGGGTAGGGGGGGGGGGCTGGCGGGTTTTATTAAATTTTTTTTTTTTTTCCAACTAAACCGCCCCATGGGGGGGGCGGTTTGGGGGGGGGGGGGGGGTGCGGACCGCCCAATCATGGGGCGGTTGGGTCATTTTTGAAATTTTTTTCAGATGGAGGTTAGATTTGACATTTTTCATTTGTTTGAGGTTATTAATAAAAATTTCGGGTCGCTGACTAAGACCGCATTGGTCGACTATATTCATTTCTTAAGATGGCGAGCTATAACATAGTACTTTTAATTGTCATTGCAAAGTTGAAAAGCTATGTCCCAGTATTTCATACATGAAAGTGTTTCATGCCGAATGCATATCTGATATAATATCTTTGCAATATTCATTCATACATACTAGAAACATATCATAATATTTCAAATAATTTGACTCACGAGTACATTACTCAAAAAGGCAAAATGCTTCTGTGCATACTTTTTAAGGTGAACCGTTCATTTTTTCAGATCAGACAGTCCATGTTATTTAATAAATCACCGAATTTGCCATTAAAATTAACGGAAGTTTTCTGCCGAATGGCAAAATCGTCTTATGGAATGGACCGTCTTCTTTCTTATTTCGTTTTATCCTCCGCCTAGAATCGTCGAATCGCCGTCGTCAAGCATCCCGCATCTTTGCTCCTCTCGTTCTTCCCACCTCCGCCTCCTTCACCATCGTCAAGCATCGCGGCTGCTTCGCAACCGGGAACTCCCTTCACAGCTCCACCACCGCCTCCACTGATCCTCTCGCCTTCTCTCAGTTGTTGCAGTTAAGTATATTAAATGCTCCAATTTTGGATTAAAAAACCTCAGTTCCAATTTGGATTCCTTCCCTGGATACCTCGTAGTTGCGCTAATCTGTTGAACCCTGACATTGTAAGAATTTGTTTATAGTTCTAATTTTCTTTAATAAGTTCACTAATAACAATAATCAATTACAAATTTTACCTACAGGAATCAGACGGTCATCTAGTAGGATTATCGGGTACTAAATATAGGCACTGTACTCCTTCAAAAGGTCCCACTGATAATCGCTGAGGCTACTCATGGACCAGTGGTGGGTTTCCGAGATCTGCGGCGCCGTGCCATGCGAGATGGCACAAAAATAGCCATTGATGAGAAGGAAAAGGGAGAAGGAAAGAGGAGAGATGGGGGCGGCATTGTACTGTAAGTATTGACTAGTATTGTCTTGATTGGCTTAGTACTGCTATTATTTCATTTAACACTTTTTAAGTACTGACCAATGTATCAGATTGGTCGGTACAGACCATACTGTAAGAGTAGATGCCAGTACATTAAAACATAAGAGTGGACAGACTATTCTAGGGTTAGTGTTCCTTGTAAAGCGTTTATACTATTATTTTGTACTGGTTATATTGAAACTGTTACTGGACTGGTAATGCCAGTTACAGGTTGGTACCCAAATTAAACTGGAGTTTTGCTTAATGTAAGCTTACTTGTAGTTCAATTACTTCTTTGGACTATAAAGAGGGAAAATGGGTTCAACTTGTGCAATTAATCGAATTACCTGAATACTGTGTTTTTTTTTTGGGCCCAAATTGAACTATTTGGTTTTGTTCAGGAATATTATTCATCAGTGAAGAATATTCTTCTATTGGATTCAGAAAGGAAGCGTGTGGTTGTCAAATATCATTCTGATGATTGGCCGATTCATGTGGAAAAGCTGACCTTTTAGAAATCCTTTTTCTATATGTTGGTATGTGGTTCTCTTCCTTCTTTTTCATCGAAGAAATCTACTAAATCAATTTTAATAAAGAAATTAATGGAAGTACAGAACCAATAGTTGGGTTCAAAGCAGCTGATGGCCTGGAGTAATTCTCAAGATTGATGAGGGGCTGGTATGTAGATATGCTTTTAAACTTCTAGTCCTCTTAACTGATGGATTTCAATCAAGTGCATTTGGTCATGTCTTTTCCTTTTTCGTTGATGGAACTTGTTCCGGTCATCACGATACTCAAAATTTCTGGACTTTTATGTATGAATTTCATTGCTTTTACTTATTCTATATTGTATTTAAATCATTCACTGTATAGTTTAAGTTGACCTTTTCATTTTTATTATTTCTTCAGATTTTGTATTTTGGGTCATTAGTTATAATTTGCTAGAAAAAAATATTTGAAAGTGAAATCATTAGTTTGTCCGATGTATGTTCCAATGAGTTGATTCGAGCTAGTATTTGATCCAATCACTTCAGTTATTAAGCGAAAAAATAAAATTAAGTTTCTTTTAAAGCTTACTAATGTGTTTTTAGTACACAGGACAACATTTCTTGGTTTTGGCCAATTAAGAAGACAAACATGCCCTCTCTGTTGCTGCTACTTTTTTTCTAACATCATGTAGACAAAGGATCATGAAGCGAATCGGACGGTTCTGACGCTATCAGACCAACTTCAGTCCGATGTCCATGGATGTGTCGCTCCCCACTGACGGTGGATCCCAAGTCCCGTAAATCTCTCTCCCTCTCTCTCAATTTTGATCTTTGATCCTTATCCTGCCAAATTCGGCGGTTATCACTATCAAATCCTATTATGTGTCACATTTTTTTTGTCACCTAACCTTTTTTGGTCTTGATTGCAGGTTGATGCAAAAACCGAAGTAGTTCCGCGTAGACTCCAATCCTTCCATTCAAACCGCGTAGCTACCATAGCAACATAAGGATAGTTATCAATTTGCAATTATATCTTTGATTGTTTTTTTAAATTTGTACCGTGATTGTTTTTTTAAATTTGTACTGACATGAACCATGTCGATGCTTTGATTTATCGTAAATTAACTGGTAAGTCAGTACTTCACAGTGAACCGATAAGAATGCCTATTCAAATAGTGTGCAGTGGTTGTAGAACTAACTTTATTTACATATTTTGCAATTTATATTTTACAAATTGTAATGAAAATAGCACAAAACTTGCAAGTAAAAAGAAAGTAAATAGTAATTCAATTACATAAGACATAATATGAAAAGCTCTGAAAGAATTCAGTCAGATGAGTACAAATATATTATCCCTAAAAAGGAGGCACTAGACGTAGCCTTGCATTTTGAAGAGATGAAAAAAAGAGGAACGATTTATGGTTCTTTCGTAATACTGATGCATCATTTTTTTAAACCAACAGTTTCTTATCAATGTTGTTACTAAATTCAACCAAAACCATAAAAGAAAAAATATATATCATCCCTAAATCCTGACCAAAAGAAATCTAAATTACAAATTAGTAAAAAAATGCAAGGAGAAATCTCTCTCATGAGTAAACCTGCTAAAAATTAAAGATAAATGAGAGCTGCTATTGCACAAGTATTTGCATCCACAGCCTCCTCTCTCTCTTTTTTTAAAACTTGTTAGTGGCTGACAATTGTATATAGCCTCCACTCAAAAAGAAAATTACACAACACACAAGTATTCGCGCCTCTCTCTCTTGAGTCCCTTTTTTTTTTGATGAAAAACCCGTGGGTATATTTGGTTGAATGAAAAGGTCTTACAGGATTACATAATCAGAAAAAAAAAAGAGAAATAGAAAACATCAGCGGAATAAAATAAAAACTGCTAGCTACTTTTGAAGATTCCTAATTTAAAATTAGAAGTTCCTTCGTTTTACCCACCTCTTCCCAGGCATGTGAGAAATAGAGACAAGTGGGGGGGGGGGGGGGGGGGGGGGGTGTTCCCTGTAATTTTTCTTTCTTGCTTGCCTCTGACAGCCCTTCCTCTTACCAGTAAGTTTCAAAAGGGTGTCACCTTCGCACTAGAAGCCTGATTCATTACCAGCAATCAGTCCCCCCTCTTAAAAAAACGTCTGGTTGATTGTATCCTGCAGTTGGAGCTCCTTCATTAATAGCAGATATGGAATCACATTAGTGTTGCTGATAATTGCATGGTGGAACAGTTTTTTACACTAATATCAGAATGAATCTAAGAAAACTGAAGCTAGCTATTCAAGTCTTCACTTTTTTTTGTAAAACTCACATGACTTACTGGAAGAATCTATTAGCTCCATTCGTTGCAAATTGCATGTGCTATATGCTAAAGTACCAGATAATTTGGATGTTAGACTTATAGTTCAATTTATTTGACTTTTCCCCGTACTTTAGGCATGAATATTTCATATCAGGCAGTCTACAAATTGTACAGTAGGAAAAACAAACTTATGAACCTCACAGAGGTAGTTTCAAAACATTAATGGTAAGAAACTAGCTAAGTGCTAATCCTATTGTACTTGCAATCTGAAAGCAAGCATCATGGTCAGATCGAGGCGGAGACAGAGAAAATGCGACTGATCGCGAGCTATGCGGAGGCGAAGTGGTTAGATGGAGGGGTTTCTTCGTTAGGGTTTTTTTCTCTGTACCGATCCTCGCCACCACCGCCAGGGTTTCTTCTCGTGTCAGTCAGTTCTGCGCCTCCTAGCAAGTACTCGCAAGAGAGGAAGGGAGAGACTGGGGAGGACTATGTTGCGTCTCACGTCTCACGGTGGTAGCGGAGCGAGAGCACGCGGTTGGAAGGCGAGAGCACGGTTGGAAGAAAGAATGAGAGTATTTTTCTTCTGTGAAAAAAAGATGAGCGAGTAACGGAGAGCATCCAAAAGTTAAATACCAATTCTACCCTTATTTAATTAAGGGTTCTGATTCATTCAAAAAAATTGAACGCTATTTTTTTGATATGCAAAGAAGCATCACTCAATCTATATCATTTTATATATGCACGTGTAAAAAAATTATGACATTTCAACTTTGTTTTGGTTGTCATCAAGAACTTGTAAGAACATATTAATGTGGATAATTTCTAGACGTTGATCTTTCAACTTATTAATTCACATAAAAACTAAACCAAAATGTGATAATTTTTTATGAGCACAGAGAGAAAATAACATATATCATATGTAACGGTTTTATTTTGACGTTTACGATTTAAATTTTGAGTTATTAATGTTTGAAAAATGAAGGCATTTGAACTCTCCTCTTTATACAATTAAATATTTAAAAATGCATATATATTTTTTTTACTTATGTATTTACATTTGTTAAAAAACAAAAACAAAAACATTGCTAGAATTTCAAACTAAAATATTATTTGTATACATCAAAACGGGTAATTTGTCCTCATTATATTAAGTCTTTTACATCTACCCACAATATTTTAAATTTCCGTTGACACAATTTTAAAAGAAAACAAAAATCTGTTGACGCAAACGCGCAAACCTAAATGTTAAGTGTTCACATCAGTACAAAAATAAATGCAAATTTGGTCAAATATGGTTCAACCTGAATTGACCTTGATGACTTATGCAATTGAAAAACCAGGGGTCTAGAAAATGGTGTGCTGGTAAGTTCTACAAAACATGGTTCTCTAATATTGTCTAATTTCTTGTTAATTTAAAATTTAAAATTGCTTGGAAGTACAGTACTATACTTTATCTGGCCTCCTTTTCCAATGGTGCTTCAAAAGTTATAATTGGTAACTAAGATGCATTCAAGAAATAATTTAATTCACAGTGATGAAGATCCTTTTTCTCTTATAACTGAATCTTCAGAAGAAATATATATATATATATATATATATATATATATAGGGATGTGCTATGGTGAGCTATAGAGTAAAACGAGTTTGTACTTCACGCCATATTTTCATCTTGAAAATCCAAACAACCGATCCGAACCATTCAAGTTGTTCTCCATATTGAAATGTGCTTGGAGACCAAATTTTACATTTTTTGGAATTTTTTTACTATTTATTAAGCCACTTTGAAAATCGCTGATCCGGGTGAACAGTAGCAAAACAGTAAAAAATTCTGGACTAATGGATCAGCGATTTTCAAAGTGGCTTAATAAATAGTAAAAAAATTCCAAAAAATGTAAAATTTGGTCTCCAAGCACATTTCAATATGGAGATCATGTTGAACGGTTCGGATCGGTTGTTTGGATTTTCAAAATGGAAATAATGAGGCGTGGAGTAAAAACTTGTTTTACTCCATAGCTCACCATAGCCCATCCCTATATATATATATATATATATGAGGAGGGATCCAATTACACCTTATTTGGTGACACATCATGACACTGTTTTTTATATAGGTCAATTTTGCAATTTTCAAAATCCAAACAGTCGATCCGAACCGTTCAACATGATCACCATATTAAAATGTACTTGGAGATCAAATTTTACATTTTTTTGAATTTTTTTTCTATTTATTAAGATGGTTACAAAATTGCTTTTTTTCAATGGTCTGAAAACAACGATTTTTGTAACCATCTTAATAAATAGCAAAAAAATTCAAAAAAATGTAAAATTTGATCTCCAAGCATATTTTAATATATCCATCATGTTGAGCAGTTTGAATCGACTATTTGGACTTTGAAAATGGTAGGTGTCAAAGTGTGTCACCAAAAGAGATGTAATCGAATCCCTCCTATATATATATATATATATATAGAATTTTGCTATTGTGCTTCATGAAGTAAAACCAATATTTTACTTCACGCTCATATTCTCATTTTCAAAATCCAAAATGTCGATCCGACCATTCAAGTTGTTCTCCATATTGAAATGTGCTTGGAGACCAAATTTTACATTTTTTGGAATTTTTTTACTATTTATTAAGCCACTTTGAAAATCACTGATCCATTGGTCCAGAATTTTTTACTGTTTTTTACTATTCACAATGGATCAGCGATTTTCAAAGTGGCTTAATAAATAGTAAAAAAATTCCAAAAAATGTAAAATTTGGTCTCCAAGCACATTTCAATATGGAGAACAACTTGAATGGTTTGGATCGACCGTTTGGATTTTGGAAATGGGAGAATGAGCGTGAAGTAAAACTTCGTTTTACTTTGCGAAGTACAATAGCCCTACTCTATATATATATATATGAGATCGACTATGGTGAGTTGTGAAGTAAAACGTCGTTTTACTTCACGCTCATACTCCATTTTGAAAATCTAAACAACCGATCCGAACCGCTCAACATGTTCTCTATATTGAAATGTGCTTGGAGACCAAATTTTATATTTTTTGGAATTTTTTTACTATTTATTAAGCCACTTTGAAAATCTCAGATCCGGATGAACAGTAAAAAACAGTAAAAAATTCTGGACCATTCGATCAGTGATTTTCAAAGTGGCTTAATAAATAGTAAAAAAATTCCAAAAATTATAAAATTTGGTCTCCAAGCACATTTCAATATGGAGAACATGTTGAGCGGTTCGGATCGGGCGTTTAGATTTTCAAAATAAAAATATGAGCGTGAAGTAAAAATGACATCTTACTTCGCAACTCACCATAGCCCAGCTCTCTCTCTCTCTCTATATATATATATATATATAGAGAGTGACTAAGGTCAAAGTGGTAGTTCCTAGCCCCCGGTGCTATCAAGTCGTTTTCGGATTTTCAAAGTCCAAACGGTCGATTTGAACCGTTCAAGTTGTTCTCCATATTGAAATCTGCTTGGAGACCAAATTTTACATTTTTTGGAATTTTTTTACTATTTATTAAGCCACTTTGAAAATTACTGATCTGGGTGAACAGTAAAAACAGTGCAACCAAATTCTGGACCATGTGATCAGCAATTTTCAAAGTGGCTTAATAAATAGTAAAAAAATTCCAAAAAATGTAAAATTTGGTCTCCAAGCAGATTTCAATATGGAGAACAACTTGAACGGTTCGGATTGACCGTTTGGACTTTGAAAATCCGAAAACGACTTGGTAGCACCGGGGGCTAAGAACTACCACTTTGACCTTAGTCACTCTCTATATATATATATATATATAAGTACTCTCATTTTATTAATATTAATTTTGGAATTTGCATTACTTTTTTTTTCTTCAGTTGATCTGTACTAGTAATGAGTTAAACAAACTCAATATGAATGTTTAAAAGTATTTGCTAGTAATATGCTTCCACTTTACATTTACAGACATGGGTAAGCAATTGTTAAAAAAATCATAAATATAAACAATCATTCATTTTGGTTGTATTATCATTTGTTAATACAAGATGAATATTTCGTTCAAATTAATTAGCACTTGGGTTAGTACTTGGCGATACAAGGTGGATGCTTTACTAAATTGAGTGGTCAATTGTTTAAAAAAAGTTTATGACAAATAGTGGAAACAAATTAAAAAAAAGGTGAAATAATGGATTTGCAGGGATGATATTTGATGTTCAATTTACTTTTTAGTAAAAGAATATAATAGTTAAAAATGAAGAAAATAAGATAAAATAAATACTTTCAATTTTAATGGAAAAATAGAATATTGTGATATGGTTATTGAAAAATTAATTTTTTAAAGGTTTTGATAAAGATGCTAGTAAGTAGCCTTAAAATAACACGTGAACTTATAAATAAGTAAAAAAATAATAAATTAATAACAGTGTAAAAATCGTAATAAGAAATTCTACGAATTGATTTATTCCTAGTTGACCAGACGGGAATCCGAGAAAAGCCACTTTATTTTAGTATTGTTTTTTTTTCTGAAAAGCAAAAAAATATGAAAAGAGATGCTCAAGATGTCACTTAAAAGATATTGACAGAGTTAGTTTGACTTCACACAACGCAAACAAAATAAAATAAAAATTATAACTGGCAATGGCATGCATGCACGAAGTCAAACCAGCTCTGTCAATCTTTGCCGTCTATTGAGTAATGTTAAATAACAGAAGTCACAAGAAGTGTTCAAATAAAAGAGTTATATAAAATAGGAAAGCTACGTACGAACTCATTCTCATAATATTACAGACATGATATGTAAATAATATAAATCATACATATAATAAAGAATTTCAAAATTAAACTTTGTTTTTAAAAATGATCTATATTGTCAAAATAAAAAATTGTGATGACCTTTTTAACTATTATGGTGCGCCAATTAGCGTATCAGATACTTAATTGTACGCGGGTATCATATGCGTATCTGATAGATTCGTATTACTTATGGTTAATAACATATCAATGAACTAATATTATAAAGGAAACTCAAACTAACAAAGTATCTTTTATTATTTAATAAATTACAGATGTTCTAAATCACATCTGTACTGAAAAGAACAGTAAAATAATAAACTGCATTTTTATTAGAACCCTATATTCCTACTAGAGCAAAAAGAAGCCCATACAACAATGCTTATACAGGCTTTAATACATCTTACTACCAATTTCCCTACAGTATACTCACAAACTATTTACATTCCCTTCATATTCATCTTCATTAATTAATGTTATTTTTTTATCTTTTCCTGTTCATTGAGATTAGAGAAACCAATTAATCATCCGAAGTAGTCGTCAAGCTACAGCCGACCGACCAGCTGCATACACCCCTCACCGAATCTATGTTCATACATGCACTCACCTATGAACAAAAACAGGAAAAATCAGACAGCAGTATATAATAACATAAGCAGCAACAACAAATAGAAGAGTGATACTATTGGTACTATGCATATCACGGATTGGACCGTACTATGGATCGATATCTCCGTTTTCAAAGTCCAAACAATTGATCTGAACCGTTTGACATGATTTCCATGTGAAAAATGTACTTGTAGATCAAAATTTGTATTTTTTATAAAAAAATTTACTATTTTTTTTAGATAGGTAGAAAATCACTTGATTTAAAAATTCCAGACCATCCAAAAGTAGTGATTTTCTACCTATCTAAACAAATAGTAAAAAAAATTCTAAAAAATATAAAATTTATTTTGCAAGTACATTTTCATATGGAGATCATGTTGAACGGTTCAGATCGACTATTTGAACTTTGAAAACAAAGATATTGATCTATAGTACAGACCAATCTGCGCAATGCATAGTACTATAACCTCACTCCAAATAGAATATTGATGATTAAAAAAATAATCATTCTAGCTCTATTTAAGCAATTTCTAATTGAGGCTCAATTGTAGAATTCAAGAGCAACTAGCAGGAATACATAGAATTTGTATGTCTGCAGTAACTCAAATTTTGGTTACTCCAGAATATTAAAGGGGTCCGTGAATTTCCATGTTAGGCCGGATTGGCCTGGATTCTGATCAGATGGTCCAGATTCCGAACTAAAAATTTGAGGTACTGTAGAGGATACAGACTCGGTATACAGGCTAATAAAGATATTTTACAGGAACTAAATTAACTTTATTGCATCAGTGAAGCCTAATTGAAATACCAGATTGTCATAAGATCCTTCTAAATGAAACAACATAGCACCGACACCTTGTCTTCTGTCAATCTCAGCCTATAACCAATAATAGACAAATTAGAATATTAAATGCTTCTTTTAAAAGGAAAAAACAACAACTATGAAGCATAGGATTTTTCAATTGTAATTACCACGCAAGAACTAATGGTGATCCCATTACCAGCTAATGCTGATGTAACATCAGACAACATCCCTGCAAATCCAGAATTAAGATAAATTAAAAAAAAAAAAACAAGTACTAGATTTCAATAGCAATTATACTTAGTTATCATAAGAAACTATAAAAAAGAAAAACGTACTTTCCCCAACAATGCATATGACACAGAGCCATTGAATTGAGTTACCATTGACACTGTGCCAGATGGTTATCTTTTTCGCCTTCCAAATCTCCAAACCGGGCGGAACCTCTTTGTTTGTGGATATACTATTAGACCAATCACGCTTAACCGAAGCGGACCCGTTAAGCTTGATACTGTCAACCTTCCATTTTTTTTGCATGCTATTTGTGCCGTTTATTACATGCAAAGGGTCTTTTTTCATTTTTGTGAACAGGTTTTCTTCTGTGCTGAGAATTTTTTCCCAGATCGATTTTTCTTCCTCCTTGATGAAATTGTTGACCCGATCATCAGTCATTTCATGGGCATAACGTGCTGCATGCTCTCTAAGAAACTAAATATACCATGCAGATAATAAAAAAAAGTCACAAGGGGCTTAAAGGAAGGCTGATTATGAAAGGCTTTACCATTGTTTGGCTCAACATGAACAAATTGTAGGCTCAGTTAAACTCTAGTAAATAAAAAAAATTAAGGCAAAAGAAACTTCAAAAAGAACAAAAAAAAAACACCCTGAGATCCATCCTGCAATGGATGCATACAAGTGCATGCAATTTCTTGAAATACCATACTCAAGTTATTACGGTGGTGTTTGGTTGAGGCTTAAATCATGTAATAAGGGGTTTAGGGCTCACATTCCACCAACCGTGGATTAATTAGGCCGGCCTAACTAGGCATAACTTTAAAATTAGGCCTCTAAATTTAAACCACCTCTCCAGGTGGCTTAAGAGTTAGTCCTCCTACGGCCCCACTACTATTCACTTTTTTCCTCTCTTCTTTAGTTGATACTATTTCTTAATATCTTAGGCCATGACATAACTTTATACCTCATTCAAACATAAATAGCTTAGGCCAGGCTTAAGTTGGATTAACCAATTTAGGCCTCAACCAAACACCACCTACAAGGAAGACTATTAAGTACAAGTGATGTTGAGTGTAGATGTTCACAACCAAAAGAACAAACTCAATAGAGCAATGATTTTAATTACGGCAACCGGTTTTGCATTTCACATTGATGGATATTTGAAGCATACTTTCTTAATCTTGTGCTGGGCACATCGCGTTTTTACATGCTTATGGTGCAACCATTCCATATGCTGCTTATAAGCAGATTCACTTGTTGAAGCCTGAGAGAAAAGCGAAACAAGAGAAAATTAATCAAACAATAGATTGTCAAATTGAATAATATTTAACAATGGAAAAGACAACAAGGAGGTAGGAAAGTGTAAACTAACATCAGATGTTATGATCTCAACTACTTCGGCATTTGCAAGCATGTGTGTTGGATCAACGTGATTTCCATTTACCTGAAAAAATTTAGAGCGAGTCAGAGAGGTCAATGGAGGCCATAATTCTTTTCTAGTTGTCAAATAATTTGATATGATTTCTAAACTTACTTTAGCCAAAACCATTTTATTCCCAATATCTGTGTGGATCAGGTAAGCATAATCAATTGCAGTGGCTCCCTTTGGCAGGTTCTTCATCTGGAAAAGAAAAATAAGGAGACATACAACATCAGCGATTAATTAAAAAAAAAACAGTTTCATTTCTACTTGATCTCAATGCTCCAGCACAATTTATCCAGATAATTTATATATGAGCAGGGTTCAAATGTCTCATGTCTTTCATGCCTAATCGTGCCTCACATTCTTATCTCTGTTTTCAAAGTCCAAACAGTCGATCCGAAGCACTCAAAATGATCTCGATATTAAAATGTGTTTGGAGACCAAATTTTATATTTATTGGAAATCTTTTTACTATTTTTTTGGATAGGTAGAAAATCACTGTTTTTCAGAAAATTCTGGACCATCCAAAAACAGTAATTTTGTACCTATCTTAAAAAATAGTAAAAAAAATATAAAATTTGGTCTCCAAGCACATTTTAATATCGAGATCATGTTGAGTGGTTCGGACTGACTGTTTGGACTTTGAAAACGGAGATAAGGATGTGAGGCACAATTGAGGCATGAAAGACATGAGGCATTTGAACCCTACCCTTTATATACAATGCTGCAATATTCCACCGAGTAGCTGAACAGTGCAGAAAATGCATGGTTTTAGATTAACATACCTCTCCTTTTGGCGTGAAAACAAAAACACGGCTTCCTAGAAGATCACCAGTTACAGTAGCTACAAAGTCCGTGGAACTCATGTTACCAACAAACTCTTGTTGCCATTCTCGAATTGCATTCAGCCACCCAATCTATCAAAAAGTTCTCTGATTAAGTAAACTAAAAATCTGTCAAAAAGAGAAAAGAAGATTTCTTAAATACAAGAAAAGAAAATCAAAGTATGATGGCAACCCTAAGAGCTATGCTGGTATTGTTCAAGTGGTTAGCCTTCCCTTGTTTTGTATCTCCACCTCTGTAGTGTGCCGCAATCCCTCTTTCAGCTATCAAATCCATCTCTTCTGTTCTTATCTACGCAAAGGAAAAATTGATAAAAATGGAATAACAAATTGGAGAATAGAAAAGCACCTCTTTCTCACACATTCTCTCATTTGAGTCAATTTGTGTGATGAAAAAAAAATAAAAAGTACCTGAACATCCAAGTGAAAGACCTCTCTCTCTCTCTCTCTCTCTCTGAGTGTAAAAATAAAAATAAAAAAATAAAATTAACCTGAACTTCCAAGCGAAACATGCTCTCCTTCAGAAATGGTATAACAGTTGTATGGAGGCTTTGGTAGTTATTTGGCTTTGGAGTTGCAATGTAGTCCTTGACCTGCTTAATGCATTCTTGTAATTTAAAGATTTTCAAAGAACACCAGATAAAAAATAATAACAGATTAGAGAACTCACAGCTCGAGGAACTGGTGTCCAAATGCCATGCACAAGGCCAAGAACGTGATAGCAAACCTAGCCATACAATATACATAAATAAATAATGTACAAATAACTGAGTGGTAACAACAGAATACTAATACTATTTATTTATAGAGAGACGCTATGGTAATATGCATATTACAGATCAACCCGTGCTATGGATCCATATCTTTATGTTTTTTAAAGTTCAAACAGTCAATTCGAACCGTTAAACATAATCTTCATATACTTGTAGACCAAATTTTATATTATTTCGAAATTTTACTATTTTTTTAGATAGGTAGAAAATCGCTGATTTTGATTTTGGATGGTCCAGAATTTTCAAATCAAGCGATTTTGTACTTATTTTAAAAAATAGTAAAAAAGTTCTAAAAATAGAAAATTTGGTCTGCTAGTATATTTCCATATGAAGATCATGTTGAACACTCAGATCGATTGTTTGAACTTTAAAGACGGAGATATGAGTCCATAGTGCGGGCCGTTGTGTAATATGCATATTACCATAGCCTCACTATTATTTATATATGATTTGAAGGATGGAATTGGAAAGGGATCATGCCACCTGTTGTGCACTACACAAAGGCTCAAGATCTTCACGAGTCTTTGGCTTTATAATGATACGAAGCTGCTTACACATAGAAAGAAAGATAAACCAACAAATTCAAGCTAAGGATATATGCTTATGATCTATAACTCACTCAAAGAAACATATATATCTAGAGAAAGAGACAACAAACCTGTGCCATCTCATTAACTTTGTTCATGGAGCTCTTTGATTGGCACATAGATTTGTAAATGCTGTTAAAAAATTGAGAATGCATGTCCTTGAACATTAATTAATAAGTAAATAACCTGACAAGAAAAATAATTGAGTCTTGTTTTGGCTAGGGTGGCAAAACCATATGCAAGATGATATATGATCAGAGATTGGTAATAAGAAAAAGATTAAACAGCACAAATGACCAATGGCAACTAACATATCCTTGTATACCTGCTTTGAACCCTAAACTTAAAAAAAATTCCATTTTGGTCACTAAAGATTGGTTCTACCGATAGCACTGATTTGCAATGCAGATAAATTTTAAGTCATTATGTCATCAGCACACTGACTTGCTGATGCAGAAACCAAAACAAATGAAAATGTTTTATTTTTTTTGTATATGCACAGTGACCAAATTTTATATATTTTTAGATAGGTACATAGAGTTACTGTTTTTAGATGGTCCAGAAACCTCAGAAAAACAGTGATTTTGTACCTATCTAAAATAAGTAGTAAATAATTTCCAAAAAAAATATAAAATTTAGTCTCGAAGCACATTTAAATATGGAGATAATGTTGAGTAGTTCGGATTGACTGTTTAAACTTTGAAAACGGAGATAAGGATGTGAGGTATGATTGGGGCACGAAAACAATCGGGCATTTTAACCCTACTCTAAAAACTTTTAGGGGTGGGGGGAGGGGGGGGATACAGTGTTTGAGGCTTAGAAAAAGAACCTGTAAAGTTCCTTGTATGAAGGGCGCACTTCAGTTTCAGCTGTCACAAATTTTAAGTACTCATCCTCCTCTATCTTTTTCTTCAATACTCTTTTTGCCTAGGAAGTAGACATAAAGTAGTTTGAAAGCACTAATATAAGTTCATCTGAGAATACACAGAACATCATATCTTGATTTGTCAAAATGTTATTTAATGAGGTATATATAAGAAAAAAAATAACCTCTTCAAGTTCCTTTTCATGAACACGGTAATACTCTTCGACTCTTTTATTAAGCTCGTTATATTCACTTGGATTCGTGTACATGAAAGAGAGACACTCCAGCTCAGACTAATAAATTTAAGAAGGAAAAAACCCAACATATATGAGTATGACGGAAGAAAAATATTAAATTTAAATACACCATGCAAGAGACCATAAAAAAAATACTAGCACCTTTATTTCATACATTCCAAGAAGCTTGGCCAATGGAGCAAACACCTCTAAAGTCTCTTTAGCAATGGCTTTCTATAGCCAAAAAGACAAAAAATAAGGCATAAGATAAGATGATAAGATCAAATGCTGGTAAACGGTGAAAGAATACCTGTTTTTTCTGAGGCATATGTGAAAGAGTTCGCATATTATGCAACCGGTCGGCTAATTTCACTATAATTACACGAACCTACAACAATGTTTCCGTTATATTTCGAGGAAATGTAGCAATGAAAACGGTACATCAAAAGAAATCATAATTATTAAAGGTAACCTCATCTGTCATGGCAAGAAACATTTGTCTGAGATCATCAGCTTTCAGATCTTGCTTTGAGTGGCTATTTCCTGTGCACTGGATTTTTCCCAATTTTGATACCTAGAGATACAAAAAAAATTAGCATAAACAAAATTAGAGAACCCGAACCTTTTCAAAGTCATAAAGAACCATTTTCTTCTCTCTTGAAGTCCTTTGAGTAAGTAATCCAATTAAAAGAAATTAAAAAAACAACATGATAGGAAATATATTTAAGAAAAAATTCAATATTCGTCATTCCTACTACAGTACAGATAGCCTACTACATTTAAATACATATTACCGAAATCCTTATTCCTTAATGTTTGCGGGTTTTATAAGAAGGAAGATAAAAAATTAAAAACAAAAAAAAGGAAAGTACCTTGGTTTCTCCTTCAACAATATTACGAACGGCTTTGCCGAATTCCTTTTCAATTCGATCAAATGTGACACTATCTGTGTCTTCCACTGTGTCATGCAATAAGCCAGCCGCAATGGACTCCCAATCAAGCTCCTTGAAAAAAGCAAAATAAAAAATGGATATCCAAGCTCAACAGACTACAGACAAATGGCAATATAAAACCAACAATTTGCATGCAAGTCCACTTACGAGTTCACCGAGAATTCTCGCAACTTCAACTGGGTGAATTATGAATGGTTCCCCACTTCGCCTTTTCTGACCACTATGCGCATCAAAAGCCAGCTGTATCAGTAATAACATTATAATTGTTATATATATAGACAATGATATTAGATTCACCCATAACCTGCCACAACTTGAGAAACTAAACAGGTATGGAAAGGAAGGAATGTATCACCTTCAGAGCATCATGTACTAGATTCAATTCATCTGGCACAAGATACGAGATAAATGGTTTGAGGCTCTGGCAATAAAAAAATTAACAAATTAAAATACAATCATCTAAATGACTAGCACATTTATTTAATTAAAAAAAGACACCAGAGCAATTACCTCCCATAAAGATTCGGGGTCCATGTCATCATACGAATCGGGATTTGAAAAAGAGCAGCTAAGGGCCCAAGTCATGTCAACAATAAGGCTTGATTCATATCCGCAAAATTTTTTAGAGACAGAAAGCTTTGATTTTGTACTTAGATTAGATTTTCTTTTGCTAGCATCCTCTGCTCTCCAAGCACTCTATGGTAAAAAACCAAAGAGAGTATGAATGTCAACTCATATTACAAAAATAAGCTGTGTTTGGCCATATCTTGACTTTCGAGCCTATATCAACTTCAATTAAAGAACAATAAAACCAAAAATAAAAGAGAGGAAATAATAAATTGAAATGGAAGAACTAGGTTCATCAAGTCACGAGCTCCGTAACCTTTAGATGTGATCTATATTATTTTCTCTACACACACATAAAACATTATCACTTTTTGATTTTGGTTTTATATGAATCAATAAGTTGAAAAATCAACTTCCAGAATTTATCCACATCGGGTATTTTTGCAAGCTCTTGATAGTAATCAAAACCAAATCGAAATGTCATGATCTTTAATGTGTGCATAGAGAAAATGGTATAGATCATATCTAACGGTTTTATTTTGATATTTAAGCTATAAATTTTAAGTTATTGTAGTTCTAAAAATGGAGGCATTTGAACCCTCATTAAATAATTAGGTCCCATATTATTCATAACAACCCCCACCCCCCGACCCTGCAAAAATAAGAAAAAAAGATATAACCAAAATAGGAGGAAGGAGGGGGGGAGGAGGAGGAGGAGGAGGAGGAGGAGGGGGGGGGGGGGGGGGGGGTGCATTAGTATGAAAATAGAAAGATAACCAACTTGGTTGCGATCACGTAACCAGCTCCTCCTTTGCCACCTGTAAATGTGATCAGTATGATAAGGCTGCGTCGTACTTGCAAGGGAACCTGTCAGAACCCTTGGTGCCTTCCAGGCACATGACAGCACGCTACATTGATACCACAATCGATCCCTGCTTTCCCCCTTTCTGGGGGAGACTTTGCACAGATTTACACACTCCGGTGTTACTGCACAAAATTTACACTATTTCAGTTACAGTACATGCAATCTATTAATAGAAACTGCATGTATGTTCAATTCATTTGATAGAAACTAATTGAATGAGAATTCAGTGAACTTGCTTTATTGAAAACAACATTTGCAGTAAATTTCTTTGAGTAATTATCAAATTGAAAGGAAGTATTGGAAAACAGCACATGACAGCCCCAGTTTTGGGGGCATGAACACGAGAAATGGCCAATTTGCATCAAATTCATTAATACTGGTATGTTCAGGGACTAGTTTACACTACTGATATACTAATATCAGTAGTTTATGAGGCCCCAAAGAATGCAACCGGAAACTCTCCAGTTAAACTGGGGACAGGAGCTACTCCTCAAAAGCTTGCTTTCAGCATTCAACATTTGTTTCAACAACGGATAGCATCCATTTGTTTACCCACTGGAGATAAGCGAAGCACCTACTCGTAAATAAGTAAAATTAAAAACTAACCGGACATGGACGGAAACATAGCCATCCAGTTGCTTTGAACTCGGTGCCGCAAAATCTCATGGGAACTTACTGAAGCTCTCAGCTTAAAATTAAGAGGCACCACGCGAATTAATTAACCGAAATCTTTTTCTGGGTTTTCTTTGTCTATATCTCTTTTCTTCCTAGCTCAGTTGCTTCAGTTCAGATAAGAAGAAACCAGACAACCAATTCCTTTGGTATTTGATTTCTATTTTTTTTCTTGTTTTCTTTTTGGTTCTATTTCTTTTTTGAGAGAGGGGAGAGAGGGGAGGGGACGGGGAGAGGGAGAAGAGATAACGAGCAGAGAGAGGCCACACAACGGCCGCAGCCCCAGTGATTTTTTTTTTTTTCTCTGTATGTTTTAAATTGGGAAAAAAAAATAATTTTGAGATCTTTACTTATTTACCCATAAACTTCCTTCATTTGTATATATACTTGCCGCTTACAATATATACCATAGATGAGAATCTGTTGCTCTTTTTTTTTTTTAAAAAGATCTATTTTTCTTGATCCAACTATTTAAATATTTTCAACGGTTCAGATTTTAAAGAGATAAAAAGAGCAACAAATTTTATTTTTAAATCTAGACTTAAAAATATTTGAATGAATTTAATCTTGAGTATAGTATTGCCGGATAAGAGTGTGCAAGGAATGCCTAGTTATTTCTATGAATTTAAATATTTAATCATGTATATTGAAAATTAATAGCATTTATTTTATAAAAGTTTTTATTATTTTATATAATTCAGTCTCCTCATAAAATGTTAAATATAGTAGTTAGAATTTCATTTTGTAATTGTGAAAACTTTAGTTCAAATTTCACTACCACGGGTTATATATTTTACGTTATCAAGCTCTAATTTAAATTTTATAATTCCATACTGAAAGTGAGATATACACTGCTTACAAAGAATTAAAATAAACATAGAGAGTATTAAGTGCCTCCGGTTGATGGATATGACTCTGCTGTTATTCCAATGGAAAAATAGGGTCCTGCTATTCCGATTCCAACCATCAAATTCATTAAGATTTGTACATGAAAAAAGTTTCTTTATTTAGATACGCGAATGAAAAAATTTAAATAATTGGAATCGGAAAAGCAGGACCTTGCTTTTCTATTGGATTAACAGCAGAGTTCATTCCCCGGTTGATAGTGAAGTATCTTCTCAGTTCTCACACAATCCTAAATTGTTTATTTATTATTTTTGAATTTTTGAATTTTGAATTTTGAATTTGATAATTTGGTATCCACACTGAAATGGATTGAAGGTAAGTCTGATAGAGCAAGGGAGATTGTTCCCATATACTTTTTGGTTTCCTTCTCTCTTTTTTTATTTATAATAATCTTATATCCTAACAATCTTACTGAATGCTTGGAACTTCCTTATTTTAAATTATGCTTTGTATAAGATGAAACTATGATTGGGCACCTTATTACGAGCAAGAGAAAAAAAGAAGAAGATAAACTGGATGGTATAGTCATTTTATAAATTTCAGGTCCAAAACGATTTAAAAATTTATACACGAAAAATGGTTATAATGAAAAGAAAGATTTGTTATAACTTTAGCATTGCCACTGCTGGAGTCAAAATCTACGGAAGAGAATTTACTGCTCTTCTTTTGAAATAGGAGGAATTTTTTTCTCATCCAACCGTTCAAAATTTTTATATGCAGATCTCGATGAAAATCAAGGATTGGAAACCTGTTTTGCCAAAAGAAAATCAGCAAATTTCATTCCAAAATGTAGGTATCCTTTCTGACAACTACCGAGCATTTTCTGATGCTGTGATGCACCTGGCATGCTTTGTCAGTCTCACCAGCCAACCAACAGCCTGGGACGCGAAGTAGAAGGTTTTCCTTTTCATGCTCCATGAGAGAAAGAGCCGTGTGTGAAAACTAGAAAAGGATATTTGCAGAGACAGATTCAGAATTTTTGTCGGAGGAAAAAAAATATTGAATCATATTTAAATACCTAAAAAATAATGCTTTAACTTATATTTTCTAATGCTTTGACTCGTAATTTCTGATGCTCTGATTTATAATTCGAATTACAAATTAAACGTTCAGATGAGGCAAATTTTTTTTTTTTCAAGAGAAAACAAAGTCGATCAGAACCGATAAATTTTTACTAAAACTCAAAATTCAGAGGGTGCCCCCCCCCCCCCCCCGAAACTACCTGGGTCCGCCCCTGAATTTTTGGACGACAAACTTGTTCTCATCAGGGGAAAATCCATACACTTGTGAACTGTGTGAACCACATAAGAAATTACCGAACAGAGGGGCTGCTGTGGACAGCATTAAATTCTCGTTGAACGCTTGTGTAAAATTGACATGACAAAACTTGAGAGGCTTAGACATATGTGATGACATCTTTGTTTATTTACTTTGGAAGAATTTAATGTATATTTTTCAAAATATTTGAAGTTACGTGTGTCTTCCTTTAAAATTCATAATATTATATTTGAATCCGGCTAGTATAACATCGATATCATTTCAGTCCAAATGATACCAACTCCAAAACCTATCAGATAGGTTTCAAACGACGAATGCAAACCGATTTACTTCATGAGTAGTGCGTTTACATGTAAAATTTATATAAAAAAATAATTTATTTAATATCAAGTCAAGTAGCCAAATATAGAGGTTATTTTAAGTTAATTTTAATGTATTCATTTTCATTTAATTTTTGACCGTTTGACTTGATACTAAAATAATTCGGAAAAATAATAATTGTGCATGTAAACACATCACTCATGTAATAGATCGGTATGGACGGTTTGGATTTATCATTTGAGGTCTATCAAATAGATTTTGAAAATCGGTGTCACATGCCACTGATGTTATATTAGCCGGACTCTATATTTACCCTTCTAAATTTCAAAAATTCACAAATTTATCCAATTTATTGGCTTTTCTATTAAAACTCATTTTAAATTTATAAAGTATTAATTTTACCCTTTATTAAAAAAATAACAACACGTAGTGCATGTAAGAAAAATGTTATGTCTTCTAACTGATCGGTTCCTGATGACAAATGGTTTATTTCTCTACTTGTGATGCATACACATCAATATTTAGGCATATGCTTGTGTGTGACACAATAAGAAAATGAATCATTTGTTTTTAAAACTGACCAATTAGTAGACTAAATATTTCTCTTAAACATGTTACATGTTTTATTATTTTCTAATAAAAGGTAAATGAAAACTTTATAAATTGAAAATGAGTTTTAATATGAAAGACAATAAATTGAATAAATTTGTGAGTTTTTTAAATATAGAAAAGTAAATATGATATTATGAATTTTAGTGAGAAAAAAAAACGTAATTCCAATTTTTTTTAGGAATATACATAAAATATCTTCCTTTTTCAAGAGCAAGTCCAAAAAAAGTTAAACCAACAATTCTAGTTATCAGAGGCAAAATGTGGATGCACTAAGGGCCTGTTTGGCACTAAGAGAGGAACGGGAATAGGTCTGGGAACAGAAAAAAATTTAACTGAATTTTACTATGCGTGGGGAGAAAAAAAATTCAGTCTGAGTGAATTTTTTTTTTCCCACGCATACAGTACCATGCCGAACGGGCCCTAAATGATTTTGAAAAAAAATTCGAATTCACGCACAAAAAAGGACACGTGCTAGGTTCCTGAACAAAAAATGTTTATTTTGCACGAGATATAATAATGCTATTATTTTTTAGTTCTTCGTAAAAAAGCCTTGTTATCATGCAAGTTGAAACAGCATCATCTGGTAAAGTCTAAAGTGGTGGTGGAAATGCTTTTTAATTGTAACCGTGAAAATGTATTCGAAAAGGATTTTGAATTCACGATTGAAGTCAATTTGAAAAGATAGTCAAAATAGAGGAGGCTGGTCGGTGGTGCCTAGGCAATCAGCATGTTTCATGTTTGGCTAGTGGCTAATGTGTAACACCATTTAATTGCCCTCAAGACTATGCTTCACGATGTCTTCCTTGACACCTTGTTTGGATGGAGAGTAGAGGAAGGGAGGGAATGGAAATAAAAGAAAACTTTTCATTGAATCGTGTTTGGTTGATAAAATTATGTCGGAAGTGAAGAGTATAGGAGGTGAAATGTTTAATCTTGTATCATTGTAATCAATATAATCGGTTTCCCTCCCGATTTGGGGTGTAACAGATGGAAAATTTTTTTTGTTCCAAATATTTTAAAAAAAAATAGCACAAATGCTCGGCCCTATATCTTACCTATATATTTTTCATACAAGTTTATTGTCACAAACCTACAACAACCACTAAATTTCTCATTAACCTTCTAAATTTTAATCAACCAAACAAGAAATAAGACGGAAAGGAAAATTAAATTTATTTTTCCTCATTAATTATCCAAATACCAAGAGGTTAAATATGTTAATCTTCCTTTCTATTCTTCACCTCCCCTTTCTTCCTCTACTCTCCATCCAAACAAGGTGTAAATAAAAGGAAGAGGAGAGAAAATACAAGAGCATAATCGCACCTGACCGTTGTCGATTATTCGTTTTAGAACTGAAATATTAAAGAGAAGCGGAGGTGAGCTACGTATATAAACTTAGCGATCTGTTTTTCTCAATTCAGAATGTTGAAGAGGTAAATATTCTCACATCTGTCTCCCCTTTCCTTCCCAATTCCTTTCATCACAGTTATTTGTGGAGCACACTCTAAAGTGACAACGGAAAACAAATGTGGAATAGATAATTCTAAAGTTTTACTTAAATTGCATACGGGCTAGGTTTTTATAAGCAGCAATTATTTTTTTTTTTTTTCAAATTCAGATATGGTCCATAGTTCCATACAGAGTATTGGATCAGAAAGTAAGTATGAGAAAATACAGTAAATGTCCAGATATAAAAAATATAAGATACAATTTCAGATGCGAACACTAGTCCAACTGATGGAAGCTTGGCCAACTTAAATATTGGGTTTAATATGATATATACTATACCTCTCAACTCAAAATGTTAATCTATGTACCAGACGGTCAATTAATCTAACCACCAAAAATCGATCATTCAGAAAAATAAAAAATAAATATTGAACAGATTGTAACACAATTCCCAACCAGTGGCGGAACATAGTAGAGAGCATAGTAGAGAGCGAAGGGCTAAGCCACCTCTATAAATTGAAATTTTATATTTTAGTCCATTAAATTTTGTAATTCTCAACGAACGCCAAGACCATAAATGCTACAACAATTTACAAACAAGCTGATGTATGTAGTTTTAACTATACAGAGTTTCAGTTACTTGCTGACAAAAAAAAAAAAAAAAAACATTGGCATATATTAACAGTTAGACCTGACTTGTGCCTATCAGGTCTTAACTCCTGAAGTATAATCTAACCCCACAGGTCAAAGCTTTGACAGCTGCCATTAAAAATAAAAGCAGTTGATGTGCCATTATTGAAGTCCAGCTGTATGATCAAAATCAGATGGCTCGGATCACATAGAAGTATGCCCCCCTAAAACACCAAGGTGAAAGCTGAGCTATTCAATTTAATAGCAACAGGTGCAGACTCACTAATGTAGTATTGGCATCTCAAATATAAACTATTTGGTTGCTCAATAAGTTTTCAATAGTATATAAAAAAAATAAAACACCATACACAAGTTCAACTATGGCCAAAAGTATGCAAGTGAACCGAGCAACTTTTTGAGATTATTAAGAAAATAAAAAAAAATCAAGAGTTGAAAGAGCTTTTATGATCTTAATACAACATGCTTGAGGCCAATAAAGCAACAACATATAAAAATACTCCTGATATCTATACCGAACTTTTAAACCCAAATCAAATATGTAATTTATTCCTCCAATGCAGCGACGACACAACCAATAAGTATTACAAAAGGAAAAAAATAAATATAATAAAACGAAGTGTTCACCAATTGGTTCGCCTATGTGAAAGATGAAACTCCATTCAAATCACAAACCTATCTGAGAGTGGAGGCAGGTACTTGTGTTATACTTCTCTCTCTCTAGTCGGCCATCTTTTGCAAACGATGAATAGTGCTTCTGGCTAGTCTGTGACCAGGGTCTAATTTGAGAACCATGCGCAAGTCCTCGGCACCAAGCCTGTACTTCTCATTGCTTTCGTACAGGAGTGCTCTTTGAACGAGTACAGAAATATTCTCCTTATCATGCTCCAGCACCTAATATAGAAGATTTAAATGGTGAGATACTAAAAGAACACAGAAAGGTGCATGCCAAAAGGAGTATATAAAAACTACTGAAATTTTAAAACCAAATGGGTCCTTCCTAGATAAATTGTCAGTAATAGACAAGTCGGAATTTTGGGCAAGTTCAGAAGCATTTCGGTAATTACCCTTGAATTTATATTAATGAAAATGCTTTCGACCTATTAGTAGTACTAGTCAAGTGCATACACAATGCAGTGGGATGACACAATTTACAAACAGATGGGAATGAAACTCAAGTTATCAATAATAAAAAGAACATTTTCTCGCATTATCTTATTCACAGATCAACCAAACATAAGAGAAGAGGCTGTTAAAAAAATAAGATGGGGCTGGAGTTAGACTGAGAGGGAGTCCAGTATATAAGAGATGGTGGAGGTTTGAACCAATATGTCATCCTGATACTCTGTAATTCATGTTATATTATGCAGTTAAGATCTAATTGAGTGATGCAAGCATAAACTAATTTTGCATATCAACAAATTTTAATTAATATCGCATCATTCTT
Organism: Carex kokanica; assembly: GCA_025461125.1. Classification (NCBI taxonomy): domain Eukaryota; kingdom Viridiplantae; phylum Streptophyta; class Magnoliopsida; order Poales; family Cyperaceae; genus Carex; species Carex kokanica. The sequence continues at coordinate 1,057,871 of JAJGRX010001283.1, read as the reverse complement.
GAAATATAACTCATGCAATTTTTCTTTAAAAACTCTAGATGAACTGGAAAGAATTATCACCAAGCAATACAACTTGTTACCTTTGAACAATCAGCAATAGCCTTCTTATATTCACCAACCTCCTTGTAAGATGAAGCCCGAGATGTCAGCACCTCAGCAATTGCAACTTGGTCCCCCTGTTTTTCCAAAATAACAAAGGCCCAAGATAACCATTTAATTGCATCAGCATACTGTCCTTGTTTATAATTATCCATTCCCTTCGCCTTAGCACTGGAACCCGTTAGACCAGCTGGAGGCGGGGGAAGACCCTCCAGCTCAGTTGTCGTGCCACCTGCATCGGCTGCAGCAAAATCCGAGGCAATATCCCAATCATTCATTTCATTTGTAGGAGGCGGTGGGCTTGGAGTTGCTTTTGAAGTGAAAAACATGTCAACGCCATTATTTGGCACTGGAGAAGATTTATTAGTTGTAGTAGAAGAGGAAAAAAAGGTATGTGCTTGTGGTGGTGCTGGAAAAGCATCGAAATGAGTCGGGTTAGTGGACGCAAACAGGTCAGGTTTGGCTGAATTGGCTGGAGCAGGGGTTGGTTTCATATCAGGTTTTGGTTTTGACCCGATACCTGCCAAGGAATCAAACGGATCCTTCTTCTGGCTCATCATAGGTGCAGATCCGAATGATCCAGTTGCAGATCTCATCGGCTGACTAGTAGAACCCATTGGATTCGGGGTGTTGCCACTAGGTTGAGCAAAAAAGGCGAAATTCGAGCCAGAATCAGTCGATTTAGGCAACGAATCTGACAGGTTGTTCATGGAAAAGCTACTTTTCTGAGTAGAACCCATAGATTTCAGCGGAGCATTGGACCCTCGGCCCGAACCGGATCCGAGAGCGGAGGCAAACAGATCTCCAAACAAATTAGGGTTATTTTGAGGGATGCCAAGAGAGGAAGTGCTTGTGGGCTTGGAAGACGACCAGCTTTTTCCGTGGATATCGCCGACCATGGAGGTGGGGCCCGCAGCGGGATTGACGGTGGGCCTGGAAGCTGGTTGGTGGGTCCATGAGGGTCTGGCGGCAGGGCGAGAGGCTGGTTGGTAAGACCAAGAGGGTGTTGGGGAAGGGGTGGTGGCGGATGAGGGGGACGGAGAGGGATTACCACGGAGCGGCTGAGAGGAGCCGGAGCGGGAGTTGGGGATGCCGAAGTCGAAGTTGAAGGAGTTGAAGTTGGTGCCAGTGCCAGTGGCGGTGGAGCGCTGGCCTCCGTTCATCGTCCGAGAAAGTCCCGATCGCCGGAGAAAGAAAGAGGGAGAAAGAGAGATTTGGGGAAGGCGCTAGAAATGTGAGCTGTCGATTGCTCTGATTTTGTCGGAGGAAGGAGGCGAGTAGTGCGGTGCCTTGTAAGAACCCGGTTTGGGGTCTCTGTCACGTGGGATCCTATTCTTGTGACACAACACCGCTTATCGTTAATATCTTTGCAAACACCATCTTATAAGTTATAAACCGATTTTTTTTTATCAATAACATTTTCAAAATAAATTCTTAAAAATATCATTTTCGAAAAAAAATTCGAAAACCAGTATTAGTCCTTACGGAGCACAACATTTTTTTGCAATTTTTTTTTATTTGTCTTTTGTGAATTAGCATGTTATTCTACAAACCCAACTAAATTTTTTTTAGTTAGCTCACTATTTTAAATTTGAGTTAACTCACAGTTCTCATTAATTCAAACTTTTATCCAAACGCACATATATGCTATGATCATGTGACTATCGACGCCCGGACAAAATAATTATTACCAAAAGGGGTGCTGTGCTTCATAATGCCCATGCTATCTTTCGAGATTTTTTTAAAATAATACCATTTTTTTGTAAATTTATATTTTTAAGTGCCATTCATAAAAAGAAGTTATAAAACTCCGTTTTTTTTGTGCCTCAATCAAGTCTCACATATTTATCGTTATTTTCAAAGTTCAAACAGTCGATCAAAAAAGCTCAACATGATCTCCATAATAATGTATTTAGAGAATAAATTTTATATTTTTAGAATTTTTTTACTAATTATTTGATAGGTACAAAATAACTGTTCTTTATTAATATTAATCTTATTTTTTAACTGATTTAATTATAAAAGAGGGATATAAATAAAACTTTAATTTTGATGAGTACATAACTAAATTTTAAATTTTGACAGAAAAATATCTAAAAAGAAAAATTATGATGGACATATATATAAGTTTCCCTTATTTTATTTACCGTTAATACTCTCCATTTTTCTATCAAGCACTCATGGACCGGTTCATCCGTATCCTCCCATGTACCTGACTCAACACAATTGAAATGGACGGCCCAGATTTACTCCCAACCGGTGCCTATTCGGCATGACATAGGGGCCAGTATTATTTATGCTTTGAGATTCGTGCTAAGTTAAAATGAATAATTTTAAACCGTCGGATTCAATTGTACTCAGTCAGGTAACCTGAGAGGATGTGAATTCCACTTTAAGGCTAAGAAACCTATATATAGCAGATTTAACCGTTACTAAGAAACCTATAAATTATTATTAGGAAATCTAATGAGATATTAAACCATTGCTAAGAAGAAACCTATATATAGCAGATCACATTAATTGTGCTAATTGTATCACCCAATTCATAAGATGTGAAACCAGTTTCATTTTGTTCAAAAGCTCTCTCTGCCCATGAAATCAACAAGTTAAAATTTAATTTCTCCACAAATTATTTATTTCAAAACAAAATTGCGTGTTGCTATTATTATTGAGATATAATATATCTACCACTAATACGATTGCAATGGCAAGCTAGAGCTAGCGTAATTTGGGAGTCTCATTAGATTATTTATGTATATTAGGACAGAGAGATACCTCGAATCGGTTCATTCTTCTCCGAATAATAAAATGCTAATTTTAATTTTATTATTTACTTAATTTTCTTAATCAAATTTTGACCCAATCTATAAATTTCAACCAAGGAACGATCACCCTCTCCGTGAATTAATATTTTTTCAAAATAACAAATGATTCCTTATTAATTTGGTGTTACATGTGAACAGGAGCACTCCATTTTTGAATATATAAGATTATAATTGTTGGGTATATTCATATCAAATAAAAATAATTGATGAGTTATTTGCAAAGGTTTAAATAACATTTATCGCGTCACAGCAGAATGGTTAAAAAAAACGATGTTAATGTCATATTACACCGCTATAGCGCCAATAGCGTCATAGTTTTTATGGTCCGAATACGTTATAGCGGCGCTATAGCGCTGCTATTGCACGTTATTTAGAACCCTGATTTATTTGTATCAAAACATTGTGCTTTTGTTTCAAGCAAATATGCTCATAATAACAAAATTGACCCTATCAAAACATTGCGCAAAAGAGTAAATTGAGTAAAGCTAAGGTGCTCTTAAGAGTACCGTACTCCTAAATTTAGGCCGTTAGATTTCTTTAAAAGTCGTGTAGATTTTTTAAAAGACGTGGTAGCACGACTTTTAAAGAAATCTAACGGCCTAAATTTAGGAGTACGGTACTCTTAAGAGCACCTTAGCTTTACTCGAGTAAATTTTATATTAATTGTAAATTGTAACTTGTGTTTGTATTCATTCTATTTGTCTTCAATGCTAGATACTTTTCGGGACTCCAAAGGTTAGATTTCTTAGTAAATGTGTATTGGTTGTGCATATGGTATAGCTAAGCTAAGTCCAGCTATATATATATATATATATATTTTTTTTTTTTTTTTGTATCATTGAATCCCTTTGGATGTTTTAGATTTTTCAAAGTGATATATATACATGGATTATTATTCATCTTTAAAAATGTATTCCTTGCAAAAATTTTGGATATACATTCTGCCTTGCACGAATGATAAATTTCTTTATTTTAACAGGATGACATTAGAAACACGCCAATTTTATCCATACATAAATGCTATAAAAGTTTCAACAATTTTTTTATTCATAGCGTTACAAAACAAATAAATAAAATATGTAGCATCATTTTCCTAAAATTTTCAAAAATCAAGAATGAGAGCGTACTGGTCATTCTGTCAGAGGACGATATGTACGGTTCAGATTTTGGCGTTTCTTTGTAAGTTATCGGAAATCAAGATTGTGAACGGTATGTTTCGCATTGATTACTAACCTTTTTCTTGATGACAGTTTCTTAGTCTCTTTCCGATTTGTTGTTATAATTATCAAAAGTTTAAATAGCGTTCATTGCGTTATAGCGGAACGGTTAAAAAAACGGCGCTATACCCATATAGCGCCGCTATAGCACCTATAGCGCTAAATAGCACGTTATAGCGCCGATAGCGCCATAGCTTTTATGATCTGAAAACGCTATAGCGCCAGCGCGCTATTTATAACCCTGATAATTATTATCCATCTGATGTTGCTGAGATTTTATTAGACTTTTGATTTGCAACTAAATATAAACCCAATAATTTTAAATTTTTGTTTTGTATATTGAAATTTAATTGAATTTTATCTTATTTTTTTAATTTTTATATGGTTCAATCCCTCATAAAATACTAGAGTGAGCTTATAACGTAGCTTAGTAGTTAGAATTGCACTTTGTCATTGTGGAGACTTATATAAAAATATTTTCATATACTATATATTATGTATTTTACATTTTAAGTTCCAATTAAAATTTTCTAGTTCTACCTCTGATCGGACTCCATTTTTGTACGACCAAAAATTTGATTGGTAATGGTTATATTGATTACAAAAAATCATTTAAACCAAAAAATGAATTCAAGATTGAGTTACAAAAATATAAAACCTAAAAAATTACATATGTAAATGGCAATTAGTAAATATTATGAAAGACAAAGAGATACATATTAAAGTTTTAAAGCAGCAGGCGCAATAACTGAATCAGTTTTTAAAAACAAAATCAAATTAACGAGTACTCATTGTTGTGATAGAGAAATCAAAGAAAAAACTGGTTACAAATAGGAACACTTGAGTAAAAGTATTAACAATACTATTTTGATTTCATGCAACAAATAAGTTATATATATATATTTCGATTTTATTGTCTGTGCGATGCATGAAGCTAAAACAACATTAACAATATATGTACTGGATACACTACTACAAATTTAGGACACAAATTGAGGACGTAAATCCGTGCTGGAAAATTTCGGTGCGGCGGATACACACTCTCGAATCGTGTCCTTCCTTTAAAAATAAATTATATATTGTGAAGATTTATGCACATTTTATTTACTCCTTCAAGCAGCACAGAGAAAAAAAAAAAACAATTTGATGTGCAATTAGGATAGCTCTTGTGCTATTTCGACAAAATTTATTCAGAACAATTAAGTTTCTTTACTGACTTTCTATTTTTTTGTGATGTCAAAATATATTTTTGTTTTAAGTACGAGTTAAGCAGGAGAATATGTTCATTGTAGAAAAGTCCCTTGCTCATATGATTAAAAAAAACAGGGGAATCACAAAAAAATGCATTTATTATTAATTAGTTTTGCTGAATATCATCATCATTTATATTTTCTGAACAATCAACCAACTAATTAGTTGCATCTAGACGAGGACAGAATTTCTATAAAAATTCATGTTATCTCTCTGTTTTTTTTTCTTAATTTGCTAAATAAAGCTAGTACGATCGAGAAACAATATCCAATAAAAATGCCATGATATCCTCTTAGTGCAACATTAACCTGCTAAATCTCTTCACCATAGGTTAACAGGTGTTAGTTACAACAGCAAGTTGCTATATATATATATATATAGGGATAGGCTACGGTGCTTTGGGAAGTAAAGAGGGTGTTTTACTTCCCGCTCATATCTTCATTTTCAAAGTTCAAATTGTCAGTCCGAACATCTCAACATGATCTTCATATTGATATATGTTTGGAGACCAAATTTTATATTTTTTGAAAATTTTTTACTATTTTTTTGGAATTTTTGAAAATCACAGCTTTTCATTAAATAAAAAAATAATAAAAAATTCAGAAAAACACTGATTTTCAAAAATTCAAAAAAAATAGTAGAAAATTTCCAAAAAATGTAAAATTTGGTTTCCAAGCACATTTCAATATGAAGATTGTGTTGAGAAGTTCGGATCGACTATTTGAACTTTGAAAATGGAGATATGAGCGGGAAGTAAAACACCATCTTTACTTCCCAAAGCACCGTAGCATTACTCTATATATATATATATATATATATATATATATATACACACACATACTCCGACACAGTATCTTAGATTATTAGTAAATACTCAACTGAGTCTAAGAAAAAAAAAAACAGAGAAATTTAATTAGTATTTTAAGTGCTTAGTGGAGAAGGTGAAGAAAGAGAAGCACCATGGTAGTGAAGCTTGTGTATGTTAGTTGCTTTGCTTTAGTCATGGTTAAAGCTGCTCTTGGTCAGGAACTCTTTGATGTAACTAAATACAGCGCTTCGACTGGAGGCAGCCCCAGTGAAAATACCAAGGTAAGCAATATATACACCTTTTATCAAATATTTGATAAAGAGATGTAAAAATGGATTTAACAGCTACTTGCTTGAATTTTTTCTATTAGGGTTACTATACCATGTGAGCACTCAAATTTTTTATTAGCGGCAAATCAATTTTCGAACTTTTAGTTTCAACAATTGTTAATTAATTACCTCCTAATTACTAAACTCACCAAACATAATTATTTATTGGGCATATATAAATTAAGTATATTATTTGTGATATATTTATTCTTGAGGAATATTTTTCTATAAGTTTTTAAACATAGTAGTTTTTAATATCATTTTTAAACAAAGGTTTAAATAGTGTTTATCGCGTCATAGCGGAACGGTTTAAAAAAACGGCGCTATGCCCATATAGCACCACTATAGCGCTAAATAGCGCGCTATAGCGCCGATAGCGCCGGTATAGCGCGCTATTTAGAACCCAGTTTTTAAATAAGGATTGTGTTTTTTTTTTCACGCATAGATAAAGATAGTTATTTCAATTTAATTGTATAAGACATAATAAATTGTTCCCTATAAAAAAAACAAAGCATGACAAATGAAATCAAAGACAAAAAGTAAATATTTAATGTATTTTGAATATATTACATAAATAGTTTTATAATATGGAAAAATGATCCAACTTAATATTTGACAAATTGAACATGGACATTTTAAATAATAACACTATATATATATATATACATCAGTGGGTTCAAATGTCTCTATATATTTTTTTTTGCTTCCAACCATTATGCCTTCCATTTTCAATTTTCTAATAATATAAATTTTAAAACTCATATGTCAAATAAAACAGTGAGATGTGATCTAAATATTTTTCCCTTGATGCACATAAAAAATTATCACTTTTTTATTTTGTTTATATATAAATCAATAAGTTTAAAATATTAACTCCAGAAATTATTTACATTGGTGTATTTTTACAATCTCTTGATAACAATAAATTAAAATAAAGTTGAAATAACATAATAGTTTCCATGTGCATAGGAAAAATGATATAGATCATATTTAATGATTTTATTTTAACATTTAAGTTTAAAATTTTAAGTTATTTAATTTTTAACAGAGATGTTTAGTAGAGTAGGGTCAAAATGAAACATAATTTTATAATTATTTGGAATCTCAAGTATATTTTTAAATTATTTGAAAAAAAACCATAAAAATAGAAATATATTTTTAAATTTTGTTAGCCAGAGAGAATGGCCAGAGTGGCATGTGGTCACTCCTCCATGTTCTACGACTCAAAATTGAGTTAGTGAATAATTAATGTTATATATGCATACCATATACTTAAGCACCAACAGAAACAATTTTAAAAGAGAAATACATTTGATTCTAACGTAGGCCTTCTTGGATGCCTGGAAAGCGGCATGTGATTTTGATGGAAGCGCAACTCTTGTGGTACCTGAGGGAACATTCCAACTCGGTGAAGTGGAGTTTGCGGGACCCTGTTCCGGCACGCCGAGGGTTCAAATCTCGGGAGAACTACACGCTCCCGAAAGCGTAGATAGCATCACCAATGATGCTTGGATCGATTTCCAGGATCTCAATGACTTGGTAGTTGCTGGTGGCGGAGTTATCAACGGTCAAGGTGCCGAAGCATGGTCGAAGGACTCTGACAACAAGCCCGTTGTAAGATATTTCAAAATATTGTAAAAGAAAAAAAAATCTAATAATACATATGAGGCTATATATGGTAGTGGTACTATGTGTAGCACGGATTGGTCCGCACTAAGAATTAATATCTCTATTTTTAAAGTCCAAACAATCAATCTGAACTATTCAATGTGATCTCCCTATAAAAATGTACATGTAGATCAAATTTAACATTTTTATACAATTTTTTTTTATAAAGATAGAAAATTACTTGATCTAAAAATTCTAGACCATTCAAAAGTATCATGATTTTCTACCTATCAAAAAAGATTAAAAATTAAAAAAAAATGTAAAATTTAGTCTCCAAATACTTTTCATATGGGGATTATATTAAACTGTTCATATCGACTATTTGAATTTTGAAAACGAAAATATTGATCCATGCATAGTAAGGACCAATTCACGCTGTGCATAGTACCATAGCCTTACTCATAATATAAGAACAAAATTCAGCTTTTTTTTTTTCATGAATCAGCAATCTAACACACACACACACACACAAAATTGTGAATTTAACTATCGACATGCACCCTTAAATTCTGTTTTATTAATGTTTATCCTGCCACTGATAAATAAATTAAACCACATATGAGTACAAATTCCAGTCCGGTTTATCAGATGAAACATGGACTTAAACAAGTATAACCAGAATTTAATTACTCATACAAAAGATGCATATTAATATATTATTCCATTCAAAATTAACATTTCACTTGCCTATTTTGCAGTCCCTGAGGTTCCTAAACATTTCTACTGGATCGATTGCTGATCTCACACTGAAGGATAGCAAATACTTCCATGTTGGTATCCACCAGAGCCAATCAATCACAGTTGAACGCCTCAAGATCTCAGCCCCAGGTGATAGCAAAAACACAGACGGTGTCCACATCAGCATATCTAACAACATCACTCTTAACTCCCTTTCCATCGGCACCGGTGATGATTGTGTCTCAATCGGCCAAGGATCAGTGAATATTACTATATCAAATGTTATATGTGGTCCAGGACATGGCATCAGGTAAGAGTAGTAGAGTGGTTCTTAGATTTTATCAATGCCTCTGTGTTAGGTCTATCTTGTATCTAAGTTTGTACAATATTACTAACTATGGAAAATACCATCTATGCTTTTATAACATTTTTTGGCTATGTGGTCGATTTGTTAAGGTTTAAATTGTGCATTTCATCAAAGCAAAAGGATAAATAAACAAAGTTTGTTTAGTATTATGCCTTGTGGGAAAAACAGAGGAGTCTGAAATCAGGTAGTGCCTTTAGAAGAAGGAATCATAATTAAGTGCAAACCTTGCATCAATGGTTTATAATACTGACATGTGGTGCTATTTTTACGGTACAGCATTGGAAGCCTGGGGAAATACAAAGATGAACAAAATGTTGCTCATGTCACGGTGAAAAACAGCACGGTCACCGGCACAACCAATGGGCTTAGGATCAAGACATGGGGTGGATCCCCACCAAGTGAGGCGTTCAACATAACATTCCAGGATATCTTTTTACGCAATGTTTCAAATCCGATCATCATAGATCAAGCATATTGTCCTGGAAATGACTGCAACAATGAGGTAATTGAAACAATTTTAGGGAAAAAATGCTTCAGTATTCGATTTAAATACCGGTTCACAGTAGTTTAGAAACATAATAGCAATCCTGCTGCTATTTATCTTTGTTCTTGACCTATAGCAGGTTTATATCCATAAATAGAAAGAAATCACTGTTGGATGATATGGTTGTACTTTTCTAATTTTTAAAAATAGAAGAAGCGTCCCATTAACAACTATACAAATCCTAAAATCATTGCTGATTTAGTTATTAATTGAATGAAATGCAGCCATCTCAAGTCAAGATAAGCGATGTTACCTTCAAGAATATTCATGGGACGTCAAATACTCCTGCCGCAGTGCAACTCCAATGCAGTAAGGCGGTGCCCTGCAAGAATATTAATCTAAATGAAATCAATCTACAACCTTTTACTTCTATTGTTTCCAGTATTAGCTCAGTTTGCTCCAATGTTCTTGGAACAGTCTTGGGAATTCAAAAACCAGATCCATGCATCCCGTAATTTCACTCGAGGGTTCCGGAAGATATAATTTTTTTGGTGTGTGTGTGTGTGTGCGCGCGCGCGCGCGGGTGTTCTAAATGAGAAATAATACATTCCCTATTTTTAGAGGGATTTTAATTCCAAAGAGGATTGTTGTTTTTAATGTCAATCCAGCGTTTATTTGTAAAACATGAAATTAAGATATCATGAGTTGGCATACAAACTAATATTGATCCATATACATTCTACATGGAAGGAGCTAGCATGATAGTAGAGGTCCGGCTTCCGTATATATACAAATTAATATGAACAAAATGTTGCTCATGTCACGGTGAGCCGGACCTCTTAATTTGTATATATTCTACTCTTATACATTTTAATTTGTACAAATTCATGCCAGCACTTAGCGCGGATCTCAGTACGCTGAAAAGAAAATAGAGGAAACTGGAGAAGTTTTGAATGGTTTACATGTACCTGTTTCAATGCTAGATGCTGAACAGAGACAATGAGGGATATCATGGTCTTTACATAAATAATATGTTATTATCAGAATAAATGTTAAAAGTTATTGGTGCTAAGTGCTAACTGCTAACAATTGTATATATAGCATGAATGTAATAAGAAGAATAAAGTTTATTCCCCCTGGTGTGCACAGAGTGTAGTATTTTTCATTAAGAGTACATTCGTTGGATCCCATCCAACATGGTACAGCAGCTGATATAGAGGAAGAGATAGAGGCAGGAGTACCACTGGTACCAATGATGATTGAGAGTTTCTGATTTTATTTTCTTTGCAATGTTTCTAGCTGAAGTTGCTGTTATGCTTGTTTGTAATAATGGGGAGTGCCCAAAGTATGTGATGCTTGTGATTGAGTCTCAAATTGTGTGGTGAGACAATCAATGTTTTATGCTTTCTGTTGGTTTTTATTTTTAAGGGTCTTGTGTTTGTTGCCTGGTCAATGATGCTAAATGAGTGCTGAAACTTTGGTACTGCCCACCTGCGTAAGTCAGAGGGGTTCTGTACCTAGTTTAGGATGCCGGGTGTGTGTTCCTGAACCATTCAAAGGCAATTGGGTTATTTTACTAATAGATAGGAGTAGCTTTTCATAATTTTGTTGAGTGTTTTTGTAATCGTACTATTCTGTTTGCAATGGAAGGGCCTTGATCAATATGTACTTCGATCAAGAATTTACAATATATGATAGAGAATTGATACAAGTTAATTTAGTCTGATTTCACTGATCATACTGACCAGTTTATTGGCAATTAATAGAGCTCGCTAATCTTGATTTTATTGTAAACATCTTGGAATCCTCTGCTCTTAGGGGGGTTTCTGATCTTAAGATATTAGGATTCCTTAATTATATGTGGCTTGGTAGAGTTTAGATCTTTTTTTCTTACTCTAATAAACTTTTGTAATTAAGTTTCTTTAGTGAAGCACGCCACTTTGTACGCATGTACTAACAAGAATGAAAGTATTACTTCTTTTTTATTGAACAAGTTGAAGACAGTTCTTACAAACTACTATGAACTACTATCTTATATATATTATATATGAATATAAATTACGTTCTTAATTGATTCCTGGAGTCTAGCTAAACTAATGGAATATCATTATTACACATTATAATTGCAATGAATCTGATAGGATAATCATGCCCAAAGTAATCAAGAATAAACAATTGAACAGGGATGCCAAATGTATGTTGAATTGCTTTTATTGGAAATCAAGTTTTGCATTTTGGACATAGCTATATATAGGAAGTCAAATCATCAAATATGAAGCCTTGTTACAATAAGAGGAATTATGCCTAAAAAGTAAAATTATTTAATTTATTGGACATTGGTTCATAAAATCAATTTTGCAAGTTCTATAGTGGAGGCTCTAAGAAACAATAATTACAACTTAGCTTAAAATATGGTCCTGCTGACATGTGTATTAAATATTCTAAATTCTAAAATTATATACGTACGTACGCGGTAGGTCTGCTGCTATGCAGATTATTAGTATATATGTTCTGTCTAAACTATGAATTAATTGAACAGTTAAATCTAGAGGAATGATTAATGTGAACAGTTTTGTGAGCATGTATTCTTACTTAATTCTTTACTATATATAGACTGAGGAAGCATAATTTAGCTAACAACAAGGCTAAGTGCCTACTTCCAAAAAAAAAAGAGGCTAAATGCAACTGTAAGCGAGAAAGTAGTACAATTAGTTGTATTAGAGAGATGAAACGAGCTTTAGGGGAGATTGTTGCAACTTAAAACCTTTGTATCCTCTTGTTTCGATAAGATGTAACAAAAATCTGTTATAGCATATATCAATATAAGCATCCATAATGCTGCACTTGTAGTTCATTGATGTACAACTCCCTCTTCTCCTACTATTTGGCATTTACAAAATTCCTAGATCATGGCATTATTGCAAATGGATCTCCAAAAGGTAGTCTATGTTTGTTTCTCTGTTCTAACAATGGCTGTAGTCACTCTTGGCAGCGCAAGACATTTCGATGTGACCCAGTACTCTGCGTCACCTGGAGGAAGCTTCGACAGCAATAAACAGGTAATTAATTGAAATCAATAAAACCTGACTTGTTCTATCAATTTCTTAAAATTTTATGAGTGTGTGATAAAAATAAAAGACCATGATCTCATTCTTTTGTAGGCATTTCTTGATGCTTGGCAAGCAGTGTGTGAGTTCAATGGCAATGCTACACTGGTAGTTCCGACAGGAACCTTTCAAGTTGCCCCATTAACCTTTGCGGGCCCATGCAAACCTGGCCAGCGCAAGTTCAAGATTCTCGGGACCCTTGTTGCTCCGTCAGATGGGAACAAAGAACATGAATCTTGGATTGAATTCCGAGAGTTACATGAGATAGTTGTTGAAGGTGGTGGAGTTCTCAATGGCCAAGGTGCAAATGCATGGTCTCAAAAAAAGAAGAACATGCCCATCGTAAGACGCTATACATCTCTCGCTCTCTCTCTCTAAAATTTTGGTTTCATTTCTTTTATTTAAACATATATATCCTATCACAATGAGATCGATCACTAATATACCTTTATATGCTTGTAGTCACTACATTTTATAAAGATAAATAACGGAAGAATTACCAACCTAGCATTGAAAGATAGCAAGGGCTTTCATATTGCCATCCACCAGAGTGTAAATGTGGTCATCAGAGCGATTGACATCAAAGCTCCCTCCGATAGCCCAAACACTGACGGCATCCACATCAGTGGCTCCTCCCATGTTAGAATCACTGGCGTGACAATTGGCACTGGTGACGACTGTGTCTCCATCGGCCCTGGATCATACAATATAATCATAGCAAATGTGCGTTGCGGTCCTGGGCATGGCATTAGGTAGTTATCGAACATTTCTGCATTTAAACAGAATTACCATTACCCTTTTGTTGCCAACTTATCTTAAGGATATATTATCTTTTTTACATTTTGTAGCATTGGGAGTCTTGGAAAGTACCAAGATGAAGAAAATGTCGCACATATCAAGGTGAAGAACTGCACGATTGCCGGCACAACAAATGGGCTCAGGATTAAGACATGGCCAGGGACGTCAACGACTAGTCAGGCCTACAACATTACTTTTGAAAACATCAAACTGGACAATGTCTCTCGTCCGATCATCATAGACCAAGAGTATTGTCCAAATGATCAATGCAATTCTAATGAGGTACCAAAAGCACATTATCATCTTCTTATAGTATTCATACAATTAACCTAGCAAAACCATTACCTAACGTTATAAAATTATTGTGACATTGGTGCAGCCTTCAAAAGTGAAGCTTTTTGACATCTTTTTCAAGCACATTCAAGGGACCACGAACACGCCAGATGCAGTGACCCTGAAGTGCAGTAAATTGGTGCCATGCCAAGACGTTCGCTTGATAGATATCGACCTAAAGCCCCTATTTTCTTCTCTCTTGAATAAATTTGACTCGATTTGCTCCAATGTGCTTGGACTGGCTCTTGGAATCCAGAAACCCAATCCTTGCCTCCGCCACTAGAGTTTTGAAGTTGTTTTTTTTCCTTATTTATTTTTCGTCGGATTGTGCCGTTTGAGCTGCCACACGTTGAGGAGGCTCTTTTGGGGCTATATACAGAGTGATGGTTATAGATTATGATCTCCATTGATTGTAACTACAGTGGAGTGAAGAAATCTATTAATCCTCATACAAGGAAATTAAATCTCAAAATGGGGATTTGGCGCCCACATCCAAATCTAATATGTAAAATTTTACTTCAAAAATGAAATCTTATTATTTCTTAATGTTCCGAATAACAAATTTCATGACGATGAGTTTATATTTTGCTTTTTATTTATCAAGTTTAGACTTCAACTGTATACACTAAGCTGCAATCCAGAAAAAAACAGAGAAAAAGATGGAAAGCACACACGCTCACGCACTTACACACACACACACACAAAGAGCTAAAACAAAAGTGGAAAAAGAGAGATTAAAGGGTTGCGCTTGCCCCTGTTTCTTAGAAAGAAAAATTTAATCCAGCCGATAACTGCGGAGCTGGCTACGGCACGGCACGTGGGTTGGTTATATATTGTGATTCGTGTGTCATGTGTCGTGACCATTCGCGTAATGTGATCAGTTGTTGACATGGCACGAAACAACACGTTTAGTCACGACACATTTCTTTCTAACATTAATTCTTCATTTTAATATTATTGCAAAGAATTGTTCCATATTTTTGAAACTTTTTTGAATTTTTTTCAATAAACAAATTTAAATTACAAAAAAATAATAATTAAATGTGATCAAACGTGACTAATGTGACCGGTTACGACATGACCATTCGCGTGCCGTGACCAACCATCGACATTTTGGTTACGACACAGCATGTCACGTGAAAAATTAATTTGATCATGATACGTGACCAAAATCATAGCGTGTTAATCACGTTACAGCACGATTTTCCACTCTACCCACAACCCTATTACACAATATTCTAATCCAGACCTGAAAAGCCCAGAAGCACAAAAACCTTGAGATGTTGATTCTGGTCCGAGAGAACGAGTGACGGCCGGGTCCATTGTTCTCCATTCTGTTGCTTTATTTTAATTTTCCTTTTTAGTAAAATTAACATCAAGTTTATCTTTGCATTGCTGCTTTATTCTTAAATCGGTCTGATGTACAACTTTCCCTTTTTGAAGTATTATTCATAAGCTATTTAACAAAACAGCAACAAAAATGAAGAGAAACTATCATTGTATAATGAGTGTTCAAATACCTTTATTTTAATATTTTAATAACTCAAAATTTAAAATCCACATACTCTCTCAAGATTTGGAATATTAGCGAAGACACTCTGATCTCTCAAATTCACAAGTTACCCAGGAAGAAAACTTTTGAACAGAAGCTCTTGTTGCGAATTCAAATATATAGGACGTATGGTTTAATTTCAATTTCAATCAATCAACCAATAAATTTTATCTGAACCAAAATTCATGTGTAAAATTCAGGGTTCTAAATAGCGCGCTATAGCGTTTTCGGACCAAAAAAACTATGGCGCTATCGGTGCTATAGCGCGCTATTTAGCGCTATAGCGGTGCTATATGGGCATAGCACCGTTTTTTTAACCGTTCTGCTATGACACGATAAATGCTATTTAAACCTTTGATAAAATTAAATTCAAAATAGTAATTATCACTATTTTAATAAAGTATCACATCAGAAGCTCTATTCAACGCTAGCAATAATACCTGCACAATCTTCTTTCGTCTTTCTTGTGTGACAACATGTGCACGACAATAACAATCACGTCTCTATCAGTATTCATACAAATATGTTGAAAACCTCTGTCAATCAGTATACTAGTATCTAACTGACGACCACTTCTTTCTCACTTTCTCTTGATTTATGGAATATATGATTCATGTGTGTATTTAGTTTATTAACCACAAATCCTAACTGCTGCACGCATATATATAATCCTATATGTTGGTTTTGCAACTTTTTAGTCGCACTTTTTTCGGTTGCATTTTTTAGACGCAATTTTACAGAATAGAAGTGTAAAAGTTTTGACTTATAATTCATGTGTTCCAATTAATATTAATATGATTTAATCCATATTTATTTTCATAAATTATCATATTTATTTGAGCCCAAATAATTTGACATATGCGACATTTCTATCAGCCAGGAACTGTCCTTTCTGGATTTTAAATTTTTATAGAGATCTATAGATCCGGACTAACTTTGTCCCTCCTCTTCTCTTCTGAAATTTTATTTGTCCTCCTCTTAAATTCTGACTTGTAATTAGAGTTAAATTTAAGTTAAAATTACAATATTTTTTTTGAATTATGATTGATAATTAGAATTAAAAATTAAAGCATTGTAAATTATAAGTTAGAGTATTATTTTTTATCTAGTACCCAATTAGCTAATGACAAGGTTCTAAATAGCGTTTATAGCGTCGTAGCGGGAAGGCTAAAAAAAAAGCTATAGCGAATAGCGTCGCTATAGCGGAAGCTATTCCAAATAGCGTTTTTTTTTTTACATTTCGTATATTCAATATTTGTACTAAATATCAACATTATCTAAGGTCTCATAGAACAATAAATAACACCAAAGTAATTAAGAAATTATAATATTCATATTGAACCCGTACAAAGTCCAAATTGCGGTTCAAAATATCCATAGTAATATCATAAACTATCGATTTTTCCTATTAAAAATATCTTAAGTATCATGATTCATGACATAATCTATTTTTTTTTTCTATTCAAATTTTAATTCCGGTTTGGACTTTTTTTCTATTCAAATTTCAATTTCTATTCCCAATTTCAAATTGATTTATTTGTAGCAAGTAGCAACAAATTCAATTTCGGTTTGAGATTTTTTTTATCTTTATTTAAAACCCATATAAATTGCTTAAAAATAAAAAATAAAAAAAAAACTCATATTGTATAGCGCAAATAGCGCATGTTGATGTCGTAGCGTAGCGTTTGGGGTCCAAAAACGCTATAGCGCCGCTATAGCGCGCTATTTAGAACACTGGCTAATGAATTTGAAGCTAATTAGAATCCAATTTGCTATTTTCTTGTCCCATGAAAATACTGAATCCGCCTAAGCTAACAGCTGATCTCTCGATCTGTATATATTTCTCAGATTCGTTTCAGCTCAAAGAACACCAGAAGTGTTTTCCAGCCACTAAAAACCAATCTCATAAGGCCTACTAAATAGTCCAGCAAACTGGGCCTATTTGGGCTAATTTAGGCCCACAAACTAGGCCATGTTTTTAAAAGTCTGCAGCATGTATAAAAAGAGATATTTGACAATACACTAAATATAATTTTACTAATTTGAATAATAGGTTCAAAAGTAGTAATTGGATGTGTCACTAAAGAGGTGTCTACTATAACTATCTTAATTAAGTAAATTATAAAATTAGCATATGAAATCACATTGTTACTTTGTACCTAGAAGCAAGAAGAGCGATGTACCTTTGTCTTAATTTTCTTTCTAAAAGTAGTTGACGTACAGTTATTTCAAACTAACTCCAGCAAAAATTAAAAACAGGTACATGCGATTATGGCAGGATCTTGCAGAACTCGACTGTCTGCGCTTATGTTGATCCGCGTTTGTTACTCAAAGATTCTGTATTAATACACTCTGCAAAGGATGCATTCCTCATTCACAGAAACTTTTCCTCCTAAACAAAGCTCCTTGTAAATATATTCATAGGCTGTGAATGAGAGATACCCCAATCATGGCTTCTTTGATGCTGTTTAAGATAACTCTTATAATTAGTTTATTGGCTGTGGCAACAGCTCATAAAATTTTTGTACCACCCGGTACCTCGACTGGCTCGAATGCCTCCTCAACTGGCTCTAATGTATTTGATGTCACCAAGTACTCTGCATCGACTAGTGCAAGTGCTAGTGCAAATAGCAAGGTAAATGTTAGAGTTATTTATATTAATTTTTACCAAAACTAAACACTTTTTGATATCAAGGCATCTATATATTTTTTAATAGAAATTGTCTATAATCTGAATTAATGCACATAACGTAGAGTATTACCACACAGAGAAAGTTAGTTACATAACGTTGTTTCACATTTCCGTAGGCCTTCACAGACGCATTTAAAGGAGCGTGCGCATTCAAAGACCGATCAATTCTCTTGGTACCTCTAGGCATCTATCAGCTCGGTCCAGTTAAGTTTGGCGGTCCATGCCCTTGCTCGCATATTACATTTGAAATCAAAGGAACGCTGGTGGCCCCACAAGATGTCAAAGCCTTTTCTGGTCCTGCTTGGATCGAGTTTGATGCTTTGCATGGGTTGGTCGTGGAAGGAGGTGGCGTCATCGATGGCCAAGGTCAGTCGGCATGGGAACAACACTACAACAACAAGGCAATTGTAAGTATTATTGGTGATCTCATAACTACTTAGCATAGAATACATATATACATTTTCGGATACTAGAAAAATAACCTAGCCACCAAACACTTTTGGAGCTAAGAGTAAAAATGGATTCATTACGATGCGGTTTGCATACATTTGTCATGCATATGATTCATTCAGATTTAAAAAAAAAAATAGGACATTTATCCTATTAAATTTATCTCGTAGAGCACAATTACTTCGTGCATAAAATAAGAGTCTTTTTTTAGGAAAAATAAGGCTCACGGCCATATTTGATTGATAAATGTGGTTACAAAGTTTGAGTGATAAATGTGCGTAAAATAAGAGTTGTTTCATAAAAGGGCATATACTAATGCATACATATAAAACAGGGTTTGCATATGCTCACTCAACATTGAATCTTTATTTGAATGCAGTCTATGCGCTTTATGAGGTGTGTCACTGGAAGAATCACCAACCTCACATTCAAGAACAGCAAATTCTTTCACATCGCTTTTCACCACAGCCAAGGTATCATCATTGACAACCTCAAAATCAGGGCACCCTGTAACAGCAAAAACACCGACGGAATCCATATCAGCAGCTCAAGTAATATGACCCTCAATAACCTCGACATCGGCACAGGTGACGATTGCATCTCTATTGGCCCAGGCACATATAATGTCACTATAACAGGTTGCAAGTGTGGTCCCGGCCATGGTTTCAGGTAATTTACTTGGTCATCTGTGAGACACATATTAATACTATTTAGTATTTACTACAGGTACATAATAAGCATAACAATTTATTTATGCACTTTGCTACCTACATTTGAGACATACGTACTGTTGGTTCCCTTTATATTTCTGGTGATCCATTTTGATGATTCAACTAGTTTTCCATTGTTTCTTAACGGTCTTTGTCTTTTTACCGTACATGCTTTGTATAAATCACAATTAATACAAGGATTATTTCATACATCAATTAGTAAGGCTAATTAGTATTGTTTTTGTTGAGCAGCATTGGAAGCTTGGGAAAATTCAAAAATGAAGACAATGTCGGAAACATTCACGTGAAGAACTGCTCCGTTACGGGCACATCCAATGGGCTTAGGATCAAGACATGGCCTGGGGCACTGCCGAGCGAGGCTTACAACATAACTTTTGAGGATGTTTTCTTGAACAATGTCTCCTACCCAATCATCATTGACCAAAACTATTGTCCAAATCACAAGTGCACCACCAATCAGGTACTGTACTTTCTCTAATTTGAGCATGACACAAAATGACTACTCATTAATTCAACTAATAATGAAAGCAAAAAATAATCTAAGCATTCTCTTAGCATCAACAAATTTGCCAATTTGATACTGTACAGCCATCTCAAGTGAAGCTACACGACATCACCTTTTGTCGCATAAGGGGCACCTCAAACACTCCGGTTGCGGTGAAATTAGACTGCAGTGAGAAGGCTCCATGCCAGAATGTCAAGCTACAGGATATCAATCTACAGCCTTTGCAATCTGTTGTTCCCAAAATAAGCTCTCTTTGCTCCAATGTTCTCGGAGCCGTCTTGGGAACTCAAAAACCTGATCCATGCCTTGTACCGCATGCAGGAAGGAACCATAGAAATACAACATCCAGTGTTTCGTCATACGCTAAATGATCACACGTTTCTGAAGCTGATCTATACAATTATGAAATCTCTATGATAATGTAATATAACTTAGTCCACGATCGAGCTGAATCAGAACATGAAGTGGATCCCGAATATTAAGGGAAGATGCTTCTTTTACAATTTAAGTGTATATGAAAATTTTGTAATGGATGAACTCGGATATCAATTCTGGATACTTATTGGACTTGTTGCAATTGGAAGGAGAAAATGCTTTTCTTTACTTAAATAGTGTTTCTTTGTTAAAATTAATAACAAAATTCACAAATTGGAGATGCTATCTTAGGTACACCAAGTAAAAGTCAAAAATAAAAATTTGTTAGAGACACTTAGCAGCACAGACTCTATGCAATCTTACTTGTATTCCCTTCCAAGGTTATAAAATGCGGTTTTCATGCGGTATGCGGAAGGCCACCGCATACCGCATATACGGTATACGGCCGCATATGCGGTTTTCATGCGGTACTTATATATGCGGATTTTAAAATGAGAATTCATATATATATAAACAAGTATGCGGTAGTATGCGGAAATATGCGGTAATATGCGGTAATATTCGGTATCATACAATCAAGTATGCAGTAATATGCGGTAATATGCGGCCGAATATGCGACCGCATATGCGAAACCGCATATTGGACCGCATATTGATTTTTCATGCGGTTGCCAACCGCATACGCATATGCGGCCGCATGAACCGCATTTTCCCACACTGGTCCCTTCTAAGTTTGCACAATCCTTGTAAGCAATGTAACGATCATTCAATGAAATTGTTTTTCAATCAATTCAGTCTCAAATTCTAACATACTTTCTTATTGGTGCCTGTTGATGAATTTATCTTTATCTAACTATACCGTACCTCATTACCCAAAACCCAAATTAGCATCAGCCTAAAATCCAAAACACAAAAACAGGGCACAAATGCAAAAATAGTAATACATAGACGTAAATAACTTTGGTTGACCATTTTTACTGATATTCCCATTCCATTTATTAATAATGTCTGAGATCAAATCTGATAGTAACAAAACAGTTTACCAATTTAACAGTACATAGAATGACCGAAGTTCGCAGCAAAGCCAACTTAGAAGCAAATCCAAATTAAATATCAAAGTTCAGTTATAGGAGAATATTATGGACAAATCTGATCTTGAGGGATATGTCGTCTTACATTTTGAATTTAAACTTTCGGCCTATTCAGAACTTGCGGCCCAAATAAAGCATATATATGCTAAATAGGTCCATTATCTATCGGGAAAGCGTATCCTTTGCAATACTGCAGTTGATAGAACGAAGTTCCTGCCATCCATAAAATAACTTCAGCCTTTTTGAAATACTAGTCAAGTAACCGTGCCTTGCAACGGGGAAACAAAAAATTTAGGTATCAAAACAGAAAAAAAAAAAAATTATAAGGACACGAGATGTGCCCGTGCCTTCTTCTTTCCGGTTTCTTAGGTGTGAAACTCTTTCATTTATAAGGACACAAGATGTGTCTAAATTACAATAGTCAATCAAAATATGAAATTATTTGAAAGTAAAATAAATAGAGAAGACAACTTATAAGACATGAATATTGCATTGTAAAATTGACAAAAAAAAAATAGTTTGTTACTTTTGTCAGAATAAATTTTGTACCACATTTCTTTCAATATATATACCATATATTTGTTTCTTTTTAGCGTCCAAAAATTATATTGGCATCCGTTTAGAATAGACAATTGAACTCAGTTAACTAAAATTAAATCATATGTTGTTTTAATATGCAACTAAAAAAATGAAATTACAAAGTATAAAATATATTATTAGCAACCATTTTTTTTTAGAAACAACAAAAAATATAGTTATGAAAAGAAAAGTACTCAAGGTTAGTGATCCCGTTCCCTACTAAATCACAACAGATATATATCTTTACTAGTATTGTGCCCGTGCGTTGCAACGGAGATATTATAAGATTGAATAGAATATGAAGAGGTTTTTTTTATTGACATTTCATCCAGAATTAAGAAAAAATATATAAATAAAAATAAAAAACACAAATGACCAAAAAAACGGAGAGATAAATAATAAATAACAGTAAAATAAACAAAACAAATGAAAAAAAATGGATCAAATATAACATGAAAAAGATTGCTAGTGTGATTCTCTTTGATGTAGTCCAACATTTCTGAAAATGAACAAAAAAAAATGAAAAATAGATTATAATTGCTCCAATTAAAAATATATAATAAAATTAGAAAAACAATCTTTCTATTCTTGATTCCAGGTGTGAGGTGATTTGTATAGAAACAACTCCAATCAAATATATCTAGATTTTTTTATTATGTCGTTGGAATCTATATAGAAACAAAAAAAAAATATGGAAACAAAGAAAAAATTGATTTTCATTTTCTGTCGTGATAATTTCTATAGAAACAAATGAGATATAAGAAACTAAAAATAAGGAAACGAAGAAGTTGCTACACGTAGGAGAAATAAGGAAAAAAAATGTCGCTACAAGGCAGTATATTCAATTTTAATTATAATATATTGTGTGACTGTACGTGTAGTGAATATGTTTTTAACTAAATATAGACTTCTATACTTAAAAAATGTGCATTTAATCAAAACAAGACAGATTATTTGATTAAAGGGTTGAGATTAAATCTGAAATTTCATCTTTCAATCATAGCCGTTGGCGGATCGGACACCCAACGTGCTTAATAATGGAATGGAGATATTGTCATTTATTCCATTTAGTTACAAAGCAATAATACATTTCTTTATATAGTTATGAATAGTCGGATAGTGCCGACTAAATCCAGAACAAATTGCTCTAAAATGTATCTGTATTTGAGTTAATTTTCTATTTGTTCGCCAAAATTTGTTCGTTTTTTTATTTACTCTTGTACTCTTTATTATATCTTAAAAAACTTTTAATTATATTTATATTTTTATATTTATCCTTAAAGTTAATTATTCATGGGGCAATTTCAGGTATACCCCTCAAAAACTTCAAAATTACGTATTTCTCCCTCTAAACTTCAAAAACTCACAAATTTGTCCATTTTATTGTCTTTTATATTAAAACTCATTCTTAATTTATAAAATACCCATTTTACCCTTTATTCAAAGCATAAAATGCCCATCATACTCAAATTTGAATCTGATGGGTTCCTCTACCTTTTGAACTGCTTTAAGATCTGTGCACGCTAGATCAGCACGAATCTTGAAGCGAACACACACGGATATTGAAGTGACATGCACAAGATCTTAATGCGATCCGTGCATATCAAAATTGCTTTAAAATCCGTGCACGCTAGATCAACACGAATCTTAAAGCCAACACGCACATATATTGAAGCTACACGCACAGATCTTAATGTGATGCGCGTGGATCGGATGGTAAAGAAACTCTTCATATTCAAATTTGAGTCCGATGGAATTTTTATGATTTTAATAAAGGGCAAAATGGGTATTTCATAAATTTAGAGTGAGTTTTAATATAAAAAACAATAAAATGGATAAATTTGTGAGTTTTTGAAGTTTAGAGGGAGGAATACGTGATTTTGATTTTTTGAGGGGTATACGTGAAATTCTCCCATATAATCATTATTAGAATTTATTTTTCCATTGTACCCTTTCTCTTTCTAAACCTTTGTTCAAATTGTACTCCTTCATTATCTCTTTCTCAACAGGTCTGAAATGAGTGAGTCTATGGTACTATGCATAGCACGATTTGGTCTGTAATACGGATCAATATTTTTCTTTTCAAAATTCTAATGATCGATCCGAACCATTCAACATGATTTTCATATGAATATGTACTTGCAGACTGAATTTTATATTTCTTAGATTCTTTTTTACTATTTTGTTAAGATAGGTAGAAAATTATTGTTTTTGGATGGTCCAGAATTTTCAGATCTAGTTATTTTCTACCTATCATAAAAAATAGTAAAAATATTCTAAAAATACATAAAATTCGGTATGCAAGTACATTTTTGAACGGTTCGAAATTTCGAATCGACTGTTAGAATTTTGAAAATGAAAATATTAATATGTATTACGGACCAACCCGTGATATGTATAATACCATAGACTCACTAGTCTGAAATTACCGACTACCTTACAACTTCTAGCAGTACTTCCCCTAGGTGGTAAGGCTTGTTTCAAGCAATGCGACTGTGCATTTCTCCCAGGTTTAACTCATAAGGTTAATGATCTGATGTAGTACTGGTCACTATATGTCATTGGAATTTTGCAAGAACAGTTGCATAAATATCAGAGCATAAAAAGCAGCTCTCCTGTTAATGCCCAAAGTGTCATAATTTGAACTAATATTTCTTTTCTTTTTATTAATGTATTCATTCTTGATCTTCGTTTGTATAGGAGTCATTGTATTACCGTTCAATCATGCATACATATTGTTTTTTTAGTCAATTTTGAAAATACTTAATTTGATATCTCAGTCAACTCATGGTTCACCTATGATTTCAAAATATGAACTTAAAGAATTCGTTTTAAATAGTTTGTTGGCTCCAAAATGGTAACTTCATTCTAAATGCAAATGTCAAAACATGCTCTATATGTCATATCAGTTCTTGAGTGTAATTTAAAGGAAATCAGAAAGTGTGGACTTCCAAACCACAGGACTCGAACACATAATAAGGTCAATCATATAAAAAATTCATGCTAAAATTGAAGGTCAATTTTCTTACTAAAATTTTCGGACTAAGAATGGGATCAAATCATGCAAAGACTTGGTTGTAATGAGCCTGTTACATGAAATGATGAAAGCCCCTAAACTACATGAACACAATTAAGTTCTTGTCAACGACGACAACGGTGGTAAATAGAATTTTATCAAAACAAATCCCATCCCTACATCAGTTTTATTGGAAAAGAATCATCAAATTAATCTTTTATTGGTTAATTTCTGATTTGCTTCAACTGCTCAAGATCAACATTTAAACCACTGGCGTGGCTTTATTTATTATTTTCATCTCTTTTCAACGGTTCTCTTCTCTTCTCTTTTACTCTTACGAGGGCAAGATCAAAATTCAAAAAGCTTCTTTGAGGCTTATATGGCTATTATTTCTTCAGTATGTTTATCATTCAAGCTAAAGCTATTTTGTCTATGAAATCTGTTATCACAACAAATTAAGATTTTATGATAATTCAAGTAAAAATCAGATAAAAAAAGTAGATTGTTACCCTTCAGCAGTAAATTCCATCCCTCAAATTAATTCCGAATAAACAATTTCAATTCCAAATCTTCTCTATTCTTTTGCACTGAAATGACTCGATGCTTCAGATCAGAGCCTTGCTCTGTAAACAGACAAAATATATCTTCACAGACAATCCATTACTATGAAATCTAAGAATTAATAAATTACATCTTCAATTCAAGGAGCTTGCAATTATTTATAGGATGATTGCTTTTGTTAATAGCCATAATATCGCGAATTAGTTTCATAAAATCGGCTACAAATAATATGTAAGAATGGAAAAAATTATATCCAAAGAATATACATCTCACGTTACAACTCTCTAATGTCCTTCTCATTTTGTTCCAAACTAGCAAATAAAACATTTTGATTCCAAAAACAACATGACTGCGTTTGAAAAAACAAATCGCACCGAAATAGTTATTACAACATTACATTAGGCATTATTTATCCATATTAATTTTTTGCAATGGAAAAGTTAGTTACAAAGATAAGAAACAAAACGCAAAAAAAGAAGTTAATGGCTTCAGAATATACAAAAGCAACAGGGCAAAAGTTCAATTCAAAGAATGATTTATCATAATTTAGTGCTGTTATTTAACTCCCAACTCACAAAAATCAATAGCCGAAGCTGATGACAACACACACTTTCTGAGTTTTTCAGCCTCTTAGCCAATTTTTAGTAAGCTAGAGAATAGTTAAACTCAGAGCAAGTAAAAAAATAAAAAATTGAAAATTGTATGCCTCAGAAGTATCTGTTTTAATTGTCATGTTAACACTGTTTCAAACAGGAGGTTCTCCCTTGTACAGGGTCCTGGATTCACAGTGCATCCATTTTGCAGACTAGTCCTCATTGAATTCAATTTTCAATTTGTTAAAATCAAAACAACTACTTTCAAATTTTCCCTCAGATATAGTCCAATATCGTCATATGTGAATAAAAGCTCACAGGAGGTTCACCCTTATTCAGGGACCTGGAGCTGTTTAAACCTCAATTAATGGACTCAATCATCATCAGGTAATATCAAATCTAAACCAAATCAAATTAATTTCAAGGAATAATGGACTCAGATAGATATAGCTTTATCAATCACGCATTATCTGAAGCAGAACTGACATTTGAAGCTAAGATTGAATCCTCACAGCCAAATTTAATAATCACAATCTAAGTTAGGTAATGTAAAAGCTAGAATAAAATAAATTAAATTTAAGGGAAAATGGGCTCAGATAGAATATAGCTTTATCAATCATGAATTATCTGAAGCAGAACTGACATTTTAAGCTAGGTTTGAATCCTCACAGCCAAAATAATTCTAATTAAAAGAATAATTCTCAAATTGCAGATCAGATCAAGAAATTCAACCATAATTATCCATACTTCATTGATGAACTCAGAAGCGCGGATAAAGTAGGATCCTCATCTCCGAATTGAGAAAACAAACTTAAACACGAAATTATAAATCAATTTTAACTTTTGCCATCTCTTGACACAAATCATACATTAAAAATTCGTGATCTGTAACACTGAATGGCTGTTTCAATCTAGCACAGGCATTGGGGCTTTTTTCTTCAATTGGTTTCTCAGATAAGCCCGGGGTAGCAACGTGCATCGATTTAGGTCAAACAGAAACTTAACTAAAAATCATAAAAATGGCTTCAAAACAAAGCAGAAGAATCATTACCCAGCATTGGAGATATACTACCTAACAGAAGAGGCGCCGACTTATGAAATTTGTGTACGAGAGAAGCATCCATTCTACAATAAACGGCCGAGCATGGAGTTAATATAGAAAAAATAGAGAAACCCTAACACTTGGAGGGCAAGGATCCAACGGCTTGATTAGACCAACGAGGCAGCGCCTTTCATTGTAGCCTTTGATTAAAGGGAACGCAGAGCAGGGTCAAATTCCCATCCCAGCGTTAGGTTGGTTGTTAAGCCCATAGTCAGGCCCAGTAATTTGGTCCTGAAATTATATAATTTTCTCCTTTACAGCTGGGCTTCGTGGGGTACGCTTGGCATGGCCCTTGACACATCTTCCGTTGCGATGCATCGCAGCCTCCTCTGCTAGTTTTCGCTATTTTCTCTCCTTATATTTATCTGTATCTGTATTGTAACCATTTCCACCATGGTCGTTCCGATCAACGCAACACCTGCTGTTTCGCCCCAGTCCTCCTTGCATTGAGCGATAACCACCTGTGCATCTGGTACCGAGCGGTAGGTTACCTTTTTGGCTGTGCAGATTTGATTTACTTTTTCTTTTTTCTTTTTAAAAAAAAAAAAAAAAACTAGAAATAGCTGTTGAGATTAGAGAACATGTATGATTTGTTGTGCAACTAATTTAGTACATAAAATCCGCGATAGTTTATTTTGATTGGTTGTATAAGGAAGGTACTAGTTAATCTATTGATACGGTATGGTTTGAACAACTAGGTTTTATTTCTTCTATTAAAGTTAAATTCAATTAGGCTCAATACCCCTTAGTTATGCAAAGAAGTCCTAATTGTTCCTAATTATTTCAAATAAGCTCTTTCATTAGTCGAACTAACCACCCACTTAACTGAAAAAAGCACAAATAAATAGAGTTTTTTTTTTTTGATGGTCAGCGGCAAAGATTGCCACTAACAATTATATTGATAAGAAAATATAAGTTTATGTACAGAAATGCAAAATAGGCATCATCTCCGCCCTCCCTATACAAACCCTCTCAAGATGATGATTATTAAAATTGTAATATACATGCTAACTTCCCCAGATCACCATAAGTAAATGAACATTAAACGCTCCCATGTATTCTACGCAAAACAAGTCCACAATGATACATCCATTGTCGTATCATAGATCAATAGATTAACCAGTCGAGTTTTATTCGAGGAGAACCTTCTATATATTCGTCTCTCTCCAAAGGGCCCAAGCGCCTGCTGCCCAGATGACTCTCCAAAGGGATATCTGCTCCCTTGTCGCTCCCTGGTTCCCCACGGCCCAAATATGCCGTCTGTTGCTTTCGACAGTGGCCATATTGTAGTGTGCGAGAATCCCTCTCCAGAATCTAACTGCATAAATACAGTCCCACATGATATGGTCTGTTGTTTCCACACACCCCAATCCACACACAAATAAATAGAGTTAGTGCGTTTTAGGTTCCTCTGCAGTGTGCTGTGTATAAAAAAATGAAAAAAATTCTCAAACAGACGGGTAATGAAAAGAGGAACAAAAAGGATGGCTGATTACCTGTTGTCATATGTATTTACTATTTAAATCACTTCTTTAATCTTTGTAATTGTGAGTTGGTACCAGTGTTTTGGTCCCAGTTTCTTTAATCATTTCTCAGTTTGTTTACTGTAGGATATGATGCGAGCAGAATGTATACATTGTTGTATGTGGTGAAATTGGTTCAAAGAGCTGCACGGGACACTTGGTTTCTCAAATGAGTTGCTTAATTTCTTCATTTTGTTTTCGTAATGCCTTTCGCTGATATCTGTTCCACAAGATGATGGGGCTGAATATTCTGTATCAAATTATATTTAAGTTTGTTCATAATCTATGTTATAAAATGTGGTGGTTTTCAATGCGCTAACAGAAAATGGAAGGACAAAAGCAAACTATTGTAGGAAATTGAGCTTCTACTTTTGAATGACTGAATTTTTTTAATCTACCATCTTATTATTTTAAAATTTAACCTTACCATCGATTTCTAAAAAAATCCAATGTTACCATGGACGCAAACAATGCCTGCGTGTAAGGTTAAAATTTGAAAATAATAAGATGGTATATAAAAAAAATACGGCTGAAATGGCCTGAATTTTTTTGTTTATGTAAAGTATAACAGTTCAGCTTTTTATTGTGCGTAAGCATAATATCTGCTCCACCAGAATCCTACAGAAAGAATGCCAATTTGGTTCATGGTAAAAATAACTTCTAGAGACCAGGCAAGTGAATTTTGATGTGTTTTATTCTTATATTAATCCTTCTCTTTCTCTTTGTTGTTTAGGAGACATAATTTCTGATATGCAGTCACAAGACATACAGCAACTCTACTGCACCATCTCCAATCCCATAACACAAATTTGATTACATGACTAATCTCATTTTGTAAGAATCCTACTCCTAATTACAAAATTGTTCCTAATTTATAAATTTTTCAGGGTTTTGAATTTTGTGCCAGTCAGTGCAGTATCAGTATTGGTTCTATTAATTCATGTGAGTGGATAATGTGAGTGAATAATGAGAAGTAGAAACGGTTAAATGAAGTGATAAGTAAAAGAAAATGTGTCTCATTCATATAGAATTTACATCTCGGTTCATGATCCTCTCACTAAAACTGAGTTTTCGTTGAATTCTAGTTATTGTAGTGTGCATTTGACAGAATGTCATAAATTAAATGCATACGTGGGACATTGAACAATTGAGTAGCAATTCCTAGCACTCTCTTGGTTAAGAGTTTAGCTGAAGTTTGAAATTATCATTAATTGTCCTGTTAGAATTATTTAGGCTTGTGTGTTTTATGAATTCATCTTCTTAGTTTAACGATCCTCCTTATGTAAGGGACAAAAAAATGAAAGAAAAAGGAAATACTGGATTTTTCTCATGCTAATGGATGATTTAGTATAGATACTTAAAATTCAGTATTAATTATGTCAGTCTTGTCTGTAGTATGTATGTGGCTAGGCTGTTAATAGTTCAAACTTTTTGTAACATTGCTAGAGCGTATAAAATAACTGGCACAAGTAGCGTGTAGTAGATCAAATCTGTGGCAATCACACTTACAATTATATAATATCTGAATATTTTAGTGTTGCTCTGTTAATTATGCTCAATCAATTGTGTCGTAGACGCAATCACATTTCTAATTTAACCCAAACTGAAAGCGGAGGCTACAACAGTAATTATTATTAATTCTAAGAAACTTATTCTAAATACTCAATAATACATGCTTGTATATATACATGCTCACAGCACATGCATCCATATATAAACTCTACAAAGGAGAAATATTGCATATATTAATTAATTAAAGCCCACCAGACATGTACACCTTTTTGTTAGAACCATTTTCCATCTAGCTAGAGCAGCAACACTCAGGCAGCACTACTCTGGTAGTAGTGCTGATACACAGTGTGCACACTTGCTTTAGTTACGGGGTGCTTAACTGTCTTGGTTTGAGGCGGGTACGCTGTGACCACATGGCCTCCATACAACCTAGCAGCCTGGTAAGCATCAATACATTCTTCATTTTTACTAGAACCATTCTGTACCGGTACCAACTTAGGCAATGGCCATGCCTTCTCTTTACTCAGTGGAACGTCGCTGAGTTTATCAAATACCTCCTTTCTCAATTTAAGGTCTTTTTGTTTTTGGGAATTTGAAGTCATATTTTTGGAGCCTTGGAGGTGTATAGCAACTATTGATATATGAGGAGTTGATTTTGGTTGTGAAATGCTGTTAGCAGGGCTATGGGGGTTTTATAGCAGGGTCACTTGTTGTATGGTTGACTCTAAGTCAATGGGGATAGATATAGCCTTAGAGAATGTATGATTGTTATAGCATTGTTAGGTGGATTGTTGGGGTTTAACTTTCGGTTGTGGGGTTTTCTCGAATTCCATAATTAATGGAACGTGTCAACAGGAAAGGGACTTGGATAATTATGGAACGTGTCAACGGGAAAGGGACTTGGATAAGTTCAGACGGAAGGACCTCACGAAAGAACATTATTTATTTATTATTTTGAGGAAGGGACATAGCACTGTGGGTTAGGAAAAAAGTTATAGAATTGATGGCTATCCAAAAATCAAGTGTTCGATTCCTTCTCACGACTTAGCTGCTTCTGCAAAGGTGCTTGTTATGACAATATTATCAATATAAACCAGTGTTCTAAATAGCGTGCTATAGCGTTTTTGGACCCCAAACGCTACGTTATGACATCAAAATGCGCTATTTGCGCTACGGCCGCTATTTGTGCTATACAATATGAGTTTTTTTTTTTAAGCAATTTATATGGGTTTTAAATAAAGATAAAAAAAAATCTCAAACCGAATTTGTTGCTACTTGCTACAGATAATCAATTTGAAATTGGGAATAGAAATTGAAATTTGAATAGAAAAAAAGTCCAAACCGAAATTAAAATTTGAATAGAAAAAAAAAATAGATTATGTCATGAATCATGATGCTTAAGATATTTTTAATAGGAAAAATCGATAGTTTATGATATTACTGTGGATATTTTGAACCGCAATTTGGACTTTGTACGGGTTCAATATGAATATTATAATTTCTTAATTACTTTGGTGTTATTTATTGTTCTATGAGAGTTTAGATAATGTTGATATTTAGTACAAATATTGAATATACGAAATGTAAAAAAAAAAACGCTATTTGAAATAGCTTCCGCTATAGCTTTTTTTTAACCTTCCTGCTACGACGCTATAAACGCTATTTAGAACCTTGATATAAACCACCAAAGAAAAAAGCGTCGCTCTTCCTATTTCAGTAGTGGGTGGCCAAGTCCAGTGCAAGAAAGAACATTTTTTTTTTTGGATAAATATCATCTAATTATATGAAACACTTAGTAATGAAAGAGAGAGGAGGGATGATGATCCGATCCTTATTTACTAGTTATAAAATATTAATTTTTGAGAAATAAGTGGAGGTGAACTTTATCTATAAACTGCTCAATTTGTGTAACTTTCAAATCCGAATGTAATGTAGATGAAGTAAACTTTTATTTATTTATGCCCCCCCCCCCTCCCCCCCCCCCCCCCCCCCCCCCTCCTTTACATACACCTGTCTGCTGTAGTAGAGGTTAAATGGCTATAGGTTTCGAGATTAAGATATTAACATAGCTAATTTAATTTTATGTAACGCATAATTAATCAAGATAAAATGTAAAAGTATATGATTTATGTGTTACATGAAGCCAAAACAGCTATAAAAATTAATAACAATAGCTTTACCCAGGTTTCCTTGACCGATTATCCGACAACTCTTTTGAATCCATGGCATGGATAACAAAAATCAGTTGACACTTAAGTTTTTACATGATTTAGATGTTTCACTATAATATATATTTTCCAATTCCTTTTAACAAGATGAGGGCTTGTTACTTATATTTTTTCAATGAAACGTTCAAATAGGAGAAAAATTAATCAGAATGTATTAAATGTCGGCCTCCCGAATATTTGATTTGATATTTTATTCGGTTCATTGTAAAAAAAAAAATGGCGTAAATAAATTTGTCTAAGTCATCAATATTTGATCAGTAGTTTAATTTTTTTTTTTTTTGATAAAAGTGGAGGAAACCCACAGGTTTCATTAGAAACTAATATCGGTTACAAAATTTGACACTAAGCTAGCACCGCAACATAATGTTTGAGCTAGTACCAGTAACTATGGATCATAACAGGATAAGTTGGAAATGGACAGAGGGGGAAGTGTTCTCTACATCCTCAGCCTATAAAATCCTACACATGAAGGGAATCAGATGCCCTTACCACAAAGTGTTGTGGAAACTCAAGGTACCGTTAAAGCCTTAAAGGTGAAGGTTTTATGTTGGCTCATTATAAATGATAGCATTTTAACAAAGGAAAACCTACAAAGAAGAGGGTGTACGGTACAAGGAGAATGTGTAATGTGCATAAATAATACACAAGAATCAACAGATCACTTACTTTGGGAATGTACGGCGGCATGTGCGTTCTGGTGGGGGTTTTTGGCGATGATCAACTTGCCGATCCTGCCGAGTAATGCACCCATTGAGGAAATTTGGTGGGAACACCGGAAATCACTTCAGGGTGCAAGAAGGAAGAAATGGGACGAGGCATGGACAGCGAGAGTATGGACGCTGTGGAAAGAGAGAAATCAGAGGATTTTCTCACAAAAAAGAAAACAAATGCATAGATTAATAGATGAAGCAGTCCAAGAAACCACACTCTTGGAAAATAATTGCTAAACGAAGTTTAGTAAGGAAGAGAATGGGCACAGAGGACCATGCTCGTTCATTCACTACCTAGCTTAGTGTTTTATTTAATAGTTGAGAAATTATGAGTGTGTAAAAACATTATGTAAATATTCTTTTTATTTAATATATCGTCAGCCGGCTACTGGCTAGCTGTCCTTAAAAAAACAAACAAAATACACTGCTTCTAAAGTAACTAAAGATAATAGCCTAAACAACCATAAGCCACATCAAAAGTAGAAAGTATTATAGCAGATTAGTACATCAAGACCTAAAAAATTACAGTACTGAATTACTAGCTACATAACCACTATCATCAATAGACGAACTTGAGACAGAATCAGAGGAAATAGGGGGTATTAGACCAGCTGCAGCATCAATGGTCCTATAAGCAGCCACGTCAGCTAAGTAATCTTCGAAGTCAGATCCTTCGAGTCCATGACCAGGATCCGACCTCCATTGGGAGCTTACCCTGTCTGGGGTATCAGAATCTGATATTTCTATTATACTGTCTTCCTGATTCAAAGAACATACATCAAAAGGTAGAATGAGAGTTAGTTTAAAAAAAGAGTTATCTTGTCAAGCCTTACACCAAAAAAAAGCAAGTGATATTATAGAAGAACCAACTGCTGTACATGAGTATCATCAAAACATAATTTATTCCGAGTTACCTATACAGTCCACATAGTAGCTGCTCGAATTAGTTCTAACAACAAGCTGTCCTTTGAAGGGGCAGGAGGTGTCACCTTGCCATTCTTTTTTGGCTAAATTAACCATGGATAATAACTTACTATTCTTAATTAATTATAAAAAAAAAATTGGAGGGGTCTTTGCTGTCCAAATTGAATCAAAGTTTGTGTTGGGTATACACCATACTCTAACGACACATAGAGGGAATGTTCTGAAATTTTTTTGGTTGTAGACCATTTCCAAAGGAGTTGATCAGGGGCAGTGGTAGATGGCGCAGAGGAAGAAATATACAACTAATTAATTATAAAATGAATTAATACAAGCTTCTTTTAGTCTGTACGGCGACTTTACTATCTGAAAAAATAGTAAAAAAAATTTGAAAAAATATAAAATTTAGTTTGCAAGTACATATTCATATGGATATCACATTGAACGGTCGGATCGACCGTTAGAATTTTAAAAAGTACCATATTGAGCCGTAGTACACTAGCCATCCGTGCTATGCATAGCACCATAGCCTCACTCTTTGTTATAACTAAGAAAATATAAATCAAATATATAATATATTTTAACTAACAATAACATATTTAAAGAAAGTTCTAATTTAAAATTAAAACTAACGAATCAACAAAACCTCCACCCTTTGTTATATACGTAAACAAAAAATTTCTAAGGAACCTAATATATAACAATTTGGTCGTATTTTACTCGACTTTTTTTCATACAAAATTTTGTACGCAATATGTATTTATTGTATTGATAAAATCCCACCGGTACTTTACAAATCAAAATCAAAATCTACAACATTTTCAATCAAATCGATCAGATTAACACCCCCCAACCAATAAAAGTTACAAAGATATAAAAAGTAATTTTTTAATATTAACATGTTTATTTTGAATTAATGACTATACTTATACTATGAAATAAAAGTAACAAAGATATAAAAAAGATTTCCAAACACACAATATACCAATATTCTGAAAGACAAAATAAAATTATTTTATAATTCAAGATGAGATCGCATCAACTTTAAACAAATAATATCCAATACTAGAATCTACATATTCGAATTCGTTCTCAGCCTGATACACAAACTGCTGATCTAGCTAATCACAGCCGCCTGATTAAAATCAGAGCGGCCAGGATCCTCTTACATAGAAGAAACATCATACATATGAGGTAGATCCTGCAACTTATGGTACATCGGAGACAGAGAGAAGAAAACTTAGGGTTTTCAACAGCCGCCCCCAATCCCTCCTCCCTTCACTCAACTGAAGTCAACTCCACCATTTTCATTTCTTGTAATCCTTATTCCCAAGTAATACCTCTCTCTCTCTCGGTTCTACCTTCTTGAGCGGAGACGAGAATGAGGGAGAGTAGAGGAACCGGAGCCGAGCGGATCCGATTGGAGCCGAGAGTGGGATATCGTCAGAATTTGAAGTATAGAGTTCCTATTTCAATTAGAGCGAAACGGTGAGTAGATCCGGTTGCCGTCGGAGTGCAGCGGCGGTTGAAAGCAGATCCAATCGTAGAGCGAGATGACGATTAAAGTACTAGGGTGATCAACATCTCGATTGGAGCGCGACGGTGAGTAGATCCGGTCATCGTTAGAGCGCGGTGGCGGTTGAATAAGCGAATCCGATTGTGGAGCGAGATTATTACGGGAGGATTGGAATATTATATTAGTTTAGAGGATTTTATGAGAATAAAATAATAAATTTAGGAATTATGGTTATTTAGTCCATTGTAAATATATTTTTTTATCAATGAAATTGTTAGTAGGCATTTTAAGCCACTAACTTAAAAAAAAAAGTTTTAAATTAATCTGTCTAACACAAATTCACTGCTCAGATAATTTCGTCAATAACAATATGTATACTCTTTTGATTAGCTTTTGGTTGATCTCTCATATTGGATAGAACTGTAGAAGACAGTTCTATGATGAACTAGAAAATTGATGGTGTAATTTTAAATATTTCAGTCAAATGAAATGGGCTTCTAGTCTTTTTTTAAAAGAAAATGTATACTCTGTTACCTCTCTTATTTTTTAAGATTTTAAAAATGCGTATGTGCCCTCCAAAAATATATATTATATTGTTTTATTAAATTTGAAGAACTCTAATATTTAAATGCTGAATATTAGTTTTTTTTTACTTTTACTTCAATGGTCACACACTTCATATAATTTTTTTTTTAAATTAAGAATAATAGCATAATTTTATTAAATCATCTGTAAAGATTTAATCTTTTAATTTTTGGTGGAATCATGAAAGGATACCCTGATTTTTTAGATATCAATACAAACAATAACATGAGGACTAACCTTCCAAAGTTTTAAGTAAGATACTATAATTTATATTGACATAAACATTACACACAGAACACAATACATACCCATCTAATTAAGTACACGGGACAGATCTACAGTCTTAGCAAGGGGTGCTAAGCCACTCCTCTGATTTTAAATTTTTTAATAATGTATATTGAAATTTAATTGAATCTTTTTTATTCAAGTTGATTTTTAATCATCTAGAGTCCAATTAAGTTGATTTTTCTTCTTATATTTTTATAGAGTTCAGCCTCTCTCATAAAATGTCAAATATGTGCATGTAGCTTAGCGGTTAGAATTTTATTTGATAGTTGTGTAGACTTGAGTTTAAATTCTGATTATGCATTTTAAGTTTCAAATTCTCAAATTAAATTTTCTAACAGTGAATACATACACGATTCCATGTGCTAGATAAACTACAATAGTACAAACTGATAGAGAAAACAACTATCCCACAAGGTTACTCTTTTGGAGATCATGGGTTAGAAACTGGATGGAGGAAATCTTTTGTTGTAATAATAAGAGTATTAAGGGTCCGACTAATTGTACCCAAGGAGTTGTACTCAGTTTTTACCCAAAAAAATTGTCATTTAACTTGCGCGAATACTGTAAAACTCTATAATCAATACTGTAACTTCAACAACAAATCATGTATAATACCTAGTTCAAAATTCTAACAACCCAGGTGGTCCCAAGTTAGTTGAAAACTGTTAGCAACTTGAAAACTAACTGTACTTCCGGCTGTACTTCCAGCTTCTAGAAGATTTGAAAAACAAACCACTTCCAAAACTGTCATTTGACTTGCGCGAATACTGTAAAACTCTATAATCAATACTGTAACTTCAACAACAAATCATGCATAATACATAGTTAAAAATTCTAACAACCCAGGTGGTCCAAAGTTAGTTGAAAACTGTTAGCAACTTGAAAACTAACTGTACTTCCGGCTGTACTTCAAGCTTCTAGAAGATTCATCATTTTTTTTTAATTTTTTTAATTTTTTTAATTTTAGAAAAAAATTCTTCATTGTTTTTCTTCAATTATTAATATTTATATATAGATCTATATCATATAAAATAAGACTTCAATACTGTAAAATTAGCAAATGCAAACTATAAAACTAATATGTGAACTACAAAACTTCAATACTGTAAAATTGGCACCTGAAACTATAAAAATAACATATACAAACTATACAATTTCACTAGTCACAAAAATAACTGTTCACAAGCATAAACTAACTGTAGCAAACACAAACACAAACAATGATTGTTGACACGCATAAACTAACAGTAGCAAACACAAACAACCACAAACAATAACTGTTCACTAGCATCAATACAATAAAACACATTGGAATTTGTTACTTCATAACTCTCTGGTGCACGTTATTTGGATGAGTGAGAAGCTTCATCGCTAGAACCACACGTTCTTTCAAAATATCATCCTGCAAAAAAAAAAAAACAATTGTGTATATTATATAATGTGAAACAATTGTTAAATATATATTATGTAAAACTGTTAAACATATCATGTAAAAATAATACACTTCAATACAATGCATATATTTTGTAAAATAATACATATATCCTGTAAAAATGTTGAGTATATCCTATAAAATATTGTACATAACATTTAAACCTGATTGATAGATCATATAAAACAATGTATATATCCTGTAAACTTATTGAATAAATACTGAAAATTAAAATCAGTAAAACCATTAAACAGATTTTGTAAATTTTCCATAGATCCTGTAAAACACAATATATATCCTATAAATCCATTAGATAAATACTGCAAATTTAAATGAGTAACACTGTTAAACAGATCCTGTAACTATTGAATATATCCTGTAACTATTGAATATATGCTGTTAAAAAGATATACTGAAGTATAACAATATGTCATAAAACCACTGTAATTGTCTATATTACATAATGTAAAATAATTGTATATATCCTGTAAAATCAGAAATTCAGATAACAAGAGATCAGTGAAAACAATTACATATATCCTGTAAAATAATAGCTATATTATGTAAAACTGTTAAGTATATCCTATAAAATATTGTACATAACCTTCAAAATTGATTCATCTTGTAAACACTGTATATATCCTGTAAACCTATTAGATAATATTGAAAATTTAAACCAGTAAAACTGTTAAACATATCCTGTTAATTTTTCATATATCTCGTAAAACACTGTATATATCATGTAAAACACTGTATATATCCCGTAAAACACTATATATATCCCGTAAGACATTGTATATATGTTGTAAATCTATTAGATAAATACTGGAAATTTAAATCAGAAAACTGATAAACAGATCCTCTATCATATATGCTGTAAGCTTTTGCATATATATACTTTCTTTTTCTTCGCTGTCGATAGGTAACTTTCTTTTTCTTCGCCGCCGCTCGCGCGTCGCTGCCGTCGTATGTCGCAATCACTGCCGCCGCGCATCGCCTCGCCTTGCGCGTCTCTCAGACATTTTATCAAGCAGTTGGCGTGCAGATAGTTTTACACCTCCTCCATGAGTGGTAAGAGTACCTATATATTACACTAATTTACAAGTAGCTATCAAAAAATCTAAAGTAAAACCATTAATTACCACAAATTACCAAAATCAAATATCCAAGAGATGATATTTACCTCGTCTCTCGTTAATGTCTCCAAATCCATGTCTCAGATGCTCCGTCTCATATTTGGATCTAATCGTCAGTGATGTCATGCCCAGATATATTGTGTAGGTCCAAAAAGTAAACCTATGGTTAATTGCTCATCGTTCTGCTACGACTCACAGTCACTAAAAACTGGAAAAAGAAAAAAAAAACAATTGTTAACTTATCAACCTGAAATCTACATCGGGGCTCCAAAGCTGTTAGATCGTGCACCATCTGAAAAACCAGAGGCCGTCGTGTTCCCATCTCTACTCTCTGACATTGAACCGAAACCCCAGGAGCGCTTCCAAGAGCGAGCTCTTTCCGTCGGATTGGCCACAATGGCCACGATTTCAGGGATCGGGAGCTTTTCTCCAAAAGCAACCGCTGTAGCCTGGAGGCAGTTGTATGCTTCGAAACGTGATTTGGTGGAATCAGAAGAGGTGTTACCGGAGGAGGAAGAGATGTTGTCCATCGCTGGAGGCGGAGCGCGGCGGAGCATGGAAGTAGCAGCGGCGGATGATTGTGATTTGGAACTTGAGGTTTTCATCGGGGTGGATGTCATTGTTGAGACCTAAGAAAGAGAGTGCTTGGAGTAGCAGGGTATAAAGCCTATAAGGGGTTTAGATTTGAAATTTCAAATGATAGACATGGTTACAGGGTATAAGCCTCGAGTGAACTACAAGATTTGAAATCAGAAATTTATTTTGAAGAAAACGGAGAGACAGATTGGGAAAGTTAAAAAAAAGGAAGGTCGTTAGAAGTAGTTTATAATCCGGGGATTGAGAGTTGAAAGTTTGACCGTTTGACCGTTTGAAAGTTGATTGGACAAGTATGGGTAAAAAATGGATACAGAAGGTTGGATACCAAAACCTTTTCTCTTTCTTTAAAGCGTAAACCAGAAAAGGAAACATTTTAACTGGTTCTATAAACGACTCAGCAACTTAATTAATTCTCAAAAAGCCCATTAAATCAGTTCTCTTCTGTCTGTGGTCCTCTAGTAACAGTTTTGGTAATAGTTATTATTCTGGGCAGCATGACTTTTGCTGTACTGGTACGTTCATTATTCCTTATACATAGTACCAGTTTGACAGTACAGATAATAAACATTATTTCGTCTTATTGGTAAGATATGTTGTCAAAACAGCCCCTCCATAAATGTTGGCTCCCTCATTACTACCGATTACACGACGGGTGGGCCCCACGGCCAGCCTTAGGTTGTTATTACCAGATACCTGTGTCTCCCATCCTCTCCTCTACACGGCAAAGAAGCTGAAAATGTCATTGCCAACCTTCTTAAAATCAGTTTGATGTTCCATTGAAAATAAAATTTTATGAATTGCAAGGTTTTATTTTTTTCTTGATGATAATTATGATGCATTGTAATGATATGTACAAGTCTTGACACCGGCTGACCAAGGAGATGTACAAGGACACAACTATCTCAACTAAATTTCACTCAAAGAGGACTAAGCTCTACTCTACAGAGCACAAAGAGGAGATAACTCAACTCAAAATAGGAAATTCGTATATAATCAAAAGCTGCCTTACAAACTAAGTTTGGCTTCTCTTATAGCCTTACATTAACCCTCAAAAGACACCTAGACATTAATACTACTTCAACTACTTTTTATTCTTCCAAAATAGTCTTAATTAACCTCCTAGAGACCCACAAACACAGCTTGACTAATCTGGAAACAATCACTCTTTTGACCATAATTAAAACACACTCAAAAAATCTCAACTAACTAATTAATAACACACAGCCCAAAACTGACCACTTCTCTTGACACGCCTTTTTGAGTATGATTCCTTCAGATTATGGACAAATGTAAAACACCAAAGTTGTAGATAATTTTGTAAACTTTCCACAGAACTTTGAATCACCTTAATCCGAGTTCGTATGAGCCCGATATGATCAAAACACTGGGGCGTGTCAGCAGGTGACAGTTTTGAACTAGTCTGATTTTGTTGTTGCATCCTGGGCCGTGTCAAGTCTGCTGAGTATAAAATATGTTGACTCTGGTCAACAGTCTGAGATTCGTATATGATGGCTTTCCGTTGTTGGTTGCTATCATCTGCTTATAAATTCTAATATATTGAGCTTAATTTGGCGTTCTTTTTTTTTACTCAGATATGCTTTTTTTTGGTATCAAAATTGATTGACCTCTTTGCAATTCTAATTAAGGTGCTACCTAACTTTTATGGGTACAACTCAATCATGTTCAAAGCAAAATGAACAAGTGCACTTGACTTGCGCGTGGTTTAAAAACGAGATGGAAATATTTCTTATGTGTTATTTATTATTATTAGATCTAACAACTCATACATTAATAACACACTGGAGATAAGTTGTGTTACATAATACATGAAACTCACTCTAAATTACAAAATAGTATCTATATACTATTTAATTAGCTCACAACAACAAGCACTCAAGCTATTAAAAACATATGTACATTAGT
Source organism: Carex kokanica (assembly GCA_025461125.1). Lineage (NCBI taxonomy): Eukaryota > Viridiplantae > Streptophyta > Magnoliopsida > Poales > Cyperaceae > Carex > Carex kokanica. The sequence continues at coordinate 1,016,289 of JAJGRX010001283.1, read as the reverse complement.
AGCTGAAGACAGTCGATCGAAGCAAAGATACACAAGCTAGAGTAGTAACTACAGACTGATATCTAGTTATGATTATGTTCATTTAGCAGAGGTAAGCACTTGACCAGGTAGCATGAGTCGGACGTTCAACAACTGTTATTGGTAGTGTTGGATGGATCGCATATGAGCAACCTCCATAACAATTATTTGCCACCCGGTTACAGTCGGTAACTTCTTCTTTCTGTGCAGAGCCTGGCTGTGATATGTTCTGAATTTTCTTGGCTTGAGATCACCAAACAGTGCAAACGCTTCTTTTGCTACCTTGCCTAGGTTGGCTGTGTTTGATGCCATGCTATAGAGAAGCTTTAGAGAAGGAAACTTTGAAGGGAGATAGAAAGATTATTAAGAACTTTATGGGTGCTTTAGATCTTTGGTTGCAAGGAATTGGAATTTCAGAATCTTTATGGGCGCTGATCCGCATTCACCTTTCTAACTTGGTATCTAATCTTTTTGGAGAAAAGACGCGTCCGCCTCTTCTCCTTGTATCTCATCACACTGGCCTCTCTGATGCCGTGGGTCCGCCATCCAATGAAAGATCAATGTTTGCCTGAAATATCAGTTGACTGGTTAAATTAAGTTCCACTACAGAAAAATTCTAAACATAAGAAACTGAAGGGTAATTAGCTAAGAGCTTAAGAGGTTGGGACATGAGTACATGACCATCCCATGCTGGCCCAAATAGACTAGCCAACCAAAAGGATGGATGTTTACCTGTTGTCATATGTATTTACTAATTAAATCACTTCTTTAATCTTTGTAATTGTGAGCTGGTACCAGTGTTTTGGTCCCAGTTTCTTCAATCATTTCTCAGTTTGTTTACTGTAGGATCTGATGCGAGCAGAATGTATACATTGTTGTATGTGGTGAAATTGGTTCAAAGAGCTGCACGGGACACTTGGTTTCTCAAATGAGTTGCTTAATTTCTTCATTTTGTTTTCGTAATGCCTTTCGCTGATATCTGTTCCACAAGATGATGGGGCTGAATATTCTGTATCAAATTATTTTTAAGTTTGTTCATAATCTATGTTATAAAATGTGGTGGTTTTCAATGCGCTAACAGAAAATGGAAGGACAAAAGCAAACTATTGCTAGGAAATTGAGCTTCTACTTTTGAATGACTGAATTTTTTTAATCTACCATCTTATTATTTTAAAATTTAACCTTACCATCGATTTCTAAAAAAATCCAATGTTACCATGGACGCAAACAATGCCTGCGTGTAAGGTTAAAATTTGAAAATAATAAGATGGTATATAAAAAAAATACGGCTGAAATGGCCTGAATTTTTTTGTTTATGTAAAGTATAACAGTTCAGCTTTTTATTGTGCGTAAGCATAATATCTGCTCCACCAGAATCCTACAGAAAGAATGCCAATTTGGTTCATGGTAAAAATAACTTCTAGAGACCAGGCAAGTGAATTTTGATGTGTTTTATTCTTATATTAATCCTTCTCTTTCTCTTTGTTTGTTTAGGAGACATAATTTCTGATATGCAGTCACAAGACATACAGCAACTCTACTGCACCATCTCCAATCCCATAACACAAATTTGATTACATGACTAATCTCATTTTGTAAGAATCCTACTCCTAATTACAAAATTGTTCCTAATTTATAAATTTTTCAGGGTTTTGAATTTTGTGCCAGTCAGTGCAGTATCAGTATTGGTTCTATTAATTCATGTGAGTGGATAATGTGAGTGAATAATGAGAAGTAGAAACGGTTAAATGAAGTGATAAGTAAAAGAAAATGTGTCTCATTCATATAGAATTTACATCTCGGTTCATGATCCTCTCACTAAAACTGAGTTTTCGCTGAATTTTAGTTATTGTAGTGTGCATTTGACAGAATGTCATAAATTAAATGCAGACGTGGGACATTGAACAATTGAGTAGCAATTCCTAGCACTTTCTTGGTTAAGAGTTTAGCTGAAGTTTGAAATTATCATTAATTGTCCTGTTAGAATTATTTAGGCTTGTGTGTTTTATGAATTCATCTTCTTAGTTTAACGATCCTCATTATGTAAGGGACAAAAAAATGAAAGAAAAAGGAAATACTGGATTTTTCTCATGCTAATGGATGATTTAGTATAGATACTTAAAATTCAGTATTAATTATGTCAGTCTTGTCTGTAGTATGTATGTGGCTAGGCTGTTAACAGTTCAAACTTTTTGTAACATTGCTTGAGCGTATAAAATAACTGGCACAAGTAGCATGTAGTAGATCAAATCTGTGGCAATCACACTTACAATTATATAATATCTGAATATTTTAGTGTTGCTCTGTTAATTATGCTCAATCAATTGTGTCGTAGATGCAATCACATTTCTAATTTAACCCAAACTGAAAGCGGAGGCTACAACAGTAATTATTAATTCTAAGAAACTTATTCTAAATACTCAATAATACATGCTTGTATATATACATGCTCACAGCACACCATAAGCAGCACATGCATCCATATATAAACTCTACAAAGGAGAAATATTGCATATATTAATTAATTAAAGCCCACCAGACATGTACACCTTTTTGTTAGAACCATTTTCCATCTAGCTAGAGCAGCAACACTCAGGCAGCACTACTCTGGTAGTAGTGCTGATACACAGTGTGCACACTTGCTTTAGTTACGGGGTGCTTAACTGTCTTGGTTTGAGGCGGGTACGCTGTGACCACATGGCCTCCATACAACCTAGCAGCCTGGTAAGCATCAATACATTCTTCATTTTTACTAGAACCATTCTGTACCGGTACCAACTTAGGCAATGGCCATGCCTTCCCTTTACTCAGTGGAACGTCGCTGAGTTTATCAAATACCTCCTTTGTCAATTTAAGGTCTTTTTGTTTTTGGGAATTTGAAGTCATATTTTTGGAGCCTTGGAGGTGTATAGCAACTATTGATATATTAGGAGTTGATTTGGTTGTGAAATGCTGTTAGCAGGGCTATGGGGGTTTTATAGCAGGGTCACTTGTTGTATGGTTGACTCCAAGTCAATGGGGATAGATATAGCATTGTAGGTGGATTGTTGGGGTTTAACTTTCGGTTGTGGGGTTTTCTCGAATTCCATAATTAATGGAACGTGTCAACAGGAAAGGGACTTGGATAATTATGGAACGTGTCAACAGGAAAGGGACTTGGATAAGTTCAGACGGAAGGACCTCATGAAAGAACATTATTTATTTATTTATTTTGAGGAAGGGACATAGCACTGTGGGTTAGGAAAAAAGTTATAGAATTGATGGCTATCCAAGAATCGAGTGTTCGATTTCTTCTCACGACTTAGCTGCTTCTGTGAAGGTGCCTGTTATGACAATATTATCAATATAAACCAGTGTTCTAAATAGCGTGCTATAGCGTTTTTGGACCCCAAACGCTACGTTATGACATCAAAATGCGCTATTTGCGCTACGGCCGCTATAGCGGTCTGCTATTTGCGCTATACAATATGAGTTTTTTTTTTTTTTGTTTAAGCAATTTATATGGGTTTTAAATAAAGATAAAAAAAAATCTCAAACCGAATTTGTTGCTACTTGCTATAGATAATCAATTTGAAATTGGGAATAGAAATTGAAATTTGAATAGAAAAAAAGTCCAAACCGAAATTAAAATTTGAATAGAAAAAAAAATAGATTATGTCATGAATCATGATGCTTAAGATATTTTTAATAGGAAAAATCGATAGTTTATGATATTACTGTGGATATTTTGAACCGTAATTTGGACTTTGTACGGGTTCAATATGAATATTATAATTTCTTAATTACTTTGGTGTTATTTATTGTTCAATGAGAGTTCAGATAATGTTGATATTTAGTACAAATATTGAATATACGAAATGTAAAAAAAAAAAAACGCTATTTGAAATAGCTTCCGCTATAGCTTTTTTTTAACCTTCCTGCTACGACGCTATAAACGCTATTTAGAACCTTGATATTAACCACCAAAGAAAAAAGCGTCGCTCTTCCTATTTCAGTAGTGGGTGGCCAAGTCCAGTGCAAGAAAGAACATTTTTTTTTTGGATAAATATCATCTAATTATATGAAACACTTGGTAATGAAAGAGAGAGGAGGGATGATCGGATCTGACCGATCCTTATTTACTAGTTATAAAATATTAATTTTTGAGAAATAAGTGGAGGTGAACTTTATCTATAAACTGCTCAATTTGTGTAACTTTCAAATCCGAATGTAATGTAGATGAAGTAAACTTTTTATTTATTTAACACCACCCCCCCCCCCCCCCCCCCCCCCCCCCCCTCCTTTACATACACCTGTCTGGAGTAGTAGAGGTTAAATGGCTATAGGTTTCGAGATTAAGATATTAACATAGCTAATTTAATTTTATGTAACGCATAATTAATCAAGATAAAATGTAAAAGTATATGATTTATGTGTTACATGCCAAAACAGCTACAAAAATTAATAACAATAGCTTTACCCAGGTTTCCTTGACCGATTATCCGACAACTCTTTTGAATCCATGGCATCGATAACAAAAATCAGTTGACACTTAAGTTTTTACATGATTTAGATGTTTCACTATAATATATATTTTCCAATTCCTTTTAACAACTACTACCAAGATGAGGGCTTGTTACTAATATTTTTTTCAATGAAACGTTCAAATAGGAGAGAAAAATTAATCAGAATGTTTTAAATGTCGGCCTCCCGAATATTTGATTTGATATTTTTTCGGTTCATTGTAAAAAAAATGGCGTAAATAAATTTTGTCTAAGTCGTCAATATTTGATTTTTTTTTTGATACAAGTGGAGGAAACCCACCGGTTTCGTTAGAAACTAATATCGGTTACAAAATTTGGCACTAAGCTAGTACCGCAACATAATGTTTGAGCTAGTACAGGTAACTATGGATCATAATAGAGTCAGTTGGAAATGGATGGAGGGGGAAGTTTTCTCCACATCCTCAGCCTATAAAATTTTGCACATGAAGGGAATCAGGTGCTCTTACCACAAAGTGTTGTGGAAATTCAAGGTACTGTTAAAGGTGAAGGCTTTCTGTTGGCTCATTATAAATGATAGAATTTTAACAAAAGAAAACCTACAAAGAAGAGGGTGTACGGTACAAGGAGAGTGTGTAATGTGCATAAATAATACACAAGAATCAACGGATCACTTACTTTGGGAATGTACGGCGGCATGTGCGTTTTGGTGGGGGTTTTTGGCAACGATCAACTTGCCGATCCTGCTGGGTAATGTGCCCATTGAGGAAATTTGGTGAGAACACATGACACTTCAGGGTGCAAGAAGGAAGAAATGGGATGAGGCATGGGTAGCGGGAGTATGGACGCTGTGGAAAGAGAGGAATCAGAGGATTTTCTCACAAAAAAATAAAATACGTGCATGATTAATAGATGAAGCAGTCCAAGAAATTACAGTCTGGGAAAATAATTGCTAAACGAAGTTTAGTATGGAAGAGAATGGGCACAGAGGACCATGCTCGTTCATTCACTACCTGGCTTAGTGTTTTATTTAATAGTTAAGAAATTATGAGTGTGTAAAAACATTATGTAAATATTCTTTTTATTTAATATATCGTCAGCTGGCTACTGGTTAGCTGTCCTTCAAAAAAACAAAATACACCGCTTATAAAGTAACTAAAGGTAATAGCCTAAACAACCATGAGCAACATCAAAAGTAGAAAGTATTATAGCAGATTAGTACATCAAGACCTAAAAAATTACAGTACTGAATTACTAGCTACATAACCACTATCATCAGTAGATGAACTTGAGACAGAATCAGAGGAAATAGGGCGTACGTATTAGACCAGCTGCAGCATCAATGGCCCTATAAGCAGCCACGTCAGCTAAGTAATCTTCTAAGTCAGATCCTTCGAGTCCATGACCAGGATCCGACCCCCATTGGGAGCTTCCCCTGTTCGGGGTATCAGAATCTGATATTTCAATTATACTGTCTTTCTAATTCAAAAAACATACATCAGAAGGTAGAATGAGAGTTAGTTTAAAAAAAGAGTTATCTTGTCGGGTCTTGCACCAAAAAGAAGCAAGTGATATTATAGAAGAACCAACTGCTGCAAGAGAAGGTACATGGGTATCATCAAAACATAATTTATTTCGAGTTAACCATACAGTCCACATAGTAGCTGCTCGAATTAGTTCTAACAACAAGCTGTCCTTTGAAGGGGCAGGAGGTGTCACCTTGCCATTCTTTTTTGGCTAAATTAACCATGGATAATAACTTACTATTCTTAATTAATTATAAAAAAAAAATTGGAGGGGTCTTTGCTGTCCAAATTGAATCAAAGTTTGTGTTGGGTATACACCATACTCTAACGACACATAGAGGGAATGTTCTGAAATTTTTTTGGTTGTAGACCATTTCCAAAGGAGTTGATCAGGGGCAGTGGTAGATGGCGCAGAGGAAGAAATATACAACTAATTAATTATAAAATGAATTAATACAAGCTTCTTTTAGTCTGTACGGCGACTTTTGCAGATTTGTTATAACTAAGAAAATATAAATCAAATATATAATATATTTTAACTAACAATAACATATTTAAAGAAAGTTCTAATTTAAAATTAAAACTAACGAATCAACAAAACCTCCACCCTTTGTTATATACGTAAACAAAAAATTTCTAAGGAACCTAATATATAACAATTTGGTCGTATTTTACTCGACTTTTTTTCATACAAAATTTTGTACGCAATATGTATTTATTGTATTGATAAAATCCAACCGGTACTTTACAAATCAAAATCAAAATCTACAACATTTTCAATCAAATCGATCAGATTAAACCCCCCCCCCGCCCCCAAACCAATAAAAGTTACAAAGATATAAAAAGTAATTTTTTAATATTGACATGTTTATTTTGAATGACTATACTTATACTATGAAATAAAAGTAACAAAGATATAAAAAAGATTTCCAAACACACACAATATACCAATATTCTGAAAGACAAAATAAAATTATTTTATAATTCAAGATGAGATCGCATCAACTTTAAACAAATAATATCCAATACTAGAATCTACATATTCGAATTCGTTCTCAGCCTGATACACAAGCTGCTGATCTAGCTAATCACAGCCGCCTGATTAAAATCAGAGCGGCCAGGATCCTCTTACATAGAAGATACATCATACATACGAGGTAGATCCTGCAACTTATGGTACATCGGAGCCGGAGAGAAGAAAAAATAGGGTTTTCAACAGCCGCCCGCAATCCCTCCTCCTCCCTTCACTCAACTCCACCATTTTCATTTCTTGTAATCCTCATTCCCAAGTAATACCTCCCTCTCTCGGTTCTACCTTTTTGAGCGGAGACGAGAATGAGGGAGAGTGGAGGAACCGGAGCCGAGCGGACCCGATTGGAGCCGAGAGTGGGATATCGTCAGAATTTGAAGTATAGAGTTCCTATTTCAATTAGAGCGAAACGGTGAGTAGATCCGGTTGCCGTCGGAGCGCAGCGACGGTTGAAAGCAGATCCGATCGTAGAGCGAGATGACGATTAAAGTACTAGGGTGATCAACATCTCGATTGGAGCGCGGCGGTGAGTAGATCCGGTCATCGTCAGAGCGTGGTGGCGGTTGAATAAGCGAATCCGATTGTGGAGCGAGATTATAATTATGAGAGAATTGGAATATTATATTAGTTTAGAGTATTTTATGAGAATAAAATAATAAATTTAGAAATTATGATCATTTGGTCCATTGTAAATACATTGATAAGAAATTGTTAGTAGACATTTTAAGCCACTAACTTTTAAAAAAAAAAGTTTTAAATTAATCTGTCTAACACAAATTCACCGCTCAGATAATTTCGTCAATAACAATATGTATACTCTTTTGATTAGCTTTTGGTTGATCTCTCATATTGGATAGAACTGTAGAAGACAGTTCTATGATGAACTAGAAAATTGATAGTGTAATTTTAAATATTTCAGTCAAATGAAATGGGCTTCTAGTCTTTTTTAAAAAGAAAATGTATACTCTGTTACCTCTCTTATTTTTTAAGATTTTAAAAATACGTATGTCCCCTCCAAAAATATATATTATATTGTTTTATTAAATTTGAAGAACTCTAATATTTAAATGCTGAATATTAGTTTTTTTTTTACTTTTACTTCAATGGTCACACACTTCATATACTTTTTTTTTAAATTAAGAATAATAGCATAATTTTATTAAATCATCTGTAAAGATTTAATCTTTTAATTTTTGGTGGAATCATGAAAGGATACCCTGATTTTTTAGATATCAATACAAACAATAACATGAGGACTAACCTTCCAAAGTTTTAAGTAAGATACTATAATTTATATTGACATTCATCATTACACACAGAACACAATACATACCCATCCAATTAAGTACACGGGACAGATCTACAGTCTTAGCAAGGGGTGCTTAGCCACTCCTCTGATTTTAAATTTTTTAATCATGTATATTGAAATTTAATTGAATCTTTTTTATTCAAGTTGATTTTTAATCATCTACAGTCTCCAATTAAGTTGATTTTTTTTCTTATATTTTTATAGAGTTCAGCCTCTCTCATAAAATGTCAAATATGTGCATGTAGCTTAGCGGTTAGAATTTTATTTGAGAGTTGTGTAGACTTGAGTTTAAATTCTGATTATGCATTTTAAGTTTCAAACTCTCAATTTAAATTTTCTAATTCTGCCCCTACACGACTCCATGTGCTGGATAAACTACAAGAGTATAGACTGATAGCAAAAACAACTATCCCACAAGGTTACTCTTTTGGAGATCATGGGTTAGAAATCAGATGGGGGAAATCCTTTGTTGTAATAATAAGGGTATTAAATAGTTGGGAGGCTTAACCGCCAACCTTTACTCAAAAACAAGATCACTCTTTGCAAAGAAAGACATTTCTTTAAAGCTTAAACCAGAAAAGGAAACCCTTTGAACCAGCAACTTAATTAATTCTCAAAAAGCCCATTAAATCAGTTCTCTTCTGTCTGTGGTCCTCTAGTAACAGTTTTGGTAATAGTTATTATTCTGGGCAGCATGACTTTTGCTGTACTGGTACGTTCATTATTCCTTATACATAGTACCAGTTTGACAGTACAGATAATAAACATTATTTCGTCTTATTGGTAACATACGTTGTCAAAACAGCCCCTCCATAAATGTTGGCTCCTTCATTACTACCAATTACCAGATACCTGTGTCTCCCATCCTCTCCTCTACACGGTAAAGAAGCTGAAAATGTCCCTGCCAACCTTCTTAAAATCAGTTTGATGTTCCATTGAAAATAAAATTTTATGAATTGCAAGGTTTTATTTTTTTATTCATGATAATTATGATGCATTGTAATGCTATTTACAGGTCTGCTGAGTATAAAATATGTTGACTCTGGTCAACAGTCTGAGATTCGTATATGATGGCTTTCCGTTGTTGGTTGCTATCACCTGCTTATAAATTCTAATATAAGGAGCTCAATTTGGCGTTCTTTTTTTTTTTACTCAGATATGCTTTTTTTTTTTCTTGGTATCAAAATTGATTGACCTCTTTGCAATTCTAATTAAGGTGCTACCTAACTTTTATGGGTACAACTCAATCATGTTCAAAGCAAAATGAACAAGTGCACTTGACTTGCCTGTGGTTTAAAAACGAGATGGAAATATTTTTTATGTGTTATTTATTATTATTATATCTAACAAGTCATACATTAATAACACACTGGAGATAAGTTGTGTTACATAATACATAAAACTCACTCTAAATTACAAAATAGTATCTATATACTATTTAATTAGCTCACAACAACAAGCACTCAAGCTATTAAAAACATATGTACATTAGTAGCTGAAGACAGTCGATCGAAGCAAAGATACACAAGCTAGAGTAGTAACTACAGACTGATATCTAGTTATGATTATGTTCATTTAGCAGAGGTAAGCACTTGACCAGGTAGCATGAGTCGGACGTTCAACAACTGTTATTGGTAGTGTTGGATGGATCGCATATGAGCAACCTCCATAACAATTATTTGCCACCCGGTTACAGTCGGTAACTTCTTCTTTCTGTGCAGAGCCTGGCTGTGATATGTTCTGAATTTTCTTGGCTTGAGATCGCCAAACAGTGCAAACGCTTCTTTTGCTACCTTGCCTAGGTTGGCTGTGTTTGATGCCATGCTATAGAGAAGCTTTAGAGAGGGAAACTTTGAAGGGAGATAGAAAGATTATTAAGAACTTTATGGGTGCTTTAGATCTTTGGTTGCAAGGAATTGGAATTTCAGAATCTTTATGGGCGCTGATCCGCATTCACCTTTCTAACTTGGTATCTAATCTTTTTGGAGAAAAGACGCGTCCGCCTCTTCTCCTTGTATCTCATCACACTGGCCTCTCTGATGCCGTGGGTCCGCCATCCAATGAAAGATCAATGTTTGCCTGAAATATCAGTTGACTGGTTAAATTAAGTTCCACTACAGAAAAATTCTAAACATAAGAAACTGAAGGGTAATTAACAGCTTAAGAGGTTGGGACATGAGTACATGACCATCCCATGCTGGCCCAAATAGACTAGCCAACCAAAAGGATAGATGTTTACCTGTTGTCATATGTATTTACTAATTAAATCACTTCTTTAATCTTTGTAATTGTGAGCTGGTACCAGTGTTTTGGTCCCAGTTTCTTCAATCATTTCTCAGTTTGTTTACTGTAGGATCTGATGCGGGCAGAATGTATACATTGTTGTATGTGGTGAAATTGGTTCAAAGAGCTGCACGGGACACTTGGTTTCTCAAATGAGTTGCTTACTTTCTTCATTTTGTTTTCGTAATGCCTTTCGCTGATATCTGTTCCACAAGATGATGGGACTGAATATTCTGTAACAAATTATTTTTTAGTTTGTTCATAATCTATGTTATAAAATGTGGTGGTTTTCAATGCGCTAACAGAAAATGGAAGGACAAAAACAAACTATTGCTAGGAAATTGAGCTTCTACTTTTGAATGACTGAATTTTTTTTATCTACCATCTTATTATTTTAAAATTTAACCTTACCATCAATTTCTAAAAAAATCCAATTTTACCTTGGACAATGCCTGCGTGTAAGGTTAAAATTTTAAAATAATAAGATGGTATATAAAAAAAATTCGGCTGAAATGATAGTGTCAGCCTGAATTTTTTTGTTTATGTAAAGTATAACAGTTCAGCTTTTTATTGTGCGTAAGCATAATATCTGCTCCACCAGAATCCTACAGAAAGAATGCCAATTTGGTTCATGGTATAAATAACTTCTAGAGACCAGGCAAGTGAATTTTGATGTGTTTTATTCTTATATTAATCCTTCTCTTTCTCTTTGTTGTTTAGGAGACATAATTTCTGATATGCAGTCACAAGACATACAGCAACTCTACTGCACCATCTCCAATCCCATAACACAAATTTGATTACATGACTAATCTCATATTGTAAGAATCCTACTCCTAATTACAAAATTGTTCCTAAATTATAAATTTTTCAGGGTTTTGAATTTTGTGCCAGTCAGTAGAAATGGTTAAATGAAGTGATAAGTAAAAGAAAATGTGCCTCATTCATATAGAATTTGCATCTCGGTTCATGACCCTCTCACTAAAACTGAATTTTTGCTGAATTCTGGTTGTTGTAGTGTGCATTTGACAGAATGTCATAAATTAAATGCATACGTGGGACATTGAACAATTGAGTAGCAATTCCTAGCACTCTCTTGGTTAAGAGTTTAGCTGAAGTTTGAAATTATCATTAATTGTCATGTTAGAATTATTTAGGCTTGTGTGTTTTATGAATTCATCTTCTTAGTTTAATGATCCTCCTTATGTAAGGGACAAAAAAATGAAAGAAAAAGGAAATACTGGATTTTTTCTCATGCTAATGGATGATTTAGTATAGATACTTAAAATTCAGTATTAATTATGTCAGTCTTGTCTATGGTATGTATGTGGCTAGGCTGTTAATAGTTCAAACTTTTTGTAACATTGCTAGAGCGTATAAAATAACTGGCACAAGTAGCGTGTAGTAGATCAAATCTGTGGCAATCACACTTACAATTATATAATATCTGAATATTTTAGTGTTGTTCTGTTAATTATGCTCAATCAATTGTGTCGTAGACGCAAACCCAAACTGAAAGCGGAGGCAACAACAGTAATTATTATTAATTCTAAGAAATTTATTCTACATCAGTAATTATTAATTCTAAGAAACTTATTCTAAATACTCAATAATACATGCTTGTATACATGCTCACAGCACACCATAAGCAGCACATACATCCATATATAAACTCTACAAAGGAGAAATATTGCATATATTAATTAATTAAAGCCCACCAGACATGTGCACCTGTTTGTTAGAACCATTTTCCATCTAGCTAGAGCAGCAACACTCAGGCAGCACTACTCTGGTAGTAGTGCTAATACACACTTGCTTTAGTTTGACGCGGGTACGCTGTGAACACATAGCCTCCATACAACCTAGCAGCCTGGTAAGCATCAATACATTCTTCATTTTTACTAGAACCATTCTGTACCGGTACCGGTACCAACTTAGGCGATGGCGATGCCTTCCCTTTTTTCGGTGGAAAGTCGCTGAGTTTAGGAAATATTTTTGGAGCCTTGGAGCCTTGGAGCCTTGGAGGAAATATTTTTGTTTTTGGGAATTTGAGGTCATATTTTTGGAGCCTTGGAGGTGTATAGCAACTATTGATATATGAGGAGTTGATTTTGGTTGTGAAATGCTGTTAGCAGGGCTATAGGGGTTTTATAGCAGGGTCACTTGTTGTATGGTTGACTCAAGTCAATGGGGATAGATATAGCCTTAGAGAATGTATGATTGTTATAGCATTGTAGGTGGATTGTTGGGGTTTAACTTTCGGTTGTGGGGTTTTTTCAAATTCCATAATTAATGGAACGTGTCAACAGGAAAGGGACTTGGATAAGTTCAGACGGAAGGACCTCATGAAAGAACATTATTTATTTATTTATTTTTGAGAAAGGGGAGGTTAGGAAAAAAGTTATAGAATTGATGGCTATCCAAAGATCAAGAGTTTGATTTCCCTCAGGACTTTGCTGCTTCTGCAAAGGTTCTAATAAAGAAAGAACATTTTTTTTTTGATAAATATCATCTAATTATATGAAGCACTTAGTAAAGAAAGAGAGGAGGGATGATTGGATCTGACCGATCCTTATTTACTAGTTATAAAATATTAATTATTGAGAAATAAGAGGAGGTGAACTTTATCTATAAACTTCTCAATTTTTGTAACTTTATCTATAGCGAAAACATCTACCCCACAAGGTTACTCTTTTGGAGATCATGGGTTAGAAATCAGATGGAGTAAATCCTTTATTGTAATAATAAGGGTATTAAATAATTGGGAGGCTTAACTGCCAACCTTTACTCAAAAAACAAGATCACTCTTTGCAAAGAAAGACATTTCTTTAAAGCTTAAACCGGAAAAGGAAACCTTTGAACTGGTTCTATAAACGACTCAGCAAGTTAATTAATTCTCAAAAAGCCCATTAAATCAGTTCTCTTCTGTCTGTGGTCCTCTAGTAACAGTTTTGGGAATAGTTATTATTCTGGGCAGCATGACTTTTGCTGTACTGGTACGTTCATTATTCCTTATACATAGTACCAGTTTGACAGTACAGATAATAAACATTATTTCGTCTTATTGGTAACATATGTTGTCAAAACAGCCCCTCCGTAAATGTTGGCTCCCTCATCCCTCATTACTACCGATTACACGACGGGTGGGCCCCACGGCCAGCCTTAGGTTGTTATTACCAGATACCTGTGTCTCCCATCCTCTCCTCTACACGGCAAAGAAGCTGAAATTGTCCCTGCCAACCTTCTTAAAATCAGTTTGATATTCCATTGAAAACAAAATTTTATGAATTGCAAGGTTTTATTTTTTTATTGATGATAATTATGATGCATTGTAATGCTATGTACAGGTCTGCTGAGTATAAAATATGTTGACTCTGGTCAACAGTCTGAGATTCGTATGTGATGGCTTTCCGTTGTTGGTTGCTATCACCTGCTTATAAATTCTAATATAAGGAGCTCAATTTGGCGTTCTTTTTTTTTTTACTCAGATATGCTTTTTTTTTTTCTTGGTATCAAAATTGATTGACCTCTTTGCAATTCTAATTAAGGTGCTACCTAACTTTTATGGGTACAACTCAATCATGTTCAAAGCAAAATGAACAAGTGCACTTGACTTGCCTGTGGTTTAAAAACGAGATGGAAATATTTTTTATGTGTTATTTATTATTATTATATCTAACAACTCATACATTAATAACACACTGGAGATAAGTTGTGTTACATAATACATAAAACTCACTCTAAATTACAAAATAGTATCTATATACTATTTAATTAGCTCACAACAACAAGCACTCAAGCTATTAAAAACATATGTACATTAGTAGCTGAAGACAGTCGATCGAAGCAAAGATACACAAGCTAGAGTAGTAACTACAGACTGATATCTAGTTATGATTATGTTCATTTAGCAGAGGTAAGCACTTGACCAGGTAGCATGAGTCGGACGTTCAACAACTGTTTTTGGTCGTGTTGGATGGATCGCATATGAGCAACCTCCATAACAATTATTTGCCACCCGGTTACAGTCAGTAACTTCTTCTTTCTGTGCAGATCCTGGCTGTGATGTTCTGAATTTTCTTGGCTTGAGATCGCCAAACAGTGCAAACGCTTCTTTTGCTACCTTGCCTAGGTTGGCTGTGTTTGATGCCATGCTATAGAGAAGCTTTAGAGATGGAAAGTTTGAAGGGAGGTAGAAAGATTATTAAGAACTTTATGGGTGCTTTAGATCTTTGGTTGCAAAGGAATTGCCTATGGCTACCCCTTTTATAGAGAGGTTTACTGCGTCTATCTATTGATGCCGTCAATGGTCAATACTGCGATTGAATCGATCCACATGTCTAAATTCGTATCAAGATAGATAAATCAATACTTATCTCATCTAATTGTAAGATGTTTGTTCAAGCAGCCTATTTTAGATTCAATGGTCTGGATTAATTGGATATAGACCTGTAGTGTGCTGGCACATAGCATGATACGCGCAATCGAGATGATACGTGTACACTTTCAACGAAAACCCTTCAAAGTTTAGGACTATGTTTTTGCATTAGTATACGAAACATTAGCATACACAACATTACCGAGATAGAACTATATAGATTGAGATGAAGATTGATGGCAAGAATAATATCCCATGGAAATTGGAGAATATAACGACTGATCATGACCCGGCACAATAATACCGTCTTTAAAAAGTGAGATGCCATTCTTTTCACCTACACCTCAGGGGGATAAGAAAAAAGGGGTTGCTCAATTATTTTCACCTACACCTCAATGTGCTTTGATCTGCTTTTGTATTATATACTGAATTGAACAATTATTCGTTTTTACTCGTGGCTAAGTAAGCTAACAAGGAAGATACAGGATAACTATATTGTGAAAGTAAAATCTTAAAATGAAAAATGATAATATATATGTTCGCTTAAATTAGATAATTATTTAAGGATATATAGTTTCATAAGGAGGGTTCAAATGCCCCATTGTTTCATGTCTCAATCATACTCCAAAATTTTTATCTTCAATTTCAAAGTTGAAACAGATGATCCAAACCATTCAACATGATATCCACGTTAAAAAATGATTGGAGACAAAAATTTATATTTTTTGAAATTTTTTTACTATTTTTTAAGATAGGTACAAAATCACTATTTTTCAGATAATTGTGGATCATCTAAAAACAATAATTTTGTACCTATTTTAAAAAATAGTAAAAATTTTAAAAAAAATATAAAATTTGGTCTCCAATCATATTTTAACATGGATATCATGTTGAGCGGTTCGGATCATCTGTTTGAACTTTGAAATTGAAGATAAAGATGTTGGGTACGATTGGGACATGAAGCAATGGGGCATTTGAGCCCTCCTCATAGTTTCATACCATGATGATAAATAAGAATCACAGCTAGTACAATTAGTTGAATTTATCTTCTATTAAAAGATTGTGGGATTGAAACTAACATTGAAAATTTTAAGATTTTGATCCTTACATCATGGTAAAAACTAAAAAACATGATGTTTTTCTTCTTACCTTAAGATGATGATAATATGTTTGCATAACATAGATAAATATTAAGGAAAAATTAGTTGCTTCTTACCTTTTCTTCTTCATGTGTCTGATCTCTTAGAATAAAAAAAAATAGAGAATGGTCTGTTCTGTCATTTTCTTCACTCTCTAAAACAGAAGCATTGTCATAAGGTTTTTCAGGAGAACCCTTAACTAAAATATAAAGATAATAATTAAGAACGAGTGAGGCTATGGTGCTATGCATAGCACGGATGGCTAGTGTACTACGGCTCAATATGGTACTTTTTAAAATCCTAACGGTCGATCCGACCGTTCAATGTGATAACCATATGAATATGTACTTGCAAACTAAATTTTATATTTTTTCGAATTTTTTTACTATTTTTTCAGATAGGTAGAATTTTGATGGTCCAGAATTTTCAAAAAACACTGATTTTTCTACCTATCTGAAAAAATAGTAAAAAAATTCGAAAAAATATAAAATTTAGTTTGCAAGTACATATTCATATGGATATCACATTGAACGGTTGGATCGACCGTTAGGATTTTAAAAAGTACCATATTGAGCCGTAGTACACTAGCCATTGGTGCTATGCATAGCACCATAGCCTCACTCATTAAGAACATACGTTTAAAACTTCAGAAACTTCAAGAACATGGTACTGAATTAATCATAAAACACTGACAACTCAAACAATCAACAAGAACTGTGTTAAATAAGTAAATTCATGATTATGTATAAGCCAAGGCTATATATTTGAACCTTCTGTCTCACGCTCTAGGATGCTTACCAGTTAAGTCTTGTAAATAGATCATATCATAAAAGTAGTAATATATTAAGTTTCACTGAATTGTATACCGTATCAATCTCCGTTTTATACAAAATCCAATTTAATACTTGATCCTTATGGCTACAAGCCTACAACACATAATGCCACTTGCCTTCTTTTTATTTTTATCCCTTTATACCACCAAACTAAAGCATATAAATGGAATATTCATGTGATTTTTATTTACTGCAAGCAGATGTATGGAATATTCAAGCTTGCACGCGGATTACTCGTGATACGCATTTTTCTTATAACCTCTCTTTTCACAAACTTTATGCCTACTATCTAAGATGCTTCAGGTAGAAGAGCACACATGCCAGAAAAAATGATAGCTTGGAGTATATGTAGGCGGTACCAAATTAGAAGAACTTATTTCTTGTGAACTTTACTGGTACTCACAGTTTGGATGAATGGAGAAAAATTTACGCACAACAAAGATGCATTCTAATAATTTTTTTAGTCAAAAAAGTCCCTTACAAAATTATAGTATTCACAATAATTTTTTTAGCATATTATTTATTAATTAACTTTCATTTTTCACTTAATATTGGTTGTTCTTGATTGCATATTAATAAGCTCTTACACAACCATTATTGTGTATACTCGAATGTATATTTGATCCTTATCAAAATTTATATGAATTAGAAAATATGTTAATTACTTGTCGAAATTTACAGAAAAGGATATTAAAACAAAGATGAAGGAATAAATAATAATTGATGAATGATGCCATTATAAATGTGTTCTATTAATTATATGAATGATCAGAGATTACCTCATATTATAATAATATAAACTAAAGTTACTTATCAAAATTTACAGAAAAGAGGCCTTTAAACCTTCTTCAAAAGAAAATTGCTTTACTTCTATTAAATAACGCAATAAATAGACTTTTTTTTTTTTCTATAAAGAAAAGCACCTTTTAATCTTTTCTTAAAGCATCTCACCAATAATTGTTCAAACAGATTCCCATGACTTTCTTTAATTCTATATTACTATCATAGATTTCAGTACTTTTATTGATTTCTATAACAACATATAATGAGAAAGCTAATCCAAACAAATTGATATCTTAAGCAGTGAGCAGTAACTAGCATGAGGACATTGTACAAAGTTTTTTGTACCTAGCTCAGATTATGTAAAGAAATATAAAAGATGCCTCCACTTAACTGCTCTCAACTAATTAAGCTCACATAATTAATACATGACATATATAATACACTGCATGACTTTAAAACTCTCAAGTTCAGAAACACATACAAGTCACTTAATTACTACAAGGGGCTTGAATTTGTGGATGTTCTACTTCAACATGATATAGAAAGAGACGACCCAATTAATTTTCTTCAACCTTGTACAACATCCTCAGGAGGTTGTCTTTGTTTGGTAGTAATAACCATTGCTCCTAGGATTAGTAATATCATTAGAGTACTGCTGATATGTTGCCTTCTTTTTTGTTGAATATGTCGTATACACAGTCCCACCGTACATCCTTACCGCCTCGTTGCTGTCAATATCCTTGGGCGTGGAATCGTATTGACGGGTGGTTCCGGAAGCCGACCTCTGCTGGTTGTTGCTTTCGTAAGTCGAAGAATAGTCCTGTCCTCCTCGCCTCATGCCGAAGAAGTTGAACCTTCTAACCTTGCCAATGTCTCTTTGATGTGCCATTTGAGGAAAGGTTAATTAGTGTATTAAGGGATTAATTATGTGCTAAATCTGTGGATTAGTTTGTGCACTGGCTTTTGCTTGATGATAACTAACAATGGGTGGTGATTTATAGGAGGGTTAATGTTGAATATATGGTTGACTTGGGTCAAGGTCTAAAATTCGGTCAAGTCTTAAATGGCATATGAATTCGGTTCTGGATGGGTAATTATTATCATCCTAATATACTACTACTAAATTATTATTGTTATCATTCTAATGTAAAATTATTATTACTACTAATATTACAATTATTATTATTATGATTCTAATTGTTATTGCTAGAATTATTATTAGGATTATTAATGATAATTTCGCCCCAGTAAAAAAAATACTTTTCTTTTTTTACAAGTATATATACGCACTCGATCTTGATATCTATAAACATATAGTACTGAGCGAGGATGTTTGGTAGAAAGCAAAAATGTAATAAAACAGGAGATTGATCTAATTCTTCCAGATTTTTCCAGATTACTTCGGATTTTCATCTGAATTATAAATTTAATATGTAACACATCACTTACAAAGTTACTGTTTTAGATGAAAATCATGTTCATGATAGATCCCAAAAGTTTCTGTTGAAAAATAAAACTCTTAAAAAAAAAGAGCATGAAGAAATATGAGTCCTCTTATATATAGTAATAACTAATAAATAAGATAATAAAATCAGATAGATGAGAAAATTGATGATGTCACTACTACAGAAATGGTAATCGTACACTGCACATCGTACACGGTTTTGTCAATTTTATATAAAAATCGTGTACCAAATTGGTTTTTTGAAAGCCCGAAAAATATGTGGAAATCATGTATGGATATTTATTAAAGAATCCGTGTAGAATTGCTTGAAAAAAATGACCGTGTAGAATTTATTAGAGAGCTACACGGATATTCAACAAAAATCCGTGTATGAATAGCTACACGGATTTTTGATAATAAATCCGTGTAGAAAGATAAGAATTGTACACGGCTATTTATAAAACATATCCGTGTATGAATGGTTAGAGAGCTACACGGTTTTTGATCAAATATTCGTGTAGAAAGAGTAATACTACACAGATTGTTTTTTAAATAACCGTGTATGAATATTTAGAGAGCTACACGGATTCTTAAGTATAAATCCGTGTAGAAAAGTCTTTGTAGGGTTTTGTCCAGTAAAATTAATTAGTATTTTATTTTTGGTATAAAATGCCTTCTCCTTCCAGCGCCGTTTTGATCAAGTAATTTATACTATCTCTCTCTCGCTCTCTCTGTATTGAATATTGATCTGATTTCTGCAAAGGCTAGCAACTGAGATCTGAGATCTTTGAAGTTTGTATTTTCTCCTCTCTATCTTTCTAAGGTTAGTATATATATATATATATATATATATATATATATATATATTCCTTTTCTTCCTCCAATTTCTGTTACTTATTGTTGCTTATTTAGGTCATGTTATGCATGCTTGATTTCTTAAGATAATGTAAATAATTAGTGTATTGTGGTCCAATAACCGACCAATTACTTTTTCTTGTTACTAACTAATACCAAATTATAATTGTAGTATGGACCAAAGCAGAAGCATTACACCAAGGAGCAAATCGACGATGTCAGATGTATGTAGGCAAGGTGGTTTCAATTAGAATTTTGTAATGATAAATAAGGATTTGTATCATTTTGTAATGCTAAATATGGATTTGTATAATTTTGTATAATTTCGTGTACATGAATTTTAAATTGCTATCTGAAAAATTTAAATACTGGTTAGCAAAAAAATAAAAAATAAAAAAAATTATAAGACAATCCTACATGGATATTTAACAAAATTCCGTGTAAGAATAGTAATTTATAAAATAATCCGTGCACGAATACATTTCTACACGGATTATTGGATAAATGTCCGTGTAGGATTGTTTCCTACACGGACATTTATCAAATAATCGGTGTATGAATCTATTCGTACACAGATTATTAGATAAATATCCGTGTAGAATTATTAAGAGAGCTACACGGATATTTAGTTGAAAGTCCATGTAGAAAGAGAAGAGCTACACAGATATTTAGTAAAAAAATACGTGTATAAAGATTAATCGTACATGGATATGAGATTAAAAGTCCGTGTAGACAGAGAAATCGTACACGGATGTTTAGGTAATATCCGTGTAGCTCGGTTATATGGAGAGCGACACAGGCAGGTATTCGTACACGGCTGTTTATAAAATAATCTGTGTAGAAATCGTTACAATCGCACATGGGTAAATATCCGTGTGTAATTATTTGCTGATTCGTACACCCTCACAGCCCACACGGCAGAAAATTCGTGTAGCTCCTTCATTTATGTCCGTATGCAATTTCCTTTTCTGTAGCAGTGTGTGACTTATGTGAAAAGTCTTAAAACTTAACTCTCTTTATGGAGTACGGACTTAAGGATTAAATTTATACTATATTTCAAGTAATTTTTCTGTCCAATATCGTTAAATTATGGTTTATATAATATTGCCAAGTTTTTCAAATTAATATATTATCAATGAATCCTCATCCTTCTTTCAATGGACTTGTACTTTTTCCTCCAATTCTGCTTGTAATATATAATTTTAACTATTTTTATTTGTTGAATGGAATTATAATTAATATACATTTTGTCTAGCTACTACTTTAACAAATATTAAATAAATAGAAACAATTAATGTATACATCTAGTTGCAATTCGGTAAGGTACTAAGGTATGGATCGGATGAAAATCACTGTTAAGTTTTTAGATAATTTTGGACCATAAAAAATAGTGATTTTGTATCTATCTAAAAAAATAGTAAAAAAATTTCAAAAAATGTAAAATTTGGTCTACAAGTCCATTTTAATATGGAGATCATGTTGAGCAATTCGAATTGACTATTTGGACTTTGAAATCGCAAAAACTGACTCGTTATAACTTAGGCTGAAATTATAACGTTATGACATTAGTTGGAGTCTATATATATAATTTTATTTTTCATATTACCATATAGGTAATGGGTACAAAATAGTCTTTCCTTACCTGTTAAGCTAACGAAAAAACATCTTACTCATACCCATACCTGATAAACTAATGAAAAATAATCTTGCTCATGATATTCGTCTTATCGAATACGATATAGATCGGACAAACGGAAACACCACCCACTCGCTTTTTCTAATTGTTGGAAAATACAAGGGAATGTGGTACCTTGCTGCCTCTACAGAATGTTTTTTCTTTTCAATTAAAGGCTAAAGACTGTGACACCCATTTGCTCATTCCCTTTGTTTGTTCCTAGCACAGTGCTGTCCACTCTTTTTTAAAATGACTGTTTTTGTAAATCTTTTCTAAGCAATAATAGAAACAAAGGATCTCAAGAGCACAACATGAAAATGAAGAGGATTTCAATGTCAGAAATTTTTAGTGGCACAAAATATTATAAACTTACTTTTTTTATTACATTTTTAAATGTTTACATTCAAATATCAAAATTCAAGCTGTTCATTTCGCTCATGAACATGAGCGATGCATGCATGTGAATTTTTTTATGATATTTGGAGTACATTTATACTTTATCAAGTGGTTAAAATAAAGTTGAATGCATTAAAATTAATCAATTATAATTAACTAAATTTGTTCATCTTTATCACTAGCTTGATGTAGTTTATAAATGACCACATATCATGAATGTATCAACCACTAAATTCAATAAAAATATTGATGTCGTTCTTGAGGCATCAACATATAATTAAGTTATCAACGCTCAAAACAAATTCAACATATAATAAAGTTATCGATCAACATACGCATGCACAAGTTGCCACTCCATAAAGTAAATCCATTTCTTCCATGCTTAATTTTTTTTTTTTTTTTTCAAAATGTATGTTTGTTTTTTAAGGTTTTTGATCCAAATCTTGTACCGCTAAAAATTAAGAGAAATAATTTGTCTGCCTAAGAAAAAACTAAGATAATTAATTTCGAACCTATAGTTAATATATGCATATGGGGATATTGAAGCAATGTAGCAACTGACTTTGTAATTTTTAAACCTCTCACTTTGTAATTAAATTATACAATTTATTTTAATGAAATCATAGTAGTCGCTTTAATTACATGTCAACTAAAAAACAAAAGGCAAAATCATTCCAAACTCGCCCACTAATTAATAAGCACGCATCATGCACAAACCTTCTTTCAGAAAGTATGAATCATGTTTGAAAAAAAAATTGTGCACGATTCACAATTTTTTGAAATATTTGTATAACATTTACACACCGCGCATCCTCATTGATGTATACGATCAATTAATTTTATCCCAGACAAATGTTAGCATGCCTTATAAACTAATTTAATTATAATGTTTCAGCAAATTATTTTTGTTCAAAAAACTATATATACAATTATATGAATTAAGAGAATATTGTAGCTGCCCCACAAATTGATATAAAACTAGAGGAATATATATTCATATAATTATGAGAATATTGTAGCTGCCCCACATATTGATCAGTTTAATTAGCTGCAAATTTTAAGTGCAACTCTCTCTTTCTTAAAAAGAAAAGTGCAAGCGTACTTTAAGGGACTGAAATTAGAGCGCGAAGTTTCCAGTTATGTGGAAACAGCAGAAGCAGGGGAATTCAGATCCACGGCAATACCTGACTGAGTACGATGAGATCTCAGTCGTCAGATTTAACTTTGCACGAATCTCAAAGCACAAATAATACTGCCCCCTCCAATCTCCCGAATAGGCACCGGCTGAGAGTAAATCTGATTTATCGTACTCAGTACGGTAACACAGAGGATACAGGTCCGAAGCAGGGGCGGACCCATGTTGGTCCATAAAACTGCCCCCCCTACCCCCTAGACAAAGACAGTTGTTTGAGGCAAATTAATAGTTCATTTCTATTTATTTTCAGATTTTCTAATAGCAAAGAATAAAAATAATTAAATTACAAAAAATAATACCAGCATAATTATTTGACATAATAATTTTTTATAACTTTTTTTCTTTTTTTTTTAAGTACAAAATAGTTTATGGCAAAAAAAATATGAGTTTCCGATCCGATTTGGCCGATTTTGACCGATTCATCTGATTCTAATAAATTTAGTATCCGATTAACTAATGAGTTTGAATCCGATAATCTATTTGAATCTAATTTTTGCCCCCTTAGTAGAAATCATGTGTCTGCCGCCTCTGCGACGTGTGTATATTTTTTGTGTGCGTGTGTGTGTGTATATATATAATCGATTCATAAAAAGTTTGTAAAAATAAAGTCGATTTATAGAAATGGGTCTCCAAGGTTCAGACTAGGCATGAAGAAAAGGTAATGAGATATTTTTTGTCATTATTGATTGCACTTGCACTATTATTATATACAATATATGATGACGAGAATCACGCTTTGATTTTTATCATTAAAATAATACTCTTCGTGTGTGAGAAATCGTGACCCACCAGCTAATGCATCATATATGTGAATCATGTACAACTTCTTTCAGTAAAGTATGAATTATGTTTAATAAAATTTTGTTCAGGATTCACACAGTTTTTGAAATATTCGTAAAACATTTACACACAGTTGATGAGCGATTTTGGAATAATAATTTATTTCAGACGATTATTAGCATATATGCATCATAAACTAATTTATAAAGTGTATCGACTGATTTTGTTAAAAAAAAAATGCAATTATTAAAATCATAGTCGACCTAATTAAGTAAACTTAAATTAAAAAGCAAATGGTAGAAACTTACTCAAAATTGCTCATATTTTTATTTCTTTCTCACTGCAAGCAGAGGTGTAGAATATAATATTATAGCTAGCAGATTTCTCATAATTAAGATGCTCCAGGTAGATGAGCACACATGCCAGAAATATGATACCCTAAAAATTAAAATATATGTTGGTGGTACCAAACCGAAGATATTCTCTTGTGAAGTTCACTGGTCACAGTATAAATGAAAGGAGAAAAATTTACCACAACAAAGATGCATTCAATGATTCAAATAACTTTTTGAGTCAAAAAATTCCCTTACAAAATTTGAGAATGGGATGCCGTGCTTTTTAAATTCCTACTCTTCACTTGTTATTTTCTCTGTCTCTCCTCTTTTTTCTCTTTCACGTGATTCTTTTTCTCTCTCTTTCTTTTTAAAGAAAGATATAGAGAATAAGAGTACGTTTGTATGAGAGTTAGAATAGCTAGAATAGTAAAATTTGAGGATAGTAAATGAGAATAGAGAAAAAATAGTGATATTCAGATTAGTGTGAAAATGGTGATATTTTGATTAGTAAAAATGTTGTTTGGATTGTACATGTGGAATAGTGAATAGCTGTAACCAATAAATAATAGTGTTAACAAGGTGTTAATTAAGAGGAAAGATAGGCAAGTGATATCTCAAATGAATTGTCACGACATGGAGAATGGAGATAGGGGAAGTGGTGTCAAATTTGTCATTTCGAGACTGTGTTAGCAGAAATCCGAAAAGGAAACATTTTTTTTCTCTCTTCATATTTCTGAATAGTAGTTATTCCAACATTTACAAAGAATAGAGAATAACAACTATTCTAGATATTCCGAATAGCAAAAATGTTGTTTGGATACACATTGCTATTCCGAATAGCTACTATTAGCCTATATTCTTGTGTCATCCAAACATGACCTAGAATAGCAGGAGACTTTTTTTCTATAAAGAAAAGCAGCAGAGTCGGACCCCAAAATTTGATCATACACAATAATTTGTTAGCATATTATGTATATTAATGAACTTCCATTTTTCAGTTAATATATCGGTCTTGTTCTTGATTGCATATTAACATATAATGTCATATATATAGTAATTAACTGTAACTTTTAACAAAACTTACAGAGGAAGGGGTCTTAATTTAAACTTTGTTTCAAAAGAATATTGCTT
Source organism: Carex kokanica (assembly GCA_025461125.1). Classification (NCBI taxonomy): domain Eukaryota; kingdom Viridiplantae; phylum Streptophyta; class Magnoliopsida; order Poales; family Cyperaceae; genus Carex; species Carex kokanica. The sequence goes on along the minus strand of JAJGRX010001283.1, from coordinate 990,698 downwards.
TCCTTCTATTTAATAGGGCAATAATTAGATTTGGTTTTTCTATAAAGCAAAGCATGCACCTTTTATCTTTTCTTAAAGCATCTCACCAATATTTTTTTTGTTCAATACTTCCGGACGGGAAGCCAATTCAAACAGATTCCCAAGACTTTCTTTAAATTTATATTACTATCATAGATTTCAGTACTTTTACAAATTTCTCTAAATACATGATGAAAAACTAATCCAAACTAATTAGTATCTTAACCAGTGAGCAGTAACTAGCATGAGAAGATTGTACAAAGTATATATTTTGTAACTAGCTGCTCAAATGATCTCATGCATGTAAAGAAATTATAAGAGATGCCCACATTTAACTGCATGCTCTCAACTAATTAAGTTCACATAAAACGGGACACAACATACACTTCATGACTTATAAGCTCTCAATTTCAGAAACATACACTTCATGACTTATAAAAAGTTCTACTTCAACATGATGTAGAAAGACATAACCTAATTTTCATCAACCATGTACAACATCCTCTGGCAGTTGTCTTGTTCGGTAGAAGTATAACTAGTAGTTGTAAACTTGGAATAGTAGTTGTAATTATACTGATTCTTCTCAAGATTTTGACCATGGTAGTAGTAGTCATTGCTCCTTGTAGGATTATTAGTATCATTGTAGTGCTGATATGTTGCCTTCTTTTTTGTTGTATATGTGGTATACGCAGCCCCACCGTACCTCCTGACTGCCTCATTGCTGTCGATATCTTTAGGCGTGGAATCGCATTGACGGGTGGTTCCGGAAGCCGACCTCTGCTGGTTGTTGCTTTCGTAAGTCGAAGAATAGTCCTGTCCTCCTCTCTTCATGCCGAACAGATGGCTGAACCTTCTAATTTTGCCAGGTGCCATGAGGAAAGGTTAATTAGCTAGTGTATTAAGGGATTATGTGCTAAATCGGTAGATTTGTGTGTGTACTTGGTTTGTGCTTGATGATATCTAACAATGGGTCGTGATTTATAGGTGAGTTAATGTTGAATACTTAGTTGACTTGGGTCAAGGCCGCCTAAGATTCGGTCAAGTCTTTAATGGAAATCGATCGGTTCTTTGGATGTGTGGTTATTATCATCCTAATATACTATTATTAATTTATTTATTTTAAGTAAAGCTAGAAATCAAATCATTTAACTTTTTAATATTTTCATTCGGATTTCAAACCTACAACCTCTCTCACGGCCGGAGAGTATTACCTTTATTACTGGACAAACTAATATAATATTATTATTAATAAGTGTTATTATAATAATAATAATTATTATTATCATTCTAATGTATTATTACTATTACTAATATTATAATTATTTTTATTGTTGTTATTGTTATTATTGGAATTATTGGAATTATTAGGATTTTTATGATGTTTTCGCCCTAGAAAACATATTTTTCCTTTTTCAAAAGTATCATACGTACTCGATCTTGAACATATGACAGTGAGGATGTTTTGATAATTCTGCTATAATTATTTTTTTCAAAACAGGAGATTCTAAATTTTTTGCAAAACAGAGTATATAGAATTAATCTGCTATAATTCTGCTACAGCCGCCATACCCATTCTCTCTCCTTTCCATAATTTTCAGATTACTCCGGATTTTTTCATCGGAATAATTTCTTAGGGATCTACTGCGAACATGATTTTGCTGTCTTCTGTGCATTGGGTAATTGGAAGAGATCGATAGACCGGGAAAATGAAAATCGCATCACTCAATAGCAGAAAATATGCCGAGGAAAAACAAATGAGGCCGGACAAAGAAACGAATTAGTGCATGTGTTGGCTAGACAAAGAAACGAATCACAAAGAAACAAATGAGGCCGGACAAAGAAACGAATCGCATCTCCTCATGTACAGCACGTAGTTGCATGCGTTGTCCCTAACGGCCGGCATTTAGGCTGTGCTCCAATAATTGTATTAGAGAGGGAGGGGAAGGGAGGGGAGGGAAAAGGCCTACACCCCAAATTGGGGGTGACGATTTTGGCTTCCGCAGGGTTAATTATTCACCTGCTCTGTCTTTTCTTCCTTCCAAAATTGAATTGTGGAACAGGTGAAAGTTAAAAATTTCCTCACCCTCCCCTCCGCTAACCCTAATTGGAGCACAGCCTTAGAGGAGGTTAATATGGAGTCTTTTAAAATTTTAATTCTAAATAGTTTGATATTCAATTATAAAAATAAATCTCATGTGTACGTAAGTTGTTCTTAGTAGAAACAAAAAACTTAAAAATAAATAAGTGTCTATAAAGTAAATAGAAGAGTTAAGAGATACTTGACACGAGATATGTTTATGGAGTTTGGCACTAACACTTATGTCTCCGGGGCTTCGCAACATTCGAGATGGCACGTATTTCTTTACCAAATAAGAAAGGAGTACAAGGTGGAACTGGTGAACCCCTACAAACTCTGGGAAGTCACACGGCCCGAGCACATAATTGGCTCTTGAGCACTAATGGCTCTAGTGTTTGAACACACAGGAGATCTCACACAAACCACTATAATTCTTACACAAGATTGAGTATGATAAAGTATGCTTGAGATTGTTGTAAGGATATTGAAGTTTGATGCACAAGCAACAATGGAGAATTCTAAATCTGTTTTGAAAACGTAATATTGCAATTTGAAGCGGTTAAATTGTTATCTCAAACCTAAATTTTGTTTCTATTTATAGAGAGAGAAACAAAATAAGGTAACTAGCATCAACCGTTACAACGGTTGATTAACTGTTATAACGGTTAGTTCTAGTTAGTTGATTTGGTTGTGCTGGAAACCCTAACGCTCAATAAGCGTTACAACGATGGTCATAGCGCAACTCTCTGGATATTTTTGGAGTCCGAAATGAATTGTTCAGTTACAATGCCTGATTAACCGTTGTAACGAAATAAATCAATTACTTATGTGGATTTCGAATATGAATTGCTCCGTTGCCACGCTTTCTTAACCGTTATAACGGTTTAGGTCAATTACCTCAATCTCAAGTATATTTTACCAATTTCATAGATTTCTAATTAATACACTAATCTTGAGTTTAGTCTTCTTAGTTCAGTCATTGGTTCATTGTAGTGCATCCTTGATATGTGTAGCATTTGATGATGCTTTTGAAATTTTATATTATCATGAACCTGTATAATATCTCAAAATGAAAAACTGTAAAATTCAACAAATATATGTTTTGCAAATATAGTCAAACAGACTAAGTAGATTATTGCATAATCCAACAGCGTATATGATTTTTGAAAACCATATTCGGCTGTTTAATACAAATATGTGTATGTTATTATGTGTACACGATTTGTTTTTAAGAACGGTGTATGATTTTTATTTTTTTATTCAATTTATAAGTGGTTTGTATTCAAATTTTCTACCTATTAAACATACAATAGTACACATTCATAATTTAATATATTATTTTACATTTATAACATATATAAATCAATCATATTCATTCAACATTCGACATATAGTAAACAAAATTTAATATTTAACCTACAACATGATAAAACATGTTACATATACATCAACAAAATAATTCAACAAACATATTACATATATATCATTAAACATGTTTCACAAACGTACATCAACATACATATGTATCCATAATTCAAAAAATAATATTCAACATATATAATTTTTAGAACATATATGTTTTATCTGTTCAGAATCAGTTTGTGACTTATTTCTTGAAACTAATTCGATATAAAACATGTTATAAAAATTAATATATATAAAAAAAAACCCAAACTCTTACTTTTTGGTATGTGATTACTGCCCATATTCAGTAACCACTAACCGACTTTTCAACAACAACAAAAAAAAAAAAACTATTTTACCAACAAGAAAATAAAATCAAAAATAAAGAAAATAGAATCCGACATTCTAATCTTGTACACGGTTCCCGTGTCAGGTTCTACTTTGGGTTGAAGTGGATTAGAATTGTCATTGATTTTATTATTCCCTATCATAATTTGCAAAATAAATTCAAATCATGCAACAAACATTGTAGTGTGACAATACTCATTTTCAAACATTTTAATTTTTTTTTCTTTTCAAGAGTAATTCAGATTGGAGTGATTAACACATGTCAAACTCAATAACTTTGCATAACAGCCTTCAACAACTTGACATAGATTTACGTGAGTAACACATGTCAAATTCAAAATAAATCGGAACTTAAAAAATTAACACAGAAAATTAAAAGATTATTGAGTGCGGTATTGCTTTGGATAATAACACTATGCCATTATTTTTAATTAGAGATATTGTGAAATATTGACGAAGACAACTATATATCTTGGAAATCGATATAAAAGTAAAGGATTATATCATCATAATTAAGAGAATGTTGTAGCTGCCCCCACACAGCAAATTTTAAGTTAAGTGTCTCTTTCTACAAATATAAATAGAGAGAAGTGCAAGCATATGCGCGAACTTTCCAGCATGGAAATCACATAACGGATTTTGATTTGAAACCGATGCGTAAAATATTGTAAAAAAGAAAAAAGAAATTAAAAGCGATCTATAAAAAAGGTTTCTATGATATAGATCCGACTTGAAGAAAAGGTACTAAATCTTTCTGTTATTATTGATTGCACTTGCATGATTATTAAATATATATATATGATTACGAGAATCAGCTCTTGATTTATTGATTAAAGTGATATTTTTTTACGAGTCCGAAACTCAATTACAAATTACTAGTATCGTGCCCGTGCGTTGCAACGGGGACATTATAAAATTGAATAGAATATGAAGAGACCATTTTTTTTACATTCACACAAAATTAAGAAAAAATATATTTAAATGGAAATAAAAGACACAAATGAAAATATATTTGAAACAAAAGCTAATATGTAATTTTATTATTGCTATTAGTTTTTACCATGTAAATTCTATATTTGCAAAATAAAAGAGAAACAACTTGAAAGTGTTTGAAAAATAAAACTAATTAAACATTTTGAATTATTGTTGTTGAGTTGGAACTTGAAAATTTAAATTTTTAAATAATTTGATTGCCTAGCTTGCAGCAGACTTGAGAACTTCAAAATTTCAACTTTTTTTTATGGTTAATTTTTTTTTGCTCAACCGTAAAAGCAAATAAATTGCATAAATATACTCTTAGACATAAATATCAATGGGTTCAAGATAACTTTCTAATTTAAAAAATTTGGAATCCTATAACTTTCTAATTAATGTTGATAGTATGTATCCGATAACTTTCTTTAGACGGAGCAGATAGTATGATTTGGAAAATTGTAATCCTATATCTTGTTCCTTTTCAATGAAAGGACAATTTGATCCAAAAAAAATTTTCCCCTCACCTCAGATTTGCGTTAATTTGTTCTTAAAAACTTTAAAATATTTTAATTTTTATATGTACTCACTCTTTGATATGCGTAGCACATTGTGATAGGAAAGCAAACTTACCAGGGAGAATCCAGTTGAAATTCAGGTCTAATAACTTCCTCACGCTATCTAATTGCAGGCTAATTGTACTCAATTCATGCAAAATGAGTTCAAAAACAAAGATCAAAACAATAGCGTTTTAATACTTTCAACAAATGTAGGCCAGTCAGATGAATTATTTACTGATCCCTTACACGATTGTTGGTTGTAAATAAGAACCATGTCGAGATCACCGGTTTCTCCTGTGTATAAAACCTTCATTGGTCTATAATACAAACACACTGAACCCTGGTGTTATGAAAATTGGTCTTACTTTGGTATGGCCTGGTGTATGGACAAGCTCAAAGTCGGATCCAAGGTCAATGGACCATATGCAGCTTTTTCTCTACATCTTCAGTTCTATAATCCACTTGTTTCAATTGAATCCAATATTCATCATCTATTTCATCAAATCAGAGAAAATTGTTCCATACCAAGTTGTATGGATTGTATTAAAAAGGCAGGTTGTAGCAGTGCCAATACCAAGAAGCGAATTAAGATCAAGTAAGAACAAAAATTTCCATCTTATGGTAGTACGATAAAGGAACGGTGTATGTACTTGCATCTCCTACATGCATAATCCTCTCACATTTAAACCGCCTGGCCCACTTATCATGCTCTGCTATATCATCCCTGATATATTAAATTTGGTCTGGTCAAACTTAATTTTAAATTTCAGTTATTAGGAAAGTTGTCCAAAGATCACAATTAGTTTCCTTATTTGATCATACTTATGAGTAAGGGATGATAGAAATATGTATGTTTCTATTCAAAGGCTGGTAGGCACTCATTCAATAACCAAGTGAGCTTACAGTAGTTTTCTACCTCAATTTGCAATGGGAAAAAAAGAAGTAAAGAAAAAGTACTTGAGGCTCTTTGTACCAGGAAAACTTATACACCCACCCTCAATTTTTATAATTTACATGGAATCCCTTTTGGAAGGAATAATTTACATGTAAGCCCTTTGCAGTTGTACCAGGGACCCTTTGTACCAGAAAACCTGATACACCCACCCCTAAATTTACAATTTACATAGAAGCCCTTAGGAAGGAAGAATTTACATAGTTGTAGCAGGGAGAATTTCTCTATATAATCATGATCAAAATTCACAAAAGATGATTATATAAGAAGTATATGGCACAATCTAATGATAAATGAGGCTTTTCATAGTTCACACCAGGCTTGATGTGGTAACAGTAATGTATTAAAAAAAAAAGATGAAGATGTTCTAAATTTACAACTGTTGTACAAGGTAACAGAAAATATTATGGTCTGAAATTCAACATTTAATAATTCAAGCCCAACAAAGATCGAACCTGAAATGTGCAACAGCACGGTCTAAGAAAATTAACCCGATTTTCTGACAACCACAATGCATGCTGGCATAATATTGCGTACATTGATCAATTAATTTTCTGATACTATTACAAATACAATTATCTTCTTGAACCAGTTCCATATATACACTATGCTCAAGATATAACCTCTCCGTAAGGGCCTTTAATATGCGTACCACTTTATTGAACATATAACCCTCTTCAACTTAATTATCAATTATCAATTTGTATGCTCAGAACATATATTCAATAGAAATATTCTTTTAACATGTCTGTCTTTTCATTCAATCAGTTTTGACTGACCTTCGAATTGAACAGATTCAATTGGAATGATGCAGTTTCTTGGTCCTCCAATTCCTGTAAAAGAAATAAAATAAACAATTACGTACAAGGACAAATAAAGCCACGTAATAAGAAAATTAGTAGCAATCGAAAAAGATGGAATTTATTTATCAAACCTTTGGGATTTTCTTCGAAGCTCAAATTCAAATGAATCAGAAAATGTACTGTTCAGAAGGTAATTGCATCTAAATTTCACAAATACCTTTTGGACATTATACATCACAATTTCGCAGAGGAGGGGAGGATCACGGAAACGGGGAGGAGAGAAGAGGAAGAGAGAGAGCAAACCAACAACTGTTGGGGAGTGAGAATTTTTCCATTCTGCGGATTTGTACAAAAACAAACAAGGAGATAACTCCATTTAAGGAAAAAATTTATGGATTTCCATCATGCTCAATTGAAGAAGGAGAATAAGGAAATATATCTTTATTGTCTGCACAATTCGGTGTAGGAGAAATAAGGAAACATATTCACGCAAAAAAAATTTCCTAAAAGACTGAGTCGGCTTAAATTTAATTGTAACATTTAGTGTGGTTATATATGTGGTGAGTCTTATTTTAACTAAATTTAAACTTCTACGCATAAAACAAATGTATTTAATCAAAACAAAACAAATTATGTGATTGGAGGACTGAGATTAAATCCAAAATTTCATCTTTCAATCGTAGCCGTTGGCGGATCGGACACCCAACGTGCTTAATAATGGAATGGAGATTTGTCAATATTTAAAGTCCAAAAAACTTGACCTCATTTTTATCTTGGAAAAAAGTTATATAATGACAACGTGCATGATTCAATCGGTTCGAAATTTTATGACATAAATGATAAATCAATTCTTCTAATAAATTATACTACTTGATTTTTTTATTTGTTTGCAACTAGCTAGGCGAAAATCACGTTTTGTATTAATTAATTTTTGACATCGAAAAGAGATGCAAATTTAAAATTCGATTTTGAGTAAAATTTATGAAAAAAAATATTTCGAATCATTCTTTTTAGAGAAATTAGTAATTAGACTGTTGCAACGATTAACGATTACAAAGCACATGAAAGTGCTAGAATACCATATGATCAATATAGTTAGATTTCTTGGGATTATACTCAGAAGTTTTGACGGAAACTTAAATATATATAAATGAGTGTTCAAATGTCTTTATTTTTTATGCCTCCATCATACTTTCATTTTTTAAAAACTTTAATAAATTAAAACTTAAAAGTCAAAATAAAATCGTGAGATATGATCTACATCATTTTATCTATACACGTGTAAAAAATTATGACATTTCAAATTTGTTTTGGTTGTCATCAAGAGCTTGTAAAAAACGTATAATGTGGATAATTTTCAACTTATTGATTCACATAAAAACAAAATCGAAATGTGATAATCTTTTATGAGCACATAGAGAAAATAACATAGATCACATCTAATGGTTTTATTTTGACTTTTTAAGTTTTAAATTTTGAGTTATTAAAGTTTTTAAAAATGGAGGCACAGTGAAGGCACAAAAAATGAAGGCATTTGAACCCTCCTCATATATATATATATATATATATAGTAGGGCTATTGTGCTTCATGAAGTAAAACGAAGTTTTACTTCACGCTCATTCTCCCATTTCTAAAATTCAAATGGTCGATCCAAACCGTTCAAGTTGTTCTCCATATTGAAATGTGCTTGGAGACCAAATTTTACATTTTTTGGAATTTTTTTACTATTTATTAAGCCACTTTGAAAATCGCTGATCCATTGTGAATAGTAAAAAACAGTAAAAATTTCTGGACCAATGGATCAGCGATTTTCAAAGTGGCTTAATAAATAGTAAAAAATTCCAAAAAATGTAAAATTTGGTCTCCAAGCACATTTCAATATGGAGAACAACTTGAACGGTCGGATTGACGATTTGGATTTTAGAAATGGGAGAATGAGCGTGAAGTACAATATGGGTTTTACTTCATGAAGCACAATAGCAAAATTCTATATATATATATATATATATATATATATATATATATATATATATGGCTGGGCTTAGCTAAGCCATGGAGTAAAACGACTTGGTACTCCACACAATATTTCCATTTTGAAAATCCAAACTACCGATCCAAACTGTTCAAGTTGTTCTCCATATTGAAATGTGCTTGGAGACCAAATTTTACATTTTTTGGAATTTTTTTACTATTTATTAAGCCACTTTGAAAATCGCTGATTCGGGTGAACAGTAGCAAAACAGTAAAATTATGGACCAATGGATCAGTGATTTTCAAAGTGGCTTAATAAATAGTAAAAAAATTCCAAAAACTATAAAATTTGGTCTCCAAGCACATTTTAATATGGAGAACAACTTGAACGGTTCGGATCGGTAGTTTGGATTTTCAAAATGGTAATAATGAGGCGTGGAGCACCAAGTCGTTTTACTCCATGGCTTATCTAATATATATATATATATATATATATATATATAGAGAGAGAGAGAGATGGGCTATGGTGCATTGCAATGCATAGGCACCCTTGTGCATTGGACCATAAATCACTCATTCAAAGTCCAAATGACCGATCCAAACCGTTCATCTTGTTCTCCATATTAATATGTGCTTGGAGACCAAATTTTACATTTTTTGGATTTTTTTTACTATTTATTAAGCCACTTTGAAAATCGCTGATCCATTGGTCCAGAATTTTTCACTGTTTCGGAGTTGTGACCATTGGATCAGCGATTTTCAAAGTGACTTAATAAATAGTAAAAAAATTCCAAAAAATGTAAAATTTGGTCTCCAAGTACATATTAATATGGAGAACAAGATGAACGGTTTGGATCGGCCATTTGGACTTTGAATGGGTGATTTATGGTCCAATGCACAAGGGTGCCTATGCATTGCAATGCACCATAGCCCATCTATATATATATATATATAGATGGGCTATTGTGCTTTGCAAAGTAAAGCCATCGTTTTACTTCGGCTTACTTTTTGGATTTTCAAAGTCCAAAACGTCGATCCGACCGTTCAAGTTGATCTACATATTGAAATGTGCTTGTAGACCAAATTTTACATTTTTTGGAATTTTTTTACTATTTATTAAGCCACTTTGAAAATTGCTGATCACATGGTCCAGAATTTTGTTGCACTGTTTTTTCTGGACCATGTGATCAGCAATTTTCAAAGTGGCTTAATAAATAGTAAAAAATTCCAAAAAATGTAAAATTTGGTCTGCAAGCACATTTCAATATGTAGATCAATTTGAACGGTCGGATTGACGTTTTGGACTTTGAAAATCCAAAAAGTAAGCCGAAGTAAAACGATGGCTTTACTTTGCAAAGCACAATAGCTCATCTATATATATATAGAGTAGGGCTATTGTACTTCGCGAAGTAAAACTTCGTTTTACTTCACGCTCATACACCCATTTCCAAAATCCAAATCGTCGATCCGACCGTTCAAGTTGTTCTCCATATTGAAATGTGCTTGGAGACCAAATTTTACATTTTTTGGAATTTTTTTACTATTTATTAAGCCACTTTGAAATCGCTGATCCATTGTGAATAGTAAAAAACAGTAAAAAATTCTGGACCAATGGATCAGCGATTTTCAAAGTGGCTTAATAAATAGTAAAAAAATTCCAAAAAATGTAAAATTTGGTCTCCAAGCACATTTCAATATGGAGAACAACTTGAACGGTCGGATCGACGATTTGGATTTTGGAAATGGGTGTATGAGCGTGAAGTAAAATATTGGTTTTACTTCATGAAGCACAATAGCAAAATTCATATATATATATATATATATATATATATGAGTAAAGCTAAGGTGCTCTTAAGTGTACCGTACTCTTAAATGTAGGCCGTTGGATTTCTTTAAAAGTCGTGTAGATTCTTTAAAAGGCGTGGTAGCACGACTTTTAAAGAAATCCAACGGCCTACATTTAGGAGTACGGTACACTTAAGAGCACCTTAGCTTTACTCTATATATATATATATAGAGGAGGGATCCGATTACACCTTTTTTGGTGACACACTTTGACACCTACCATTTTCAAAGTCCAAATAGTCAATTCAAACCGTTCAACATGATGGATATATTAAAATGTGCTTGGAGATCAAATTTTACATTTTTTTGAATTTTTTTGCTATTTATTAAGATGGTTACAAAAATCGTTGTTTTCAGACCATTGAAAAACAGCGATTTTGTAACCATCTTAATAATAGTAAAAAAATTCAAAAAAATGTAAAATTTAATCTCCAAGTACATTTTAATATGGTGATCATGTTGAACGGTTCGGATTGACTGTTTGAATTTTGAAATCGCAAAATTAACCTATATAAAAATCGGTGTCATGATGTGTCACCAAAAAAGGTGTAATTGGATCCCTCCTCATATATATATGCTTTCTTTGTCTAAAAAGTCAAACGAACATAAGCAAAAAAAATAAGATATCTTTCTATTTAAGTATAAAAAAATTGTTAATATTGAATTTTAAAGAAAAATAATTCAATTACTAATTAATATTATTTAAAAATTAAAATGAGCTAGAGAGTAGAACGAATCCACATCCCCTGAAAATCTGAACCGTTGAACACGAATTTATTTCTATCACTGCACCCTTGTGTATTTAAATAGGCACCGTTTAAAATCTGTCCCGTAAATCCAACAACTAAAAAGTTGAATATTAGAGGATACGCTTCAGAATAGAACTAGGGTGTTCTAAAGCTCACAAAGTCTACTTAAAACATATTAGATTTACTTTAAACGACAAATTTAAATCATTAAAACTGATTTTTTTTTCACGAGTGATATATTTATATGTACAATTTATAAATTTTTGAATTAATTTAGCGTAAAATCAAATATTCAAAATATAATAAGAAAAGAACGCATTAAAAATACATTATGAATCTTTTTTCACCGCTTAATTGTATATAACATTAATTAAAAAAATTATAAATTTTATATGTAAACGCATTACTAGATTGATTTCAATAATTTAAGTTAAATTATTTTAAATCAATCAAATAAATTTTGACGTTCACCAAAAGAATCCTATATATATAATTGCTCTTTAGTAAACTTAAAAACACCCTAATTATACATTTCAAATAAATCTGTCTCTGTTAATATATAAAGATACTGATGAAGACCAGTCAACGACCAATATATATCACAGTCGGTTGTGGAAATAAGTTTGCTGTTATTCTCAAGGAATAACAGGAATCAGTTATCCGGTATTTTACCATACGTGAACCTAAAAATAATATATATATTATGCACGAATCTCAACAAAGACAACGGTTAGGATCGGAACAACAGATTTATTAATTTCCATCGGTTGTGGATATATATGCTTTCCTCGATTATATATAAACAGGAACAAATGTATGTGATACATTATCCTTCGCTGATCTGGTGTCAACGTACAAGCAAGCCTCAATTATCACATACCTTTCGGTTGGGGATGCTTTCCGAGATTCTATAAGCAAGCCACTGGTAATTCCATCAGTTGAATGGATCAGAATTCAATTCTCAGTTAAATGGATAAGGTTTAGAACTCCAAGGTATTCTGATCCATAGGAAATGCACAGTGAATATATAAACGTAACGTATCGTGTTTGTGTATTATGATTTTACACGTACGTGTCTTGTCACAAAAGTACGACAAGTCTAAAAAGAATGGTATATATATGTTGACATACTGTATTTGAAAATGTTTTGTTAAATATTTTTAATCCAATAGAAATATTATATGAAAGTTAAAATATGACATAGGCGCCTTAAGACTTGGTGATCCGGTGGTATTATCCTTAACTAATATTCCAAAGTACTAACTAGAGTTCAAGTTATGAAGATGCAAAATTTGTGTCACGTGCTTGTTCGTGTCAACGTAGGTTACCCGTGCTGTATTTCACAACTCATCATCCAACACAACACATCCAACGGTATGACACATGCAAGACCCGTCTCATGCATATGTCAAAGTTAATTCACTAAAAAATAAATATAAAAGAAGGTTATTATTATATAGGCTAATTAATTACTCTAAAAATGTGTTATTGGAATACCCATCATCTTTAAAAATAAGGAAGAAAGAAAATTAATTTATAATCATGCACTTCCACTATTGACGGATTCATACATCAACGTACATGCAAGTCTAAGATATTTCCATATTTAATATTAGAGGGATCCAATTACACCTTTTTTGGTGACACATCATGACACCGTTTTTTATATAGGTCAATTTTGCGATTTCAAAATTCAAATAGCCGATCCGAACCGTTCAACATGATCACCATATTAAAATGTGCTTGGAGATCAAATTTTACATTTTTTTTGAATTTCTTTACTATTTATTAAGATGGTTACAAAATCGCTGTTTTTCAATGGTCTAAAAACAACGATTTTTGTAACCATCTTAATAAATAGCAAAAAAATTCAAAAAAATATAAAATTTGATCTCCAAGCACATTTTAATATATCCATCATGTTGAACGGTTTAAATCGACTATTTGAACTTCAAAAATGGTAGGTGTCAAAGTGTGTCACCAAAAAAGGTGTAATTGGATCCCTCCTCTTAATATTATTGAATTTATAAAGAAAGCTTGTTCCTTTTTTAATTGTTCTACATTGGAGTCCAGCTAATTAAGCGCATCCAAGCAAAGCTTGAATGTACTTGGCCCAAATTATCCGAGTTACAAATTATTTGATGAGGAGAATTTCAGTATCTCATATTTTATATATTTTATATTTTTGTTTTTAAAGTTTAAATTGTTAATTCGAAACTCTCAATATCACATCTATACTAAAATATGTTTGTAGACTAAATTTTATAATTCTTTAAAAAAGTTTCTATTTTTTTAGATAGCTACAAATCACTATTTTTGAACAGTTCAAAAACAGTGATTTTTTTTTTTTGGTTGAAAGCCCGTCGGAGCGCAGCGGCTATGGACGAAAGCGGATCCGATCGTAGATAGAGATGGAGAAAGAGATAATAGGGTGTTTTGTAGAGTATATAAGTATGATTAGTTGATTATAGTAGTTTACGTGATTTCATGAGAATAAATGAGTTTACATTTTGACTCGTTGTAAGTCCGTTTTTTATCAATGAAATTGTTAGTGTGTATTTAAAGCAACTAACTTAAAAAAAAAAAAATACAATGACTAAAAAAATTTAAGAACTAATTAACACTTTTTATGTTCAATAAATTATAAATCTCTTCCATTCATTTTAGACAATGAGAAACTTCCTCATTTATCTATAAAGAGTCTGCTCTCAGAAAGGGTGACGCGAAAAGGAAGTGGAGGGTAGACCCATCTACATCTGATCGTATTCGTTCTGCGTTCAGTTACTCCACAACAATAATATTTGAAGGGGAGCGAGATAGAAGCAGAAAAAAGCATAAATGAAATTCATGTATAATTTTAATATTTTTTTTCTCACTGAAATCTTTCTCCCAAATCAAAGTATGAAATGACTTCTTTAACTGCTATTCGGTCTCACTATCCTTTTCTTTCCTTTTTTTAAGCTCCGTTTTGAATCACAATTTAAGAATCGGAATAATTATATATGCATGCATCCGACTTAGGGGGGTCAATGGTATTTTTTAGACGTTTCTTCGATCTGTATCGTATTCATGCATCCGACTTAGGGGGGTCATGGTATTTTTTAGACGTTTCTTCGATCCGTATCGTATTCATGCATCCGACTTAGGGGGGTCATGGTATTTTTTAGACGTTTCTTCGATCCGTATCGTATTTGATAAGACGGATATGGGTAAAGTTTTTTTTCGTTAGCTTATTGGGTATAAGTATGGATAAGAATTATTTTTCGTTAACTAAATAAATAAGGATATGGGTAATGACTATTTTGTACCCGCTAACCCTATAAAGTAATAAAATCTAAAATTATATATATTCAATTCAATTTTCAGTACACCAAAATTTACTTTCCCATTTCAGTGCCATAAATTGCGTCTTTTTATTCCAACTCACCAAGTTTGTATCTTTGATATATTTTTCCTTCTCTCTTCGTTTCCTTGCTCTTTTACTCAATTATAAGAATGGAATGTAAATTCTAATAATCTGACTCACACAGTCATATTTCTATTTCAATTTTCACGGGAGCTGTGACCCAATTTTTTTTTTTTTTTCAAATTTCAAATTTTGCAATAAAAAATTATAATGAGTGAAAAAAACAATTTAAATGGTTATCTTATGTAATGAGTAAAATTAATTTGTAAAACATAATGAGTTTTTTATATTTTATTTGTAAAATATAATAAAACTAATTATTATATTAGTATTATCAGTTATTCACCCGCTACCGTTTCGTTATCCAATAATATTAACAGGTAAGAGTAGGGTAGGATAAGGTTAATTCTTAATGGATAATGGTAGGATATGAGTAAGATCAATTTTAATAGGTATATGTATGAAAATGTCTCCATCCGACCCGTACCGTACCCATTGACACCCCTAATCCAACTTAATTCGGAAATAAATTTGTTGCGATTCCAAAGAATCATAGGAACCCTGCAATTCCAAATCCACCCATTCATTTGTTTTGAAATTAGTGCATAAAAACTATCTGTTTTGGAGATTCGTGCATGAAGAGAAATGAATGGGTAGATTTTGAATTGCAGGGTCTGTGATTCCAAAGAATCACAGCAGATTTATTTCCCACTAAAATGACATTTTGTTTGGATTGGAAGGATAGAAAGATCATCCTTAATCCGAACTGTCAATTTCTTGTTCTAGTCCATGAATAAAAGACAAAATTCTAGAATTGACTTAAGAGCTGCCACAAATGCTAGGTTATATATGGCCAAACCCATATGGATAGGGATTCTTCTTCTTCTTCTTCTTTTTGAGACTGGAACGTGTACTGACTGGTTCCTGTCATTTGGATAAGGATTCATTTCACTTGATAAAAAGAGAAACTAGAGTATTTCACTTTGCTCTTTTGTGTGAGAAAGATTATTATTCTAATTCCCAATTTTATCCCCCCCATTTGCCTATAGTATATATCATATATGTGATTTGGCATGATGAAATACTCTCAGTTGTATAAATAAAAATCCTCTACTTGCAAAAAATGTTATTCAGCAGTACATAATATTATGTAACCAGTTATGAAAATATAATGTCAGAAGTGTACCCGAAATTTTTATTAATAACCCCAAACAAAAGAAAAATATCAAATATAACTCCAACTCCCAAAAATTTTCAAATCTAACCCAACCGCCCCATTATTGGGCGGTTCACCCTACCAACCAAACCACCCAGTGGTTAGGCGGTCCACACGGCCAAGCAAACCGCCCAGAAATGGGGCGGTCAGCTTTTTTTTTTTTTTTTTTTTTTTAGATTTGAGAGACAATATGAATGAAATTTAATAATAAAAATTCGAATTTTGTTTTTAATATTTGTTAGATTAATTCTTTTGATGTATAAACCGACATTTTTAAAAATACCCAAAGTTAATTAAAGATTAATAAAAATGTCCAAACCGGCCGGTCTCTTGACTAAATAACTAAAATGCTGAGATATAACACTAAAATATTGATTTTTTTTTAAATATTTGTCAAATTACTTTTTTGATAGCATATTTATACTAAAATACACTAAATTACTTGAGAATTCCGACATTTTAAAAATAACCCAAGTTAATTACAGATTAATAAATATGCCCACGGTTCCCGTAAAATATGCAAAATCCGATATTTTTATTTTTACCCAAAAAAAATAAAAATTAATATATTTAACCAAGTTTTTGAAAAAATTAAATTTTTACCCAAACCGTAAATAATATTCATATTGTCTCAATATGAATAGCTAAATTTTTTAGTGACCGCCCAACCACCGGCCAAACCCATATGGACCGCCCAACCACTGGGCGGTTTGGTGGGTAGGGTGAACCGCCCAATAATGGGGCGGTTGGGTTAGATTTGAAAATTTTTGGGAGTTGGAGTTATATTTGATATTTTTCTTTTGTTTGGGATTATTAATAAAAATTTCGGGAAGTGTACCTTCTTGCTTACTAATAAATATAAATGAGCATGCGTTAGCGTAACCAACATAGGAGGAGACGCTAAAAAGTAAAAGTAAAGAAAGAAACTAAGTTG
Organism: Carex kokanica; assembly: GCA_025461125.1. NCBI lineage: Eukaryota > Viridiplantae > Streptophyta > Magnoliopsida > Poales > Cyperaceae > Carex > Carex kokanica. The sequence continues at coordinate 973,442 of JAJGRX010001283.1, read as the reverse complement.
TTTAAAGTATCTAAAAAAAATAAGAAATATAAAAAAGGAAAAATAAATAATTATAGATGAAATTTATGTCTCCAAACAAATCATAAATGCTTAAAAAATGGATGAAGTACATATTCTTGTTTTAAGGTTATAAATCAATATATGCTTTCGTATATTGGATGATTAACAAACCTTTATTTTATTTCCCTTGTTTTATTAATTTTTTTATCTTGCTTCTTTGCCACATTGTTTCTTGGTAGTAGAAGTTTTGGATTAATTTCCTGAAGCAAGAGAAAAAGTAAGAGAAACATTTTTCTTGGAGAAATATTATCTAGCCTCCAATCTCTCATTCTCTAAGCAACTCACAATTTTTTTAGTCAAATTTTAGAAATTAAAAACATGAATAAACAAATGTGTATTGACACAATAATCAGGATGTATTAGTGTAATATTGTGTGCATTAAACTTGTGCTTGAGAAAAAAGTAGGGAAGGGAAGGGGTGACATGATGTGACCAACTTATGTTTACTTGCTCCACAACATTAAATTTGAGAGGAGAAAGGAGGTGAATTATATATACAAGTTATTCAAATTTTGTAATTCTCAAATCAGAATGTAGGAGAGATAAACTCTTTGTGCTGCCTCTCTCTCCTCCCCTCTCAATGTAGAGGACGTAAATTCTTTGTGTTGCCTCTCTCCTCCCTTCTCTTTCTCTAAAGCAAAACTTAAGGAGTTCAAAAAACGAGTTTGGAAAATCAAGACAGTTTTTCATCAATCTAAAACATAATTTTGACTTAATCAAAATTGCATGACAAGTGTCAACAATTATGTTTTAACTGAAATAGAAAAGTGTACATCGATACAATATAAAGCATCAATAACTATAGATTTTGAAGTGCCTGAAAAGTTTAAAAAAAGTGTTTAGAATTTGATTCTAATTTTTCAGATTCAAAAGGTATTAAAAAAAAAGTAGATATTCCTAATTTGGCAATAATGCCATAATACTAGATTTTGTTTCACTGGTTTTATTTATTGATATACAAATCTGTGTGCCCAAATTAGGTTCTCTTCTTTTCTCAGCAAAACTCGACTGTTGGCTTTCGGTAGAAGGGCCCATGGCCAATAGATTACTTGTCAGAAAGCCCATATTTTAAATGTCAAAAGAAATGGTACCGACAGATGAATTTTCTCAGCAAAACTCGACTGTTCGCTTTCGGTAGAAGGGCCCATGGGCCAATAGATTACTTGTCAGCAAGCCCATATTTTAAATGTCAAAGATGCATGGTACCGACAGATGAGACACCTCACCATGGTAACGACAGATGAAACCCTTTTTTATTTAGATATTTTCAACATTCTTATCCTCTTAGCTCAGTTTCACTGTGGTTATCTATCCCTGTGCCATGTGTCAGTCCATCCGGACTTATTCATCCAACCTTTTCTTCAATAAAAGGACGGGATAAAGTTTGATAAATGGTGCATTTATTCAATTATGCCCTTCTAAAAACTAATATATAATCTTTGTGTCGATATTTAATATGAAATCAAAAATTAAGTCTCTAAAACAATAACATGAAAACATAATTTAAAGATTTCTCGGGCTCAAGTAATTAATCAGGTGAGAATAAAAATTGTGATCCCAACAGCAAATGAAATAATTTCATTTTAACTGGCACAAAATCCATTGGTTCCCACATGGAACCAAAACATTCGAGCAGCTGTTGCTATTTTTTGAACAAGTCGAAAGTAATTTGAATTGATTTGCGTTGAAACAAATTTTGTCGGTCCTACTTCTCCGTAACACGTGTCGCCGCATACTGCGATGCTGTCTTGTATTTCGCATAGCTTACGCCAACAGGCATCTCAACCTCTCCATTACCTTGACAGTGACAACTCAAGAAAGAGGGTTTAACGGAAGAACACACATTATCCAGTTCGAATACTAATGGAGAGAGCATAAGTTCCAGTTAGGACCACGGGATCACCTTTGCCCAACTCAGTGAACATTACAGAACAGACCAGTAGCAATAAACCACGGGGACTATATTTCCTTACCTCCCGTGCTCTTGAGACAATGGACCCTAGTTATCAGTGACCTATTTATTCAACATTTAACTTATACAACAGGTTCACCGAAGGAATCTCTCCTGCGTCCCTTTTATTAGTTTCCAAATAATCCGTAGAAACTTCTCTGTTTTTCTCTCGCACCTTCTCTCACGGAAATACACACTCTTTTTCCTCTTATCACACACACAGGAACTGAGCTTTAGCCATGGCGACACCTAGGCTGGAAAGGCTGAGGAGCACGAGGGAGAGAGTAGAAGACACACTAAATGAGCATAGAAACTACCTGGTTTCTCTCCTCTCCAAATATGTGGCACAAGGAAAGGGAATTCTCCAGCAACACCATCTGCTTGACGCTTTCGAGGCCATAGAAGATCATGCTCGCAACCGCCTCTCTGAAGGCCACTTTGTAGAGGTCCTCAAATCATCTCAGGTAAGCAAGTAGACTGTTTTTCGTTATTTTGTATCAAGTTTCATTTATTTGTTTGTTTGTTTAGTTCATTGTCAAAATCTATCTGAAAAGTTTATTTCAATTGTATGACTTCATATTCTGCAGAATTAATATAATTAGAAAGCATATAAAATCGGAAAAGTGGACCTGACAAAAATATTGGGAAAAGTTAGGGGGTCTTTGAGGAAATAGAAATTTTCTTTCAGTTTAGAATTTTGAACATATGTGTAACTTTGCAAGAACTGTATACTTTAATTAGGCTTAGGCAAATTGGCGTTTCATTTATGTCAACTTCTTTATTCAATTTTTGTAGGAAGCTATTGTTGTGCCACCATTTGTGGCCATAGCCGTGCGGCCGAGACCAGGTGTATGGGAATATGTGCGCGTCAATGTATATGAACTAAGTGTGGAACAATTGAATGTTTCTGAGTACCTAAGATTCAAGGAAGAACTCGTTAATGGCTAGTAAGTGATAAAGTATCAAATTAGACTTGATCTGATTGTTGTGGGGTCATATATGTCTAAGCAAGGATATTTGCATTCCACTTAAAAATGGAATTGTCAAATTATAGTGGCTTTAGTATATATGCTAATTGCAGTTGATTAAGATTTAAGAGAATGAGTGCTATATAATGAGTGAGGCTATGGTACTATGCATAGTGCGGCTTGGTCCATACTATGGATCAATATCTTTGTTTCGAAGTTCAAACAGTTGATCCTAACCATTCAACATGATCTTCATTTCTAAAATAATCACTCTTTTGAATGCTCTAGAATCTTTAGATCACGTGATTTTCTACCTATCTAAAAAAATAGTAAAATATTTAAAAAAATGTAAAATTTGATCTACATGTACATTTTCATATGGAGATCGTGTTGAACGGTTCCAATCGACTGTTTGGACTTCAAAAATGAAGATATTGATCCATAATATGGACCAATATGCGCTATGCATAATACTATAGCCTCACTCATATATAATTATTTATCAGAAATCATATAATAATAAGTCCTATCGAAAATGTTATCTTAATTTTTTTGTCGAAACATGACCCTTTTTTTCCTTCTATGAACCAAAGATTAAGTGCTTTTATTACTTAATTGAATCAATAAATTACTTTACCTGATTAGACTTTGATTCTGACACAATATAAGTACATAACAGCTTTAATGATTCACATGTTCTTGAGCTTGATTTCGAGCCATTCAATGCTAATTACCCAAAACCAACCCGTTCTTCTTCAATTGGCAATGGCGTGCAATTCTTAAATAGGCATCTCTCTTCAAGTATGTTCCACAATAGAGATTGCTTGGAGCCATTGCTTGATTTTCTTCGGGCTCACAAGCATAAAGGCCATGTAAGTTGTTTAAATTTATATATATGAAGTTTATAACGTGCTCATTTTCAGACTTAATTCAAAGTTAATATTAATTAAACCTTGAATAAGTTTCAACAGTGAAACTGGATTTAGAGGACAAATATAAGTGGTTATTTTATTATCTCACCAAAAACGTTACTGGTACCGTAGGGGGTTCCCAATTTTGGACAATTTAAAATCAATATTAATTCAGCCTCACCTAAACTTCATCAACTTAGCACCGATTATTCAATTGGGGCAAAAGCTTTATCCAATCTTGCTTTAATATAACATTACTTGTTGCAATGATGCCTCAACAAATTAAGGTTGAGTTTCTCTATATCTGAATTTTTATAAATTGCATGTGGTGACTTGGTGTTACTCTTGAGCAGGTGCTGATGGTAAATGACAGAATCCAAAGTACATCAAGGCTTCAATCTGTTCTGTCGAAGGCTGAAGATTACCTATTGAAGCTTCCAGCCAACACTCCCTACTCTCAATTTGCTAATCAGTAATACTTTAAACTTCCAAGTACTGTTGGACCAGCTGTTCTGTACCACCACTTATCATGGGAATTCTAATACATTAGTGGTACTTGGGAGTTGGTACTTCTTGTAGGAAATACTTATTGTGTATGAAGAACAAGAGAGTACTTAGTAGAACCTCGATTCTTATATACGTTTTTATTTAAAGAAGACCAAGCATATATAGAACATATATTTTTTGTAAAAATCTATTAAGATAAGGAATGTAAATAACCAAGTAGTAAGGACTTTTTTGCGAAGTGGCTCTATCTGTAAATAGACCCAGTAGTAAGGACTATTTTGCTAAGTGGCTCTATCTATAAATAAATCCAGTAGTAAGGACTCTTTTGCGAAGTGGCTCTATCTGTAAATAAACCCAGTAGTAGGACCGCAGTTCTAATAGAACCCAGTAAACAACAATTTTACCACAACATGGTACACAAATCAAATTTCTTTACCAAAAAGATTTTAAATTGATTTGCAAATAAATTTAGATTTCAAGAAATGGGCTTGGAGAAGGGCTGGGGAGACACAGCAGAGCGGGTCCTGGAGATGATCCATCTCTTATTGGACATCCTTCAGGCGCCCGACCCATCTACACTAGAAACATTTCTTGGGAGAATTCCAATGGTGTTTAATGTTGTCATATTTTTTCCACATGGTTATTTCGGCCAAGCTAATGTTCTGGGCTTGCCTGACACTGGTGGCCAGGTACCTGAATGTGACATAACATTGTTAATGCACGGAAATATTAAAAATGCAGGTATTTACTTTGACTTTACATTAATGACATAAAGTCTGGAAATTCCAAATATTAAGACAAATAAACAATAAATGCAGATTTAAAAATAAGAAAAAAAAGTGAAAGATATGGACTTGGGAAAATTAAGTAAAGGAATACAAAGTGAAAAGTGAAAGTTACAATGTCAAATACCATATGATCCTCATAAATAGTACCCTTTCTCTGTTTTCATTTACTTTTGCATTATGCTTTGATTTCTTAATTGATTTTCTGATGTATTGTTATATGGATGCAAATGAAATTTCTTGCTTCAAATGTGGTATGCAGGTTGTGTATATTTTGGATCAAGTACGAGCACTAGAGAATGAGATGGTATTTAGGATGCAGAAGCAGGGGCTTGATGTTGACCCCAAGATTCTTATTGTGAGTTTGTTTATTTGTTTGTTTACTTGTTGATTTATTTTGCTACATGTTGTGTCTCAGTACTTAACTTAGTTACTGTGCTGTTGCCTAATTGGTTATTGGAGTCATTCTTGCAAGATCTGTGTGGATTGCCTTTTTGATTAATTCAAGGTGACTCGACTGATACCGGAGGCTAAAGGGACAACTGTCAACCAAAGGCTAGAGAGGGTTAGTCCCAGCACACATACATATTGCGGGTCCCATTTCGAAGTGAGAAGGGTGTTTTACGCAAAAGGATTTCGCGGTTTGATGTCCGGCCTTACTTGGAGCGATTTTCCGAGGTATCAAACATATGTAATAATAAAAACTGGATGGTATTAGTTGAGTTGCCCCATTTTATAACTAGTCCGAATTAAACCATACTCAAAATACCAAGTGTGCTATTAAGTACAAGTGAAGGTTCTGTTGCTCATTTCAATTGAAAACCTAATGATAAATTGAGAACCCTTTTTGTCTCATCTAATACGCGTGCGATTGAAATCAAATTATGCAAGCTTACATACATAATTACACCTGTCTTTTTATCTAGGATGCAATAAGTGAGATTGTGGCAGAACTACAGGGTACACCAGATTTTCTAATTAATTGGTAACTACAGTGACGGCAATCTTGTTGCTTCTTTGCTCGCATGCAAGCTCGGGATAACCCAGGCATGATCAAAATTGGTATTCTTCAAAAGGATACATTATTTATGGAATCTTTGTCCTAACATTGTTTGTTATGCAATATAATGTAGTGCAACATAGCTCATGCATTGGAGAAAACCAAGTATCCTTACTCCGACACTTACTGGAAGAACTTTGAAGAGAAGTATCATTTCTCATGCCAGTTTACTGCTGATTTAATTGCTATGGATAATGATGATTTTATCATCACTAGCACCTACCAAGAAATCGCGGAAGGTTCTCTACTCTATTATTTGCTGTTACTTTTATCATAATTACTATCATATTATCTTAATTGTGGTCTTATGAAATTGTTTATTCTTTTTCCGTCAGTAAAAACACAGTTGGCCAGTATGAGAGCCACATAGCTTTCACCATGCCTGGTCTGTACCGTGTGGTCCACGGAATTGACGTTTTTGACCCCAAGTTCAACATAGTTTCTCCAGGGGCAGATATGTCAATTTACTTCCCATACACAGAAAAGGAGAAAAGGCTTACCTCGCTTCATGGATCAATTGAGAATCTTCTTTTTGACCCAGATCAAAATGATGAGCACCTGTGAGTAACTGAGTTCCTTTTTGGATGCTTCAGTGCACTACAATTATAATTAATAATTATAAATTGACTGAGTTCTCTTTGAAGCAACACTAAAATTAGAATTATAATTTGATGTTGCTTTTTATGACAGTGGCCGGTTGGATGATCGCTCCAAGCCAATCATATTCTCTATGGCACGGCTTGATAAGGTCAAGAATATAACGGGTCTGGTGGAGTTGTTTGGTAAATGTGCCCGGTTGAGAGAACTTGCTAACTTGGTTGTGGTTGCGGGTTACAATAATGTGAAGAGATCCAACGACCGGGAAGAAATTCAGGAGATTGAAAAAATGCACGAGCTGATAAAGACTTATGACTTATTCGGCCAGTTTAGGTGGATCTCGGCCCAGACAAACCGGGCCCGCAATGGTGAGCTATACCGCTACATTGCTGATACCCAAGGTGTTTTTGTTCAGGTAAAGTTCTTATGCCATTTGTCCCCATATATGTAGAGAATTCGGAGTTTCTTCCTTTATGTTTATTCCCTTTTTGAAAAATGTTTAAATATTTGTTTATAAATAAAATGATATATCAATAAGGAAAGAGAGTCCTTTACTCATTTTCATTGTTGTCTATGGTTAAAAAAGAAAGCAATAAGTATATTTGAGTTATATATTCTATTCGCTTTGGATGTATAAATTATTATACAAAATTGTTCCCTATATTATGTTTCTACAAATGTAAATATGAAATTTCAAGATTTTAATAAATGTCACATCCCTCCCTCCCTTTGCTATATATTATGAGCCCTTTTGGAAAATTTACAATTTTCCTACTTTATAGATAACATAGATGTGTAGTAGTAAACAAGAAAGATTTGACTTAATTTCATCTTTTTTATTATTGCTCCTTTCTCATAACAAATGAAATGAGCGTGCTAAAAGAATGTCTTACTAAAATGAATCTCTTGTTAAAATTAGAAGTTAAAGGAACAAAGAAAAATGTATCAATATTACAAATTGTAAATATGTTGGAGCTGTGATGCTTCTAAAATACAATCTGCATCACTTCCATATAGAAATAATAAATATGTAATAAAATTAATCCCGGTCTACCTTTAATTTTAGCCGGCGTTTTATGAAGCCTTCGGCTTGACAGTGGTGGAGGCCATGACATGTGGTCTCCCAACCTTTGCCACATTGCATGGTGGTCCCGCTGAGATAATAGAGCATGGCATATCAGGCTTCCACATAGACCCGTACCACCCAGACCAGGCCGCCTCTGTATTGGTTGACTTCTTCGACAAAAGCACCAAGGACTTTGGTTATTGGAAGGCAATTTCTGAAGGCGGTCTCCAGCGTATTTATGAGAGGTTTTACTTCTATACATTTTGTTGATTGAGGATTGGTAATTTGGCTTTTTTTTCTTTATTAGATCAGTCTTTTGCCAATACCTTCTTTTACATCTACAACATAAGACATTATTTTCCCTCCAGTTGTTTTTTCATTTAGTGCGGAATAAATTGAGCAAACAATTTACAAAAGAATTGTCCATTAATTATAAATAGGTACACATGGAAGAAATACTCAGAGAGGCTGATGACACTGGCTGGAGTGTATAGCTTCTGGAAATATGTGTCTAAGCTTGAAAGGCGTGAGACCCGCCGGTACCTCGAGATGTTTTACATACTGAAGTTTCGTGATCTGGTATGTACTTCTGTGCGGTAACTAGGGGTGTTCACTTTTACCGTCCAATTAGGGAACCTTAAAATTCAAACATGTTTCATTGACTTATTGTCAATGCAAAGGAATCTTAATAGGCCTCAATAAGAACAGAAAAAGAAAAGATATTACCTTTTGCATTGTTTGTACCAGTTCTGTTTTTTTTTTTTTAATAATTTCTACATTCTATCGTTTTATAATTTTCTTGTGATTGTAGGCAAAATCTGTGCCGCTTGTAGTTGATGACGAGCACTGATAATGATATATGGTAACTACAGTTGAAGATCATGTGGACTTTTCTAGATTATTCATCCTGAAGCTACCTGGTTTCAACTAAATTTGCACTGGTTTGTACATTATGCTGAAGTTGATAAGCCTATATAACCAACTTTTGGCTTTATATTCTAATTACTCTGTATTGTTGTTAGATTGTCATAATGACAAAATGTCCGTGTTGCTTTGAAAAGAGTAATAATAAATGAGAGAACTGTTCGAATCTGCGCAGCCATGGCAGTTTGTTACCTATGTCATGCTCAGAATGAGTAATAATAAATGAGAGAACTGTTTGAATCTGGGCAGTCAGGGTAATTTGTTACCTGTGTGGCTGTGTCATGCTCAGAATGACATAATAAATGAGAGAACTGTGTGAATCTGGCAGCCACGGCAGTTTGTTACCTATGTCATGCTCAGAACGAGTTGTAAAAAGATAACTGTGCGAATCTGGGCAGCCACGGCAGTTTGTTACCTATGTCATATGGAGTTGGGGGCTGTCTGATGTTCAGTAGGAATCGTTTGATGAGCTTTAAGATTTGTGCTCACTTGATCTGCATGAATTTTGGAGTTGTATGTGTGAATCTTGATGCAGGTTGGGTGGTATCGACCGGGCATCTGACTAAATTTGTCTGATGACCATCAGATCGTCTCCGCATGCTCAGAATGTTGTTTGGCTGCAGAGATTGCTGCATAAGTGCCATGGATTATTTTTTGAGATAGAAAGATGGAAATTTAGATTACCAACTTTCAATTGTTCGTAAAGAACCTTCCATCCGGATTATTTAATGAGGGGCTCGAGATCTATGTGAAAGTGCATTATTCTTTTTGTTTCTCTTATTGCAACAAAAGTGCTCAACGTGCCACGAATCAACAATATTTGACACCACATTTCCCGTACATTAATGTTGTTAAATTCAATAATAAGCATGAGAAGTTTGAAAGACGGTCTCGGCTTAGTAAAAGAGTAATGCTCTGGTATATTATGGTACTATGCATAATGGTTTGTATTATGGGTTAATCTTTTTTAAGTTCAAACAATTAATTTGATCATCTGAATCATTCAACATAATATTCATATAAAAATATACTTGTAGATCAAATTATACATTTTTTAGAAAAAAAGTTTAGATATGTAGAAAATCACTTGATCTAAAATTTTATATCATTCAATAGTAGTGGTTTTCTATCTATTTAAAAGAATACTAATAAAATTCTAATAAATGTAAATTTTAGTTTGCAAGTACGTTTTTATATGGAGATCACGTTGAACAGTTCAAATAAACTATCAAGATTTTGAAAACAAAATTATTGAACCGTAGTACGGACCAATATGCGCTATGCATAGTACCATAGCCTCACTCTTATATTTTATGATAAAATAATTTGCTAATTAATTCGGATAAAATAAGTACCGAACGTTTGCTTTCGTTTCTAATATTTAATAAGAAACTTTTTATTCATAAATATATATTAAAACAAGAGTGAGGTTATGGTACTATGCATAGTGCATATTGGCCTCCACTATGGACTCAAATCTTTAGTTTTAAAGTTCTAATAGTCGATTCAAACTGTTCAATATAGTTTCTATATGAATATGTACTTATAAACTAAATTTTACATTTTTTAGAATTTCTTTACTATCTTTTTATGGATAGAAAATCACTTGATATGATAATTCTCGACCATTCAAAAACAAATGTTCTGGCCCCTTGAGCCATCAAACCCGAGCGAGCCCCCAAACTAGTTTAACCGGCTTTAACCGCCCGCTAGTAACGGAAATTAATTAGTTTCCAAATATTTATCAGTAAATATTATATTTGATAAACTAGTTTAATTAGTTTCAAACAGGTAAAATGTCATCCTTTTGTGTAACTTTAATTTTCTTTTATTTTATGATTCATAATCTGATTTGTTTTTTTTGTTTTAAATTTTGCAGGCTAATATAAACAAAGAGCGCCTCATTATTTTGTATAAAATTCTCACATCTAACATTAATGAGTCAAAGTGGGAAATCAAAGATTTGTGAACAATGTTTGATTTTTGCAGTTTCTATCTTCAATTTTGGATTTGTGAATAGGAGTATTACCTGATATTGTTTGGTTGTAATCTGATGTAAACAATTGTAAATAGTGTGAATTATAATGCAGTTTTGATGACTTAGTTGATTTTTTGTTTTTAAATTATTGATGAATGAGGTTTAAATGGTTTATAACAGATCTCTGAATGCTTCAGAAAATGCATCAAAAGTGATTGTTTGTCAAAAGTGCGATTTAGTGGTTCAAAGTAGTAGTTTCAATGATATACATCAGAGGTTTAAATGGTTACAAATTGTAGTCGTTATCAGAATTGCTAGTTGTTATAACATAAAATAATTTTAACTTATTTTTTTGGATTTTAATCTGTGAAATTTATTAGATTAAATTGTAGAGACAAGACGTTTTAAGACCTAAAAGGTTGGTACAACTCTTTCTACGCGGATACTTCAAAATTTCCAAGAAAAAAAATAAACTTAAGTTTGTGTTTTTGAAATCTTAAACGTACTAGTTTCAATGGTATAGACTTGAGGTTTAAGTTGTTCACAATCTGCGTTTTAAGACCTAAAAGGTTTGTACGATCTTGCAATGCGGATACTTGAAAATTTCCAAGAAAAACAAAATAAACTAAAGTTTGTGTTTTTCAAATCTAAAACGTACTAGTTTCAATGGTATAGACTTGAGGTTTAAGTTGTTCACAATCTGCTTTGCCAGATGACTTTCTAGAAGATTGTCTTGGTAAAAATTTACAGCTATCAACATTCTAGAAGGTCTACAAAAAATGCGCGCTCTAGGACTGGGGGCGCGCTCGGGAATTCATTGTTTGTCCCAAAAAATGAAAAATTTACTCATTCATATTGAAAGTTAAACACTAGAAGGACGATGTTTAAACTTTTATTTTACAAGTTTAAATTATGAGCATATCAGCGCTGGATAGACTAGGGGTACGCTCGGAGATTTATTTGGAGGTCAATTATTATGCTCCTTTAAAAAAAATCAAGTCTGAAGATGCTCTCATGCTAAAAAAAAGTGACTCGAATACAGATACGTTTCTACATTAAATTTTACTCAATGCCGACGATGACTTTCGGCCCCAACAATGAAATCAAGACTTCACAAAATTCTTTTACACTATCCCGGCTTTCCTAATTGCGAATACCAGTATTTTATCCATGCCAAGCTCCATCATTAATTATGCAAGCAATCGGCCATACAGTTCCACCTTTTTTTCATCAAGTTATTAACGGTAGAACCATTTTGGGAAAACTAAATTGAGCAATTTAAAAACACAGGTACCAAAAAAAAAAAAAATGTATGATGCTTTATTAAGGACCAATTCAGTAATGTACTTATTTTTGCAAACAAACTTTTTTAATAGAGTTTTAATACTAAATATTGACCGAAGGTTGACTGAGAACAGTTAAAAATAACTACCGGTGATATAAGAAGAATTCTGCCTTTTCAATTTGAACAATTTAAAATTTACGATGAAATCAATTCGCTACTATCATATAAAAAAATTATTAATAGCTCTAGACTCTTATCTTAAATTGCGAAAAAATACAGCATTACTATTTTTTGCCAAAAAAAAGAGCGGAATTGAAATTGTTTACCGCCACAGCAGGATGCCGAACTGTCTAACTGCTGGAGTAAATATTTTCTACGGTATGTGATTGCATGAAGTTAGGGCATGTTCGGCTGCCAGGCGGGAACGGGAATGGGCTTGAATTTGAGTCTAATTTGAATGGCCGAAACACTGTGTGTGTGGGAAAAAAAAATTTACTCTGAGTGAATTTTTTTTTCCCACGGACACAGTGGCAGCCGAACAAGCCCTTAATTTAAGTTGAGTAAAAATATATCGAATTTATTTAAAATATAGAAATAATTGTTAATATACCCATTGAAATATTCTAAATTGTCAATTTATCAATCAAAACACTCAAATTTTCTATCTAAAAAACCACTCAAATTTCTTATTTCCCATTTTTAATTAAGATAATTGTTGTCATATCGATCAAAAGCTTTTAAAAATCCAATTTCTCCCGTCAAAACTTAAAAATTACTTTTCTCATTTTCCCTTTCTTTAAAATAATTTTAAGATGAAGGACTACTTTATCATTCCCTTAAAACAGACACATTCTTGTTAGCCAACTACGATCAATATTCTTTTGTATTCTAATTAATTAAATGTTCAATGCTAAAGTGTAAGCTTAACTACTAGATTTGTATTGATGGAAAAACTGAGTAAGCAATTTAATTTTTTTTAATTAAATACAGATTTAAAAAAAAAGGTTATTCTAATCAATCAAATAATAGTTTAAAATTGAATTAAAGAAAGAAAAAAAATGAAAAAAGGTATTTATTTTTAGTGATAAAATAAATAATTTTCAGATTTTAATAAAAAAATTAAATATAAATAATTTTATAATAAGCATGACAACAATTATTTCTACTACAGGAAAAAACATATTTTATAATTCGTACCAACATCGAAGCAAATCTGACAAAAACATGCTTCTGTAGTCCTGTATGTATAGCCATGGTTAAAATGAGGCTCCAGTCCTGTCTTTATAATACGACAATGCCTTTCCCAAAAAAAAAATATGACAATGCCAGAAATAAAATGCCGCTATCTTATTATTAATGGAGATGATATAAATAACATGATCTCTCTGAATTCATGTAATGGGTTGGTGGAACCACTAATATGAACCGTTACATAAATAGACAGATATGCTAAATATATCACTTGAAAGTTGAAAGCCTTGCTAAATCAGTCCCGCTGTTCCCATCTCTTCTCGCGAGTCAATGACTACGGGGTGCTAAGAGACGAGGAAAAAAGAGTCGGAGATACGAAGGAAAATAATATCTCCTTTTACGTCGATCAACTGGTTTGATTTGGCAATTTCCATGGCGGTAATGACGTCACAGCTGCTGAGGCCGGTACACCCTGCGCACCGGTTCGACGAGGTCGCGCTGCTCCGGTACGCCACGGCCTACCTGGAGGGCTTTCCGTCGCCTTCCCAATTGGAGAGGTTCTCTATCACGCAATTCGGCCACGGGCAGTCAAATCCCACGTACTGCCTTGAGGCTGTTTCCAACGGGACGCCTCCAGTCGTTAAGCGGTATGTGCTGAGGAAGAAGCCTCCGGGTGTTATTCTCCAGTCCGCCCATGCAGTGGAGAGAGAGTATCAGGTAAGCTCTCTCTGTCTCTCTTTTCTTCTTCTAATTTTCTTCCATTAAGAATGCGAATGCTCGATATTTTGGTTAATTGATGAGCAGGAAGTAATTTTTCTTTTAAGTAGATAGATCATAGTGGGTCAGTACTGAATAATAGGGAATTCAGTAGTATCTCATTGATTCTAGATGTAAATACTTCATAAATATATTCACATGAAAATAATTTATTATCAATTGTGGAATCCTGTGATTAGAAAGTTACCTCGTCTGTAATTCAAGTCTGAAATTGTTACGAAAGATATTTTATGTATTTCATTTGTTTCAACAGGTTCTCAAAGCATTAGGCGATCACACTGATGTACCTGTCCCTAAAGTGTTTTGCCTCTGCCATGATTCCAGCATAATTGGGACCCCATTTTATATTATGGAGTATCTAGAAGGAAGGATCTATGCAGATAACATATTAGCGGTAATTTAGTGTTTCCTTGATTAATCCACATGGTAGTACTGTTTCACTGAATTATCATAAAAGATTCCGAGCGAGATTTTTATCCATTTAATTCCAATTTGGGATATTCTGGTATAAAACATGTCCTTCTTCAGACTAAGAAAAGATGTAGACAAGAGTTAACTTTATACAAGAAAGAAACAAAGAACCAAACAGGAAGGTTAAATAAAGGTACCGTTGTTGTTGTTTTTGATTTGATGTTTTTTTTGTTAAACCATGTTTGACATGTAACAGGGAGTGGAACCAGAGAAAAGAAGGGTTATATATCTTGGCGCGGCGAGAGCATTAGCTGCTTTACATCGAGTTGATGTAGATTCGATAGGTTTGCAAAAATACGGCAGAAGAGACAATTACTGCAAGAGACAAGTAATTTTCAGTATTTTATTATTTTATAACTATAATTTTCAGTGCAGAGGTTGAAATGTTAATATAGTGAGGCAAAATAAATAATAAGATACATAATCATTCTCAATACAATCTACATACATAGAAAAATATGATGGTTTAATACAAACATATTTTTAATGAACCGTCTTAGTGAAAATGAAAAGAAATTTAATTATTTTTCTACAGCCAGGGTTAGTGCGAGTGCCTTTCCCTGGCTCCATCTATCTCCGCCCCTGCCTAGTCTTGATTCCAACAATGTCTATGACCAAGTGTATAACTGTTAATGGAGCATATGATAAAAGTTTTTAATTTTTTTTATTTAGGTGGTCAGATGGGAGAGGCAGTATCTTGCTTCGACTGGTGAGGGGAAACCTAACCGATACCCTAAAATGCTTGAGCTGGCAGCATGGCTAAAGCAAAATATACCGATAGATGACTCATCAACTGGATCTGCTACGGGTCTCGTTCATGGTGATTACCGAGTTGATAATCTTATTTTTCATCCTACCGAGGTCAGTACTTGAATCAATTACAGTGATAAACATTTCTTGAATTTGAAATTTCAAATATGATGTTTACTCTGCACTAGAAACTTGAATGTTTGCTTTAACAGGATAAGGTGATTGGAGTACTTGATTGGGAACTGTCAACTCTAGGAAATCAGATGTGTGATGTTGCATACAGTACCTTGGTAGCACCTTTTACCTGTTGTTAATTCATACATTTTCTTTATCACTTCAGCTATATTTTTTTTCTTTTGTAATCATAGCGTTAATTGGACAGTACCATTTCGCTATTTTGGCAGGCTTACATTGTGGATAATACACCAACAGAGAGTGGCTCGATTGGTGGATTTGACTATACTGGTAGACCAGAGGGCATTCCTTCCCTTGAAGAATATTTAGCTGTTTACTGCTCTCTTTCGGTATACTACTTGTACTACTAATACTACTACTGTAAATCTGTACTTAGTATTATTATTATCATAAGTACAGCTACTTCTATTAATATTATTCCTACTATTGTATTATTGCAACTTCTATTATTACTATGACCACCTACAAGGTGCTACTACTATTTTTGTTAGTACAACTACCACTACTATTATTGTTATTACTATTTTTATTATTACTATTTTTTACTAATTTTTTTATTATTTTTATTATTTTTTACAATTACTATTATTGTCACTTGTTATATTACTAATATTTTTATAATTGTTGCTATGATAATTATTCTCTTGGCACCAGGGAAAACCTTGGCCAGCTGAAAACTGGAAGTTTTACATTGCCTTTTCACTGTTTAGAGGGGCATCTATTTATGCAGGAGTTTATCACAGATGGACTATGGTAATACTCATCTATTAACTAATTTTTCATTTGATGCTTTGTTGACCTCATCACCACTTTGTTGTTTCTAATTTGGGGCAAACGTGAATAGGGCAATGCATCAGGTGGAGAACGAGCTAGGTTTACAGGAAAGCTGGCTAATGCATTTGTTGATCGTGCCTGGGATTTTATAAATCGCAAAACAGTCCTTCCACCGCAACCGCCTCTTGGTATGTTGTTATATCAGACTAATCAACGACCAGTCGGCATGAATTGACTGGCATTGATCTCTGATGGTGTTATTTTATTTTATTTTCTTATCAAATTAAACACTGCGCCTTCGGAAGCCTCTGATCTGATCATAAAACTGTGGAATGAGCCAAAAAGTGAAAAACCAGAAAATAAAATCGGGTTGATATGGGTCCTGTCACCATCAGCTCACCTAAACCTTGCTGGTACAGTACAGAAATATAGGATTGAACCCTGATTAGTTTAGCATAATGTGTTAATTCCATTCAAGAACCATAGGCCTAGCATAGGTAGTGATGGGCCTCGCCTCTCTGCGAAGAGATGCATGTTCAATTTCCGAAAGAGGCATTTGAAAAGAAATTACTGCTGGGATTAATGGGAGCCCTTGATTAAAAAAAAAAAAAAAAAAACAGAGAATCTGAGGTCCATTCAAATATTAATCAAGCCTTTTGTTTTACTTTTTCCAACCATCTTATTTCACATTCTCATTAACTAGGTATAATGACTTCAGAAATTTCATCAAAGGTAGTAGATCAATATAAAGATACCCGATACTCATCGAAGGATACAGGCAAGTTCGTTCCCAGCCAGAAAGTTATAGATCTCCGCAAGAAACTAATCAAGTTCATGGATGAACATATATATTCATTTGAGACCGAATTTTACAAACTCGCGCATTCAGATAAAAGATGGACGATTCATCCAGAAGAAGAGAGACTAAAAGACTTGGCTAAGAAAGAAGGCCTCTGGAACTTATTTATCCCTGTAAGATTCATTCTAGTGCTTCTATTTATCTTTAAAAATATTATATATTGTGATATAATATTCAATAGTCCTCAGAGTAAATATGAAAGAAAGGTTTAATCCACTTATCTTTTGTTGTTCATGTATGATTGGGGCTAAGTCATAAGTAAATATTAAAGTTTGCATAATTAGACATATTTATCAACTCATTATTTTGTTTACTATGCATTTTGTTCTTTTTACAGTTGGATAGTGCAGCTAGAGCTAGAAAGCTAATATTTGGGGACAAAGCCAACGAAAATCCAAATGATCTTTTACTAGGTGCAGGATTATCAAACTTAGAGTATGGATATTTATGTGAAATTATGGGACGCTCTTTGTGGGCCCCACAAATATTTAACTGTGGTGCGCCAGATACAGGCAACATGGAGGTATTTTTTATTCATATTCATTGCATAAATAGGAAAAAAAATCATATACTATCAGTTATCAACAGATTGTACTGTATGGTTGGTGAATTTTGTTCCAACATGAATCAAGTAGGTATTTAACACTGTATCTTAATTTGAATAATTTGTCAGTTGTACCACAATGATAAACTCTCAGCCTGTAACTTAGCATAATGATTCTGTTTGCATGTTGTACCACAAGGATTGTCATCCCCATACCAGTTTCTTTTGGTATGGTATGCAAGCATGTTATATAATGTGCTTATTTCAAAATTTGTTGTTTCATTTTTCTGACAAGGTAGTAACTTCATTTTATAGGTGTTGTTGAGGTATGGAACTAAGGAACAGCAAGAACAGTGGCTTGTGCCTTTATTACAAGGAAAGATTCGTTCTGGTTTCGCAATGACAGAGCCCCAAGTTGCCTCATCTGATGCAACTAACATAGAATGTTCAATTACCAGGTATTATGCAAATATAACCCCACCCTAACCTCACAAACTTAAACTCTCATATTTTAATCTTATGCTTTTGAGTTTAAACTAGACAAGGTGATTTCTACGTCATAAATGGGAGGAAGTGGTGGACCAGTGGCGCCATGGATCCTAGATGCAAAGTTCTAATACTAATGGTTAGTCTTTTCAAGTTTGCAATGCCAAAAAAAGAAAATTGCTTTAATTTAATACTTGTGTTGTTTCCTTTCAGGGAAAGACTGATTTTTCAGCTCCTAAACACAAGCAACAGTCTATGATCTTGGTTGATATTAACACACCTGGAGTTCACATTAAGAGACCCTTAATGGTTTTTGGATTTGACGATGCACCGCATGGACATGCTGAGATAGTTTTTGACAATGTTCGGGTCCCAGCTGAAAACATTCTGCTAGGTGAAGGTCGAGGTTTCGAAATTGCGCAGGTTAGTTCCTTTTCCTCGATCTGCAGTGTTTCTGGGTATTTCTTTCCTCATAGTTTTGGGATTTTAGCAACATGAACTATATATATCAGTATTGCAAAAAGAACACCATGATTTCTGTTTTTGCAAATGTCAGTCCTGGGTTTTAGCAAAATGGCAAGGTGCTTGCCCTGCCCTAGCTCAAGAGAAGTAACTAATTTTTTTTGCTTCCACCATGCTGATTTATTTGAAATACGTTTCTGGCTCCACCCCTAATGTCATACTTTTCCTATGCAAATGAAATTAAAAGTAAAATTAGAGTGTAAATGAGTATGTACATTCTTACTTTGCTCTTTCCTAATAATATTTCTGGCTCCACCCCTTGTTGCACTAAAAAATTCTCACACAAATAATTCTCGAGCCCCTTTTTCTCCATTTATTTTCTCACACTTACCTAGAAACCTGATTCTTATTACAAAGTCTTTGGTATTTTCTGCAAATACAAATGAATAGTAGTTTCGTTTCCTTTTTCTGATTTTGTGATCATTTGTTTTGATTTGAAAAATGGGACCAATAACAGGGAAGACTAGGTCCGGGGAGGCTGCATCACTGCCTTAGGTGTATCGGTTCAGGCGAGCGTGCAATGGAATTGATGGTAGAGAGAGCTCTCAAACGCAGGGTTTTCGGTAAAACAATTGCAGAGCATGGTTCCTTCCTGTCAGATCTTGCTAAGGTTATTTTTTTTTTTCAGTAAAAAATATACTCGTCCAGTAATAAATTTGCATCTTGTGTCATTTTGTAATTACCTTATTGTCATCTGTCTTTCAGTGCCGGATAGATTTGGAACAGACGAGGCTTTTGGTTCTAGAAGCTGCTGACCAACTCGATCGGTTCGGAAACAAGAAAGCTCGAGGTATCCTTGCCATGGCAAAGGTAATTTTTTTTTCTCTTTTTTCCCCATGTTTTCTTTTTTCATTTAAAATATACATGGCTAAGATGAAGATGGAAATTAACAAAAAAAAATGTTTTTCTGTAGGTGGCGGCACCGAACATGGCACTTAGGGTGATAGACAGAGCAATGCAAGTACACGGCGCTGCTGGTCTGTCGTCAGATACTGTTTTGGCACATATGTGGGCGAATTCGCGTACACTTAGGATTGCAGATGGACCTGATGAGGTCCATCTCGGCACTATTGCCAAGCTTGAATTGCTACGCTCGAAGCTATAGGATATAGTAGAAAATGGGATTTGCAAGTGAGAATAAATTGGAATTGTAGATGCGAGGAATAATTAGAAATAAGGTGGAGGACTTTCTTGTGGGATTCTAGTAAATTCGGAAATTATTATTCTAATAAGAGAACTGCAATTAGATGGTGTCTTGTCTTACTCTAGTATCTTTGACACTGTTACTTATTATTCTTCTTTTAACCTACATAGTACCAAGTTACATTTGCCGGAATGGACTCTGCTTCTTTTCTCTGAGAAAAGCAGGTCCTGTTTTTCGGATTTCAACTATTCAAATTTGTTGAGATTTGTGTATGAAAAAATTTCTTTATCGAGATACGCAAATGAAAAATTTTGAATAGTTAAGATCGGAAAAGCAAAACCCTGCTTTTCTCCAAAGTCGGATCCACATTTGCCATATGAGAAAATGATTATCATATCTTTTTGTCCCCAAGTGGTTAATCTTATGTGTAATACAGTAAGCGATATATAAGATAAATAACCCAATATCACTATTACTAAGACAAGTCTCTCTCTCTATAAAAGCTTGTGCCGAGAGAATCAAGCATGAAAAGGCTATTTTGAACATACAATCTTTATTCAAATTTATACCCAAATTCAATCTTTTAATTAAGCCCTAGCATAAAAGGAATCATAGTTGAACTCAGCCATTGATCTCCTTGAATAAACGATGAGACTGTGAAATTGTTTGCATCAACTGAGCTATTGATGACATGATAACCCGGCCAATTGACCCGACCCATTGTATTTGCACCGGCTCCCTTGTTCATATACTCTCCGTAATATAACGTGTCGAGTGCAAATGTACCATTCCATGGCAACCATCCAGCCGGATGGATCAAGCTTTCGAGATTTGACTGCATGTAAACTGTCCTTGAATATTGCTTCCATGGCCTCCCGAGATAGGTCGAGAAATTTGACTGTACTGGTATCAAATCAGCTGCGGCCGCCACCTTGCAATTCTGGATCGAGATGCCAGTATTCTGGTTTGGATCTTCTCTACCTTGTGCAGTGAACACATTGACTTGTTTTGGATCTGGTTTGCGTGCATACAAGTTGCAGTTTTGTAATACAACTGCTGCATCTCCAAAGATGAAGTCGATTGTGCCATAAATGTCGCATTCACGGTAAAACTGGCGGAGGGAGTGCGTGTATAGCGTGTCTTGGTATCCAACAAAACTACAATGATAGAAGGCAGTGAGGTCGGCACTGACCCGCAATGCGACAGCTTGGTGCTTGCTTGGACCCGCATAGTTCTCTATTGTTAGATCCCGGGCGATGAACCCGTTTCCGACCACAGCTGCACAAGTTCAAAATGTTAACAATTTTTTCTTGTAGGGTTTGCAGAGAGTCAAATATTTTCTTAAAAAGTTCCATTCTGAAAATTAAAAAAAAAATTACAAGGTAAGTTGTTAAAATCATACAGAATGTAAAAGAGCATAAGCCTCTATTTCTGTTGCTATTTCATCAAATATCTCCTCCATCCCTCATAATGACTTTAGCAGAGAACGATTTAATGCATTTGTTTTAGATCGAATGGTAGGGAACTGAAAGATAGAATTGTGCGATCGAATCCAACACAAGTTATAATTTTATCATATATATATTGGGTGGTTAGGGGTATAGATCGAGCTCGTGTCAGACTTTTCCTATTCAAGCATTTACTTTGGTGTCGCACTCTCGCAAGAGAATCTCTCAAGTTTATCGTACCTTCATTTCTTTAGTATGATTTTGGTATTGAACCGTATCTGAACAATTTAATACTATCCAACAACCATATCATCTTTTCAGTCTTCACCCTTGTCAATTTATTCTAATAAACTTTTAAATTGAATTGATTGATTTTGCAAGCAAATCTGCCCCACCAATAGTTACACGCCGCATGTCGTAAGAGATCGACAAGACATGGTGAATATGAGAAAAGAAGCCAACGTGCTTATCCTTTGTGATGCCCCACATTATCTTCAGACAGATCCATCTGCCGACGGACTGTCGTTAGTCATTTGTCTTTACTCAATTACTATATAATCTTGGACCCGCCTCACGTTTTACGGATCCAGTAAGCCATAGAAAATATAAACCTCACACGTAACATGCAAAACAAATAATAAAAACTACAGTGACACTTCTATCGAAAAAGAAAACTACGACAGTACGACTACGACCCCGTGGTAACTGAGTCCGTATCCTCTGAGATATCTCAAACTTTGCGTGACTTTATGGAAAATCGCAACCATTCAAATAAGTTCTACACGAATCTCGAAGCAAAAATA
Organism: Carex kokanica; assembly: GCA_025461125.1. Classification (NCBI taxonomy): domain Eukaryota; kingdom Viridiplantae; phylum Streptophyta; class Magnoliopsida; order Poales; family Cyperaceae; genus Carex; species Carex kokanica. The sequence continues at coordinate 951,386 of JAJGRX010001283.1, read as the reverse complement.
ATACTGGCCCCCGCGCTATTCCCAAATAGGCACCGGACACGTCGGTCACGCAAAAGTTGAGATATCTCAGAGGATGCGAATTTGTGGTAACTGGTAACTATCCCCAAAGAAAACAAAAATTGTATTATCCTAATCAACAAAAGGCATTCATTTGCGGCTCTAAAACTAGAATAGCAGCGGTCTTTTTAATCAGGGAATAAAATAATAAAGTTGGATTACGCGGCATTCGAGGGTTGATTGTGTAATTAAAGAGCCCCACAATCTTTCTCTCTTTCTAATCTCCGAGGTGGAGACAAATATTCTTCATAGAATCCAATGCAACATTGATTCAGAAAATTTGTTTATTATTTTTTGAGGCAGTAGAAAATCTATTGATTCAGACAATTATGGATCACAAAAAAAATGATTTTATATCTATCTAAATAAATAGTAAAAAAATGAAAAAAAAATGAAAAATTTGATTTCCAAGCACATTTTAATATGGATATCATGTTGAATGGTTCAGATCGACTGCAACAAGATCATGTTTATTACAGTGTATTTTTGGGTTTTTGGGGACCGCAGATTGACTTGGAGGCCCTCAAAAATAGAACCGCAGATTGAATTAGAAGCCTTAGTATTTTTCGAATTTTCCATAATTTGTGATTTTTTATTTATTTATTTTTGACAGTGGTATTAATAAAAATTTCGGGTCTTTATAATATTATACCGAGATGGACTTAGCTACTCCATGGAGTAAAACGACTTTGTACTCCACGCCATATCTTCATTTTCAAAGTTCAAATAGTCGATTCGAACCTTCCAACATGTTCTTCATATTGAAATGTACCTGGAGACCAAATTTTATATTTTTTGGAATTTTTTTACTATTTATTAAGCCACTTTGAAAATCTGAAAATCCGGGTGAACAGTAAAAAAACAGTAAAAATTTCTGGACCGCCGGATCAGTGATTTTCAAAGTGGCTTAATAAATAGTAAAAAAATTCCAAAAAATGTAAAATTTAGTCTCCAAGCACATATCAATATGGAGAACAACTTGAGCGGTTCGGATCGGTCGTTTGAATTTTCAAAATAAAAATAATGAGGCGTGGAGCACCAAGTCGTTTTACTCCATGGAGTAGCTAAGCCCAGCACATATTATACCTCACCCAAAATTTATATGCCATCCTAATAATTATTCTGACTCCGCCGTATGTATAAAGCGTTAGGCAATAAGCACAATGTATAAAGTATAAACAAATATAATTATTAAAGCTATGGCTCCGTGAATCAATTATATGCTCCCAAAAATTGAAAAGGCTGTCACGGGCAGGGAATCCGAATGCCATTAACAATTTGACAAAAAGCACCGACTTATGCAGGATAAATTATCTCTGTGACGGTGGCGATACAACCGTTGGTGTTGTTACTATTAATTAACGAGTATTCTATAAGACTGTTGCTCGTACACGAGCAGAATTAGAAAATTTAAATTGAGAAGTTCAAATGTAAAATATATAATGTGTGGTAGTTAAAATTTAAAATCAAGTATTTACAATTATATAGTGAAATTCTAACTATCAAGTTAACTGTACATATTTAATATTTCATGAGTAGACTGAACTATATAAATATTTCAAAATAATAATTAATTATATTTTCATATACATAATTAAAAATCTTAAATTTACGTGGGTGGCTAAGCACTCTCTACTATTATCAGGACAGTTTGTAGTTACGCTGGATTTGTATTTGATTTGACGCGAGATATTCAAGTTTTGATCAAGTTTGAAAGTTGGTTTTAACTTATCTATAATAATTTAAATAAAAAATTTCGTTAAATTATATAACTATAAGAATCCTTATCTAAAAAAAAAACAAAATATTTAGAATTCTACCAACTTATAGCTGATAACTTAAAATGATTGGGATACCTTCTTAATTACCAATAATTCCAAAAATGATGTTGAAATAATTTTCTCTATCTTTTTAATTACCTCTCACGAAACCATAAGACAGCTTTTTTAATTTGAAACCTCAATTTTTTGGTCTTAGAAACAATCTCTTATAGTTCAAATTGTTAGCTAATGCGTTGGTTAGTACCTCTGTGAGATGCAAGTTTAGGTATTAATTAAGAGTGTGTTTGGATGGGAGAAGAATAGTACTAATCTGAGTTATTATTATTCCGAACTACTATTTACGTATGTATACTATGTTTGATTGTGGAGAAAGTGGTGGAGTTAATCCTTTACTTTATATATAAATTTTGGAAGAAGATGAATAACATTTATGTTAATTCAAAATAAGTTACTCTACATATAAGTTTTTTAGTTAGAGTAAAATTTATCTTATAATTTTCTTTCTTCATCAGTTTACTCCACCAAACTATAATAAAACATAATTATTTCAATCTACTTTAGTTTGAAATAAGCAATTTAATTCAAAATAACTTTATTCCACAACGAAACATGACGGAGCTCTTTAATATTCATGTAGATTTAAATCTGACGTTCCAAATCTAAATTCAAAATTTGAGTTAACTCAGATAATAAAAATTTATATATAATTTTAGAATACTCTCAAACCAAAATCACATCAGAACCTGTTTTGGTTGCACGAATACTGAATTTGTATTCTCTGCATTAACTCAAAAAATAATCTTTTGAGTTAATGTATCTGAACCAACCGATTCGCTTTAAGATTCGTACAGACTAGATCTACAATAATATTAAAGGGCCCCTAAATTATAGGCTGTGACCGAATTGACTCCGTTTAAAATCAGACGGTCGAGCTGCGTTAACTCAAAAGATGCTCTTTTGAGTTAATGCAGACGATGCGGAATAGTGACATCCTCTCCCAAATTTGGCAAAACCCTCCCTTACATATGAATTACGCATGTGAGCATCACCAAGGAATAACTATAACCACACATTTTGCATCCAATACTATGCCCTTTTATGATATGAGCTCACAATCTCACATGCCCAATCGTCGTTACCTTTGTTCCACTAATCCTGCCCTACTTCCACTAGAAAGCTCTTTAATTTTGTCAAAAAAAATTCTAGATGCTCTGTGGCAAGTTGACAATATAACAGTATCCTGCTATAAATAAGCTCCCGTGAACTGTTTAAATATATCCCAATGTTTGTTTGTCGTTGATAGGTCATATTTAATTAGATATTCTTTTACTGATAGAGTGTGGTGATTTATTTAATTTGATATTCTTTTATGGGGGAATTTCATATATCCCCCTCAAAAACTTCAATATTACGTATTTCCCCTTCTAAAATTTGAAATTACATATTTCCCCTTCTAAACTTTCAAAACTCACAAATTTACCCATTTAATCAATAAAATATATTTAATATATTTAAAAATACTTAAATAATATTATTTCTGATTCTAAATTTTTTTCAGACCATTATACCCCTACCTCCTTCCAATCTCGTTCTTTCTCTTCAATTCATGAGCGTCTCACACCGTCCCCACCTATGGATTGAAGCAGCTGCGTGACATCTTTCGCCGATTCGACATGGATGGTGCGGTAGCCTGACGCAGCTGGAGCTCGCCGCATTGCTCCGATCCATAGGTGGGGACGGTGTGAGACGCACATGAATTGAAGAGAAAGAACGAGATTGGAAGGAGGGAGGGGTATAATGGTCTGAAAAAAATTTAGAATCCGAAATAATATTATTTAAGTATTTTTAAATATATTAAATATATTTTATTGATTAAATGGGTAAATTTGTGAGTTTGGAAAGTTTAGAAGGGGAAATATGTAATTTCAAATTTTAGAGGGGGAAATACGTAATATTGAAGTTTTTGAGGGGGATACATGAAATTGCCCCTTCTTTAATTTGATCGAGTTTTTTGCAAATCTATTTTTGAAATTAAGGTTTACTTGCTTAAAGCATTAAACAATCAACAAAAAAAAATATAATTCCTAGTAAACATCTTATTGTATAACAAACTTATTAGACAAATGACGATCTAATGAGTAATGATCAACGAAATATTATCAAAATAAAAAATTGTAGAAAATTTATTCATAATTAATTTAAAAATAAAATTTAGTGGAATTTGTAAATAGATTGGCAAATTTAAAATTAGTGGCTTTGTTCCAGGTACAACGTTTCATGCTGTCGTTAGATTTAGCATGAAAATAATTGATATGATAATTATTTCCTTCATCCATGAGTACACGTAGACATAAACTTGACTTTAAATGAACTCAGATAATAAAACTTAGAAAATAATGATACATCCTATATATTGTTACTATATGGCATTATTACTATTTAATACCTAATTAATAAGGAAAGATAGGACATGCATTGAAGTGTAATGGAGCCCAGATAAAATAATATTTAAACTGAAAAAAAAAAAGGCCACATCCCTCATTTATGATTCTCTGGAGGGTCAAGGAAGAAAGGTAAATATATATAGATATATATCTCATAAATGAGACAGCTGGCCTATTTCCTTTTTTACGCTCTAACAAGAATCTTTAGTTCTTTACAACAAAGGAGCAAAGGATGTCTATGATTTGATGGGAAACTGTGATTCTGGTGACCTTACCAGTCTAAAGATGATTGATATCCTTAGTGGTCCATTGCATTTTTCTCAATATTTTCTGGTAAATACACTCTCCAATTGCGAACACCAATACCACCAAAATGACAAATTTGAGGAAATAAATTGCCACGTACATTCTCTGTGAAAGAAATTTACGGCAACCTAATTTGCTTAACTGTTAAAAAAAAAGTTGTTTGAGCCACAAGTTACAACAGAGAATTTTGGAATTTGTCAAAATTTTGGAAGGCAATTAGATTACATGTTAATATAATATATCAAACAAAAGAGAATGCTATATATTAAAAGAAGACTATGTCGCATTTTAAACGTTATCAACAAAGTCCAATTCAATATATATAATCGGCTAATAATTACTAGGTTCTGTAGGGCCCTTCAAGCATTATTGAACCGGATAATGAGTGATGAAGTACACTCAAATTTTAATTTTTTTAGGGATGCTTTTTTAGCGCTAATGGTTGTTATCATGTTTAGAAACTTCTAGTTTGTTTTGATAAAATGACTATGAAGAGGAATAGAGGATTTCAAATTATGGTATTTTATTAAACGAAGAAAGCCTGGAAGTTTTGCACGTTTAAATTTAATTTCTCTGTGAATATAGATATTTAAAATATATAAGTCATTCTAATAAGAAATGATCTTAGATCAGAGAAGAAAGAGAGAAACAATTGTATTTCAAATATTCATTCTTTGCTATTCCTTTGAGTACATTTACAAGGGGTATTTATAGGAAACCTAATCACAATTGTATTCCGATTCTGGTAGCTTTGAGTTAGTTGCGGCTGATTCTGGTAAGAGTCTATCTTAATATCTTATATCTCCCTACATTTTTACTAAAATTCTGTAAATTAAAATTATCCACTGTAAGTTCGAATCTAGTGCATATTTTTAAGAATATTTTGTTAGTTTAATGATCCTCTAATATTTTATGTACACGTCAGAAGATATTAATAATTAATCATGCATGGATTTCTAGAAAAGAAGCATAAAGTAATGAGTAAATTTACACAGAAAGAAAAGTAAAAAGTAAAACACACACACACACAAAACGAAGCCAAAGAGAGATAGAAGCACTGACCTACAGTTGCAGACCTGAACGTGGTCCATCCGTCCACAACGTTCCTATTCCCTTTGATCGCCGTCTTCCACATGCCATCTCCTATCAGCATTATATTGGTCTTGCTTTTATCCACCTCCACATTTTCATAATAGCCCCCTGCCTTCACGTAAATCACAAACCGCGTGTCGCTGTTGTTCGGAGCCGCGTTGATCGCATCGGTCACCGTCGTGAAATTACCGCTCCCGTCTTTGGCTACCACTAAATCAGCCATTATCGTGGGGTTGCTCGGTACTTGGAGTAAATGTCGGTCCTTGCCCGACAACCATTGTGGGTACCCGCGGGTTATCCTGCCGTACCTACAACAATGTACCTAGTTTTAGCCCCCAAATTTGTTTTGATTGAATGTTGATGTTGCAATATGATGCATTATTTAGACATTATTGTAATACATCTTAAGTTCTTTATTTAATGGAAAGATGAAAAAGTTTCACTGTGAGATATTAAATGTAGTTATGAACTTATTACGATTAAACTTAAAACATGTTTGGTTGGAACTTAAATATATAGAATTAAAGATTATATATTGCCTAGTTGCAAGCACATTATTGGATATATATATCCTAGCTAGCTACATTACCCTTCAAAGGTCTCTCGAAGGTGGCGGCGTTTTCGAGGGAGTTTCTTGACCATGGCAAGCGAATTACTGATAAGGTGTGCTACATGGAAGAACCTCCCCTTGATGTACGGCCTAACACGTGCACCGGCTTTCGGTGCATAAGCAAACCCGTCAAGACAAGTATACTGGTTAGTCAAGGCACCCGACAGCACAGTCTGAACTGTGCTGATTGAGTCGGCCGAGATCGAGACGTTGTTCATACCAGAAAATGCTGAGGAGAGTTCATCTAGCGTTTGATCAAGCAACTCGAGACAGTCTTGAAGCGCGAGCTTGTTACGCTGGTCAAGCTGGGGGAGATGGGTCAGGTACGAGGAGCAGTTCGAGTGGGAATTCCGTACTGCGGAGGTGGTACTCTTGATGACATGGCATATGGCATCAGAGATAGGGACATTGGTTTTGGAGAGGGTGGCGAGGGTCGACGCACAGAGCTCGGGGTAGAGCGTACCGTCGCAATGTCGGGCAATGTTGGGGTCGGTGCCAGTCGATGTGAGGTGGCGCCGGTGGCTGTAATGGGGTCTGTAGTGGTGTGGCCTGGAAGGGAGGAGGACGAAGAGGAAACAGAGGGAGAGGAGTGAGAGGAGGAGCTTTGGTTTCTTAGATAGAGAAAGAGGTGGCATTATTTGAATGTTTTTGGTGCTTAATTGTGTTTGTAGAAATGGAGGAGATGAAATGAGAAATTAATGGTGTAATGTATCTTCTCTGAGAAGCGCCACTGCTGTGTTTTTGTAGGAGAGATGGTTGATTGAACACTCAAGTGTATGCCTAAGGGCTTTCAATCAAAAAAAAAAAAAAAAATGAAGGGTAGCCTGTGGGCATGAGCACTTGCTACTGTACATAGAAATTGGGAAAGATAAAGAATTATACTACTACTTGTTGTACGTTTGATTTTAAGGCATTAAAATACATCTAAATCCTTTTTTTAAAAAGATGCTGTCCAATAAAGATATAGTATAGATAAAAGTGTTAAAGACTAATCATACTTCTCATAAAAAATATACTAATCTATTATATATATATAATGTCTGCAACAATATATTCTACAGTAAATGCTACAGTATAATCTACAGTACTGCAGTATATTATACAATAATTGCTATAGTATAATCTACAGTAAAAATCTTAAAAACTTTAATATGGTATATAACCGGTATAACTTTACATATAGTTAGAAAATCACAAATTAATGAATATGGTATACCGGTATAACTTTATACAGTAACAACTTGATTTTGTGATTTTGAATTCATTAATATGGCATTTTGTTTATGACCGGTATATATTCTACATTAATTGCTATAGTATAATTTACAGTAAAAACCTTAAAAACTTTAATATGGTATATAACCGGTATAACTTTATATATAGTTAGAAAATTACAAATTAATGAATATGGTATACCGGTATAACTTTATACAGTAACAACTTGATTTTGTGATTTTGAATTCATTAATATGGCATTTTGTTTATAACCGGTATAATTTTATATATAGTTAGATGTTTATCTTAATAGTTAATTATCTTTTTTTTTCAGTAATATCCTGATACAATCTTTTTACACTCCTTCCGATAATAACCGCCGAAGCAAAGCGAGGCTCACTTCTAGTACATAGTAAGCGACTAAGCGTTCATCAACCGGTTTTTACGTATTACGTACCAATCTTTTGAGTTGGAGCAAAAGCAAATCACTATTTTTGGTTAATTCAAATATATATATATATAAATTTTCTTTTGCTTTTCCCTTTTTGTGCCAGCTGTTCCCTGGACTTGTAGTGGAGACAACAATTTCACATGACAACTCGTTTTTGTTGGATATGTGAATTATGAAGCTCTCGAGTAAGACAGCGGTTTTGGACTAAAAGTTGGTATTAGTATCTGTATGCAGATAATTAAGCAAAGTTACACAAGATAATAATTTGACACTTGTTGTGTGGTGTACTGTGGCCGAAATTTTTATTAATATCCAAAAAAATATTAAATTTCAAAATCTACACCCTGTTTAATAAGATTTCGAAAACTTTCCAAACTGCAGATTTATTTTCCGGTTTAGGCCGAATTACGGCAAATTTATTTTCTGGTTTCGGAATTCCAGAACCGGAAAATAAATTTTCGGTTTTTAAGTTTTTTTTTAAACAGAAAATACTATAATTTTTTAATTTTTTGTATTGAAATATTAGAAATATTTTATATATTTCTTCGAAATAGATGGAATACTATATAATTTGATTTATTAGAAAGACTGCGACAAATAACCCGGATAAACATTTTTCAGGCTGAATTTTTCGCGGCTGTAAGAAAAATTAAAATATTACTTTGTGTGTTATTGGAAAAAAAATGTTTTGGATCGAGTTATTGATCCCGGTTCAAAAGTCATTTCTAGGTAAATACAGAAAATATTTGGATTTTTCTATTCTTGAAAAAACAAAATAGTTTGTCAAGAAAAAAATTTCAAACAAAAATTTTGTCAGAGATGTCAGGGAATCTTTTTTTTTCAAAAATATAAATATCACAATATTTTTTGTATTTACTTAGAAATGACTTTTGAACCGGGATCAATAACTCAATTCAAAACATTTTTATTTTTTTTCCAATAACACACAGAGTAATATTTTAATTTTTTTTTACAACCGCGAAAAATCCGGCCTGAAAAATATTGATCCGGGTTATTTGTCGCAGTCTTTCTAATAAAACAAATTATATAGTATTCCATCTATTTTCAAAGAAATATATAAAATATTTCTAATATTTGAATAAAAAATAAAAAAGTTATAACATTTTCTGTTTTAAGAAAAAACTTAAAATCGGAAGTTTATTTTCCGGTTTTGGAATTCCAAAACCAAAACCATAAATTTATTTTCCGGTTCTGAAATTCCAAAACCAAAATCGTAAATTTTTTTTTTTGAAATTTCGGAATTTCAAAAACGAGAAATAAATTTGCAGTTTTGACTGTTTTTCAGTTTTCGAAATCTTGTCGAACAGGATTCAGATTTTGAAATTTAATATTTTTTTTAATATTAATAAAAAATTCGGCTATTGTGGCCTCAAGAACAGTCAAAACTAAAGTACAAACACGGATACAATCAGTAAATTAAAGAAAAACATGTGAGTGTGACTGTGAGTGGTCCAGTACTTCCTGTAGTGGGTACATGCTGTTACTCTGTGTAGCGAGTCACTGTGAAAACGATAAATTAAACTACTGGAGATTTAGTAGGTTGATACTTGATAGTGACAGGTTTGTATTTGGATAGGAAAGGTCTAAATTAATGATTCGGATATAATTTAAAAATAAGCCGTTTTTTATAATGCAGATAATATATATCAACATATTGATATTTTTCTTTTTCAAAAAACTTCTATTACTTCTTCAAAATATATTGATATCTTTGTAAAATAAATAAAAGAGAGATGGAACTTGGTGCTCGAACCACTGCGGTAAGTTCGTGATTTTTCTGTTTATATAAATTAAATAAATAAAAAATATTTCTTTCTCCTATTCCAATAATAGATTTCACAATTTCTGAGGAGTTTTCCTTCCAGAGTCGTTCTGCTCCAAGTACCATTGGTGTATCTTCCACAGCGAATTCGGCAAAGAAAATTAGTGCCAAAAGAGAAAACACAACTCGGTGATCGGTTTGACTTATGCTGCGAGGGCGTATAATTTATGAATGCGTACAGTCGTGACATGTGAGAAGTGAGAACTGAGAGGAGATCAATCTTGGTCCGGTTTAATTTGTCATAGGCCCATCATGAGGTGTTAAACAAAATCACATGGTCTGGAGACTGGAGCGGATACAGAGCCCGGTGTTCATGCATGTAATAAATTTGTTACCAAATTCAACGCGTCAGATTTGTCGGATAACACTTTTGTAGCCACCGACAAAAATTTCGCCAGCGCAAAATTGCAAGTTTAGTTGGAGCTTACTTGGAATGATGTCAATATTTCATCATATATATAGCAAGATTTTAGGTTTTCGGTGTTATCACTAGGGGAGTAGGGGTGTTCATTGGATCCGGTTTAGTTGGTTTTAAACCGAACCGAATTAGTTTGGATGAAACGGTTCAGTTTGTTCGGTTTTAATGGTTTGCTTCGGTTTATTTTTTAAAACCGAATTAATTTGGTTCGGTTCGGTTTGAAAATTTTTAAAACCGAAATAACCGAACCGACCTAACTTTTATATATTATGAATTTGGTCCGAACCGTTCCGGTTTATTTCTTAATCAATTGTTTTAAATACTTCGGTTTATTTCTTAATATCCCGGTTTATTTCTTAATACCCCAGTTTATTTCTAAATATAATTCGGTTTATTATAAATCAATTGCTTTAAATAAAAAAATTAATATATTTTGGTTTGGACCGAACAAACCGAAATAAAACTTTGGTTCGGTTCGGTTGCAATGCTACATCAGTTCGGTTCGGTTCTATTTTAGAAACCGAATTATTACTTTGGTTTGTCTAGTTCGGTTCGGTTGAAATGCGAGAAATTCTACAAGTTTGAACTCTGATTAAATAAAATTTAAGTAAAAGTTAAGAGCTCGATATCTATGAATTCACATCCCCTTAGTTTACCTGACTGAGGACATTTAAAACAGACGGTTCAGGATTGTTCTTTTAATTTGACACGAATTTCAAAACACAAATAATATTGTTTCGAATAGACACCTACTTCGAGTAAGTCTGGACTGTCCATTTCAATTTGCTCGAGTCAGATACCTTAATCCGATATCTATTACATGTTATCAAAAACGAATTCGAGGAATTTGACTCGCATTTGTTGCTTATAAAAAAAAAAAAAAAAAACACTTTTTCAAACACTTGAAAATATTAATTAGTCATACGGATAGAAATAAATAAGTTTAACTCTGATTATATAAAATATAAATAGAAGGTTAAATTTAGAAGAAAACAATTTCGTTACTTTTTAATCTTCATTTCCTTAACCTCGGATTTTTTTTTCTTATTTTGAATTTATAACTTTTTAATTTTCGACCTTTTAATTAAGCGATCATCGCTGTAGCGATCTGTTAGTTTCACGATGGTAACAAATTAGAGGAGGGATCCAATTACACCTTTTTCCGTGACACATCATGACACTGTTTTTTTTATAGGTCAATTTTGCGATTTCAAAATCCAAACAGTCGATCCGAACCGTTCAACATTATCACCATATTAAAATGTGCTTGGAGATCAAATTTTACATTTTTTTGAATTTTTTTACTATTTATTAAGATGGTTACAAAATCGCTGTTTTTCAATGGTCTGAAAATAACGATTTTGTAACTATCTTAATAAATAGTAAAAAAATTCAAAAAAATATAAAATTTGATCTCCAAGCACATTTTAATATATCCATCATGTTGAACGGTTTGAATCGACTATTTGGACTTTGATAATAGTAAGTGTCAAAGTGTATCACCAAAAAAGGTGTAATTGAATCCCTCCTCAATTAACAATACTATGTTAAATGGAGCAATTTCTTGGGACAGTCTCGGCCTTTTAAATAGGCCCAAATTAGCCCATAATTTGGAACTTTTTTCGCGGTAATACATCGACAGACCGACTCGACCTCTCGCGTAAAATTCTCGCACTCTCCAGAGAGTGTACAAGCTTTAACATCCTTGCCACGTGTCACTCCTCCGCCTCTCCGATCTCCACCCGTCAACCTCTGCTTGCTCTCTTTTCTCTAGACTCTTCGGTACCGCCATGCACCATTTCTCCTCGTATAAAAACTCTCTAGGCAACTATACAACATATCAGAATAATAAGCACGAACAAGCAATTAATCAGTCTTTATCTACAATGCAATCCGTTTCAAAATCTCTCTCACACCGGCTGATTCGCATCTCCAGAGTACACCAACCCATAAGGATCCCCCGGGCCACCGTGCTGTCCCAGGCGACGGGAGCTGGCGACCCGAAGGTTCACTCGGGGGACCCACCAGGTGAGGCGCCATCGGATGACTACCCTGAGATGGCCGCGAAATTTTCGGCAACTGAAGAGGCACAAGAAAAAGGTAACGACAATCTTTCCAGGCATGCAATGGCTGAGAGTGTGCCGACGACCGGTGATCCAAAGGAGAAGGTGCCGCCTTTTGCTCCTTCCGGGAAATTGGAGTCGCATGAGGTCACGGCAGATTCTGAAGGACCTCTCTTTCAGCAGAAGAGGAGGTTTTCCGGTTCGGCCAAGCGTGATCCGCATGAGGTTGAGGATGACAGGTATTATTCGATGATTAATTGGTTCACTTGTTCCTTGCATTAAATTGACTATGGTCTAATTTTATTGTATATGGATTTGCTTTGTAAGTGTACATATACATAATGTAGCCGAAATCATCAGTGTGTTTAATTCAATTGTAAGTAAGAAATTTATGAATGATGAATATAATTTGTAAGTGCAAAACAATAACAGCTAATGGATGCAATCCAAAATCTTCAACAAATTAATAAATTTTGCTTAATAGAAGTTACAAACTGATTGTTGAATGTTTCGTTTACATGATTGCAATACACACTGCTATTTGGCAAGTACAATTGTAAAATCATGGTCAAGTATGTCAGAATTCTATAATTTGCATTATGAATTTCAGGACATACTACAAGAACCACAAACCATCTCCACTATCACACATAGAGTTTGCCGACACGAGGAAGCCCATAAATCGTGCGACTGACGACCCAGCCAGCGCGAGCGAGGTTGAAGGAGGGAAGGGTAGAGGGGTCATGTTGGAAGATGCTGACACCGTTGATGCCGCACTGGAAAGAGCAGAGAGGCTGTTTCGAGAGGCGGCAACCAGGGGGGTGCCCGATTGGCCGCACTCACAGGCACTGCAGAGGATGCTTAGAATGAGAGAGGAACAAGGTGGTGCCCAGAGAGGAGGATTTGCATAGTGAATGCATTGGTTTTTATGAGATGATGTGTGTACCAGTTGTACAAAAATAAAAGGCTGAATTGAGATAAGTTTCTTTGTGCAGAGCCTACGCAAAGGTAGGTTTGTTTTGTTCACGGACACGGTAAATATTTGGTAACAGTTGGTGTACAGAGTAAAAAAAAAAGTTTGTGAAAAAGACCTGCTTGATTTTACACGAGACGCCAGTCAAGATTTCTATGATAGGATATATGTTTTTTATCCATTTATAGGGTCAAAGCTTCAGCCTAAAATTTTTAAAATAAAATTGCGCCTCCATAGAAGTAAAAGGATAGCCCAGTAATTTGAAACATCGATAAAAAAATTTCAATAGAAACTTATTTATTTCTAGGCCCGTTTCTCCACAGCCCGTTTCTTCTAAAAATATTTTCCTTCCATCTGAACTCATTAATTATTAGAGGACAGAAAATATTTTCCTTTCATCTAAAAATAATTTTGCATCACTCTTGGACCTAATGATGCAAGATTGCTAAAAAAATTAGGTTGTAATTCTGTGCGGGCTTTGAAGATTTTGAAAACTAATGTTAGTTGTTTTATAGAAATATAAACAATAGGTAAAATATGTTGTAAATATACATATATATACAGAGAGAGAGGCTAATATGTTTTTAGTAGTATATGGGCCGATATGCTTCCAACTCAAAATCGAATTTTCAAAGTCCAAACAGTCGATCCGAATCGTTCTCTACATATTGAAATCTGCTTGGAGACCAAATTTTATATTTTTTGGAATTTTTTTACTATATATTAAGCCACTTTGAAAATTGTTGATCCAGTGGTCCAGAATTTGAAAGTACTGTTTTTACTGTTTACCCGGATCAGCAATTTTCAAAGTGGCTTAATAAATAGTAAAAAAATTTCAAAAAATGTAAAATTTTGTCTCAAAGCAGTCAGAAAGATTGATAAATATAACCATCTGATTTGATTCGTTCTCAATAGCCTTGAGATGATCATCTTAGGGTGATCCAACGGATGCTCCTATTTCAATATGTAGATCAACTTGAACGGTTCAGATCGACAGTTTGGACTTTGAAATTCGATTTTGAGTTGGAAGCATATCGGCCCATATGCTACTAAAAGTATATTAGCCTATTTCTCTCTATATATAGAGAGAGAGAGAGGCTAAGACACAAACGTTTGCACCAAGGTCTTGGTGCAAACGATTTGGTTCTCTGATTTTGAAAGTCCAAACGGTCGATCCAAACCGTTAGATATTTAATATGTATTAAAATGTGCTTGGAGACTAAATTTTATATTTTTTTGGAATTTTTTTACTATTTATTAAGTCACTTTGAAAGTTGCTGATTCAGGTGAACAGTAAAAACAGTGCAATCAAATTCTGGACCATGTGATCAGCAATAGTAAAAAAATTTCAAAAAAATGTAAAATTTGGTCTTCAAGCACATTTCAATATGTATATCAACTTAAACAGTTCGAATCGACTGTTTGGATTTTGAAAATTCGAAAACTATTCGTTTGCATCAAAGCCTTGGTTCAAAAGTTTGTATTTTAGCCACTCTATATATATATATATATATTTATAATAATGTCAAACATTATGACTGAGGGGTCCCTGTTAGGCGTAATGGAGCAGGTCTTATTAAATTTAAGTCAGCTTAGGCTCATTCTAAGCCACCCTGGTTTTTTTTTTTTTTTCTTTCCCTCCATTTTTGCATTTTAATTTCTTTGCTTACTTTGTTATGGATAAGTAAGTTCTTATTTTCTCTCTGTTATTTTTTGTGTGCTGTAAATATTCTCTCTTTTATGGTGCTCTTTATACTTACTTTTATATGAAGCTTTGGTACTTTTTGTTTTGCATATTATTTTCTCATTATGATTCTTTTAATTATATAAAGATTTGGTCATTTTTCTCGCCTATTATTTCAAAAAAAATTTGCAAAAGATCCTCAAGTAATCCATGAACGGGGGAGAGAAAGCAATCTAGCTAGATTGTACAATTAAATTAAACCATATTGAAGTAATCTGGATTGTACAATCAAATTAAAAATGAAGGGGAGAGAGCCATGAAAAGTGTGATATAGGCCGACGAAGGAATTAATTAAATAATAAATGGTCGATCAATCGTTTCAAATTAAATCTACATTTCTCGACGCAATCATTCCTTTCTTCCAATAAGATCGCTGTTGACTTGTTTTGCTACGCTATTCTATTCAAGAATCCGAGTCAAGCGCTCTTGAATTAATACTTCTCAAAACGGTACAGGAGGTTTTAATCAATCACATGCGTAATCCTTGCAAAAGAGAGATACGACAGCATTTTCTGAGATTGTTCTGAACAATACAAAATAACATACAGACCACAAAAGGAATCTAGAGATTTACTTATTAATAGAAATATAAGAGTAGAACTAGGATATGATGTGCTCACCAAATTTTTTGGTGGGCATAACTCTATAATTTATTGGATTCACTTCAACTGAGATGAATCCAAACCGTTGAAACCGATGTACTTCATAAGTGATGTGCGTACATGCAAAATTTTAAATGTTTTGAATTCATTTAGTACAAAGTCAAGTGGTCAAAATTGACGAAAAATGAATGCATTAAAATAATTTTTAAAACTTCATTCATTTTTCATCAATTTTGACCACTTGACTTTAGACTAAATGAATTAAAAAAATTCAAAATTTTGCATTTACGCGCATCACTCGTGAAGTAGATCGGTTTCAGCGGTTTGAATTCATTTCGTTTGAAGTGAATCCGATAGATTATGGAGTTATGCTCACCAAAGAGTTTGGTGAGCACATCACACCCTAGTTCTACTCGAAATATAATTAGTTACTATCAACACATCAGAAGCTAACCAAATCAATTATATACTAAGCTTAAAATGAGCATGCCAGTAAAAAAATTAAATGAAGTTGTACCATGTGGCTAACATCATCTATTAAATTAATCATCCTAAAATCAATTTATTTGGCTATAGTCTATAGCAGTAGTTCGAGCATCACTATACTAATTCGACTAGGTCTCACAGATTGAGCGAATCATCCTCTCATTACAACCCCTGCCTCTCTTTTCTCTATAAGAAAAATGAAGAAATGGAAAAGAAAAGAAAAAAATGAAAAGAAAAAGAAAAAGATTCACCTTCTTGGCCAATTCAGAAGACTACCAAACAGTTGAGAGCAACTTGAAGGCCAGTATTGGTTCGATCGATATCTCTAAACATCATGCTGAAAGCGCATACAATTAATATCAGTGTTCTAAATAGCGCGCTATAGCGTTTTTGGACCCCAAACGCTACGCTACGACATCAAAATGCGCTATTTGCGCTACGGCCGCTACAGCGCTATTTGCGCTATACAATATGGGTTTTTTTTTTTTTTAAGCAATTTATATGGGTTTTAAATAAAGGTAAAAAAAATCTCAAACCGAAATTGAATTTGTTGCTACTTGCTACAAATAAATCAATTTGAAATTGGGAATAGAAATTGAAATTTGAATAGAAAAAAAGTCCAAACCGGAATTAAAATTTGAATAGAAAAAAAAATAGATTATGTCATGAATCATGATACTTAAGATATTTTTAATAAGAAAAATCGATAGTTTATGATATTACTATGGATATTTTGAACCGCAATTTGGACTTTGTACGGGTTCAATATGAATATTATAATTTCTTAATTACTTTGGTGTTATTTATTGTTCTATGAGACCTTAGATAATGTTGATATTTAGTACAAATATTGAATATACGAAATGTAAAAAAAAAAAACGCTATTTGGAATAGCTTCCGCTATAGCGACGCTATTCGCTATAGCTTTTTTTTTAACCTTCCCGCTACGACGCTATAAACGCTATTTAGAACCTTGATTAATATACACGAATTTAGTACAACAAATAAAATATAAAACAGATGTAATATAATTAATTGTATAGTGCAGCATCATTAATTACATCCAAGTTCTTTCCTTGTTAAAGCCATTGACTTCAAGCAACCAATTGACTTTTAAATTCTTCACTGGAAAGCCTTCGATCATATCACCAAGGGCGGATCTACACTATGCCCAGCGGGTGCTAAGCCACCCCATGATTTTGAAATTTTTAATCACGTATGTTGGAATTTAATTGATTTTTTATTTCTTTGAAGCTTTTATATAGTTTAGCACCCCTCATAAAATATATATATTTTTTTTTAAATCAGGCATTGGCTGCCAGAACCCCTCATAAAATGTTAGATGTATATTTGTACTCTAGTGGTTAAGACTTTATTTTGTTTTTGAGAGGTCTTAGGTTCAAGTTCCACTAATCACAAATTAATATTTGTGCATTTTAAGTTTCAACCCCCTCTAACTAAATTTTTTCTAGTTCCGCCCCTGCATATCACATTCCACTCATAACATCCATAATCGATCTCCGAGAACTGAGGTGTCTTGATAATTTCACATGCCCCTCATAAAACATTAGATGAACACCGTTATACTGTTGTGCACTTAATTGATTGAGATTTGAGAATATCTCCCAATTTTCATAATTGTTGCATTAGAATAAGGCCTCCAATAAAGCAATACATACTTGTGTTAATAAACATCTCTGGTATGGATGTGCCATGGGTTCCATGCTGTTAGAATCAGTACCTAAAAATTACCAAGAAAAAAAAAGAACCGCGGTATGATTTGATGAATGAGAACTTAATTGGGCAGCTCTTCCCCATTATTGTACATTCAAACACAGATTCGTAGATAATAGACGATGTGAGCAGCGAAATGTGATATTAATATTGAATTTTTGTAGGAAATAAATTATGAAAAACATTAAAAAAGTTTGCGTATATGGCTACATGTCATTAAAAAATTTCAGTAGATAACAGCATGATTGGAATCAACGTGTACGGTGCCATTATTAAATTAATCTTTTTTTAAAGAAGTCAAACTTATAGAAAACCATACAACACGTATTTAGTGCATCTTAGCTCACCTTTCGATAAAGTATTAAATAATTTAAGAGATATTTTACAATAAGTCATTAGATGAAGTCTTAAATAATTTCACATGCGCTTCTTTAGCATCATTAATTTACGAGAACTGAGGTGTTTTAGTTATCATGAAACAGAGGTTGAGGAATGGTTTGGAAAATCTATAAAAGCATGTAAATTAAAACATGTAATCCCCTTGCCAGATCGTCGCTTCTAATAATCGACTCTCCATCTCTAAAGATAACATGTCGAACCCTAATGACACAAATCCTTATTATGACACAAGTCCACCCGCATCCGAGCTGCATGGGCATGAACTCTCTTTGATCGTGGCTGCGTCGGTGATACTAATCCTCTTAACCATCTTCTTCCTTCTCCTTTGGCAACACAAAAAGCAACAGAGGGACACGAATGACATGAGCAGCACCAACCATGATACTTCTGTTATAGATGTCGAATGTCAAATAGCGAGCGAAGCTGCAATGGAGCTACTGTCATTGCCCGTTTTTGCTCCATTGCCGACAGATACAGCAGAGTTAAGAGATTGTTCTGTTTGTCTGGCAGAAATCGGGGACAGCAGTAACGGCCGGCTTTTGCCGGCATGCGGTCATGCATTTCATAAAGAGTGCATTGATTTGTGGTTTAGGTACCGTTCCACGTGTCCAGTTTGCCGTGCTGATATCCTGCGAGAGCCTTGTGTCAATCAAAAGGTACAGCCTGAAGAAGTTTGAATTTGTGCATCTGTCAAATTGGGAAACATTCATTAATTAAGTATTTACAAACTTTTTATGTAAGTAGGTTGATATTGTTGCTTGTTGGTTTAGTTGTATAGTTTCATGCTTAGTGGTTTCGGTACCACTGGCAGTTTAGGTCTACTTTGCGGTTTTCATGCTGAGTGGTTTCGGTACCACTGGCATTTGAGGTCTACATATGGTTTGATGCTTCTCCCTTTTGAGTAGCTTGTTTGATAAAAAGTAGTTGGTGAGATGTTGGTAATATAAAAAAGTATATATAAATTGTCTACATATTCTTTGAATGTATTTATATAAATTGTCAATTGCATGGAGATAAACTGAACCCATTAATCCACCGATTGTACCGGTGCACATCCTGTTTTTGTAGTGTGTTTGTAAGAACTACATTGATAGTATACATATATTTTTGTACCGATTAGGCATCAAGTGTATGTTTGGATGTGTCAAGATTAGAAGCTATTCTAGAATAAGAGCTATTCGGTATAGTAATGTGCATCTAAACAATATTTTTGTTATTCGGAATAAGTTAGAATAACTGAAAACTCTTGTAAATGTTGAAATAGCTATTATTCGGAAGTATAAAGAGAGAGAAAAAATGATTCTATTATCTCCACGTCATGACAATTTGTTTGAGACTCCACTTGCTTATCTTTTTTCTTAATTAACATCTTGTTAATACTATTCTTTATCGACTACAACTATTTACTATTCTAAATATACAATCCAAACTATATTATTACTAATCCGAATAACATTATTTTCACACTAATATGAAAATCACTATTTTTTCTCTATTCTCATTTACTATTCTCAAATTTCACTATTCTAACTATTCTAACTTTCATCTAAACGTACCTAATAGTATATATAATCTTTACTCAAAAAAATAAAAAAAATAGTATATATAATATATGTACCGTCCTTTGTAATGATATGTCATCCCCTTTTTATATTTTGTTACTCGTGGAATCGGAGGCGGTCCGATGTGCACCGGATCATGATTTGAAACCTGGTCGGAGTCATCCAATATATGAATATTCTTGCAAATAACTTTAAGATATATGTGGATCGAATGTGCGCGAATATTGATAAGGACCGGACGGCTCCGACCAAGCATCGGGCCATCTGACCGCCTCCCAGTCATCAAGCGCATCATGAGAAATCGTAATTAATAGGCAAGTCCCATTTAAATCGGTCAGAAAAGATGGGACCGCATAGGACCGCATTGTTCAAAATCAATTGACCGGTTACGAGGCAACGAAAACCGGCGAAATTTGGGAGGAATTTAAGAAGAAAATCACGATAAAGAGAGGTTATTTTAGTACGAAAACATGGGATTTTTTTTTTTTTAAAGAAGAAAACATGGGCCTTTTATTATAACTTTTTAATGGTTCCATCAAAAAAGCTTAAAATGAGTGAGTGCAATTTCTTTTCAAGAAAATTAAATAGGAGGGAGGAGGAGGAGAAAGAAAGTACTTTGTGCTTAAGAATATTTCTATTTCTCCATTCCATTATTAAGCACGTTAGGTGTTCGATCTGCCAACGGCTACAATTGAAAGATGAAATTTCATATTTAATCTCAGCCCTCTAATTACATAATCTATCTTTTTTTATTAAATACATCTGTTTTATTTATAGAAGTCTAAATTTAGTTAAAAACATACTCGTCACATGTACTGCCACACGATACGTTACAATTAAAATTGAGCAAACTCTTCACCTTCCATTTTCTTATTTCTTTGTTTCCTTCTTCTTTGTTTCTATACGGATCACAATGGAAATCGATTTTTTCTTTTTCTTTTTCTTTGTTTCTATACATATTGCCGTGAAAAATTTAGAATATATTTCCAATTTTGTTTCTATACAGATCTAACCTACGGACCTTTGAAAATCATAGAAGCCCTCCAATAAAACCAAGAAAAACTCATAGAAGCACAAAGCAGCATGACAGAATGAAGGAAAACAAAACAAAATTAGAGAGGTCACCAAGAAACGCAATAACGGTAGAATGAGAAACCCTAGAAATTTGAGAGGCAGAGAATTTGCTTAAAATTATCCGAATGTTGGCAACTAAAGAAATAGAGTACATGTGTTAATTTTATGAAACAGAGAAGTGAAACTGAGGAGAGAGAATATATTTGCAAACTTGTGTTTTTTTTATTACAAGATTTTCTATTTATAATTACAAGGCTTAAAAACTAATCGTTAGTACTATTTCTTATTCTAGTAATGACGGTACACGTTACCGTTATCTTTCTATATTTGAAAATAAATTGGATTCCTTTTCTATATTTTAACACTCCCCCTCAAGCTAGGAATGTATATATTGTACAATCCTAGATTACTTGTAATTCTCTCAAATGGATTCGGATCCAAGCCTTTGGTGAAGATATTCGCAAGTTGATCTTCACTTTTAACATATGGTGTCTCTATTTTTTTTTTCTTGAACCTTCTCTCTAATGAAGTGGCAATCCACTTCTATATGTTTTGTTTGCTCATGAAATATGGAATTTGATGCTATGTGTCGTGCTGAATTGTTGTCGCAAAATATTTTCATAGGTCCTTGAGTTTTAAATCCCATGTCCTTGAGGTACTCGGTATTACTTCTTGATCCTTGTTTTTCTTGTTGAATTTCTTGCATGAGTTGATACATGTGGGAAAAATTGTTTTGTTGCCCATACATGGCCTTTATGGCTTCCCACAACTCATGTGCCGTGTCGGCCATCAAGAAGAGGTCGGCTATGGCTGGCTCCATTTACAATATGAACGAGGTTATGATTCTATCATTTGTGGTTCTCCAGTTTTTGCTGTCTTTTTTTCCAGCTTTGGTCTTATTTTTTGGATATGTTGCTTTTAGTTCTTTAGTCTCTCCGATGATGTATTCTAACATCTCTCGACCACTTAGAGCCCTAGATACTGCCCTTGCCCATGACAAATAATTTTGGCCATTGAGCAAGGTGTTTGTTAGCTTGGAGGTGTTGGTAGCCTCGACTTGCCCCTCTTGAGCCATCTTGTTTTTTTGCTGAATTTTGTGTTGTGGTTTACTCTAGTACATATTAGCTTTGCTAGTTTGGGTGGCACTTGTGCGGAATTTTTCAGATCTATGGCTCTGATACCATATTAATTTTATGAAACAGAGAAGGGAAACTGAGGAGAGAGAATATATTTGCAAACTTGTGTTTTTCTTATTACAAGATTTTCTATTTATAATTACAAGGCTTAAAAACTAGCCGTTAGTACTATTTTCTATTCTAGTAATAATGGTACACGTTACTGTTATCTTTCTATATTTGAAAATAAATTGAATTCCTTTTCTATATTTTGAACAACATGTATGCTTTGTTAACTTGGTTTTTGCTTGTTCTTGTGATCGGAAAAAAAAAAAAGGATGCGCCAAGTGTAGGTCAAGCTGTGAACCCCTTCAAATCCAGCAGACTTGAAACAAGTATCTTTATTTTTGCTAAAAATATTGTATATTAGATAATTAGATTATTACTGTTGACATCTTTGACTTTCATTTGTGCTTCAGAAACTTGGAGGGATTATCTCTCTTCTTGATGAGTGTTGGTGCGTAATTCTTAAAATTAAATCCTCAATACTCTCTTTTTTTTTCCTTTACTAAAAACATTAGACTTTGAGTTTAATTGGGTTTTTGGGCAAATTGGACAAATTGATGATATTTTAACTACTTAGATATACTTTATCAATTTCTAAAATTGTAGTCAATAAATGGTGTTGAATTCTGAAGTTCTTGTACCAGTGGTAGTAATTAATTTGGTGTCTCTGTTGGAACAATGAGATCCGTAAGTACTAGAAGAGCACTGAACTTCTCATCAGAAGAGCTACTGATCAGAAGTGATAGATGATAAAAAAAATATAATAAAGTATAAATGAAGTTCGGGAACTGATGCTCACCTAAAAATTGTGAACATTGGGACTGAAATAAACAGCATCAAGCAGCCGGTCTGGGCCTGGTAAGAAAAGTTATCTTTTTTATTGGTTGATTTTACATAACATTCTGACTAAAGAAGTTGAAAATAACGTGCTGTTTGTTTCTCTATTAATACTATCAGGATGAGAAGATGAATTCAATAGAAGACAAACAGGTAATTTGGTTCTTAATAGTCAAGTGTTTGAGTGATTTAGTTCTATATTGGTCTCTGAGAATAAATTTGTATATCAGTTCTAATTTTTTTTTTCTATGGCAGAACTTTTCATGTGCTGGTGTAATGTACATCTCCCCCGTTCTGGTAAGAAAAGTTATCTTTTTTATTGTCAAAATGTTTGAATTATTCATGAAAAAAAAACACAATTAATGTGCATCAATATTGCTTGCCTTGTTCTTCTAGTTTTTGTTATTTAGACATTGGTACAGTACCGGTACGGTACAAGTACACTAATACAAATCACTTGATCAGAATTGTTAAAAGGATGAGAAATTATTTCATTTATAATTACCTGTACCAGTGTATAACTGCATACTTGTCAGAAAATACTTGTGTCAAACAAGCATGATATCACAATATGTTTTTTCTAAAAATTTAGTGCTAATAATCAAATTTGCAATAAGTCCTCCTAATTTGCAAATAAACTTGCTTGGTATCTTTTATTAATTGTTGTTACTATCATTTCATTTGTTAGATTCATGGCCGATCATGATGCTCGGAGAGAACTCGCTAAAATCTATGTTTCACTAAAATGTTAGAAACATTTTTAGAAAATAAGTAAATTTTTAATACTTAGAAATAGAATGGCAACAACATATGTTTATGAAAGTGAATATGGCAAGGATACCGGTAACAATCTTGTAATGTTAATAGATAGCATAATTAGGTTTGGTTTGCACTTAATTTTTGAGGCAATTTCTCTATGTAGCAGTACAATTGATTTATTAGAGTTTGTAATTGATGGAGTTTGTAACTTTGTAAAAAAAATATCAATGTGTGTGTGTGTGTGTATAAGGGTTCAAACAGGAGCGGATCCAGGAATTTGATCAGGGCTAGGCACAATGAATTAATCAAAGCAGCAGACTGGGCCAATGAATTAATCAGAGCAGCAGATCTATTATTTTGAGTCAGGAGTAGGCACAGTATTGAACCAGGGGTAGGCACAGGAATAAAAATACACTGGGTCTCAAAAAAAAACCCCTGAGCCTTCATGGGTCCGCCCCTGGGTTCAAATGCATCATGATTTTGTGTTCCAATATGCTTCACATTCTTTATCTCCGTTTTTAAAGTCCGAATAGTTGATTCGAACTGCTCAACATGATCTTCATAATAAAATATGCTTGAAGACCAAATTTTAGAATTTTTAGAATTTTTTTAGAATTTTTTAGATAGGTACAAAATTACTCTTTTTTGGAGATTCTGGACCATATTGTACCTATGTAAAAAAATAGTAAAAGTTTTGAAGGTTTAGAATGGTCTAGAATCTTTAGATAAAATGATTTTCTACTACCTATCTAAAAAAAATGTAAATTTTGGTCTTTAAGTATATTTTCATATAAAAATCATGTTCAATAATTCGGATCAACTATTTTGACTTTAAAATAAAAATATCCATCCATAATATCGACCGATGTGTGCTATGCATGGTACCATAGCCTCACTCGTAGTCAAGTTCATATTATTATATTATTATGATGTGTAAACAATTATAGTAAAATACTTAGAAAATGAATTCATGGAATAGTTCTTGGGGGCGGTTTTTTAAAATATGTTACATGTATAATATACTTAGTTTTCTAATTCAAATAATTCTATGTAACTTGAAAAGTAGTAAAAATATTTTACAAGTATAAAAAATTTGGTTTCGGAATACATGTTAATATAAAAAATTATGTTTATATTCGGATCGACTATTTAAATTTTAAAAATATAAATATAAATTCATAAGTATGAATAGGTCCGTAGAGTGAGGCTATGGTACTTCGCGAAGTGTACTATGGCTAGTGTACTACGGCTCAATATGGTGCTTTTTAAAATCCTAACGGTCGATCCGAACCGTTCAATGTGATATCCATATGAATATGTACTTGCAAACTAAATTTTATATTTTTTCGAATTTTTTTAGATAGTAAAATTTTGATGGTCCAGAATTTGTATAAAACACTGAAAATTCTACCTATCTAAAAAAAATAGTAAAAAAATTTGAAAAAATATAAAATTTAGTTTGCAAGTACATATTCATATGGATATCACATTGAACGGTTCGGATCGACCGTTAGGATTTTAAAAAGTACCATATTGAGCCGTAGTACACTAGCCATAGTACACTAGCCGAAGTACCATAGCCTCACTCTAGGTCCGTAAATGCATGTTACCCTAGCCTCACTCTACTTAATTTATAATATATAAGCCCCATGCTGAAATTGACAACCTGTCATTAATAAGGCACAAATTGGGTTTAAGGGTCGTCTCTTACAGTCTTACCTGGTGATATATTTGATACATTTTATATACGACTATTATAATTGGAACTAACCCTTCAATTTTATGTATGCGTCCTAAATTTGCTTGAATCGTATCCTTTCAAATAGGGGCACTAGTATCTCGGTATCATGTGCCGTTGCGATACTTAAGTTACTCCGAAAAATAAGATCGAAAATCTAAAATGAATTTCACATTTAATTTTGTCGTATGGCCTTCAGTTTATTCAACACGATAAAAAATTTCATATTTATTGCAACCCACAACATGAACCACACGAGGGCTTTCTACAGCGTCTGTCATTGTTTATGCAAAGAACAGCATAAGAGCACAATTCTTATTTTACATTTAATAAATGTGGAAAATCGAATAAAAATATATCTATTTTTGAGTGAGGCTATGGTACTTCGGCTAGTGTACTACGGCTCAATATGGTACTTTTTAAAATCCTAACGGTCGATCCGAACCGTTCATTGTGATATCCATATGAATATGTACTTGCAAACTAAATTTTATATTTTTTCAAATTTTTTTACTATTTTTTTAGATAGGTAGAATTTTGATGGTCCAGAATTTGTATAAAACACTGAAAATTCTACTTATCTAAAAAAATAGTAAAAAAATTCAAAAAAATATAAAATTTAGTTTGCAAGTACATATTCATATGAATATCACATTGACCGGTTCGGATCAACCGTTAGGATTTTAAAAAGTACCATATTGAGCTGTAGTACACTAGCCATAGTACACTAGCAGAAGTACCATAGCCTCACTCTCTATTTTTCTTAAAAATTAAGTGTCCTATGGGGAAAAGAGAAGAAGGTTAAATCCTATTTGTAAACAAGAGAAAATCATGTCTAGGTCTGCGTGTGTGGGCAAATAAAAAGAAAAAGAAAAGATAAGCATGCATATAAGAGAGATTTCTTGTTAACGGAATTTGAACATTTGAAATGGAATAATTCAACACTATAACAATATCAACATATGTTGGAGCAACTAGGAAAGATGAAGACGTATCATTTCTCATCAAACATCCAAGGACATCTTCTCCCCTTTTTCTTCAACAATCTTCTCCTGTACATCTGTTCGGCATATCGGGCAAGTTTAGTGCTTCCGAAACCATGTATCTACACACTCGATATGAAATTTGTGGCCACAAACTGGCAAAACCCGGCCGATTTGCCCGTTAACAAACTCAGTTATACAAACAGCACACTCTTCCTTCTCCTCTCCCTCGGTTCCTCCATGCACAAACTCTGGTAAGAATGATAAATCCTTTGCATTGACCCGGCTCAATCTCGGAGAAGAGCAAGGAGAACTATTAGCAGAGGCAGAGTTGTCGAAGGCCTCGTCCCACGCCGATCCCCTGTTACACTTCCAGAAAAAAAATGCGAAATAGATGATTAAAATTATCAGCACGTTCGCTATCACTACGCAAGTGATGGTAAGGGGGTGGGGGTGGGAAGCCTCGTTTGAGATATTTTCGCTTGGGGTCGGTGCTATCAAGCTTGACATCTGATTTGAGTTATGATGATATTCAATTAATTGTGAGGTAGATGGAGGAGAAGAATAATATGATGATCAATTTTCAATTTGAAGATGGCATGAAATTGATGTGGTTATAAGGCCATTTTCGTTGACCTGGCTGTATAAGAAGGTGCAACTGGGGGACATCAAATCTGTGTTCGTCATTTCAGCCCATGAACTTGTGACAAAATTTTATATGAAAAATGCAATTAGTGCAAGTTAACTACATAATTTATTATGAAACCGCATTCTGTTTGGTCATGCAATGTCACAATGCCAGGAGTCGACTAGGGAGTGCGTGGTGCAGCGTGGAGCAACAAGCAAAATAAATGTAAACAAAATTACTTAATTAATACATAAATAATTGACATTAGCATTACTTGAATTCTTGAACCGAAAAGAGCGGCAGTATTGTACTAAATTTGGACCTGATATGGACAGACCTATATGGCTACGTCAAGAAGCAACAAGCAAAATACAAAACATATTCGAGAATAATTTCCTTTTTACGGTTCTATATTCGATCGACTAAAATTACCTTTCAAATATCATAAACATACCAATCAAAATATACTCATATTTTGGAAATTAACGACGTATAAAAGGCAGCAGGATAAAACGAATGAATTTTTCACCGACCATCTCAATTAGAGTGGGAAAAATGGCAGCACACGTGTCAGTTACGTGCTGTAACTCGCGTGTCCCGTGCCGTAACCATTTGCGTATTGTACTCATCTTTTGAAACTTTGGCACGGCACGGCACTTGAAAGATTTAGTCACAGCACATAATCATGTTTAATTGACCATTATATATTAATTTAGTGATGAACCTTGAATAAACTAATCTAAATTATAATTAAATAATCACGCGAGTCGCAACACGTTAGACACGACATAACTCACGTAACATAACCATTCACGTACCGTAATCATCCCTTGCTATTTTAATCACAGCACAAGACACATGAAAAATTAACTTGAACACAACACAAGACCGAAACGTCACGGCACGTTTTTTCCACTCTAATCTCAATCCTATTATCCTTTGCAGCTGTGAAAACAAATAGTGGCATTATTCTAGGATCCAGCGTATGATACCCTTTTATTGAGAATCTTTAAATGGAACCATTGAAGCGTGAATTCCACTAAGATCCACATTATTTAACAAACAATTTATAGCTAGCTTTGAGTTATACAAGGTATTAACCTCAGCTGAAACTAATTTACCACAAAACACCATCAAACGGAGATCAAAAGTAGCATTAGGATAATAAACAAAACCACCACTAATTCCCACAATACTTCCAAAAAAGATGAAAAATAGTGTCACAGATAATAAAAAAAAAAACAAGTTCAGATTTCAAAAAAGCTATTCTCAGATACTGCTGCTAAATTGTAATTAAAAAACTTCACTTCTTCCCTTTCTTTGGTGCCCTACAAAAATAAACAGCAGCGTAGAAGATCAGTTATTTCAGTCACCAAAACACAATAAAATATTTAAAAACAATTTGCATGCAATAGATTATAGACTCACTCTGCAGCTGGAGGTGCTGCTACTGGTGCTGCTGGTTTCTCACCTGGGCCCTATTTCACAAAAAAATCACAAGATTAGCAGTAATACAATTTAATCATTGAGGTAAATACTACCCAAATACAACTATAACTGTAGCACAACCACAGTGTCATACAGCATTGTTTTAAATTACTGTTTCCAAACAATGCATTAGAAACTCAAACATCAAACCTAGACTGGACACTTGATTAACTAGGGGAGTAATAGCGAGAGATCGTCCTATTTTACACCTATCATAACATGTTCCACAACCTATGCTGGTTGCTAATCAACACCTATCAAATTTCTCATCAAATCAAAACATTACAGCACATAGCCAAACACATGCATGCACACAAACAGAT
This sequence comes from Carex kokanica, assembly GCA_025461125.1. Classification (NCBI taxonomy): domain Eukaryota; kingdom Viridiplantae; phylum Streptophyta; class Magnoliopsida; order Poales; family Cyperaceae; genus Carex; species Carex kokanica. The sequence goes on along the minus strand of JAJGRX010001283.1, from coordinate 922,595 downwards.
AAAAGGGAAGATTAGGAAAAGAAATCAATTAAAAAAAGCATTGTAAATACCTGGGCGAGCCTCTCCTCACGACGGGCGATCTTGCGCTCGCGAGAAGCCTTGGATTTGGCACGCTTGGCCTCGAACTGGTCAGAAAGTGTCTTCTCACGAGCCTTCTCTGCCTTCGACTTGTGGATGCTCTCCATTAGCACCCTCTTATTCTTGAATGCATTACCCTTGACCTTCATGTACATGTCATGGTACATGTGTTTGTCTATTTTCTTTGCCTCCCGGTACTTCCTCAGCAGCCTCCTCAGAACCCTCATCCTCCTCATCCACAGAATCTTCACTGGCAAACGAGCCTCCCTTGTACCCCTTCTCTTACCTATATTCACCCAATGCATTCATAGACAGATGTATAAGTGCACATTTTTTTCATTTACTATTAATTCAGTATAGGTTCTGTGTTTGCTTTTTGGAGAAGTATCAATTACCATAGCCGGAGTGACGACCCTTCTGCTTGGCCTCGTGGGACCTCCTGGCACGGGACCGGGAGTGGATTTTGTTGGGCTTCTTGATGATGAAACCATCCTTTACCAGCTTACGAATGTTCTGGCCTGAAATAAAGCAAAAATAAAAAATTATACAAGAGTCGGACCACTGCCATAAAGGATCTTTTTGTTGGAAAACTATGTCAAATTAAATTTTCAATGTGATAGATAATAACAAATACACTGTAAGACTCTGACAGCCAAACATTTTAGTTAAGCAAAATCTCACAATAATATGCAATTACATACACATGGGGTAATAAGATCAACTAATCTACAAAACACTAACTCTGCATAACCCAATGAATGTCTACAATAACAAAAACCACCAACTGTCATCAGTCTTTATACACGAAATATATCATCTAATGCAGACACATTTAGCTCTGGGTCAATTAACTTTAATAGTAAATTTTACATTTATGGAGAATAAGAAAAGTGCAGCTCTACTTTTATTTTGGAGGCGACCAAATTCCCATCAAAATGATATAAATCAAATTGGGTGCAGTTCTATGTTTTTCATGCCTTGAACAGCGCAAAACTGATTACAAAATGAATTCCTCCGACTAACCAACTAAAATGTTTCCTTCGCTACCTAGTTCAAATGTTACAACAACACACGCTTCTCAAGATCGGAAACAGATCCTAAACCTAACGAATCACCACCAAACATCATTTATAGACTGTAACAGCCCAATCAGGTCACCTTACCAAAACCTAAGAACAAAAAGGAGAGCAATAAGGGAAGAGGGTTTTACGGGAGTTAGCCATGGAGATCTCGTTGACTTCATTGGGATCTAGCCAAACCTTTCCCTTTCCGCACTTGAGTACGCTCGCCGACAGGCGCTTCTGTAGTTTCAGCGACACCATTTTTCCTCTCTCCCTCTCTCTCAAGGCCGCCTTTCGTCTAAGGGTTTGGCGAGGGCGGCGGGGAAGGGATTTTATAGTATGAGAATATAGGGGATTAGGGTTATGCGGTTGATATTTAAGCGCTGGTTCACATGGGCTGGGTCCAATTATATTTTGAACTGGACCTGATTTATTTTAGAGCTTTTGAGATACAATTACGACGGCTGTTTGGGCCTCCAGTAAGTTCTTTAAGAGTTCTATAGAAACTTAGAGAACACATTTCAGATGCATCAAACGGGTGGCTTACGTGAAAACACATTTTAGATTTCTGATCGGATTTGAAATGAACAGATAAAATTTAAATAAATAGTTTTCTCGAAGAGCATTAGTGGATCGATCTGATCTGTAATTGAGATCAGACGGTCCAACATGAAAACACGATTCTACTTGGATCATTTCCAATGCAATGCATAAAAGCCGAGATTTTTATTAATACCCTAAAAAAAAAAAATAATAATAAAAATACCCTCACTTTGAAAAAAATTTTAAAAATGCCCTAACCGCCCGTTCATTGGGCGGTTCACCCTACCCCAAACCGCCCCTTCACTGGGCGGTTCTCTTGCTCTACCCAACCGCCCAGTGGCTGGGCGGTCCAGGTTTTTTTTTTTTTTTTTTTTTTTTTTTTTTTTTTTTTTTAGAGATTTGAGGGACAATATGAATGAAATTTAACAATAAAATTTTTAATATTTGCTAGATTACTTCTTTTGATGTATAATCCGACATTTTTAAAAATACCCAAAGTTAATAAAAGATTAATAAAAATGCTCAGACCCATTCAACTTTTATTAAAAATGTCCAAACCGGCCGGTTCCTTGAATTTTTTTTTTTAGACAAATAACTAAAATGCTGAAATATAACACTAAAAAATCGAATTGTTTTTTTAAATATTTGCTAGATTACATTTTTGATATATAATTAGCATATTTATACTAAAATACGCTAAATTACTTGAAATTATATTAATTTATGCTGAATTACACTAAATTAATTGAAATTACAATAATTATGTAGAATTATGCTATAATACGGTAAATTACGCTAAATTACGTATGAATTGGGATGATATTTTCACTGAAAAGGCGAAAAACGACGACGAAACTTTAAACGGCCATAAAACGGCGCTCGAGTGTCCGATTTCAGCAAATGACCACTTTTCGGAAAGCTTGTGAAAATGCGCATGCGTCCTGACTCGCTTTGCCAGTTTTCCAAATTCAGAATCGCCAAAAAACAAAGAGAAGGGCCTCAAAACTTCAGTTGAAGTTTCTGATTAAGATTTTCATTTCTATTCTCCAATCTACGTAGCTCAGTAAATTAGTTATATAATGAACTTGTAGAATACCAATTTTTATTATTTTTGGAATTTTTTTACTATTTTTTATGATTTATGAGATATGGTACAAAATAGGCCCTATTCATACGTAATTTAGCGTAATTTACCGTATTTTAGCATAATTCTACCTGATTATTGTAATTTCAAGTAATTTAGTATAATTCAGCATAAATTAACATAATTTGAAGTAATTTAGCGTATTTTAGTATAAATATGCTAATTATATATCAAAAATGTAATCTAGCAAATATTTAAAAAAACAATTCGATTTTTTAGTGTTATATTTCAGCATTTTAGTTATTTGTCTCAAAAAAAAAAAAATTCAAGGAACCGGCCGGGTTGGACATTTTTAATAAAAGTTGAATGGGTCTGAGCATTTTTATTAATCTTTTATTAACTTTGGGTATTTTTAAAAATGTCGGATATACATCAAAAGAAGTAATCTAGCAAATATTAAAAATTTTATTGTTAAATTTCATTCATATTGTCTCTCAAATCTCTTAAAAAAAAAAAAAAAAAAAAAAAAAAAAAAAAAAAAAAAAAATCTGGACCGCCCAGCCACTGGGCGGTTGGGTAGAGCAAGAGAACCGCCTAGTGAAGGGGCGGTTTGGTGGGTAGGGTGAACCGCCCAATGAACGGGCGGTTAGGGCATTTTTAAAATTTTTTTCAAAGTGAGGGTATTTTTATTATTATTTTTTTTTTTTAGGGTATTAATAAAAATCTCGGGCATAAAAGTTGCATACCGATAGCTAGGGTGCTAGCACCCCGTGATTTTAAAATTTTATTCATGTATATTACCTTTTTAATCGTATCTGTGTGTGTTGCTTTAATTTTCTGATTTCGTTTTTGTAAAACACAGTAAAAATGAATTCTAGTTCCGTTCCGTTTCTCAACCTTCGCAATGAATTCAACACTCCGATATTTATTTTCTATGTAATTCAACACTCGAGAACACATGCATGCTTTGTCGGTGCCATCCATGACTAGCGTTATCGGGACTCAACCGCGTCACTTTTTTTCAAACTTTTTTTTATTGATCAGCTTAATCAAGTTATATATTTATATTGTACATGACTACAAGTAGTTCATAATTTTTACTGTCTGGGACTGGAGCATATTTTGACCAACAAAATGATAAAGTTGTTTGAATTTATATGCAACGTGTGTAAATGCTGTCTAGCTAGCAATGTACAATTGAACCAAATTTGAATCATTATTTATCTTTTAAATATCCTATTGCCACGCATAACAGATTGCAAATGTATTCCGTTAATACCCGAAATTTTTATTAATAGAAAAATAAATAAATAAAATATCGATAATGAGAAAGCATTTCGTGAAAATTCGATATCTAGAAAAAATGTGATAGTCCATAATGTCCAGGGGACGTTATATACCATCGCAGCCAGCTTAACGAAATTAAGTTACCGCTAATAAAAAATAAACTCTAGACATTGTATAGTATCACGGCCTAGTCCTCATGCTGGCCGTTTTGGTCTATCACGTCCAGACACATTTTGTAAAAAAAAAAGTTTTCTGGACGTTGGTTTGTACAACGTCCTCTCGGCAAAAAAATTGTAAAAGCATGACGTTATAGTCCAAAACAGGCAGACTCCAACAGAAAAAAATTGATAATCTAGACCCCGACAGAAAAAGTGATATTTTGGATGTTACGGTCCATAAATACAACACCCGGGCACCCTTGCTATGTACAAAACCTTCTCCTCTATTAAAACAAAATCTTCACACATCTCTTCTGTCTCACACATCTTCTCTGAAAAAAAAACCTCTATATAAAAGATAAATCTTCAATTATATAGCCTAACAAAGTAATTAATTTCTGTTATGTCATTTATTATAGAAAGTGTTGTGGAGTTTTGTATCGTAAAATATATATTAGATATAGTTCCTTCTGCTCTCGTACCAGCAGTTTAGTTTTGAATTTTTTTTATGTCATTTATTGTCATAGACTGAAGCTAGATTTCACGATGTAGGAGCAGGGGGGAACATATCTATTTTTACGGTGCAAGGCTCCCATCACTTTTTGAGGTTCTCGCATCGTGAATTATAGCTTCAATTTATGTGAGTTATATATGAACATATTATTTTTAAGTTAACAATTATTGTTTTTTTATTATCTTAGTTCCGAAGTTTCTAGTCTCATCATTGATAAAAATGAACTAAAATTTTTATGTTCCAAGTACCCTTCGTAAATATTTATAAGGCGGATATCGATTAATACTCTTAATTTGGGAGATAATTCTTTTTATTTGTTAGACATCACAGATCTATCGAATTCTTTAAAAATAAAGATACTTCGACTTGAGATATGTTTCAGTTTAAACTGATTTCTATAAAACTTCTATATAAGTTTGAAGGAATTATTAGATATGATTTTTGTATTTTTTTCTTGTAAATATTGATGAAAAGTTGAAGAAATCGTACATTTGATTTGGACATCAAATGTGGATAAAAATTACAAAGGTGCAATGAAAAAAACAGAAACCAAATTATATATTAATATAAATAAAAATATAGAAGACTATGTACTCTTTCATCTGAAAAATTAAATTAACATCTTAATTTGAAAACATATCTATGTACTTTTTCATAACGTCCCCTGAACGTTATGAACTATCACGTTTTTCCTATACGACGAATTTCCCATAAACCTTTCCCTATTGTTGATATTTTCTTATTTAATTTCCAATTAATAAAAATTTCGGCGTTAATATACGTCTGTCGAAAAAATGATTATCTATTTGAACAGGCACAAATAACATTGTCGTTCATTTGCTTGATAATATTCGGAAAACATGTCATATTTTCAGTGACAGTATGACTTATATTTGGACTTAAGCAAATTAAAAACATGAATTAACATGAGAAATAGTTTTTGATTTAGTGGCAAAAGGCAATGCTCTCTGTATGAGAAGTCGCAAGTTCGAAATCTGAAAAAAAAAAAAAATTGTGAATATTAAATAGTTGTGTGACTTGACGTCCAACTTTTACTAAAAAATATAGATTAACACAAGTAAAATTGTATAGATGCACTTAAATCATATCTTTGCACCAAACTCGGGTGAACCAAATTCTCATGATTAGTCATATTTTTTTGTCCACTATTGTGTGTATTTTTTTTTAAGTATAATTACATGGTTTAACCCACAAACTTATATAAATTAATTTTAATTTGAAAAGGATTTAAATGTCCTTTCGTGTGATTATCATGCATAAAAATATTAAATTCAAAATTTTGAACATAAATATTAAAATAAAATTATTAGATTAGATCTATGTTATTTTCACCATGTACTCACATTTCGATTTTGTTTTTGTGTGAATCAATAAATAGAAAAATCAACATCTAAAATTATCCATATCAGTATATTTTTACAAACTCTTGATGACAAACAAAAACAAAGTTGAAATGCCATAATTTTTTACAGTGCATAGATAAAATGATGTAGACTATACCTAATGGTTTTATTTTGACTTTTAAATTTTAAATTTTGAATTATTGAAGTTTTTAAAATGAAGATATGATAAAGACAAAAAAAATAAAAGTATTTGAACCCTCCTCTTTTAATTTATACGTAAATTGTTATACTTTTAGCACTTTCTTCAAGTATTGATGAGCATACGCTGGGTAGTTGAATCATGTTATAATTATGACACGCAATATCAACCATCGTCTTTGAATTTGGTTTAAATTCTAAATTCTCTTTTAAAAAAAAAAAAAGATATATCCGATGTATTCGATTTAAATTGAACGGGTTAGGTTAGCTGTTAAAATTATAATATCATGATAATTATAACGGCAGATTGGAACTTAGATTTATACTGGGTGCGTTTGGACATCTAAGAATAGAGTTAACCTTAAATTAGCTTCATTATTCTCAAACTTTGGTTTTTGGTGATCCAAACACAAATTAGCAAATTGGGTTAGCTCAAGAATAGCTCTATTCTACTAAAAATGATGGGTTAGCAAGAATAGAGCTAGTGGGGTTAGTGATATTAATTAAATATTTGATTCCTCTCAATTAGAGTTAGTTTAAATATTAAATTAGTATTAAATAAAATATTAGATTAATATAATATAATATTAGATTAAATATTAAATGTAATATAATATTAGTTTAAATGTTAAATGTAATATAATATTAGTTTAAATATTAGATTAGTGTTAAGTAATAATATTAGATTAGATTAGATTAGTATTAAATAAATATTAGTTTAAATATTAAATGTAATATAATATTAATTTAAATATTAGATTATTATTAAATAAATATAATATCAAATTAGATTAATATTAAATAAAATGTTAGATTGAATATAATATAATATTAATTAGAATTTTAATGTAATATAATATTAGTGTAAATGTTAAGTGTTGAATGTAATATAATATTAGTTTAAATATTAGATTAAATATAATATAATATTAGTTTAAATATTAAATATGATATAATATTAATTTAAATATTAAATGTAATTTAATATTACTTTAAATAATATATTAGTATTAGATTAAATATTAGATTAGTATTAAAAAATATTAGTCTAAATATTATATTAGTTTAATCATTATTTTATTCATTTCCCTACATTGCTATTCCAAATATACAATTCAAACGACATTTTTACTAGCCCAAATAATTCAAAGTTAGCGTTATTCTCAAACCACTCGGGTTAGCACTATTCTCAACCACTAACTCAAAAATTGTTATTCTTGCACTAATCCTTGCACAATCCAAACGTATCCATTAAGATCATTTCATCGACCTAATCAGGTTTCCGGATCATCTGCATCACCTCATCGTTTGAGTTTAAAATGTGGACTGTCTGATCAGAATCAAACCAATCCTATCCAAACTTGTAATTCATGATCTCTGTAAAATTCATGCCATAATATATAACGAACGGATCGGATTAAAACTCGAAGGATGAGATACCTTAGAGCATCTACATCTCAACAACTCAAATGAGTTTCTAAATAACTGTTAACCACTTTTTAGAAATTAAGGTCTCTAAAGTTTTTAATTCTCACATTCCTAAAATTAATTTAGAGTTTCTATTAAGCCACATCAACAACAAATTAAAAAGGAGAATTAATTTGAGCTAATTATTTGGTCAACATGGAGTTTATAAACAGTTTCTTAATAAGAAACTTTACTGCATAGTTTCTAAATAAGAAACTCTCCCACATTCCTAAAACTGTATTAGAAACTGCCACATCAGATTAAAAACTCTAATAATACCAGAGATGTAGATGCTCTTAGGTGATATGAATTCCTCAATCAGGGACTGCTGTCAAAGAAAAAAATGTTGCATCAATACTCATAAATAGCAAAATATTCAGGGTTATAGACAGCAAACACACAAGCAACTCAAACCGGGTCCGACTCTGCTGCTTTTCTAGTAGAAAAGGAGGACCCTCCTCTTCCAAATTCAACGATTCAAAATTTTTATTCACGTATTTCGATAAAAAAACATTTTCATGCACAAATCTCAACAAATTTTGAATCGTTGAATTCAGAAGAGAGGGTCATGCTTTTCTGCTAGAAAAGCAGCGGAGTCCATTCCACTCAAACCAGACAGGCCCCTTTGCTTATTGCCGTTTCCAACCTTCCAACGATCTCCTTTTCTTCGTCGACTCATTCATTATTTAATTAAAATTGATGGATCAATTGACCAGCGATGCAAGAATCTTTGAATTCTAAGTTCTAACAACCAAACTTCTCAAATTGAGCGCCCACAAAAGAGGAAAAGAAAAAGAAGAGAAGAGAAGAGAAGAGAGGATATACTCCCTTTTTAATCGCACCATGACTTCCAATCAGATCTCCGCCGGCGAGGCAAGTAATCGCTACGCCAAGATGCAATCAGAGCCGCCCATCCCTTCGCCGCGATCGTTCCGTACGCAGAGCATGGAACTAGAGAGGGAGCGCATCTTTGAGGAGTTGCCTAGGGGGGCAGTTGTGTCTGTTTCACGACCTGACGCTGGAGATATCACACCAATGCTTCTTACGTATACGATTGAATTGGAATACAAACAGGTGATTGAATGGCTTTTTTTTCTGGTTAATTCAATGTAAGTTTTAAAATTTGCTTCCGTCCCTACCCCAGTGTCTTGCGAGCAACCAGGGCATTGCATTGTTGTAAATCACCATTCTAACTGTAGGATTAATACACCATTCGTAAGTCTGACCCCAATTATGTGGATGCATAACTATGGGGATGTGTGTTCTCTAAATAGTGCAGAAAGTTGTAAATAATCTTAAATTCACTAATACTTAATTGTTTTTTCGAGATCAAATTAATTAAATCGGTTCAGGTTATGATCAGGCTGTCTATGAGTAACTTCTTTATTTCAGTTCAGATGGACATTGATTAAGAAGGCATCTCAAGTATTCTATCTACATTTTGCATTAAAAAGACGTGTGTTCATCGAAGAGCTTCACGAGAAACAAGAGCAGGTTTGCTTCCTTTACCTTACACTATTGTTATAACCATTATCATGAGGTGACTGCTTTCTAAAATATTATGATATCTTTCTACAAAAGGTGAAAGAATGGATTCAAAATCTCGGGCTTGGGGACCACATACCATTTGTACATGATGAAGATGAAGCTGACGACGAGCCAATACATATGCAACATGATGAAAGCAGTTCGGTTAAAAATAGGTATCTTGTAATAACAACTAATATTATTTTTCTAATGCTTGGTAGTAGACAATATATTAAAATTATGTCCTTATCTTCTTTTCAGAAACGTCCCTTCAAGTGCTGCACTGCCAATGATCAGACCGGCACTTGGGAGGCAGCATTCCATCTCCGAGAGGGCTCAAATTGCTATGCAAGGGTACTTGAACCGTTTCTTGGGGAATTTGGATATTGTAAACTCTCGTGAGGTATAGACTTCTTTTGCAGGTTAAATCTTATGATCACTATGGTGTTAATAAGCAGTAGCATGCCACTTGGTGGTACTGGTGCAACTGCAGCCTGGTGATATAGTTTTTTTTTTTTTGTGCCTCTGGTGGCATTTCTTATAAATATTGAAAATTTACTCTATTATTATGACTTCTTTTCTGCTCTCTAACACCCAAATTTTACGTTTTGTTCAAATGACTACCAACATTTATCATATTCACAGTTCACACTCAACATGTTTCAGAAGCAAATGCAACTTCAAATTATTAGGTTAAGGTGATGATATATAAAGTCCATTAAATATTTACATTTCAACCCCTAACTTCAGTAAACATTTTTTCCCTAAGCATATAAACTAAATTTATTAAAGTGAAATCCAAATGGCCCTGCAAGGCTTCATGAATTTGGACAGTCAACATATGTTATCTGGCACTGCATTGCATGCTTAGAATATAAGTGATTGATTCATAATATTCATACTAGCATTATTTCTGAAATATTTTCTTAAGACTGTCTGCTTTTATTATAATTGTAGGTTTGCAGGTTCTTGGAAGTGTCTAGGTTATCATTTCTGTTAGAGTATGGACCCAAGCTAAAGGAAGATTATGTAAATGTGAGGCATTTACCAAAAATCCAACACGACCGTACCACGAAATCCTGTTCTAGCAGTTGTTTCTCCTGTTGCAAAAGCAGCTGGCAAAAGGTTTGTTTGTTTGTTTGTTTTTTGAGTAAACTTGGGGGGTCAAGCCACCCAACTGTTTTTAATGTTCACAAGGGACCCCATCCGGGTCTCGAGCATTGCATTGGCCACTAGACCAAAAGGTTGGTTCTCAAAAGGTTTGGTTTTAAAGACACTTGAATTAAATATTTTGATCTGTGCTCAATTTAAAAATCTTTATAGGTTTGGGCTGTGTTGAAACCAGGATTCCTGGCTTTGCTGGAGGATCCTCTTGATTCAAAATTGTTGGATATAATATTATTCGATGTGTTGCCTTCTTCTGATGGAAATGGAGAGGGCCGTGTAGTCCTTGCAAAAGAGACCAAGGAAAGGAACCCCTTGCACTCAGGTTTTCAGGTCTCTTCCTCTCTCTCTATGTGTGTGTGTTGGGGTGTGTGTGTGTGGGGGGGGCATTGTCAAGGAAGTAAATAGTTGAACATACTGTTTGTTCTTCACGATGTTCAGTCAACGGGAACAAAAGAAACTCAGAAAGACGGTACAAGAAATTGTCATTATCTTACAAAACCAAACTACTAGTGTTTACTCCCATTTATTTTTTTTCCTTTAGTTTTCTTTTAGTTTTAGCAATAGTTCCTTTCCTTTCTCTTTAGGTGGCGAGCATTGTAGCATGTAATAACAATGGTTTCTTTATGTTTTTCTTTGCGGGGAGTAGCACTGTTTTTCCACCAGGAGATTATTTGTATCACAAACTAATAGGGTAATTGTGTAGTATATTTTCTTAAATGAATTATGACAAGAATGCCTGATTCTTTTGCTATGACGTGAAAATTGAATAGATATCATGTGGAAGCCGCACCGTGAAAATGAGGCTAAGGAGTAAGTCGAAGGTAACAGGCTGGGTTGCGGCTATAAATGATGCTGGTTTACGGCCTCCAGAGGGGTGGTGCCACCCCCACCGATTTGGCTCTTTTGCACCACCGAGGGGTTTCACTGATGACGGGACCCAGGCGCAGTGGTTTGTGGATGGTGAAGCTGCTTTTGCAGCCATCGCTGCTTCCATTGAGGAAGCCAAATCAGAGGTTTGCTTTTATTCACCTAAATCAGTAAAGTGTGAATTGGGTTTTAGTAATCTGCTGAAAATTGTCTTAAAAGAAAAAGAGAGGTGCTAATACAGATAAAGGGCGTACCCAGTGCGGAAAGCTCCCACATGTTGTGGGGTCTGGGGAAGGGAATTTCTAGGCAGCCTTTCCCTTGCATTTTGCGAGGAGGCTGATTCAAACGCAAGACCTCCAGGACACAAGTGGAGATACTCTACCACTGCACCAGGCCCGCCCTTCCCCAATTAGGAAACTCAATTAGGAAACGTCCAAATATGTTCAGATAAAAGGGTGTACCCAGTGCCGAAAACTCCCACACGTTGTGGGGTCTGGGGAAGGGAATTTCTAGGCAACCTTCCCCTTGAATTTTTAGGTCATATGTCCAAACATGTTCAGATGAGCAAAAAAAAAAAAGAAAAAGAAAAAGAAAAAAGCAATGTATGTCAGATAACTTGTACATGGTGCTAGTCTTTTCAAACAACAAACTTTAGCAGAAATACTAATGGGATGGTTGTTGGACACTGTACCTGCAAACGGTCCAGGTACCATTTGACTTACATATCAAGGCTTACAGGGGAAAAAAGGTAGTTGTTATGACCAGGCACATGGTACCTGTTTCTTTGTTTGAACGATGGAGTTGAGAATTAAGATAGACCATTTGTCCAGGACTTTGCATTTGAGTTCCAACTGAACTGTACTATTGGTTTGGTTAGACTAGGCTGTCTTTTTTCAACCATTCAGCTGTTTAGTTATTTTGGTCTTGAACCATGTACATGGGTCAAATTGACCGAACAATTAAAAATATGAGATAAATGCTATTTTCTATACGCAATAGGAGGTATTGAAATGTTTTATTTGAGCTACTTAACTTTTTAATTGGATTGAAAACCTATTTATTTCAGAAGTAGGTTTGTTTAGAACAACATATGACGTTTTATAATGTCACTGAGTTTTGTTAATTAATCAAATACTTATTGAATTCAAGTATTATCTGCTTTGTTTGGACCTAATTGACTGAAAACACAGCCTAACGGTACTTGATGATTATTGAAATTACAAATGCAGATTTTTATTACTGATTGGTGGATGTGCCCAGAACTGTACCTGAGACGACCTTTTCACCTCCATGCATCCTCTCGGTTGGATTTTCTTCTAGAAGAAAGAGCTAAACAAGGTGTACAGGTACATCTCTCTCTCTCTCTCTCTCTCTCTCTCTCTCTCTCTCTCTCACACACACACACACACACACACTCCTTACATTCAATTGAAAGCACATACATATGCACGCATACTAAACCATTTATGTGTGCATTTCCTTTAACTGATTTCTGTCATCTATTCTCTTTTTGACAGATATACATCCTTCTATACAAAGAAGTTACTTACTATTTGAAAATTAATAGCATTTATAGTAAGAGAAGACTGCTTAACGTTCACGAGAATATTAGAGTTCTTCGCTATCCCGATCATATCTCAAGTGGGGTATACCTATGGTTAGGCACTGATATTTTTCATAACATGTGCATTCTTGAATCTAGTAATCTACAATATGTTATATATTTTACTGATGTTTCATTGTTTTCTTTCTTAATCAAGGTCCCATCATGAGAAAATTGTGATAGTAGACAACCAAATATGCTTTATTGGAGGCTTAGATTTGTGTTTTGGCCGGTATGATAATCCTGAGCACAAGGTGGGCGATTTTCCTCCGTCCATATGGCCAGGAAAGGATTATTACAATCCAAGGTATTACTGTTATTTCTTTTAGTAGGCAAAACCTACTTTAAAAAAAATTATCATTTTATATTTATCCTTTCCTAGCAAGATACCAGATTACCCTTTCAGCTTGTACATTTTGGATACAGTTAACAGACTAATTTGATGAATTTTTAAAGTGCAATAACAAATCTTGAACTAAGGTTTGACGGTGTATCAGTCACAACTCTTCATAGGCCGGTTCCTGGTATCTATTGCTCCTGTAAGGTTTTAAGATATCTTATATGTAATTAAGCTTCTGTAAGGTTTTAAGATATCTTATATGTAATTAAGACCAGAACCATTTTATGTCCCCAAAGAGACTCAACTTTTATGTCCCAAAAGTATAATTTTAGATGAAGTTCCTGATCATTGCTAATAATTTAGGGAGTCTGAGCCAAATTCCTGGGAAGATACAATGAAAGATGCGCTGGACCGAGAAAAATACCCCCGCATGCCATGGCATGATGTCCAGTGCGCTTTGTGGGGCCCCCCTTGCCGTGATTTAGCCAGGCATTTTGTTCAGCGCTGGAACCATGCAAAGGTTTTACTTATTTATGTATTTTTACTGATCTTTTACGAGGATGCAGGCTTGATTTTGGGAACTTACACTGATGAAATAAATTTTGTTGATTCTTGAGATAAATGGCTGTCAAGCGATCCCTTATCTTTGGGAATTATGCGCTACGAGTCTGTAATAGGAAGCATGGATTTTTGTGTTTTTGTGGTGAGATAAGAAAGAAAGAAAATATATATTACAATGGTGAACTGTCGAGATCAACATCTGCAAATGCAGGGAGGCATACGAAATTGCCGTGATAATAAGATGATACTTATGCATATCTGTAGAATTTCAAGAATTCACGTTTACATCTGCACAATGAGAAAATTATTCCTACCCTGACAAATCATAGAATAAATCGTTTTACCTGTACAAAATATAGTGTTATGCCCTTCTCATTTTCTTAAAAAAAAAAAATGTCAATCCATTTCCCTCAACTTAATATAGTGGTAAAAGGAGTGGATACTTTTGGATATTTTTAAACAAATTGGAATGTTCAGGGTATATATGATACTCTAGGGTTATACCGAATGCTATTGTTTTGAGGATCTGTAAAGGCATTTAGGAAGCATTTTCTAATTATCTATTTTCTATCTGCTTTTCAGAGGAACAAAGCTCCAAACGAGCCAACTATTCCCTTGCTAATGCCTCAGCAGCATATGATCACCGGAAATCATTCCATTGTTGCTGATGAAATAAATTCACAGGACGACATCCATGCACCACTATTATCACCGAAAAATTCAGAAATGAACAGGGTTGACATCGACCTTGGTTCGTTGGCTCGATCCAACGCTAGAAACCGGAAGAACAGAGATGACAATTCAGACCAAGATTTACAGATGCAAGCTTTTGTGGATGAGATCAAAGATACATCTCAGCCTTTATTGGGAAAAAATTTACACGTAAGCGTACTTACTGAGATTGAGAAAGGTGACAGGGAATGGTGGGAGATGCAAGAGAGAGGGTACCAAGTTGACTCTTTAGAGGCGAGTGGTCAAGTGGGCCCCAGGTCCTCGTGCCATTGTCAGGTGAAGGAAGTTTAAAATATTAAGAGTAGTTTCCAGTACCTGACTGACAATATACCAGCTGGTTTCAATATGTATAACATGGTGTGTCATTATCTCCATTACAGGTTGTAAGGAGTGTGAGTCAGTGGTCGGCTGGTACCAGTCAAATTGAAGAGAGCATTCACAATGCCTACTGCACCCTAATTGATAAAGCGGAGCATTTCATATATATTGAGGTGAGCATTTGTTTCTGACAGTTTGTAATACTTTAAGAATCTCAAGTTTAACTGAAGTGCATATCTCTATTGTGCATGCTGATATTTACAACTGGCTTCTTGCTCTGGGATAATTTTTTTTTCCAGAACCAATTCTTCGTGTCAGGCCTTTCAGGAGATGACATAATTAAAAACCGTGTTTTAGAGGCACTTTACCAACGTATACTTCGAGCAGTAAATGAGAACAAGTGTTTCCGCGTTATCATTGTCATTCCCCTCTTACCTGGTTTCCAGGTACCGCTTTTCTTGTATACCTTCACCTTTTTTTTGGGTGCAAATAGTTTATTTGCAACAGCATCCATACATTTCTCATATACGCACCTACCAATTGATATTTAGAGATGCTTGCAAATTGCAACTAGAATCTGACCTCTATATTTGAAGTGATGGAAAATGTTTATTCTGTTGATGCTAATAATGGGGCCCCGCCTCCATGCTCTTTTATGAGCCCACACTGATTAAAATTAAGTCAGGCCTATTCGATCTTACATTCCAGATTATAAGGATATATTTTCTCCAGCTAATTCGAAACAGTTAGCTCAATTGTATCATGTATCTTGGTTTTAAATGGTTGGATGTCATTTGCAACCACCCTTGTTTGTTGGGTATTATTCGCAACTACAGCAAACTAGTGGTTCTAATTTATAAATTCCTTTTTCTCCCTCTTTTAATTTTGGTATTGATCTTGCAATTGATGTAATAAACAGGGAGGCATTGATGATGGTGGGGCCGCATCTGTCAGGGCAATTATGCATTGGCAGTATCGCACTATTTGTAGAGGCCCAAGATCCATATTACAAAACTTGTATGATGTAGTTGGCCCAAAAGCACATGACTATATCTCCTTTTATGGGCTGAGAACTTATGGCCGACTTCATGATGGAGGCCCTTTGGTCACCAATATGGTACACTCAGCACCCCCTTTTTAAGAATAAAATGAAATTCTTGGCAATTATTATGGCTGACCACTTTGCTCTTGTCCAGATATACGTGCATAGCAAATTGATGATAATTGATGATCGCATTGCATTGATTGGTTCAGCTAATATCAATGATAGAAGTTTACTTGGTTCACGTGACTCAGAGGTATGCTCTGTGTTTTCCCCTTTTACTTCAAAGGAAACTGCACTAGTTAATTTAATTTAGTCACTTTTAGCTTCATTTGAATAATATTGTCAGGATAAAAGATATCCACTTTGTTTTTCTCTTTTTTGTTGGGCTAATTAAGTCGGAAACAGCAAAAACAAGCCCAAATAAAGTACAAAATAAACAAAACAAATATTTTTTCGTGGGCATGCTCCTTTGTCACTAAGATTGCACGTGTGCTTATGTTTGTAGATTGGTGTGCTAATTGAAGATAAAGATATGTTGCCTTCTCGTATGAATGGGAAAATCTATAAAGCCGGGAAGTTTACACGTAGCCTTCGCATTTCTCTTTGGGCTGAACACCTTGGCCTTCATGGAAGTGAGGTTTGTACTTTTTTTTCTTGTGGAAGCTTTAATATAACCTACAAAACTTAAGGATACACTTAATCTTGAGTGCCCCTATACCATGTGAGTACTATGTTTATTTCTTCTGTCTCTTAACTCTCAAAGGTTCCAGAAAGAGTAAGGGTTTTTAAGCTTTTTGGTGAAATATATTTGGTAGTAAGGGTAGGAAATATTTCTGGGTCTTGAGGAATTTGTAGGATTAATTAGGAAAAAGAACTTTAGAAATAGCCCTCTGAATACTTGTAACCTATAAATATTTCTCGCTGAATGAGGCTACCCTATGCATAGCGCGGATTGGTCCGTACTATGGATTAATATCTTCGTTTTCAAAGTTCAAATAGTCGATCTAAACCGTTCAACGTGATCTTCATATTAAAATGTAGTTGCAGACTAAATTTTACATTATTTAGAATTTTTGTACTCTTTTTTTTATATAGCTAGAAAATCACTACTTTTGAATGGTCTAGAATGTTTAGATCAAGTAATTGTCTACCTATCTAAAAAATTGTAAAAATGTAAAATTTCATATACAATTACATTTCATATGGAGATCATGTTGAACGGTTTAGATCGACTGTTTGGACTTTGAAAATGGAGATATTGATCCGTAGTATGGGCCAATCCGCGCTATGCATAGTACCATAGCGGCATAGCCTCACTCCTTCTCACTTCAATTTTGTTCCAAAGAGGCTTTCATGTGTTGCCAAAAGAAATTGATTTTGAGTACTAGAATTTGATGCTGGTATTCAATTGGATATTGGATATTGTCTCAATCAGAAAAGAGTTTTTTTTTTTTTTTTAAATGCCTCAATTAAAATCCCATCTACACCTGTAACATAATGGAACTCAGTTCCAGTACACGTCCACATACCAGAATCACATTTTGTTTTTTGTCAATCTGCGGGACAAGAGTGATATATTCCCCTCAAATTAGGCTTCGAGGGTATTTTTTTTATAAGTTTCCCATTATTTGGTGCTTGTGCTATTGGATTTAGGAAAATTACCTTGTTCAGATTTACTCAACCTGGTATATGTTTGTCAAATGATCAAATCCACTGTTTCTGTGAAGGATGTTTCAACTTTCAACTAGGGGTGAAAACGGATCGGATACGTATCGGATAGTGGTAAAACCATATTCGTATCCGTGTTTTTCCCGGATATGGATACGGACCAGATATTAGACGGATACAGATCGGATATTAAACCGGATATGGATACGGACCAGATATTAGACGGATACAGATCGGATATTAAACCGGATATGGATCAGATATCTGTTTTTTAATACTATTATTTATTAAAAAAAATATAAATATTATTGAACAATACGAAAGTTCATAATAGTTATCTAATTATAATGATGAATAACATAAAAATATTTCATTATATATATTAAATTATTTGGTATATATCACTATTTGGATACGGATAATTAAAACTTAAAACCATATCCATACCACTATCCACACGGATATTCGGATATTCGGATATCGGATATCCGTATCTAATTTTCAAATACGGATCCGAATTTGGTCGGATAATATCCAACCCGTTTTCACCCCTAGTTTCAACTCAATTTAGGCTTGTAGGGTTCTTCTGTATTATTATTTTTTTTTCCAATATTTGATTTCCATCCTTTTTTTATATAGTCCTTAACTTCATTGACACTGATGAAATCTATTGTTTCTTTAATGGCTTGTTAAGATTTGATCTCTTATATATTGATCGTCTTCCGACTGATTTCCAGATAGATCAAATCATTGACCCTATTGATGATGCGACGTATAAGGATATATGGATGGCTACTGCGAAGGTGAACTTCTATTTTGCCTGTTGCTACTTAAATGTTGTGATCTGTCTTGAAAAACCATGATTTAGTTTTGAAATTTCACTTAAAACATAAAACAAGGATAAAAGCACAAAAAGTTTGAACCATACATATAACATATACCTTTCTATTTTACAGACAAACGCAATTGTATACCAAGATGTGTTTTCATGCGTTCCTAATGATCTTATCCACACGAGGTACGAATTTCTCTTTATTGTTCCTCTTAAAATCTTGTATTTTTTAATACAATACCTCCGTTATTATTCTAGTATGTCTCAATAGCAATGCTATTTAAAACACAGAGTTGCCTTTAGACAAAGCATGGCATATTGGAAGGAGAAAATTGGGCATACAACAACAGACTTGGGAGTTGCTCCTGAGAGGCTGGAAACCTCTTCCGTGACTGGAGATGACGGTGGAGTCGATCCAATGGAGAGGTTGAAGTTTGTCAAGGGACATCTTGTCTCTTTCCCGTTGGATTTTATGTGCAAAGAGGATCTGCGGCCGGTGATCATGGAGAGCGAGTATTATGCTTCTCATGTCTTTCACTGAAATTGTTTCCTTAATTTATCTAGGTTTTTATTGTCATTATTATTTGGAAACATGGTATATAAAAGAAATTAACAAAAAAAACAGAACTAAGAAATATAAATTATATAGGTCACTTTCTTGTATATTTAGTAATGCGAAGTTATAGTTGTGTATAATTACTGGTTTTATACAGTAAAGATCATTTTTGAGGGCCTCTTCTTCTTTTTACTTTTTTTGTTCAAGTAAAACGAAAGGCTCGTGGGAAAGAAAGTGGATGCGACGGTGGTTAGATCGAATTTATATCTGTTTAATTATTCAGATACGAAATGCGGATATGGATACGGATAAACTTGGATACTGACTTGCGCGTGCAGATTAAATATTAAACTGACATAGGTACGAATTAAATACTGAATAGATACAAATGCACGAATTTAATTTAGATATTGAAATAAAGCTCGCACAAATTTTGTACAATGTATGGAATTCATTGTGAAGCAATTTTTAATTAATTATATAAACTACTGTCATGTTATAGAGTAGAACCAAGGTGTTTTTAAGCTCGTTAATTATTTGCTGAGCTTAATTCTAAAATTCATCAAAACAACTTCAATGATGAATTAAAACCGTTAAAACTAATCTACTTTACGAGTAATGCATTTATATGTCAAATTTATAAATTAATAAATTAATTTAGCATAAAGTCAAGCAGTGAAAGAAAAAAAATTAAGTTAACTTTGTTACGTTCTTTTTAATCAGTTTTTTATCACTTGATTTTCTACTAAATTGATTCGAAAATTTATAGATTTGACATGTAAATGCGTCACTTATGAAGTAAATCGGTTTCAATAATTTGAATTCATCATTTGTAATCGTTCGATAGATTTCGTAGTTAAGCTCATCAAAAGATTTAACGAGGTCAAGAACATCTTAGTTCTACTCCATCTCCATGTTAATATCATATAATGGCGATTTTTCAAAGCAAGTTGTTGAGCTACAAGTTATACATCTCGCTAAACGAATATTTGAGATTTTTGAAAAATCTGAATTCAGAAAAAGGCCTAATCTTATATCAAAGAAAAGGGCCTAATCATCCTCAAGCAAGAATACTAGATCCACTCTATAAATGTTATGAAAACGGAAATAAATCTGCTGGATGTTTCTGAAAAGCGGCACGCTTGAGCAGTGCGACCTGCAAGGCGAACAGAGGCGAAACTAACAGAGAAAAAGCATGGCGCCTCTTCCTGAGCTCGTTCCATCATATTGGGGTGTCGGATTGAAGTAGGTATATTTTCGTTTTTGGTTTGTATGTTTGTGTGATGTTTTGTGTTGTTTTCTGCATCTTCAATAGCCTCTCCTCTTCTCTTCTCTCTTTGCTTAGGTTCTGGTTGATTTAGTTTTCGGTCCGGTTTGATCCAGTGTTTTCTTGGCTAATTAGTGACTGTCCTGGTCCGGTCGATTCAATTCTCAGTCCGGTTTGATCCAGTGCTTTCCTGGCTAATTAGTGACTGTCTTGGTCTGATCGATTCAATTCTCGGTTCGGTTTGAATTCAGTGCATTCTCAGCTGCGATATGCGTACAGAGATAGCAACCACTAGGCTTCTATCACCCCAATTAAGCAAGGATAATCCAATTGTGTCTCTACAGGATGCGCATCTCCTTGTGCGTTTTGGTTTGTTACAGCTGTATGTTTTCACAGACACTCGTTATCTAATCTTGTATAATAGCTAGTTTGTAACTCTTTCGATCAATACAATTACCTACGGGCTTTCAACCACAAAAAAAAGAAAAGAAATAAATCTGCTGTTATTTTAGAGGAATAACTAGGAACATGTTATTCCAATCCCAACAGTTCAAATTTTATCATACACGGATCTCAACAAAGATCAATGATTGGGATTAGAATAACAGCTTCATGTTATTCAGCAGATTTATTTTCTGTGAAAACGAGTCATCAACGCATGCAAAATTAGACAGAATTTCCTGGAGTGTAATTAAGGCAATAATCCGTACTAAAATTGCATGGATTTCTAGAAAGTGTGAACTGGAGTAGAACTAGGGTGTGATGTGCTCACCAAATTCTTTGGTGAGCACAACTCTACATAAACTATCGAATTCACTTTCAAACGAGATGAATCCAACCGTTGAAACCGATGTACTTTACGAGTGATGCATGTACATGCAAAATTTTGAATTTTTTGGATTCATTTAGTCTCAAGTCAAGTGGTCAAAATTGATGAAAAATGAATGATCCAAAATGAAGTTGTTTTAATGCATTCAAAAAATTCTCAATTTTGACCACTTGACTTGAGACTAAATGAATTCAAAAAATTCAAAATTTTGCATGTACGCCCATCACTCGTAAAGTACATCGGTTTCAACGGTTGGATTAATCTCGTTTGAAGTGAATCCAATAGTTTATGTAGAGTTGTGCTCACCAAAGAGTTTGGTGAGCACATCACACCCTAGTTCTACTCTGTGAACTGTATCCTGTGCGGCTGTACCAACTATTTAATTCTAGTAAATTCGTATAAAAAATGAGTTGAAAAGTCGTTGACATCACTATCCTCATTTCTGCCAAATTCCTAGGAGGTTATTCACAAGATATATTTTACTATATCTAAAATGAAATAAAAATAGAAAACCTTACAGATGAAAAAGGATATTCCAAAAACTTACAGATGAGGTTATTCGCGATCTATTTATATTATCCAACCTCTTAGTTTTTTTAGATTAAATTGAGTCAAATTGAAAGTCAAGTATGTGTGAAGAGATTGGCGTGTGATATTCCAAAATATATTTGTCTTAGTTCAATTTGTACAGATGAAAAAGGATAAAATATACGGAAGGTTCAAAATCCGTACTTTTTTTTTTTTTTTTCTGGATTGCAACTTATGGGAATCAGAGTAGGTCCGATGCCCATCGGACCTACCTTGGTTCGATGGGTGTGAAGACCATTCGATTTGCATCAAGTTTCGTGTATTATGTATCAAAATTCGTGCAAATCTGTATCAACTTCCGTGCGCATAGATCTTGATGCTAATCGTACGGTCCTAGAGCTAATTGAACCTAAATGTAGGTCCGATGCCCATCGGACCTACTCCTATCTCCAACTTATGGGCCTTTATCTATTTCCTTACCTTTTGCTTTATTAGAATATTCAATTTTGTGACAAAAGGCAAAATAAAATAAAGAACGATCGGAAAAGGAAGTAACACAGAGAAATGAAAATGATATAGAAAATTTGAACATGTGAAAGATATTGCTGGTTACCTTTTATTCTTTAGCTGATTTGACAGAATTAAAAAAGAAGAAAATAAAACTAGATTAGAATGGGAAACGATAAAATTATATTTCAGTTTTGCTTATAATCAGTGAAAAATTCGAAGAACAGATTGGAAAAAATAAAATTAGGCATACGGCTTCATCTTTTTTTTTTAAAGAAAATATTATACTACGTGCCCGATTCCTTTATTTTATCTAGTGGAGGAGTTATAATATTGTGCATAACAATTTTTTTGACAGTCTTTTATTTTTTAGATCACATGTAGATCATAAAATTATCTCCTTATTTAATTTGTTATTGGCAATTTTGATCTAACTCAATGGTTTTGTAAGATCCTTTATCTTTGGTAATTAAATCCAATGCGTATCCAAAGCAGTGTTGTAAAAAACGTCCATTTAGGTTAATTAATCGGCCTATTAGTCGTTGGCGGTGACCAAACTATTAAGAAATTTTTCCGATTATGACCGATTATTACCGATTAATCGCTTAGCAGTACTCTGTCCGTCCAACGAGAGCATACCATTATTTACAACACTGATCCAAAGATCTATAATAACACCAAAATTTTGTTAATATTTTGCTGTTTTAGGTTTATAAAAAAATTACAAATTTTTGAACCAATTGGTATGGACATCTCTTATATATATATTTTTAATAGTGTTTGCCACATCATGGGAGTTTCTGTTAATTTAGTATAGTACAGATACAGATTGCGTCAAATAAACAGAAAGATTTATATGATTTCTAAGTATGATTAACAACAGCATCGGGAGTAATTCCCTGAAATTAATCGATACAGGACACCTCCAGTTTCGTTTAAACGGAGATCAATCCACATAAATATTAATTACTTGCGCTCACCGCAAGTGATTGTATAAATAGCCAAACAGGTTGCAAACATTTCAAATTGTCTGTTTCAGTGTATCCTTGTCATCGTATACAAATCAATAACGGGTTAATTAAAGGTACCTACCTACTCGCTACACATTTAACACACAAAAACAGCCACCTAAAATTTGGACTAAGAAGGAGTGGGGAGCTGGGCTTTAGAAAGAAAAGAATCTTTTCCAGATTGTTGACCGACCTATCACTATCAAAATAAAATATTTCTAAAGGGCACTTTTGTAAAATATTTTTGGCGTTGTTTTTGTGAGAAAATAAAATAGCGCGATACGGCGATACGTCAACGTCGTGTCGAGTCCAGTTTGATCGAGTAACCACCAATTTGCATTCAGCGTTGATGTCAGCTTGGTGAGAGATCCGTGCGCATAAAACAAAACTACTTCCTCGTTTAGTTCACTTCAGATCTTTTGTGGCACAGGGTTTGTAAATTCGCGAATGAGAGCTCGATAAATAAATTTGTTTAAAGAAACTAACTACCGATAAAATATTTAGTGCATTTATGACTTTCTTGCTTATTAAAATTGTGATATATGATCGTACAACATGTACAGATTACAACTAAGTGGTACCAGGAAGTCTACTTCACACCGATTCTGAGAGAATCCGCATCCTCTGCATTAACTCAAAAGAAAATCTTTTAAGTTAGTGAATCTTTACTGTTTAATATTTTTAAAATTCGTGATAACTAGATTGCACTAATATTAAATGATCCCTGTGTTATAGAGTTGAGCCGGATTTGTTCCGTTTAAAATCAGACGATTGAAATTCATTAACTCAAAAGATTCTCTTTTGAGTTAATGTAGAGAATACGGATCCATTATGAGATGGGAGTTATATCAAATTGTTTTTTTTTTATATATTCTATCGCAAGTAGAACTAGGGTGTTCCTAAGCTCACCAAGCCCTCCGTGAACTCGACTCTAAAAACCTATCGAATTGATTTCAAACGACATTTCCAAACCATTAGATGTTCAATCTATATTAAAATGTGCTTGGAGACCAAATTTTACATTTTTTTATTTTTACTATTTATTAAGCCGGTTTGAAAACCGCTGTTTTTCAATGGTGCAGATTTTAATAAAAACAGCAGTTTTCAAACCGGCTTAATAAATAGTAAAAAAGTTTCAAAAAATGTAAAATTTGGTCTCCAATCACATTTTAATATAGATTGAACATCTAACAGTTTGAAAATGTCGTTTGAAGTCAATTCGATAGGTTTAGAGTTGAGCTCACGAGAGACTTGGTGAGCTTAGGAACACCCTAGTTCTACTCGGATTAAAAGAGTAGATCTAGAAATTTAGAAGTTGATTAAAGGTGATTAGAGTAAATTGAGTAATTTAGAGGATTTCGTGAGAATAAAGAAGTAATATAAGAATTAGAGTAACTTGTAAATATATTTTTTTTAACAATTGTGACTTGTGAGAATAAAGAAGTAATCTAAGAATTAGAAGTAATATTAAGAAGAGATGTCAGAACAATAAGAAAACATAATAATGTAATATCACTGAGTTTAAAAAAAATGTTAAAGATTTCATAATAAAATTAGTGGCATAGTAAAAGGTCTTTTAAGGATGTTTAAACTTATAATTTTAGAATACCCAAAAATAATTTTAATCAAATAATAAATTATCTTAATACTCGTCGATGTTATTTTAGCTGTGTAATATAAGAGTGCTATTTTTTTTTATCATTGTTTATGAAAACAATGCAATTCTTGATATTATTGTCAAGGTTCTAAATAGCGTTTATAGCGTCGTAACAGGAAGGCTAAAAAAAAAGCTATAGCGAATAGCGTCGCTATAACGGAAGCTATTCCAAATAGCATTTTTTTTTTTTACATTTCGTATATTCAATATTTGTACTAAATATCAACATTATCTAAAGTCTCATAGAACAATAAATAACACTAAAGTAATTAAGAAATTATAATATTCATATTGAACCCGTACAAAGTCCAAATTGCGGTTCAAAATATCCATAGTAATATCATAAACTATCGATTTTTCCTATTAAAAATATCTTAAGCATCATGATTCATGACATAATCTTTTTTTTTTTCTATTCAAAATTTAATTTCGGTTTGGACTTTTTTTCTATTCAAATTTCTATTTCTATTCTCAATTTCAAATTGATTTATCTGTAGCAAGTAGCAACAAATTCAATTTCGGTTTGAGATTTTTTTATCTTTATTTAAAACCCATATAAATTGCTTAAAAAAAAATTCATATTGTATAGCGCAAATAGTGCAAATAGGGACCGCTATAGCGGCTATAGCGCAAATAGCGCATTTTGATGTCATAGCATAGCGTTTGGGATCCAAAAACGCTATAGCGCCGCTATTTAGAACACTAATTATTGTACTTTGTTTAATTAGACCCTTAAATTAATTTGTTTTTGAGCTGCTTTTTTTTTTCTACAGAATTACCCTTGATTCAATTTATTATTTTGATTTAATTGAAAACAGTGATATTACAACATTATGTTTTTTTATTGTTCTGACCAGTGTTCTAAATAGCGCGCTATAGCGTTTTTGGACCCCAAACACTACGCTATGACATCAAAATGCGCTATTTGCGCTACGGCCACTATAGCGGTCCGCTATTTGCGCTATACAATATGGATTTTTTTTAAGCAATTTATATGAGTTTTAAATAAAGATAAAAAAAAATCTCAAACCGAAATTGAATTTGTTGCTACTTGCTACAGATAAATCAATTTGAAATTGATAATAGAAATTGAAATTTGAATAGAAAAAAAAATAGATTATGTCATGAATCATGATGCTTAAGATATTTTTAATAGGAAAAATCGATAGTTTATGATACTACTATGGATATTTTGAATTGCAATTTGGACTTTGTACGGGTTCAATATGAATATTATAATTTCTTAATTACTTTGGTGTTATTTATTGTTCTATGAGACTTTAGATAATGTTGATATTTAGTACAAATATTGAATATACGAAATGTAAAAAAAAAACGCTATTTGGAATAGCTTCCGCTATATCGACGCTATTCGCTATAGTTTTTTTTTAGCCTTCCCGCTACGATGCTATAAACGCTATTTAGAACCTTGGTTCTGACAGCTCTTTATTGTAAAACAAAAATAACTTTGTCAATATCTTTACACCGATTTTTGCTAACTAACCACATCAAAAACCACAAATTCATATCACGCGACTTAACTCAAATTTTGAATTTAGATCCGGACCATAAGATATGTTTAGGCACAAATATTAAAGGGATATTGTACATTCCATTTCGGGCCAAATTCTGATTGGACGGTCCGAATCTAAACTCAATATTTGAGTTACTTTAGAGGATCTGGATCAAGGACTAAAGGTTAGCCTGTAATTTCAAAATTTTAATTATGTATATTAAAATTTTATTTTATTTTATTTTCTTTATAATTTTATATATACTCTAGCTCTGTTCATAAAAATCAAATGTTTACTTATAGTCTAGTTGTTAGAGCTCTATTTCGTGAGTGTGAGCGTGAGCATGAGCGGATTCATGAAGTCATTGGGGTTAGGCACTTTCCTACCCCCAGATTTGAATTTTTTTCAACCTAGTACTATTTGTTCAATGTGCCTACCCATGTCCCAATGTCGTGCCTACGCCTAGCCCGAGTTAGTCTGATTCTTGAATCGATTCCTTCCGAGTTTTGGTCGATTTTGCGTATTTTTTTTTTCAAATGTGCGATGCTCTATTTCGTAAATAGAATGAAGGAGAAGAAGAAAACAAGAAAGGTCTGACGGTGGAACCTATCATTGCAGTTCTAAGAAAATGGGTTGGCCGATCTTTTTGGGTCTTTTATTATTCAATACATGTATTTTGGTTAAAATTTTATCTAAGCTTTGGTTTCAATTTGCTAATTGGCTAAGAACAGTCCCACTTTGAACCGTGCCAAACAAATTTTTAATTAGCTTAGGACAAATATTTCATTATTGTGTCAATCGATTTTATGATTATAACATATTTTATAATAAATATAGTTAAAGAGACTGAGTTGCAATTGTGTACCCAATAAGTTAATAAGTTTGAACTCAATTAGCTATTTGAATCTTATTAGTGCCATATTCTAACAGATATTCTAGATCTGCCCCTAGGTGTGAGGTAACATAATTATTCTATTTAAATCGGGACCGTCGATCAGTATCCAGACTAATCTAATACGAGGTGGAATGCATAGAGTCCCTTTAATATTCATGCAAATTCTATTCGGACGGTCCGGATCTAAACAGAAATATTCGATTACTCTTGGGTGATATGAATTCACTCAGATACCACAGGGATATTCTACAGAATCAGGGTTATAAATTTTCCATCACTGAGAAGCAGAGCAGAGAAGATAATGACTTCCAGTACCTTCTCTTCATGCATGGTTCAATTTGCGGGGCCCACTCCGTCCTCTTTATTACCTTTTAAAACTCCCTCTCGTCTCGAGTCATACCCGTGACTCGCTCAACCGCTATTTTTGTTTTGAATCGTACCGCGATATGATATGACGAGAAATACTATTCTACAAACGAATAATGAGGAATTTAAACACGACGTATTGTGAATTTGTGCGATCTACAGACTCGGGAAGTGTGCCGCGGAAAGCAACCCCACACTTTTCAGACTCTCACAGGCTTTTTGCTCGGTTTCAATACCTAGATACTCTCCATTACATCATGAACTGGAGACTTCGGTACTCTCGATATTAGAAATTTCCAGCAATAAATATAGCCCGCATCTGCGATCAAAACATCAAATGTAAAAACTGGAGTTTATATAGTCGAACTTTTGTCTGTAGCATAAAAACATAATCAATTGATGATATAAAATTTTAAATTTATAATGTAACACGACCGTTATCAATTACAACAGCTCTCTTATGTAACAAAGAAGTTGTAGTTACAACTACTCTCTTCGAGAAAAAAATCAGAAGATTAAATTACTCTCTTATAGCTTCACACTTATTATCAGAACAAAAAGATTAAATTATCATATATTCAACCGTTTAAATCATGTCTCAAACTTTTCAATTTTTTTATTGCTATATTCACATTTTATTGAACACTCATGTATGTACTTGTACAACATAGCTAATAAATATGACTTTATTAATCATAATATGTTATGCCGACGAGGCTTATTTGACAACTAAAGTAGCGAATTGAAAAGTTAAGAAAGTAAAAAAAAAAAAAAGTAGTACATATGATGTATATATTATGAATATATGGATTGTTTATCAAATCAGATGTAACTTAAAAATTGATCTATCATTCATTTAACACAATAAAGAATTTAAATTATATTTTTATCAGCGCTAAAACAGTAACTAAACAATTTTCAAAATTACACAATACTATTTTTTTATTATTCTTTTTGCTGACTTTGATGGTTATTATGTAAAAGTAGTTATCAACATATTCGTCCTTTTAAATGTATGCTTTTATTATTTTTCTATTTTTTACAAAAGGGTGTATAATGCAATTTATTGTTATTTTTATTTTATTTTTCTATTTATCTATTAATTTTTTCCCAACTAGCCCGGAGGCCAATGCAATTTATCATAAATGGACGAAGCATAGAACTTTTTTGGGTGGGTACTGGAGAGGTCTGTTTGTTAGTTACAATTGAGCTGTCGTTAGGTGACTGTACATGTCATTTAATGGTATCCTCATCGAAAGAGTCATATTAGTTGCCAAAAAAAGGGGTCGTATTGTAAAGCACGTTTACCGATCTGCTTTCCTGGACGAATAAAATAATTACTTAAAATTGAAACATTAAAAGTTGGTTGCTAAATTCGTTTAGAACAGTATATTATGAGAGCAAGGTTGAAATGTACAGTTGGTTTTGTGTTCTAATTATGCTCCACATTTTTATTTTATTTTCAAAGTTCGAACAGTTAATTCGAACCGTTCACTATAATCTTTGTATTAAAATGTGCTTGGAGATCAAATTTTATATTTTTTGAAATTTTTTTACTATTTTTTTAAATAGGTACAAAATCACTGTTTTAAGAATATTATGGACCATCCAAAAGAGTGATTTTGTATTTATCTAAAAAAATAGTAAAAAAATTTCAAAAAATATAAAATTTTGTCTCCAAGCACATTTTACTATGAAGATCATATTGAGCAGTTCGGATCAATTATTCGAACTTTGAAAACGGAGTAAAAGACGTGGAGCATGATTAGAGCACAAAACCAATGGTGTATTTTAACCCTACTCATATTATGACGGTTCAGAGAAAGATTTGAGGTTCTTTATAATTCATTCAAATGCAGGAGTTGTTATTACATTTGTTTTTAGACTAGTTATGAAAAGAAAATATCAGAAGAAGTAAGTTTTTATAAAGATAATTTCCATAAAAAGTGTTTCAATTGCCAACTTTACAAAATAAATAATTTGTTCTCAAAAGTAAAAATCTATACGAGAGAAAAACTTGAATAATTTAGAAACCCAAAATAATTAACATATTTTTGACAAAATAAATTGACATACATATAAGTTTAATTAAACAAGATTCACTAAATGCAATTTGCATCTCTAAGATATAGAATTAATTTGTACATAACTCATTTTTTTGTACAATTTCTTTTAGTAAAAAAAAAATAATAGTTTTATTGTTAATATTACACATTTTGTAAAACAAAATAATTTGTAATATCAAATCATGCCTTAAGCCACCAAATTTTTATCAAACAAGGAATAACGTAAGTCAAGGTATAACTTTAGATATCAATCAAACATGAATAATTTAGATCAGCCTAAGTTGGAATAACCAAGTTAGACCTTATTAACTTTAGTCCACAACCAAACACCACCACATAAGTATATTAAATACACATTCTATTTTAAATTAAAGAAAAAAATATAGATGAGTCCTCTGATTAAGATAAATGAAGAGAAAAAAAGCCAGACAATTGATTGTGTGATGTGACATAACTAGAAACTTACAAATTAAACCCGACCATATTTAGTATTTCCTAGAGTTGTTCGTGGAGCGAAAAACGAATAATATATATTTTAAAATAGAAAAAAGGTTTTGTCTCCAAGCCTTTATCTCCAAAGCGGTCTCCAATTAGTTCAACTCAATTATTTTTGTCTCTAAGCCCAAAAAAACATAAAAATTGTCTTTCACCCACTTGTTATTTTTTTTTCTTTGATCATCATCATTTATTTTTTCGATGATCTAATTTTGCAAATTTAAAATTATGAACTTTTTCTACTCGATTTTCTCTTTCAAATTAGATCTATGACGAAGTACTTTTGAGTTATATTTGTGTCGTTGTTTTTTTTTCTTGGAGATATGGTAGGTTTAAAAGCTTCGTAATGCTAGGTTTAAAGACTTGAACGCGTAGGTTTAAAGGCTTCATATGCTAAGTATAAATACTACATTTTGATAAGTAACGTGTAAGGTTTAAAAACTTGACATGAGTAATTTAAAGAGTTGTAGACAAATGTTTTAAAACTTGAGAAACAAAATTTAAAGTGCCTACGGGCTTTTATTGTTGATTTTTTTTATAAGTTACATGTAAAGTTTAAAGAATTACATTATTACTTTAAATTATTGTAGGCAGATATTTAAAGATTTGATAAACAAAATTTAAAATGTTCATGGATTTTGTTAATTTTTTTTTGTTGATAAATTACATGTCAGGTTTAAAGGCATGACACGATTACTTTAAAGAGTTGTAAATAAATATCAAAACTATGAAACCCATATGATAAACATGACACGATTGACCAGATAATATTTTTTGCAAAAAACACTAACTCTCTTAAATGTGCCATATGATCATAATAAATAAGATGAAAGAATAAATTCGGACATATAAGAATGTTCATAATGTGGCATAAGTTAAAAGTTTGAGACTTCCTTTGTGGAGTATAGATTTATAATTACTGTTTATCAGAATTATCAATTGTTAAGTGGATTTTAAACTCGGCACTGCATAAATATTTTATGGCGACTACAGTAGGACAACCCTTGTGTGACCGGCCAGTCGCAGAAGGGTATGGTGCCGGCCAAATCGGTCACTGAAGACCGATTTTGTTGTAGTGGACATTCGTAGCATTTTAAATAAATTTTAATAGGGACTGAAGCTGCCAGCATTTAAGAGTTCTTTGTTTTACAAATCTATGTGAAAAGAAGTAAACTTTTAAAACATTTGAAATAAATATATGTTTTAATTAGTAAAAATATGTGCAGTGGAAATAATATATAAATTATATAAGATTTTGTATGTAGAAACACAAAAGGTTGCATTAATTTCAGAGTATTTTCAACTCAAGACAAATTATACAAGTTTATTTATAAATCAAGAAGATATAAGAACACATGACAATATCTTTTTTCTTTTCTTTTTTTTAAAAAAAAGGCCACAAGTGCCCATTCCATTACTGAAACAGAGTTTTTAAATACAACTGGGGGGACTTACTATTTTGTAATCTAGGTCAATCTCTATGAGATATATCTCCTAGATACTTTATCCAAAAAAAACCTAACCAAAGAGTTAATAGAAAGTTCATACAGCAACCACATAATAACTACGGCTAAACACCAAAAATAAGCAAGGTTTGCTATCACTAAGCCACTATGCAGAGGGCTAAGGTTAAAACTATCAAAGGGGCAAAATTGATTTTTGTTCTTCATGATAATCAAGGCAGCACAGCGGCTGACTCGCCAGTGTCATCTATAAACGCCACCAAATCCATCGGCATGTATTGATTGAGAGGAATAACATCCTCTACAATTGGTAGCCATCGACCCATGCCATCCTTGACTTTTTTGCTTAGAGAACCTGCCCAATACATACAAAGAGATTTAATTTGTAGAATTAAAGTACGTGCAGTTTTTTTTGTATATTGGTTAAAACAAAGGTCATTACGATATTTCCATAGAACCCAACTAACAGCACTAAGTACAATTAAGAAACTTATCTTATCTATAGAAGTAAGAGAGAGAGCAAAACTAATAAAATCATCCCAAGTATGCCACATGTGCATCACTTCTTGACTTTGGCCTAACCAAAACCACACTTGTTGGGCTATATTGCAATGTATAAACAAATGATCAACTGTTTCAAGATTTTGGTAAAGTTGACATTCTAAATTTCCAAGCCATCCTCGTTTAGCCATATTATCCTTAGTTAAAATTGTGTTATGTGATATTAGCCATATGAATATACGAATTTTTGGAGGTATTGGTAAACGCCACCATAACATGGATTCTCTAGGTTGTATTCCCCCAAAGTTCAATATATTGTAAATAGAATGAGTGGAGAACTTCCCTGATGATTCTCATTTTCAATTGATTGTATCATACGATAAAGTGAAAGATGTCGAGCTGACTATTTGAAGAATTTCTGCCCATTCAATGGCATCTACCCCCACCAAAGAAACCTTAAAATGGACAGTTTGTCCCTGAGAACTAATCACATCAGCTAATAAAATTTTTTTGTTAGTACATTTGCAACACATGACAATATCTAATCCGAATAAATGAGAATAAATTAGTAAGATCGACAAATAAAAACATTAGATATACATCATAAGTAATGAGTTCGAAAATTTAATCATCTTTCGTCCTTACAAAGTATAGATCTCAATTTTGCAGAAAAATATATACATCAGCTTAAAACATTACGACACAAGAATCAGTCTTGATCCAGTGACAAATCTAATGACAAAAACATTATCCTATATATATAAAGTTACATGTTTCAAGTGACAAATCTAATGACAAAAACATTATCCTATATATATAAAGTTACATGTTTCAAACTCAAATAAAAGAAAATGAAGTGTTTGGTTGCTTCAAGCCTTTGTTGTTCTTCACAGAAGATCTCTTCATGACACATTTAAATGCGGCTGTCTCGACCCAAATTCAGGACTTTTCTCTGTTCCAAATGACCTAATTCCCCATTCTAGTGAATAATTTATTTTGCACAGCGAAAAGTCCCTTTAATGCTGTCCAATTTTATTTTTTATTTTTAAACACTGAAAATTAAATTGTTGGAAACACAATGAATTTTTTTTTCAGATAAATAAATGGAATCAACCAATAGTTGGGTCCCATTAGATTTTGATTTCATTGATTTTTACGATTTACCACATCAACAGTGGTTCAATTTTATTGACCTCTTCCCGATATTATTTCCTAAATGAAGAGAGAGAAAAAATGAGAAGAGGTTATGTAGTTTTATAGTTCCTACTGAACTAGTTCTTAGATTTGTGTAACAAAGACATGTTATAACTTACATAAACTACTGTGACTGAATTATTGATCTGATTCTGAAAAATTAACTAATAAAACTGAATCTTCGCCAGTTTGAAAATTGATGAAAATTAGTTAAAAAGTGTTTATTTTGAAAATTAGTAAATTGATAAAGAGATACGTCGGATTCTTGTTATATTTGTAGCGACGTACGTACCTCTTCATCAATTTACTAATTTGTGTCATTATCAGGAATTGACATATGTCGGATTATTGTTATTTTTGTTCTGATCACCCTATCAAAACTATAATGCACTAGACTTATTTTACTAATGTCATCAGAAACTTACTACCGGATAACGTAAATGGATAGATCTAGATCGTTTATTTTAAATCAAAAACCCTGTAACTAAAAAATCGAAAAATCTACCTTACAATTTGAGAAAAATATATATCTCTTTAAGTTTTTTTACTCAACACGAATTCTGTCGTCCTATTTATTTGACTTGAAAATTAAATGGAATTAATTTTTAATAAAATAAGGTACAGTTTAAGTATGGGTCACTTGAGATTAAGGTTGATTTTTTTTTTTTGGCAATGAATCTGAAATAAACGGCTCAAGTAAAATGTTGTGTGGCGTAAAATGATTAAAATGAGCGGATCATATTATAATAAATAAAGTCTTGCCATAATAATTATTCCTCAAATGAACACCACATACAGACATACTGCAACCTACAACAGTCACGCGTTGAGATTTAATAAGCTTTACGTAGTAAATGTGAGAATTCTCTATTAAATTTATTAATTAGAAGATACCCTGTAAATGTAGATGATTTCTCTGTATTTCTTCGCTTTAATCATTTCCTTATCTAAGAATTAAATAAAAGACTAGGATTTTAGCTGTGATGCTGTCGATAATTTCATAGATATACACGTCCGCCAACAGCTGGGACTTTTCAAATCAGAAAGGTTCGCCTCTTACTTGCACACCAGTCCATAAAATGACGATTCACAGAATATCTGGAAATTCCTGTCTTAATGCACGCACGTACAGTGACGTTCTTTTAAAATAACCCGCCAACGAGAACTCGTTGAAATGTTCTACTCGTTGCCTACCGGCTTTGAATTAAAAAATGAAGAAACGATCTCTTTCTCCTGTTAAACACAGACCATCTCGCGAATATATCGTGCTTCTCCCGGTTTATCTTCTCGGCACGTCATTTTCTCATCCACCGGATTCCACGAAAAATCCCTCAACCGATTTAATCGACCTTTCGAATCCGCTGAAACCGATTTCAACCACTTGGCACAGCTTATCAAATTACCATATAGGTTATCATATAAGCTCACTAACTTATCTGATAATCTAATTAACTTATCTTAAAAGCTATCGTGCTTATGAAACGATAAGTCGGTGAGAAAGAGAGGACTGCATTGCATCGAACAAAGCGTGAAAGAATTCCTTTCTCTCTCGCTTTCTCTCCCTCTCCCTCTCTCTATTTAAGAAAACCCTAGAGCGGCCTAATTCGTGAAATCTCTGACCTCGAAACTGCCTTCTATTCGCCATTTCTCGCTGGTTTGGGGCAAAATCCGAGTTTTCTGGCTGTCGAGGCTCGAAATTTGCAGTTTTGACAGTGAATTTGAGGAAATATGTCATCTTTGAGTAGGGAGCTGGTGTTTCTGATTCTACAATTTTTAGATGAGGAGAAATTTAAGGAATCCGTGCACAGGCAAGTTATTTTCGTATTTTCTGTATATTTTTTTTCTCTGTCTTTCAATTTTGACGTGTTTCTAAGTATTTACTTCGACTACCTAATATGCGAGCTAGCTTATTACCGTCAGAGGAATAAACTTTTGAGCAGCTTAAAAAACAGAATTTAGCCTACGGGTTGTAATAAAAAAAAAGAATTTATAAATTAATGCAAGGGTTACCGGGTCCCACCTGATATATTTCTCTCTGTACCACGTGGGGCCTACACGTCAGAAGAAGAATAAACAGATCATTCCTGTGCATGCTTAGATGCAAAATGTACACAATTGGTGTCAATTGCAATTTCCAATGATTAGGTGGTTTTCTCTGTAAAATAACATTTTTGGTGTTAATTGCAGAAGTGCAATTATAGTTATACGCTTTTAGATCAGTTTTTTTAGG
Source organism: Carex kokanica (assembly GCA_025461125.1). NCBI lineage: Eukaryota > Viridiplantae > Streptophyta > Magnoliopsida > Poales > Cyperaceae > Carex > Carex kokanica. The sequence goes on along the minus strand of JAJGRX010001283.1, from coordinate 887,103 downwards.
TTGAAAAGTCAACTTCTCCTGCTTTGCAGTTCCTGATCAGTTGTCTAACTTCAGTAAGGTTGCACATTGAGGGCAATATGGTCATATAACTGCAACTCTATAATTTTTGTGGATTATATTGTGGCCAGATGCTAATGGTTGTATAATTTATTTTTCTTTATCTGCTTTGTTATAATTTGGTCGACGTTGCAACAATATTTGCTTCGTCAGGTTGCAATAAATAAACAGCAGATTTATTGTTGTACATTAATAAGTACTCAGCTTTTACTTCACTGAAGATATTCGAAAACAAGTGTCTGTAGTATGTTAGGATCCCTAAAAATTGGGAAGATAATTGACCAATCCTATTAAGGATGCCAGATTTACTCCTACATAATAAGCCGCGATATGACTTGTCCTAAGTCCTAATAGTATATTTCATAATTATATGTTTGTATGATTTTTAGATATCCTGCAACGTTGAGAAGCAGTTTTGTATCAGCACTGATATATCATGAAATAAGAAACCATGAGAAGAGCAAAAAAATAATAGGAAAGAGATAATTACAGATCACAAAATAAGAAAAGGCAAAGTAAATCATAAAAATATATATATTCGTATAATATACTGGTATCATTTTGTTTGTGCATTTACCATCTATGCCAGTACTGGTGCAATTCTATATTGGTACAACACCTGGTATGGTAATAGTTCTTTTGAAAATGACCGACTGTGGGACCCTTGTTTCAGGCTGGAGCAAGAGTCCGGATTCTTCTTCAACATGAAATACTTTGAGGAGAAAGTGATTGGGGGAGAGTGGGATGAGGTTGAGAAATATCTATCCGGCTTCACCAAGGTTGACGACAATCGCTACTCCATGAAGATTTTCTTTGAGATCAGGAAGCAGAAATATCTCGAGGCCCTTGATAAGTACGGTGATCTTCCCTCCTGCTTCTTTATTTGTTATATTATTTCTTTCCCAGGCTTTGGGTGTTTGCTGACCAGGCCAGCCAGGCAAGGGCAGAGCCAAGTGGAGTCAGGGGTGGACACTTGCGGACCCCTGGTTCAAAAGAATTTCAAACATATACTGCTATTTATGCCTTTTTCAAAAAAGTTTATAAAAATATACTTAAAGCTTCAAAAATTATAAAATTTTGCCTACCCCTAAATTTTTTTCTCTTCAAAATATGTTTCTATTTGTATGTTTTTCTCAGAAAAAAATTACAAAATTATGACTCGCCGAAAATTTTTGCCCCACCCTGCTAAATATCCTGACTACGCCCCCTGCAGCCAGGCCCCAAAATGACATGTTAGGCTTAATGTTCTCAGCTTCACCAGTATACATTCTGGGCATTTTCTTGTTAACCCAGATAATAAAGACATCAGAAAAAATTATACCTGGAGCGGCAAGTTTGGAAATTACCTCTTTGTGCTGTGTTATGGTACTATTTAATGGTAGGTACTGTACCAAACAATGACTGGTTCGTTACTGAATCATAGTCGGTATTATGGAACCTGAAGGTACTGCAGCAAATGAGAAACCAAAAAGTTACTTATCTTTGGTTTTTGGTGTAGGCATGACAGAGCAAAGGCAGTTGAGATCTTGGTGAAGGACCTGAAGGTCTTTTCAACATTCAATGAAGAGCTATACAAGGAGATTACGCAGCTTCTGACGCTTGACAACTTTAGGTGATTTAAAAAAAAATCAGTTTCTTTTCTTTTTTAATAAATAAAGGCAAAATAAGGTTTTGGTTGGACTTCCTCAATAATTCTAAGTTGGTTCCTGAACTTCAATTTGCACAAAATTTATCCTGAACTTTATTTCTTTTTGGGACGTTTTAGGACTGGTTTGGTGCAAATGAAATTTCAGGGGGCCAATTTGGTTTTTGAGTAAGTTCAAGACCAAAACCTGAATTCCCGTATAAACTTTCAGGATTCCAAAACTGGTAGTACTGCTTATTTCAGAGACATAATGTTTATTTCTTTTGTGGTCTTATTTACAGAGAAAATGAACAATTATCAAAGTACGGGGATACCAAATCTGCACGCAGCATAATGCTAATGGAGCTAAAAAAGCTAATTGAAGCAAATCCACTTTTCAGAGAGAAATTGGCTTTCCCTTCTTTGAAGGCCTCCCGCTTACGCACTCTTATTAACCAAAGGTAAAATTTTGTTTAAAAAGGTATAATCTCGTCTTATTCGTTGCAATATAGTGTTTTAATTTGCAAGTTGTTTTTTAAGCTTGAATTGGCAGCACCAGCTTTGTAAGAGTCCACGGTCAAATCCAGACATAAAGACTCTTTTCGTGGATCATACGTGTACTCCTTCAAGTGGGCCCCGTCCTGGGACTGCCTCTGTACCAATCGCCGCTGTTCCAAAAGCAGGTCCCACCTATGCACCACTTGGTGCTCATGGAGTAATTTTCTTGGACCCATTTATTTTATCTAGATTAAGTGGATCAACTTTTGTATGACCTATTCGCTACTCGATTATAACTTTATATTATTGTATGAAATGGGTATAGCCATTTCCACCTCCTCCAGCTGCGGCGAATCCAAATGCATTGGCTGGTTGGATGGCTAGTGCCGTTGCTTCTTCTGCTGTTCAATCTGCTGTCGTCACTTCTTCCTCGGTAGCTTTGCCTCCAAATCAAGGTTTTTGTCGGATTAATCATTTTAAACTCATTTTTATGACAAACCATATTATTAATATTTTCACTCACTTTACATCTAGACATTATCATGGGGAAGATATGGTTTGGGTGGTTCTGATATTTACCAAGTTAATGTGAAGGGTTCTTTTGGTAACTTTGAAAAGTGTGCAACTACCAAGTAATCAATTGCTTCTGACGAGATTCAGTTTGGACTTAAACACTTGCTGATAGTTTGTACTTTCAATATTATATGGATTGCAACTCTTTCAAAGCAAACTTTGAAAAATGCCTCACACTAAGGAAATATGGTAATGTAATCAAGGATGGTTGAATTTTTACATAGATGGATGAAGATTACTTATGTGCATATACATTTCTCGTCTTTGCAGTCTCTGTGTTAAAGCATCCAAGGGCAATGTCAGACTACCAAACCGCCGACTCAGAGTCACTGATGAAACGTCTCCGACCAAACCCACATGGTGAAGAGGTAATCAATTGAATCCCTTGGAAGATTGGTATTACATATTCTCATTTTTATTCTTACCTATTTGGGGTTGATCAGGTAACTTACCCAGCGCCAATACCACAAGTAACCTGGTCCCTTGATGATCTCCCAAGAGTAGCAGCTTGTTCACTTGCACAAGGCTCTAATGTAACCAGCATGGACTTCCATCCTTCACTTCACACTCTTCTTTTAGGTAGAATCTCTCTCTCTTCTCTTTCAATTTGTAATAAATTTTGAAAGCATCCTATTATCTAGAAGAAGAATGTGATGTGAAGGATTTCCATCACACTCTTCCTTTAGGCAGAATCTCTCTATTCTCTGTTATTATTTTAATTTATGATTAAACTTGTAAGGCATCATTACCAATGACTTTTTTCATGCAGTTGGTTCGGAAAATGGGGATGTGAGCCTCTGGGAGATTGGCATTCGGGAAAGACTAGTCACAAAGGCATTCAAGGTACTGGATGTGTATTTATTGTGGTATCAATGAGCTTGTGATGACACATGCTTTTAATATTTTCTTGTCTAGTTGTTGAGAAACCAAAATTATACAACTTTGTAATTGATTCGATGTTGTTATACGGTGCATTTAGTTTTGGTTCCCTTGTTGTATTTTTTCTTTACTGATCATTTCCTATTTTCTCTGTTTGAGTAGAGTAACATCGCAAAAGAGGCTTCAATTTCAACAAATCAAGTTACATGGAGCCCTGATGGAAGTTTAATTGGTAGGTTGTTTCTCAGCAAAAACAATAATAAAATCTTCTATGTATTCATATTTATCTTTTCCCCTCCATTTTGTGCAGGTGTTGCATTCTCAAAAAATCTGTTTCACTTGCATGCATTCCAAGCACCGAATGAACTACGCCAAGTTTTGGAGGTACGGTTTGAATTCAATTTATTCCTTCTGAAATTGAAGATAAACACGAGTTTGAATTCTTCTTATTTCTTTTCTGGTATTTCAGATTGATGCTCATACAGGTTCAGTCAATGACATAGCATTCTCTAATCCAAATAAACAACTTTGTGTGGTAACTTGTGGAGATGATAAGCTTATCAAGGCATGACCTTTACCTATCTTGTTAAGATGTTATCCTGAGCTTTGTTAGTTTGATTCAATTTTATATATAGACTGTGTTATTATTTTAGGTCTGGGATTTGAATGGTCAACGGTTATATGTTTTTGAAGGGCATGATGCTCCTGTCTACTCCATATTACCTCATCATAAGGAAAATATTCAGGTATTCCCATTTCAAACTCGTATGCTGTCCTTCTAATTGTACTCTTGATTCGAAATCTCCTTTCTGCTATAGTTTATTGGCGACAACTGACTAGTGGTCTCAACTCCTTGTAGTTCATCTTCTCGACATCTCTTGACGGGAAAATTAAGGCATGGCTTTATGACAACATGGGATCTAGGGTTGATTATGATGCGCCTGGTCGCTGGTGCACGACTATGCTATATAGTGCTGATGGTACCAGGTAAGCGAAATTTGTTTCGTTTGGAAATGTTACATTTGGACCATTATATTCTTGTAATTTTTTTCGTTGTTGTATAGAATATCTCAATCATTTGTGTCTTTGAGCACCAAAATTTGAAAGGTGATGCTTTTGACTTTGTCATTCTCCTAATAGACAACATTTGAGCATTTTCATATAAAAAATGAAAAAGAAATTGCTGAAGCCAACGATCAGTTATTTAGGAATGATCTGAATATGTATTTTTTTTCTGTGATTTGAAGGCTGTTCTCATGTGGCACAAGCAAAGAGGGAGATTCCTTCTTGGTTGAATGGAATGAAAGTGAAGGTGCAATAAAAAGGACCTACGCTGGCTTTCGCAAAAAATCGAACGGTGTGGTGCAATTTGACACAGCTCAGAACCGATTCTTGGCAGCTGGTGAGGACAATCAGATCAAGTTTTGGGATTTTGACAATACCAACATGCTAACTAGCACAGAAGCCGATGGTTCTCTCCCTGTTAGTCCTTTCTCTAACTTAAAAAATGCATGTTTCATTCTGCACTTTTTTCTGTATTCAGTTTGATGTTTGTAAAAATAAGATGTATTACTTATGAATTTTCTTCCTTGAACAATTGTATAAATCTAGAAGCAATGAAAATGAGTTAGCATAATGTACTTTCAAATCTGGCAGTCTCAGGCTACAGCGTTGTGGTTTGACAGTTTTAGTTCTGGGCCATTTTTTATATGCTTTTATTTTAGAAAGTAATATGTAATGTAATTTTTCAATTCCTGGTGGTTTCTATGCACATGTGAAATAGTTTATTGCATTTATGTCCATTGCGTAGCTCTTAAAACTGTGTTAAACAAACTCTTTTTTTTTTTATAAATTTTGTTAGAGCCTCCCACGTCTGAGATTTAACAAAGAAGGGAATCTCCTTGCTGTAACCACCGTCGACAATGGAGTTAAAATACTCGCTAATGCTGATGGCCTAAGGCTTTTACGATCTTTCAATAGCAGGTCATTTGAGGCTTTCAGATCTCAACAATACGAGGCTTCTCCTATTAAGGTTAGATACTTCATTGTTTTCACTCAACTCAGTGTTGTTGCTCTGGTGAAGTGATTATCTCACTACTGATTTTTGTCTTTTTTCGTCCTTAACTAGGCATCAGGAGCACCTTCAGTTGCAAATATCTCTCCAAATATCAGTAAGGTGGAGCACTTGGAGAGAACCTCTCCAGCAAGGCCATCTCCAATTCTGGTAGTGCATTGTTCTAAAATTTCTTCTAACTCTGTACTTGATGTAGATATATCAGGTCTAATTTGTTGCCCAATGTGTGGGTAACAAACAACGACTAAATATGGTGAAGATTTTTTTTTTGTTTACAAGCTAATTGCTTACTGTTACATAATTTGATTCTTGTAGAATGGTGGTGATCCTTCAGCAAGGGTTGTAGAAAAACAGAAATTTGAAGATGTGTCTGACAAATCAAAACCTTGGGAATCGGCCGATATATTGAACCCACAACAGTGCCGTGTGATTACTGTGCCTGAAACCCCAGACTCTGGCCACAAGGTTATTTCTATATTTCAAAAGCTTCTGGAAGGGAAGAAAACCAGGATGAAAGATTTGCAATATATTTAATATATATATCATGCACCTTCAAAAACAAAAATATATTTTCATGCAGGTTGGAAGACTATTATACACAAACTCGGGTTTTGGATTGTTGGCTTTAACCTCAAATGGAGTTCAAAGGCTTTGGAAATGGCCCCGCAATGATCAAAATCCAAGTATAAAGGTACAGTTCAATATGGTTTTACAGCTCTTTTTGTTATATTATTTTTCCAGAATATTAGCATGGATAGTACTTTCAATATTTCTCCTTTTATTGGGTTGTCTTAATTTCAGTGTTCTTGCAGGAATATATATATTCAAACAAACACATAAAATCATAAATAACTAATAGGATATATTTTTTTAACAATCTGACCAACTGCTTTTGATTTGAAGGCCACGGCTAGTGTTGTGCCACAGCACTGGCAACCCAACAGTGGCAATGTCATGGTAAATGATTTATCTGGCAACAATCCCGAGGAGGCTGTGCCATGCATTGCTCTCTCAAAGAACGACTCTTATGTGATGTCAGCATGTGGTGGAAAAGTTTCTTTGTTTAACATGATGACATTTAAGGTTAATCTCATTGCTGTACTTGATTCACATTTTATTATCATTCTTGTCTTTATAATAGCAACAAATTTTTTTTTTATTTGGACTTGAAATAGGTCATGACGACCTTTATGCCGCCACCTCCAGCTTCTACCTATTTAGCTTTCCACCCGCAAGACAATAACATTATTGCAATTGGAATGGATGATTCTACCATACATATATATAATGTCCGAGTAGATGAGGTACGCACCCGCCCCCCCCCCCCCCCCCCCCCCCCCCCGCGCGAGTCATGCGTTTATTTTGAGCTCCATTGATTTAATGTGATTTCTTCAGGTGAAAACAAAACTCAAAGGTCATCAAAAGAGGATAACTGGACTAGCCTTCTCCAATGCTCTCAATATACTGGTTTCATCTGGAGCTGATGCACAGGTACTAGTTAAACTCAGCATTTAAATGAAATGGATAGTAGATTTTCCTCCTGCTAGTCCAAAAAAATAAAATAAAAGATATTTTGTCAAAACTCCCTTTTAGGAGACTTAAATCCGGAAAGGCTCAGACATTCTATTTTTGGTGTATTAAGAATGTCTGATCTTTTGATTTCAGCTGTGTGTGTGGAATACTGATAGTTGGGAGAAAAAGAAAACAATTTCGATCCAATTGCCACCTGGCAAGCCAGCTGTAGGGGATACTAGAGTGCAGTTCAATTCAGACCAAAGCCGTTTGTTGGTTGTCCATGAAACACAGCTAGCTATTTATGATGCTGCTAAAATGGAGCGCATATTTCAGGTACTTTGTTTATGAAATACTACTTGCCTCTGTAGTAACAGGGGTAAAATTAACCTAACCTAAATCCAGATGTTAAATCTGAGTATGCAACTCTCTGTTGCACCATGTTGCAATGACCTGGAATGTAATGTGACTCAACTGATACTGTTTCAGTGGGTCCCACAAGATGCTCTGTCAGCTCCGATATCCTTTGCTATCTACTCCTGCAACAGCCAATTGGTCTTTGCATCCTTTTGTGATGGTAATATCGGTGTGTTTGATGCTGAAAATTTGAGGCTTAGGTGTAGAATCGCTCCGTCAGCATACATGTCAGCTTCGGCAAATAGGTACGAGTGCCCCTATTTTTAAACAACCTTCTTAGTTGTATGATTGTTTTTGTACATAGTGTCAAGTTTTCCCTGTTTCATAGATACTAAGATAATCCATTTTTTTTTTATTTCAGCAATGCACCACTATATCCCAATGTTTTAGCAGCTCACCCGCAAGAGCCAACCCAATTTGCAATTGGGTTGACTGATGGAGTGGTTAAAGTGGTAGAACCTCTCGAATCCGACAAGAAGTGGGGCCCATCTCTATCTATAGAGAATGGTGTTCCCAATGGAAGACAAATGCCCCTAGTTGCAGCTGTTGGCACCTCTCAGCCGTCGGATCAAATCCAAAGGTGATTGATTGGTGGTGCTTGTAAATTTTCTGATATTTTTATTGACGACCTTAGCTGTTATGTTGTATCATCAGTTGTAGGTTTATTTGTATTTTAATTTTCATTAACTTATAAAGGATTCAAGTGTAACATCAAATACTGTAGTGTTGTATTATTTGGGTAGGTTAAAGTTTAAATCTTAGGAGAAATGCAGTTTAGGAATTATCAATTGGTGTTAGTAGGATGAGGTGTTTTCATGCTTGTGCTACTGTGTACGTATCCATATTAATCTGAAATGTTGCTTGCATGATAAAGATGACTTAAATATTTGCTTATTCGGTGATCTTTGGCAATTGTTCTTGATATGCACTGCACAAGGATTATTCATTAAAAAACAATTTATGATTTTGAACTTTGATATTTAGAATATAACCTATTTTTTATGTATTATCGTACACATGAAAAATGATAAATTATGATGAAAATTTTACCGTTCATCAAATGAGTCAAAATTTTGCAAGGATTGGTGTAATGTGTAATGATGTTCAATTATGTAAAATTTGATACACATTCAATCGATAAGGTTTGCAAATTTGGTATTATTTTTTAGGGAAAAGATTTTTTTTCTCCGTCTCCTATCCCCCATTCATTAACTTTCTTGATTGGTAAATACTTGTGAGATTGTCAAATATAGAAGTTGTCAATGGATCTCTATCTTGTATAGGTTTTGTATTTCTTTAATATTTTTTTATAAACAATGTGAAAAATCATTGTTATTGAATGGTCTAGAAAGTTTATAATTGACAATTTTTTTCCTTATCTAAAAGAATAGTTATAAGTTCGAAAAATTGTCAAACTCGACTTTTTTAAACGTATATTGTATCACATTGAACTGTTATACAGGCCTAAAAATAGAGATTGTGTTTTGTGGGTAAATTCCGATATACAGAAAAACAACTTTGATATTGCGAAACACTGCTGCCAATTACCGAAATCAAGTTGCTCATCTCTCAATTATTCTCAGATGGTGAACCATGTGCGGAATTACGCAGTATTGACTATTTCTCACGTGCTGTCTTTGGAGAACGTCGACAAGGCATTACGCAACTCATACCGGTGCAATTTGACCAGTTTCGAAGCTCTCTGTTTTTTTTTTTCCACTCTGCATTTGCGAAGATGCCTTATTTTGACAACTTTTTTCTTGGTAAGCAGTTAACATCATTGGCGAGACGGCCAACAGAAACAAAATTAACAAGAACTGTGTACATTGATTTTTTATTTAATTTTAAATTATAGATCGTGAAAAAATGAAACAATTAAGAACTGTTTTTTGAGTAATGGTTGGAGGTTAAGCCATCCAACTATTTAATATCCACAAAGAATTATTCCTTCCGGGTTTTGAATATGCAATCTCTTACACGGAAAATATTGTCTTTGCCACTAAGCCAAAGGCTAGTTCTCGACAATTAAGAACTGTTGAATAGCTCAAGTTCAGTAAGACCAGAAACCACGGTTGCTAAAATGTTACATTGGAGTAAGGAAGAGGATTTAACTTTTGTCTTAAATGACTAAAGGGATCTAATGTAAGAACTACACGTAATAAGGCCCAGTTCGGCTGCTGGAAATGGACACAGGAATGGACAAATTTGAACTGATTTTTTACTGTTCACGTGGGAAAAAAAAATTAGCTTTATGTAAATTTTTTTTTCTCACGTGAACAGTAAAACAGCCGAACTGAGCCTAAAGGAATAAACAAAAAGAAACTGACGTACTAAAAAATATCATTATCATCCTTCTCCAAATTGAAAACAACAAAAAACAATAAAGAAGAAGACGATGAATTATTTAATAAGCCAGAACACAGATATGAGATGTTACACTTGTTCAAATGAAAAGGCTTGTCGCAACCTTTAGTTTAAACTTTAAAGAGAAAGTTTAAAGAAAAACAAAATCTTATCAATGCAATCCATCAACAATCACAGCATGACGTGTGGTAAAAGCCAAATCTAAAGCTCTACTAAATTGAATCATTATTTTTGTTCTTTATTGCCCAAGCCAAATCTAAAGTTTAGAACAGCTCAATTAAATTTCATTTGTCCATAATTCAACCATGTCATAAATGTTCTACAAATAGCAGCAAAGAGGCCAACGGAAAGAACAAAAAACAAAAATTCAACTATAAAGATCTCAAAGATAAATACTATTTAGTTCTACTATTTCCATAACCATGCCGAGATCACGTATACAGAGTCCAGAACAAACATCAAACAATGAGAAAAATAAAAGATAATACATCCTTCTACGTAGAACAAAATAACATAACTAAGAAGGCTACCCCACAAAAAATTACAACAAAAAAACAAAAATAAGCAACCTTTATTCCTAGGATGCACGGTTTTGCACAGCCTTGAAATCTGGGTGCAAAAGACCCAACTCATCCTTGACCTCTAATGGGTTACTCGTTTCATTCCTGACACGTTTTACCCGTCTACTTGCCAATGACTTGTGAGTAAACCCATACATCTGCAATATCTGATTGTCCCCAAAATTGAACGCGCGATCCATCTGCTTAAGGCACCTTTCAACTGGGTAATCACCAAACTTACCACATGGCTTGCACCCCACAAAGTGAGTAACAAGAGGCCACCTATGATCACCGAACCCAGGGTGGTAATTCTCGATCATCTCTTCATACCGGTCAACCAAGATGCCCCAATAACCGTGCAAGTAGTAGGCGCTCTCTAGGTATACCTTGTCGGCCCATTTATCTTTTTGAGTTACTAGGAGATAAACCATAGCAGATTGATCGTCAGCCTCAAAAACAGGGCGATCTTTTAGGGTTTTGGTGAGGATCTTGCCGGCTTCTGTACGAACTGGTCCTTTGGGGCCCATTGGGGCCCACACGTCAAGTAGGTCAAGGGACCACTGACAATTGCGCAGCAGGAAGCTACCGGTGTTTAGCCCGATCCAGTTTTTGTCTTTGTACACCATCTCATCCCATCCATGCATCACTAGGTTGTATGGCTCATACCTGTTTTGATAAAAGAAAAATGAAAACTAAGTGACATGGATTAACCAGTGCAGAATTTCGGCTTACTCTATTTCTACTTTCTTTTGTAAAATAAGAGAAAGGCTAGTACAATTTACAATGCGTAACAGTAAGGTCATAACCAAGGTAGTGCCTGAATTTGGAACGGCAATTGTTGCTGGAATCAAACAAGTAGGACACGTACCGAACACAAGAAGTTCACAATAAGACTAATGTGGTTCCCCATTGCAATGCATCATTGTAATCCTTAAATGCACAAAGTTATTGTAAGGTACAAGCATTCCACCATTAACAAATGGTCGGATTTGACAGGCGACAAAATATATAAGGCCTCTAATTTCTACTATAACTACTCAAGTCTAATCATCAGAACCTGACAAGTTATTTGTTTGGAACAGTATAGTATTCCACTCACCGCTCCCATGGCAGCTCAAATGCCATGTCAGTAAACATGGCATCAGAATCCATCCACCAGAGGAACTCCACTTCCGGGTGGGCCAGCAAAAGTGCTCGGATCAATGGCAATTTCGCCCAAAATCCGGCCATCTCAGCATCCAACAAGGCCATGTTGTAAAATATTTCAATGTTATGCACTCTGCAGTAGTCAATTTTGTTCTTAATTGACTTCAGCAGGTAATGGTCTCCAACCGGGTTCTCACACGGCTTGGGCGAGGACCCAGTAACGAGCAACACCCGGGGTTTGGTCTTGGTCAGAAAGTTGGGTCTTTCCGGGTGGCGACGGACCCAATTAGCCCGTTGCTCATCCCAATCCGAGATCTTGGGCCCCAAGGAGTAAGGGTTGTTGAGGGCACGGAGAGGGGGCTCGTCATCCTTGTCAGATTGCTTGGGTTTGGGTTCGGGTTGGTGCTCCTCCGCTAAGGCCCGGTGGGGGTGGGAAATGAAGCGGTGGCGCAGCTCAATGAAATCCTGCTGAGGCGTGCCGTATTTACCAGCTCCGATTGTGCCACGTAGGACGAGGAGGGTTAGGACGAGGCAGAGGAAGGTGAGCTTTAGATTTCGCGTGCCACGCTGGATCTGGCGGATACGCCGCTCGCCGATACACCGCTCCAGCATTGTGAGTACTGGAGTTGCTCCGACGAAGGGTAGAGGAGACAGAGAAAGAGGGGAAGGGAAAGGGGTTTGAAATAGAGCTGGGATGCACGTTGGGAGGTATTGGGAATTGCTTCGCGTTGTCTGTGGAGGAATCAAGGGAAGAGAAAATCATAGTTAAATGGAAATTATGAAATATGGTCTTAAGGAGGTTGGAATGATAGGGGTCTCCAGCTTATTCTCTCCTGGATAATGCAGAAATGAATTCAGCAATAGGAGTCTAGGAGATATAGTTAGTTAGTTAGCTTTTTATTACAAAATAATTTATTACTAGCGTCTAAGTTCATTTTAATTTAAGTTGGATAGATATGGTCAGTTCAATCTGCTTTGGCACAAATATTAAAGGGATCTCATTACATTTTATCTCAAATTGGATTGACTCCGATTTAGATCGGATGGTCCAAATTCAAACTCAAAATTTGAATTACCTTAGAGAATACAGACCCGAGATGATAGCTTGTTGCTTGGGAAAATAAAATTCTTTTGGTCAGATAATGCCAATTTTTTTTACTCGTACATTAATTTCAAAGTAATTCTCATGTCAAAACTATTATGTTTCTTTTATAAAATATGCTTGTGTTATTTAAGAAACAATTAATTTCGGCAAGGACTAATATTTTCAAGAGATCTGATTTAATTATTTAAAAAATAAAATAGGACATGAACTAACTAAGAGATGCTCGCCTGGAGATCTGAATCATAGTCAGTCCGTGATTGAACTAAAGTTCAAGATGCAAAAAATGCGGTGTGGGGCATAAGATGTCTCAATTTTGGGATTATATTAATTTTCTTTGTTTTGGGGTGGACCTAGAAGGAATAGAACTATAGAGTGTGAAGATTAAGACTAGAGAGAGAAGATAGAGGTGGATCTATGACTTAATTATGAAAGGTCCAGAGTAGAGATGTGGCAGGAAAGAGTAATTATCCCGAGAAAAGAGATCCTTCCAAGTAAGTAATTGTGAATTTGTGATCAATGATTTGTCCATGCCAACCGACACGGTTAAGATACTGACGGATCAGTTTTTCTTTTATGCAGCGCACAAATCATACACAGCTTTGTTTTACTTCTATTGTCCGAAAGCTGCATGAAGCAAAAGCTCCTCTGTCAATATTTTTACCCGACTGAATAGTCCATCCAAATGTGGGAAAAAGAAAATAAAAAATGTGTATACAAAAAGTAGGAACTTTGAAGGTTTTGTCATACTTGGAAAATAAACCCTTTTTAGATTTGAAAGATGTATCGAAATATTTCTGGCAGGGAAAGAAGATTCTAAATTCGTGTACGTTTTTTTGTTAGTTTTAAGTATAATTATTCCGGATTCATAAATTAATATTGAGCGGCTGCTCAAAAAATATTTTGTAATTTTATTTTATGAGGAGAGCTGATAGTATGCATTTTTAAGGAAAAAATAAATAATTTCAGTTTATAGAAATTGGCCCTTCACCTCTACTTCATTCTGCCATTATTATTATTATTGTCCCGGGCGGACCCACATGTAACTAGGGGTCAGTCGCTCTCCTCTCTTTCTGGATTTTGAGTTTTAATGGAAATCTATTGACCCTGACCGATTTTGCCCCATTCTGAATTTTTTTTGCCTCACTCTAAATTTCTGATTTGTAATTCAGGTTAAATGTAAGATTAAAATTAAAATAAATTTATTGAATTATGATCGGTAATTAGAATTATAAGTTAGAACATCATAAATTATAAGTCGTGGCATTGAAATATATAAGTTAAAATATTATTTTTTATCGAGTACCCAATTAGTTAATAAGTTTAAACTCGGTTCGCTATTTTTTTTTGCCCAAATCTTAAATCTGCCCCTTATTATTGTATATCGTTTTTGGGTCAACATCGGCCAACAAATTTGCTAGAATTTTAGTTTGAAACTATAAAACAGATGTTCAATTCTTAATATAAGCCGGCTCATCAATGTAGCCGCTAATTTAATCATTGAAAGAGCTTCCTCACCGACGATAGAAACAAAGTCAAATCACAATGTAATTAATTAAGCTACCCATTAGCACTTAAGATGCTCAACTGTGAATGTCGTTTTCTCAATGGACAGTTTTATAAAATATCTCTATTTTTTTTTAAAGTTAAGATGGAACACTGGGAACTTCATGTATACATCTCAAAAGCTTCAAAATTATGTATTTTTCTCCTTCTAAACTTTCAAATCTCACAAATTTATCAATTTTGTTGCCTTCTATATTAAAATTTATTTTAAATTTATAAAATACTCATTTAACCATTTATTAAAAGCACAAAAAATTGTAGCTTGCTTAAGAAAAAATGTCGGTCTTACATTGATTAGTTTTCGAGAAAAAATAGATATTTTATAAATTTAAAATGAGATAAGATAAAAGATAATAAAATGGGTAAATTTGTAAGTTCTGAAAATTTAGAGAAAAAATACGTAATTTTAAAGTTTAGAGGAGGAAATACGTAATTTTAAGTTTTTTGAGGGGTTTACGTGAAACTCCCCCTTTTTTTTCTTTGACAAAATGTGTTTCTATGTCCATATTTTATCTCGATTTTTTATTTAGAAAAAGATAAATGGGTTTAAATAAAAGCAGCACCCTATAAATTGAATTTAGAAAAAACATCTCCATTGCATTACTGATACGTTAGAAGATGAAAGACCTATGTTCTAATGTACCATCGGCGCGGTGGATTAAGGGTGCAAACAAATCAGATAATATCCGACAGTATCCAGATCCGTGTTCGAAAATTAGATACGGATATCCGATATCCAAATATCTATGCAGATATGAATATGAATATAGTTTTGAATTTTAATTATCCGTATCCAAATAGTTAATATATATTATGAAAATATTTATGTATATATCTACAGATATCCGATATCCAATATGTATCCGTACGTATCCGTCTAATATCCGATCCGTATCCGTATCCGAAAAATAAAAACAGATACGGATATAGTTTTACCACTGTCGGATCCGTTTGCACCCCTACGCGGGTGGATGCACTTTCTAACCAGACTCTAACTACGGTAGATACGGTGAAACAGAAGCCTCTCATCTTCTACTGTATCAATCCATCCATAAGATGTTGTTTTTCATTTGAACCCATTTGTCTTTTTCTAAAAAAAAAAAAAAAAAACTTTTCTCTCCCCTTCCTTTTTCTCTTCTTTTCTCGTATGCCCGTATTTTTAATTATAATTACAGTAATGTTAATATTGGTAATTAGCATTCTGGATTTTTTTTACAAACGTTCAATTTTGTACTAAATAATTATTCCATTTTAAAACTACAATTAGAATTAACATTTTTCTAATTCTTCATTTCCTGCATTTCAAATTTTAATTTAATATATCCATAATACAACGTAAGAAATCTAAAAAATTTAATCTATAATTTAGGTTATAATAATATAATATTTTCAGAATTGAAATAAATTGATTTGCATAATTTGAACTCGTAAAATTTAAATATAAATTTTCATACTTCAAAATTTTGCATTTATCATTTCAAATTTTCATGAATCAACGTGTCGAATCTGGTATCATTTTCAAACTCTCATATGGACTTTTTATTATTTGTATAATTCAAATTTTGTTACAGATTTTGTTTATTTAGATGTATGATATCTCCATTAAAGAAACACTTATGTTTGGTTCATTATAAATCTGCAAAAATAATATCTACTTCAATATTTCAATTTAAATACATATAAGTTTAAGGTTAAATAATAAAATTAAAAGATCAAATCGTACAAGTATAAAAACTTGAAATTTTATAATTTTAACATATCATTTTGTACTTCTTAAATTTAGGATTTAGATTGAAAAAGGCAAATTATGAAATATGAGAACCGAATAGTTAAAATTTTATACTACATAAATGAGTAATTATAAAAAAATAAAAAATATTAATTATAAAAAATAAAATAATTAAAATTATAGAAGTGAAGAAGAAGAAAAAGAATAGAAAACATGAACCACAAGGACACGTTGTCAAAAAAAAAATTTAGGAGGCTGATATCTTATTTTAACTTAAAAAAATGATATTTTTATAAAATTATTCTTTTCTCTATTCTTAAGATATCTACAATATTCTAACTGGCCAGTTTGTGGTACAAATATTTCCTCTTTTTCAAGATTTTTGTTGACAAATTTTCTTGTACCATGTGAGTATTTTCTTTTCAACTACACTGACAAAAAAAATATAATTTATTTCTCTTACTCTCCCAGTTACACCCAATGTAACTGATCTTGAACTCTTTGTCTTTTCATTTCATGTTTTTTTTTTCCCATGTTGTTATTTGTTGTCGAGACACTATTTATTTCGTAATTTCACATTTGGCACATCCTTCACATCACAATTGCCCTCTATTCTACTATTCCAGTTTGAGGAGATCTCTACCAAATGATAATTAAAAGAATAAAAAAAACCTCTCATATGAGGATGTGCATGTTTATGGTTAGTACCTCAAAATATAAATAAATAAAACCCTATTGGTCAAACTCTAACGGGCGTCATGGGCTTCAATTACTTTCACTAAATTATAGATTGCTTTTGTTATTACCATTAAGAGGGGTTTAAATTAAAATAAATAACCTATGGAATTCAGTACTTTCAAGGTTTGCACTGTAAGAAAAAGGGGGAATTTCATGTATATCCCTCAAAAGTTTCAATATTACGTATTTATTCCTCTAAAATCAATAATTACATATTTATCCATAAAAATTATAAAAACTCACATATTTATCCAATCCATTATATTT
The DNA here is from genome assembly GCA_025461125.1 of Carex kokanica. Classification (NCBI taxonomy): domain Eukaryota; kingdom Viridiplantae; phylum Streptophyta; class Magnoliopsida; order Poales; family Cyperaceae; genus Carex; species Carex kokanica. Next base: position 869,997 of record JAJGRX010001283.1, on the reverse strand, counting down.
AACATTAATTTTTTTATGTATTTCCATTTTATCCTTCTTTTATTTTCCCTTCTAAGGCCGCTGTTAGAAAACAGTATTAAATCGTACCAGTACCAATATTGAACAGTATCGTACCAGTACCAACACTGAACTGTACCAGTACCAAAACTGAACCGTACCAGTACCAGCACAAGTACTGAACCGTACCGTACCAGTACCAGCACTGAAACCGTACCAGTACCATTGCTGAACCGTACAGTACCAGTCATTACAGTACCAGTACCATTGGAGAGAAGAGGCGAGATGTTTTGGCGCTTTCAAGACTCAACAGATTAAAGAGAGAGAGGAAGAAAGGATATAGTGGTCATTACAGTATTAATTAATATTGTAAAATAAATTTTAATGTTTAAAAAAATATTATTTAATTATTTTTGGAGATATTTGATATATAATAGAGTTAGATTGGATAAATATGTGAGTTTTTATAATTTTTAAGGATAAATATGTAATTATTGATTTTAGAGGGATAAATATGTAATATTGAAACTTTTGAGGGATATACATGAAATTCCCCCTAAGAAAAATTAAATGCTTACTGCAGCATGCGCTGTCCCTTGTCAGTACTTTCCAGGAATCTACTTAATTTAGTTAATGAACACATTGACTAACAGCTGTGCTGCATTTATTGATAAATGATAAGTGAACTAGTGAAGTAATCATAAATTATATCAAGAATTTTTTTTTTTTTAAGACGCTTTGAGAAGATGTAAATTTAAAATAGTTTCTGCATGGTTCACATTTAAATATTTTAGTCCATAATTTTGACGTGGTTGACACTTATCAACATATGATTTTTTTTACGGAGTCCAAGTTGTTATATCAAATATGAATTATGTACAAATTTATTTTATCAATAATGAACTGTATATATATTTTTTTTATTGTGAAGTAAAAATATTCAGTCAAGTATGAACTCTATATAAATTTTAGTTCTATATTATTTTTATTTTAACATTAAAATAATATAAAATTGTGACTAAACTTAAAACAAATATAAGTATCTGATTACCAAAAAGTGAAAAAAAAAGTGCAACATAAAATAACTTGTAACACTGGGCTTCAAAGCTTCACGAAGCAATTAATGCTCTGTTGATGTGTATAGGAGTGTCAATGGCACCTTTTTATTCGTTTACCTGACTCGTACCGTATCTGATAAGATGGGTACGGGTAAGGTTTTTTTTCATAAACTTATTGGGTACGGGTAAAGATTTTTTTCGTTATCTAAACGGGTAAGGGTACTGGTAAAGCCTATTTCGTACCCGTTATCCAATTTGGGTAATTATAAAAAAAAATATATATTATATATATTAATAAGCATTGAAAAGAGTACTTTAATTGATTTACTTGTACTTAGCATGATCAAATTTTTTTTTTTCAATAAAGTACTATACATGTGTAAAATGAATGTATATGTTTTAATGTTTTATTTAATAAATAATAAAAATAATTATATTAGTATTACCCGTTATTTACCCGCTACCGTATTTTTATCCGACAACTATAACGGATAAGAGTATGATACAAATAAGATAATTTATAGCGGATAAAAATAAGATACAAATAAGAACAATTTGTAACGGGTACGGATATGAAAATATTTCCGCTCAATCATTATTGTATCCGTTAACACCCCAAGATGTGTACAAAATTTCTCTTTTTTTGTTTTCTTTTTTGTCTGATTTTAAAGCACATAGACCGAGATAGTGATCCTATCAATAATTGTGTGCTTCTACATCACATTGTCTCCTTGCGATCTTCAAATATCGCATGAAAAACAAGCAACAGCACAACAGACTATCTATCAACACATGTCAAATTTTCATTGGATGGGTGAAGAATAGACGAAAAAATACCAGTGATAAAATTCTTTATTTCCTAAATAGTCAAGTACAATAGAATACCAACAATTATAACAACTAACATTAATACTCACTAAATGAAAGTGAAATTGAAGATATATTTTTCATCACTCAGGAGAGAATATAATTGTCTTCCAACTTCAATCTCCCAATCAAACTCTCTAATTAAAATTGACAAGGAACCACATTCTAATTTAAATTCACAAGGCAGGTTGTTACTTTCAGTACATTACATTATACATAATATAATTTTTGTAATTTCTAAATATCAATGCCCATAGCCGACTTTTATTATAAACAATACTATTACATTTTCAATATTTTGCATTTTAAATAGTTACAAATATTACATTAAAGAAATTCTTTGATTAAGGTGTATTTTTTTATAAGGCATGCTAATTATTGTTGGAGCAATTTTATTCTTGACCCTTTTATCTTAAATGTCAATGTATAAATAACATCTGATACAAATAAAATTGTCATTTATGCGAAATACGTTACAATACTAAAGACCAAATATATAGAGGAGTATTCCTGCGAATACTTTCAGTCGAACCAAAATCAATTTGAGATTATTGTCACATTAAAACCGACGGCTCAGATTTTATTCTATACGGTCAGGTGTTGCACCTGATCTAAATTCATATATGATTTATGATTTAAATATCTGATTTTTTTCTACATTTGTATTCGTGTAGAGTATATATATTAAATAATGATCTTTGAATTATAAATACAATCATAATTTATTAAAAACATCAACAAACACATATAATACTCTAAATTGAGCAAAGTTAGAGTGTGATGTGCTCACTAAGAGAGGTTGGTGAGCTCAACTCTAAAAGTCTATTGAATTGGCTTCAAACGACAAATCTAAACCGTTGAAATCCATCTACTTCATGGGTGATGCATGTACATATAAAATTTTGAAAATTTGAAAGTTTCGAATTCGATAGACTTTTAGAGTTGTGCTTACCAACCCCTCTTGATGAGCACATCACACCCTAGCGTTGCTCCTCTAAATTCATATATTCAATCGATATCAGATGTTTTTTCCTCCATTTCATTCTCGACAGCTGACTTCTCAGAGTTGATATCACCCATGCGTAGATTTTTTTTTTTTGCACAAATGCAATCCGTTAATTTGCTTCAAAATTCATACCAACTTAATTTCAAAACCAACTCCCCATACAAATCAACAACATGAAATGGACTTTCCCTATCGATTCTACCAATAGTCAAATTTGAAAGAACAAGCTCGTACATTATAGAATGGATCATATTACCTGTTGGCATAAACAATGGATTAAATAACCCTTTGCTAACTAAAATGACATGAATATATATATATATATATATTGCCGCGCGCAAGGAAAAACTAGCAAAACATAGTCGCAATATGCAAATTATTAGGTGATTTTTTTGGGAGATCCAAATCATACAAATGACGTGTCGCGTCATTAAAATCAGTTAAGATAATAAGTCTGACTTTGTTCGATGAATTTTAAAAAGTTTGTGGTAGGTCGGATCTGAATTCAACTTTTTACTGTTACAATGTAAAATTCTAAGAGTGACTAAAAAATAAAATAAAATAAAATTTTAAATACACATAATAAAAATTTATAATTATAGGAGTGACTTAGCATCTTTTTATATGTAGCATTATGATTATTTTATATGTAGCATGAGTGAGGCTACGGTACTATGCATAGCATGGTTTGATCCGTACTACGGCTCAATATTTGAGTTTTCAAAATTTTAACGGTGGATCTGAACCGTTCGACATGATTATAAAGTGAATATGTACTTGCAAACCAAATTTTACAATTTTTGAATTTTTTTTACTATTTTTTTAAACAGGTAGAAATTCATTGTTTTTGGATGGTCCGGAATTTTCAGATCAAGTGATTTTATACCTATCTAAAAAAATAGTAGAAAAATTTGAAAAAATGTAAAATTTGATTTGCAAGTACATATTCATTTTATAATCATGTTGAACTGTTCGGATCGACCGTTAGAATTTTGAAAGCTCAAATATTGAGCCGTAACACGGACCAATCCGTGCTATGCATAGTACCGTAGCCTCACTCTATGTAGCATTATGATTAGTATTTAAACAGACAGAGAAGAGAAAGATATCCGTTTACAGTCATACGTAAAACTCGATCAAAAACATTTTCTTTTATTACTATTGTGATAGCACAACTGATAGTGGCATAGTTCTTTCTCTAAAAAGACATGATCAAATCTTATTTGAGAGTGTGTTGTAAGTGCGGGTGAGAAGCTTTGCATCTTTATAAAAAAAAACCGAGAAGATTTTTTTTTTTTCAACCGAGTTGAACTGAGAATATTCGATACACGCCTCGCCACCTCGGGATCCAAACATCCAACTTTATCCTTTTATATTCAGCCGACCTGAAAACTTCTCCAAAATATGTATTCTACTTTTTAAGACCAAATTCTCTCAAGCCCAAATGATTTTATAGGGCGGGCTCACATGAAAGAGAGAATTTCAAATGGTAGAAGGCCGTGGGAAAAGATGGAAAGGTTTTTTCTCGTCCGGCCCAGCTTTCTCACAAAATGAGTAGGGGCGGTCTGTAGGCGTTAGACCAAATTCAATCAGTTCGTGTGTCGTGTTGTAATATATCATGTGGTGCTGTATCATGACATATTCTTTTTTACATCCTTGACCAAATTACGGATGCTGTTAGGTTGCCTAGAATCCATATCCTCTCCATTAATGCACTGTTTGAGTTAATTTTTTCGATTCTGTGATCAAAACTCGGACCAATTTAATCTACGCCTATAATGCACAGGGCCTTTTATATTAGTGTGAATTTAAACCGAATTAGATCTTAACTCCCCGAATTCAGGTTGCCTAACGTTTGAAGGGTCTAATTCCACCATTATGATTTTAAAGGAAAAGTTTTCTCTTACTTTACTTTACAGTTTGAGATTAACTCCCAGCTGTTTTGAGATTCGGGCTAGCGCCGGGCAATATTATTGGACTTTGAGATTCGTTCCAAATTAAAAAGAACGGTGCAGATCTACTAATTATAAAAGATTCCCTATTACGGTATTCGATTTTAAAGGGACATATATGGAAGTTTGCCAAAAAAAAAACTTGGGTTCAGTCCGCGAAGAGGGAGCAGGGTTTAAGCCTTCAGAGAATCAGAGCGAAGAACTAGACGGCGCGCCGTACCACGCTACTGCTGTTGCCGCCGAGCGCCGCCCACTAAACCCTTCCTAAATCTCTCTCTCTCACGCTTTAAATAAGCTCCTCTTTCTAATTCTTCCAGTGTCTCATCACGAATATGATGGCTTCACCTAACAATAGAGACCTCCTCACCTCGTTCAGCCCCGGTTCCGATTTCTTCGCTATCAGCTCTGGTGACGGTCGAATCAAGGTCCGATTGCCGCTCGATTTTCTCTCTCTCGGCGTTTAGTTCGCTGTTTTTGATTCGATGGGGTTAATGGGTTTTCATTTTTTTTTTTTTTCCAGATTTGGGACACCTTGAAAGGCCATTTACAGACAGAGTTTGTCGATATAACGGCTTCTGATGAGTCTGGGTTGCTTTCTGAAAACAAAAGAGGGCACCTTTCTCTGGATTATACTTGTATGAAGTGGGTACAACTGGAGAGCAAGGTACTTTCTCTACTAATATCACAAATAAACATTATTCTTATCCTTTGTTTTATGCAAATTTCATATTTCATAAAGGGTGTACGCCTCTGCCCTTTCTCTGTACTTATTTTTCTCATGTGATGTATAGTCTGAACCACAGCTGGCATATCCTAGATTTTGGTAGCTAAATAGTACCAGGTGGTGCCTTAAGAGATCAAATTTTATTGAATCTTATTGGTTTGCTCCTTTCATATAAGCACGGTCCAACATCCAGTTTGATTGCTCATTTTCATGTGGGTTTGTTCACACGTATCAACTGTTTATATATAATTTTTTGTCTGTTGTATTAGAAAAAGAGAAAGGTTGGGGCTTCACTTCTGGTGCTTGGTACGGGCAGTGGCGATGTACTAGCTCTTGATGTTTCCGCCGGTCATTTAAAGTGGAAAGTTAGTGATTGCCATCCTGGGTAAGGGTTTCTGTAAATTTAGGTCTGTCAGGTACCTATTTCAATATATAGCACACTCAATCACCTAGTTGCATTACTGTGAAGGAAGAACTGATCATAGCTTAAACCCTTTATTACTTGTAAGGTGTAGTATTTGAAGGTATTTTGCATGTTTTACAGCCCATACTGGTTTTGGATGACAATGTTACTGCAACCTGGTAGCCGTAAATACTGTTCCAGGATGTAGTGGTACTTGTACATAGATCTGTCGAAAGTGTAAATCCCCACTGTGGTCCTTGCAAGTGTCAACTTAATTTGAATTTAGTATGATCAGTGAGATCTAATGACAATTTGTGGTTTTGTTTTACTTTGAAGGGGTGTAACTGCTATTGCATACTCAGCTAATGGTTCATTTGTATACACTGCCGGTGCTGATGGCATGGTTTGCAAGATTAAGGCCCCTACTGGGATGATTTTGGGGACATTTAGCGTCTCCTCCAAAGCAGTCTCATCTCTCTGCGTCTCTTCTGGTACTATTACACAGAAAACGAATATCAAATATTTATTTTTTATTCAAAACACCCAATTTTTATTATTAATTTTTTATAGATGGGAAGATTGCAACGGCAGCTGGACAGCTGAGAACTTTTAGTTGTTATAACAACAAGAAAATACAAAAATTTTCTGGGCATCCTGTAAGTTCAAAATTTTACTGGTAAAATCACATAGTGTTCCTGTAAAGTCTTTATTTATATTTCAGTCTTGTGCAGAATGATATATACTTCTTATCTGTTTTTGGAGATTATAAAAGTGTAGTTCACTTCCCTTAGTTCTTTTAGAAAATATACCCTGCTTTTAGCTCTCATGTATGTATACTTTTTCAATAAGAAACAAGGGGTATAGAAGTTCTTTTATCTTTCTAATATTTCTAAATTATGTTTAGATGGGTGTTAGGTGTATGGCTTTCACTGAAGATGGGTCCTACATCCTCACATCAGGTGTAGGAGAGAGACACTTAGCCATTTGGAAAACTGGCCCAGCTGGTAAAATCCAGGGGGCTAACTGCATCCTCTCAATGGAACACCCAGCCATTTTTGTAGACTCTAAAACTGAGACCGGTACAGGTAGTGACGATACGAGATTCTACATTCTTGCGGTTTCTGAACCGGGCATCTGCTACTTTTGGTACGGTACTGGTATCAACGACTTAAGAGACAAGAAGCCCACTAAAATTTCGGCTGAGAGGGTTAGCAAGGGCGATTTGGGGATCTTTGGTGCGAGAATTCAAGGACTGATGAAGGAGGCATGTGGACAGGTGGTGGCAGCTTATGGGTCGGTAGTTAAGCCGTGCTTCGAGAGGGTTTCTGTATGTTATGGTGCTGATGTGAAGTTAGAGCCGGCTCGAGTGGGGGTCCTCTTACCGGTACGGGGCCGTGCTGTTTCTCAGAAGAGTCAAGATGTCAAAACTCAAGGTATAATGAAGATTTAAGTATTACCATCTTTCTTTTTGTATAATGAAAATTGAAGTGTTACCATCTTTCTTTTTGTATATATTCATTTTTTGGGGGGAATTTCATGTATACCCCTCAAAAATCTCGAAATTACAACCCTCCCCTCTAAAATTCTTACATATCTACCCTTCTAAAATTTAAAAACTCACAAATTTACTCAATTTATTGGCTTTTCTAATAAAATCATTTTAAATTTATAGTACCCGTTTTACCCTTTAACAAAAAATGAAAATATGTAGCTGTGTAACAAAAATGTTCCGTCTTCTTATTGATCGGTTTCCAAGTATAAATGGTTCATTTATCCGCTTGTGACACATACACAAGGTAAATATGATATTACGGACTTTAGATAAGCAAATACGTAATTTTAAGATTTTTGAGGGGTATACATGAAATTTCTCCTATTTTTTTTATTTATCATGTTTAGTGTGATTTTTGGTTGGAACAGGGTTTCATGAATTTTTAACATGAGGTGTTGTATGGTCTCTTCAAGACGAAAAAGGAAGTTAACCATGGTTATCATGCTGTAGTTTGTGCCCATACTCATCATGCTACCATTTAACTTTGATACTGTTACTGGCAGCACACACACACCACCTGGTGACAAAAAATATAGATTAGTTTTCAACTGCCCCCTCAAATATTGAAATATCTGCACGTGAGGAGTTTGCATCTTCTTTAATTTTTAATTTGTAAAAAAAAAAACTACATTGGTTAATATTTATTTATTTGTTTTCAATAACAGTTACAGCATTAGACCGGGCCAATGCAGAGGATGCGATTCTCCCTCTTCCAAAGCTATATGCGCATGACAAGAAAAGAAAACACGATGGGTTAACAGACTCAACTGCAGATTTGAAACCCATTTTGGGTCTTGAGCCCAGTACAACCGTATCCTTGCCTGTCAAGAAAGGTAATATAAACCTGAAATATGTAATTAATTTGTGCTCATTATTCATGTTGTACTTACTCAAATTTGGATTGTAAAGGTGCACAAAAAATAACATTGCAAGAGGAATCTATATGCATAGAGGATAGGATGAGAGAATTGGGTCTTCTCGGTGCGAAAATTGATTTAAGCTCTGCCATCGGTATACAAATTGAGAAGAATTGGTCGATGCGAATGGTATTATACTGCTTTCCTTTTGTTTCATTGTTATCCTGAAGTCCAGTTTCTTAACTGTGCTTTGTTTTGTTTCTAATTTACTTTTAATTTTGTTTCTTTTAAAAGATAAGACAACATGTGAATGCCATGAGCCCTGATGAGGTGGGCCCATTATTCGATAACTTAGTCTCTGCATGGAGAATAAGGTATATTGTTTTAAAATTATCATTCATTTTAGGGCAATAATTGATGATTGTTAATTTAAGTCTTTACTCTATACAGATCAGCTAAGAGCTCAAATAAAATTCTTGAATGGATGTATTGCTTGCTGGTGTATCATGGTCATCATATCTTATCTCGTAAATCCTCCTTGAAATTATTTGACGACTTGCAAGAGGTACTTATTCCCGGTAACTTAGTTTTCCCTTCAGTTCTATCATTGAAGATATTAAAATTGTAGTTAAACGTTTCTTTTCTTTGCAGATAATTGTGATAAAATCTGGACTCACGCAAGAGTTATTAAAGCTATCGGGTCGTTTGCAACTTATAAGGAAACAGGTTAGTTATTATTGTAATTATAATGCTATAATTACTATTATGATTGTGACTGTTATCAATAATATTTTTATTTATGATGTTACATCAGATTGACATGGCTGGAGAACAAACAACAAGAACTCAGTTAGATGAGGTCATGGGTGATGCAAGTGAAGAAGATGATGATGACCAAGAAGATGAAGAGATAGATGAAATGGTTTATGGGCAAGAAGAGGATGTATCTGACATGGATTAATTCAAATATACTATTATTTATTGCTGTTTTGTATTTGTTGGAAATTTTGTTGCTTTTGAAGCAAAGTTGTATGCGGAACTTTTGATGTATCAGATTAGGCGTTTTTGTGTAAGGTCATTTGGGCTATAGGTCAAATTCTCAAATCCATTGTAACAGTAATTTTGCAAGTGATTTACTGTGACAATGCTGAAACGATATGTACAACTCTCTCATATGCCCACTGTAAAATTAAAAATTATTAATCTTTACGTGTGGTAACTTTTTCAAGAAATTCAAACCATGCATTTTAACTTTTAAGTGGTTAGATTGTCTTGGATCATGCAAAAGAAACACTATGGAAATTCACTGAAAGCTCTCCATTTGTTATGACAAGCTGGAGATGGGTCTCAAGAAAATCAAATATATACAATGTCATGCGGCGGTTTGTATAACGAATTACTTGACATGATGTCTCATAGCAACATTCATGTGACGGAACTTGTAATTGACTAGCTTCAAATGAAACCACAAATGTTGCAACACCGGACCTGCATGCATCCGATGACGCTATTACAATTTTTGTGACTTCTTATTTGTAGTTGAACGTCTCCATTTCGGATAAAAATGGAGAACAAATGGTACTAAGAAAACATGATCATTGTTAAATACAAAGAATAAGTAGTTGTACCTACATCCACGGGCGGACCCAGGATTTCTGTCAGGGTAGGGCACTAATCGGGTTCAAATTAGTTAATCGGGTTCAAACCCGTTAACTAATCGGGTACGCTAACTGATTCCTTCCTGCAAGAGATAGAAATGGAAGATCGCTGGATGGGCGCTTCTTCACCACTAAGTAGATGCTTTAATCAACCCAATCCAATTTTAAATCACGTTAGGCTAAACAAAATAGGAGTTATTTCTAAGCTGTTTTTAATTTCCCAGTTTAATTTCTTTTCTGTTGAAGTAAAACAGTGGCAGATAAGGAACTGGTATACTGTTGCCCTGTTACCTTTCTTGTAGTGAAATTTTGATTTATGAATGAAATTATTCCTACGGATATTGAATATAAAAAAAATTCAAATGACCAATCAACCCACTTAGTTCTCCTATCTGTCAACGAGCTCATCACAAAAGGGCAATGAATTTTCTACATGACATGATTTCTAAAGGGCATCAGCCTGATATCGTGAATAACACTCTTATATGACTCATGAGGGCTGTGAAAGAAAGGTGAAATTGAGAACACCCTTATATGAGGGTGTGACTTAGAATACTATTATAAATGGATTACGCAAGATAGTCAATTCAACCAGAAATTCAATTCAAGCATCAAACCTAAGGCTGGCACGATCTCCTCTGAATTCTGATCCTCTCTGACTCTGGGACTGCGGTCTCCTCTCTGTCATGAACTTGCGATCTCTGGCGCGATTCTAAGCGAGAGCGGGCGACTCAGAGACTCTGGCGAGAATTCTTTCTCCCTGAGGCGAAGGAGTTTGTCTCCAGCGAAGTATCTCTTTTGCGTTTCAGCGGATGCAGAGGTAGGAGCCAGGAGCCAGGAGCATGCTGAATAGACTGGGCCAAACTTTAAATTACTTATCTTGACTGGACCGTGTTGTTTCTGGGCCAGGGGTAAGCACCAGACTAGATCAGGGGTAGGCACATGTGCAGAATTGCACTGGGCTTAAAAAAAATTTCAAATTCAGGGGTAGGGACTTGCCTACCCCTGGGCCTTTATGGGTCCGCCCCTGCCTACATCCTTGTACCCTATACATAAAAGCTGCTTCTTTGCCCCTACACATACATGAATCCACGGTGAAGTAGCAAAACCAGTCAGAAAACAAATATAGTATCACAACCAATTCAAAGAAAAAAAATATGAGCTCAAACAGCTGGACTTGTGAGATTGAGTCAGTGGCCGATGCTGCTCGTCTCTTCAAGGCCGGCATTTTGGATTGGCACAACTTGGCACCAAAAATTGAGCCATCCTTTGTAATTGCAAAGCCATCCTTTGTAATATAATCTATGAAATTATAATGTAGCAATGCTAAAAGGCATGGCACAAGAGAGAGAAAGATATAATGAAAATGAATTGTATTGTTTCTGTGTCTCTGTTACAGTGTATTTCCTCTTCTATATATAGAGTACAAAACAGATTATAGAACATTCTACATAATCTCTAACTGCCTAACAAACTAGTCTTCAGTTGGACTTGGTGCATTCCAGAGTATGGCTATTAGCCCCCCCACAAGCGAAAGGGGAATCAGTCACCTTGAGCTTGCCTTTGAGAAAGGAAAAACGAGGAGCTGCTAAAGGCTTGGTAAAAACATCAGCCAACTGATCATGAGTAGAGATAAAGCGAATGAGCAAAGCCTTGGAAGCCACCCTCTCTCGGATAAAATGAAAATCAATCTCAACATGCTTTGTTCGGGCATGAAACATAGGGTTAGATGCCAAGAATGTAGCTCCAATGTTATCACACCATAGAGTAGGAGGACCCGAAAGAGAGATGGAAAGTTCAGCCAAGAGGTACTGCAGCCACACGACTTCGGCACACGTGTTAGCAAGACTCCTATAAATGCAATAACCCGAAGTGGAACGCCTATCATCAATAGAGCCCGCCCAATCAGAATCACTATAAGAGTGAAGAGAGAAGGAAGTAGTCGGCTGAAACTCAAGGCCGTGTGAGATGGAACCATTTAGATATCGAAGTATTCTCTTAACAGCAGCCCAATGGTCAGTAGTTGGTGCTTGCATGAACTGAGATACCTTATTTACAGCAAACGAAACATCGGGTCGGGTCAAGGTGGCATATTGTAAGGCCCCAACAATGGAACGATACAATGTCGGATTATCAAAGGGATCACCTGAATGCATTGAGAGATGAGTATTTGGCACCATGGGAGAAGGAGAGGGTTTGGAAAGAGTCATGTTAGCTCGAGTGAGAAGATCACGAATATACTTCCTTTGAGATAAATGAAGACCGGTTTTGGTATAGGAGACCTCAATGCCAAGAAAATAGTGTAGCGGGCCAAGGTCCTTAAGAGCAAAGGACTGTTGAAGTGACTGAATGAGGCTATGAATGAGAGCAAGAGAAGAACCCGTAACAATGATATCGTCAACGTATACCAATACAATAAGGGTACTAGTCGGTTTAGAGAGTATGAAAAGAGAGGGGTCATAATTGGAGGTACGGAAGCCATGAGCAATGAGAGCATTACTAAGAGTGTTAAACCAAGCGCGAGGCGATTGTTTTAACCCGTAGATTGCCTTGAAGAGTTGACAAACATGATTCGGCTTGGAGGGGTCTACAAAACCGGGGGTTGTTCCATAAAAACCGTCTCTTGGAGTTTCCCATGTAAAAAAGCATTAGAAACATCCAATTGACGAAGAGGCCACCCGTGTGAGAGAGCAAGAGTAAGTATAACACGAATAGTTGTGGGGTGCACAACTGGACTGAAAGTTTCAAAGAAATCTATACCCTCTTCTTGATGAAAACCCTTCGCTACTAAACGGGCTTTGTACCGTTCGAGAGTTCCGTCGGCTCGGCGCTTGACTTTAAAAACCCACTTGCATCCAACAATGTTTTGATCAGGCATAGAAGGAACAAGGGTCCAGGTGTTGTTGGCTCGAAGAGCATTGAACTCGGTGGTCATTGCAGAGACCCATTCGGGATGGACCTTGGCTTGATTATATGTCCTAGGTTCAGTAAGAACAGTGGTGGAAAGAGCAACAAAATCAGGATTTGACTTAGGCTTGCGAGTATGATCCCTGGTGCGAGTTGTCATTGGATGAATAGAGGAAGAAAGGTGCTGAGGCATAGTAACAGGAGCAGCAGGAGTGAAATTGGCTGGTTGAGGCTGGGCAGAAAATTGAGTTGCTGGCGGATCGGCTACAGACGGGGTAGGAACCACAATGGTGGGTGTGGACCTGGGATCCGCTATAGGAGAGGATGTATCCGAAGGGAAGGAGGAAATGGGGTTTAGATCGGCTAGGAGAGGAGAAATGGGCCTTGAATCCGCTATAGTGGTGGAAACGGGCCTAGGATCCGAAAGAGGCCTTGAATCTGCAGGAGGGTGAGACGCACCAGGTGAGGAGCAATTGGGCTGAAGGGCAGGAGCTTTAGTCAGAGGCAACCACGAAACAGAGAGGGAATTGCCTGGAGCAGCTAAAGCACCTGTAGACTGAAGAGATTTAAACGGGAAATTAGATTCATCAAATTTAACATGCCTAGACACAAAAATGCGATTCGTGTCTAAGTCCAAACATCGATAGCCCTTTTGATTAGCCGGATAGCCAATAAAAACACAAGGTTTGGCCCTAGGTTGAAGTTTATGATCATTATAGGGGCGAACATACGGGAAGCACAAACAACCAAGGACCCGTAATGATTCATAATTCGGGTTTTTGCCGAAAAGGGAAAAATAAGGAGACAAGGAATTATTGCAAGAGGGAAGTCTATTTATCAAATAGACAATGCTTGAAAATATATCATCCCAAAAACGGCTAGGAATTGAAGCATGAGACATAGAAGAAAGAGAGAGTTCGACTATGTGTCGATGCTTGCGTTCGGAAACCCCGTTTTGCTCGGGTGTGTGAGGACAAGTCGTTTGATGCACAATTGATGGAAACAACCGCGCAATCGGTTTAAATTCGGTACCGCCATCGGTACGAAGAGTTTTAATAGAGCAAGAAAGCAAATTCTCAATTTGTGTTTTGAACAAGGTAAAGACATGCACAACCTCACTCTTGGCCTTCAAAAAATAAATCCATGTAAAACGGGTAAAGTCATCAACGAATACAATATAGTATCGAAACCCATTGTTGGAAATACAAGGGGAGGGGCCCCAAACATCCGAATGGACAAGCTCTAAAGGAAAAGAGGTAGAAGAAGAGCTTAAAGAAAAAGGGAGTCTATGTGCCTTAGAAATGCAACAATCATGGCACATGCTCAATTTATTTGTTGTGCAAGGTAAAGAAAAAGAATTTAAAATTCTTGAAGTAGTAGAAGGCGAGGGATGACCCAAACGCAAATGCCACAAATCGGCCGAAACTTTCACACCCAAAAAGGCTCTTGGAGAGGAAGAAGGAAGAACATAGAGTCCATTAAGAAGTGTAGTGTGAAAATTTAAAGAGTAGAGAAGATGTAGAACAATTGTTCTTATTTTTTTTATTGTGTGTATTGCATGTTCTGTACATGAGTATATATAGCCTAAATTACATGTATATCTCTACTAGCCGTTTGGCTACTTCCTATTTTGCATTGGCTGGATATGTTACCTAATTACATCCTAATTATTACAGAAATCTAGCTGGGTACTAATTATAGCTTGACAGCTATCAATTTGAGGCTAGCTTTATTTGTTGCCTAAGTTAGCCTGTGATGAATATTATTCTGAGGCTAACATTATTCCTTCTCAACACTCCCCCTCAAGTTGGACTCGAATAAATTGATTGAGCCCAACTTGCTAAGTATACTTTCAAATGTTAATTTGTCGAGTGCTTTGGTGAAGATGTCTGCTAGTTGCTCTTGGCTTCTGACAAATGGTGTCTCGATTTCTCCTGATTGCACCTTGTCTCGAACAAAGTGACAATCAACTTCAATATGCTTCGTTCTTTCATGGAAGACGGGATTGGATGCAATGTGCCGTGCTGCTTGATTGTCACAGTACATCTGCATAGGTCCTCTACACTCTATCTTCATGTCGCGAAGTAGGTGTTTGATCCAAGTAAGCTCGCTTGCTGTGGATGCCATGGCTCGATATTCTGCCTCTGCGCTTGATCGTGCCACAACAGTCTGCTTCTTGCTTTTCCATGTCACAAGGTTTCCACCTACAAATGTACAAAATCCTGTGGTTGATTTTCTGTCGCAGCTTCCAGCCCAATCTGCATCAGAATATCCAACCACATTGTTAGTAATGTTTTTCTTCATCCAGATTCCTTGACCTGGAGTACCTTTGAGATATCTCAATATCCTATCAATGGCACTCAAGTGACTGGTACGTGGAGCATGCATAAATTGGCTTACTACACTAACTACAAATGCAATATCAGGTCTGGTAACAGTGAGATAAATCAATTTTCCTACCAACCTCTGATACTGTCCTATGTCAGATAGTGGTTCACCATCTTCTGGCCCAAGTTTAATGTTAGTTTCCATTGGTGTACCAGCTGGTTTTGCTCCTAACTTACCAGTCTCTTTTAACAGGTCAAGGACATATTTTCTTTGGGATAGAAATAATCCTTTGCTTGAGTGAGCTATTTCTATTCCAAGAAAATATGAGAGTTTTCCAAGATCCTTAATATCAAATTCATTTTTCAAGGATTGTTTAACTCTTTTTATTTCTTCGTTATCATTTCCAGTGATGATAATGTCATCTACATAGACAAGGATAATGGTGGTAGATTTTTCTAAATGTTTGACAAACATGGAATAATCGGATGTGCTTTTAACGAAATTATTTTTTAGAAGAAAAAAGCTTAGCTTGGCATACCATGCTCTTGGAGATTGTTTTAGACCATAAATTGCTTTCCTTAATTTACACACTGGCGATGGATCTGATGTGATTTTATGGCCTGGAGGAAGAGTCATATAGACTTCTTCTTCTAATGTTCCTTGAAGAAATGCATTTTTTACATCCATTTGGAAGAGGTTCCATCCTAAGTTGGTAGCCACTGATAACAGGATTCTAACTGTACTCATCTTAGCTACTGGTGCAAAGGTCTCTTGGTAGTCAATACCATAAGTTTGGGTGAATCCCTTGGCCACTAACCTAGCCTTATACCTTTCAATCGTACCATCACTATTGTATTTGATCTTGTATACCCATTTACAACCTACAGGTTTTTTTCCTTTTGGTAAGTTGACAATGTCCCATGTGTCATTTTTTTCCAAGGCATGAAGTTCTTCTTTCATAGCCTTACGCCAAAGTGGGTCCAAATTGGCTTCATCAAAACTGGTTGGTTCGGTTAGGTTAGTTATGTTACCCAAATAGGCCCGGTATTCAGGAGATACCTTTTCATAACAAATAAAATTTTGAATTGGATACATAACCTGATGGGATACATAATCCCTCAACTTTGTAGGAGGCCGAGTCTGTCGTGTAGACCTTCTCAAGCCACTTTCTTCTTGAGTTGGTTGAGCTGGTTCTTCATTTGATTCTCGTTCCTCTTCTCCCCCTGAAGAAATTGCGCTTGATTCACCAAGATGGTCTTCTTCTATGGTCCCTACCTGTTCTTGATGTGTTCCTTCGGGAAACAGAAAGCTATTTGGAGGTAACAAAGAAGGTTGATTGTTGTCTTGTTTGTTTAGTTGGTAATATGGTTCATTTTCAATGAATGACACATCTCTTGAGATGTATAGTTTGTGGTTGGTTGGATCATAACATTTGTAACCCTTTTTTTCTGAAGAATACCCTAGAAATATGGTTTTAACTGAATTCCTATCTAATTTGTCATTTCTTTTTATGTGGACAAAACATGTACACCCAAAAACTCGAATGTGATCTAGGTCTATTTTTCTTCCTTTGAGAATTTCTAAGGGACTCATGTTTTTTAGTTTGACACTTGGTAGCCTATTTATAAGATAAGTTGCCGTTAGCATAGCATCGGACCAATAAATTTTTGGGACATTATTTTGAAACATTAGTGATCTAGTGACTTCAAGGAGATGACGATTTTTTCTTTCTGAGACTCCGTTTTGTTGAGGGGTATTTACACATGTGGTTTGATGTAGAATACCTTTTTGTTTGAAAAAATCGACAAAATTTTTGTTGACATATTCTGTCCCATTATCTGATCGAAATATCTTAACTTTGGCACTATACTGATTTTCAATAAAATTAAAAAATTCTTGAAAACATGAAAATACTTCGCTTTTTGCTTTTAAAAGATAAATCCAAGTTGTTCGAGAATAATCATCAATAAAGGTAACAAAATACTTAAAGTTATTATATGAATCAACAGGAGCCGGTCCCCAAACATCAGAGTGAATTAAATCGAAACATTTTTCTGATATGCTAGTAGAAGAAGGAAAAGGTAATCTAGTTTGTTTAGCAAGCTTACAAATATCACAATTACTTGAGTCTAATTTATGACAAAAAGGTTCATTTAAAACTTGATCAGATGGATGACCAAATCTCCAATGTAGTAATTTGTCACGATCTATTGGACTCATTGATACAAAGCATTTATTGATAGTGTCTTCAAGATAATATAGACCGTTTTTAAAAATTCCCTCACCAATCTTCTTCCCTGTGACTCGGTCCTGAAATGTCACTTTATTTGGTGAGAAAATGACATCACAATTTAGGTCTTTGGTTATTTTTCTTACTGATAATAAATTAGAATTAAAGTCTGGTAAGTACAGGACATCTTTAACATTCTTGTTAAGAAGATCAATGGTGCCAGTTCCAAGGATTTGAGTTTTGTTGCCATTTGCTACCGTTACATACTGAGGTTCCTTTAATTTGGTAAAATTTTGTAAATTATTTTGGTGACAAGTCATATGATCGGTGGCACCGGAGTCTACAATCCAATTTTTTTTTATTTTGACTGAAATTGGCAAATTTTGGCACACAATTTTGTTTTAAACTTGCACAAAAATTAGATAAAAAAACAGGATTAGATGAACCTGCAGCATGCTGCTGTAATAGACTGCTCAGTTGGGTCATGAGGTGTGCTAGCTGCACTGTTGGCGCCACAGAGGATCCAGAGAAGTCGGCCCCTTGAGCCTTTGTTGCTTCGGATCCCACTCCAGCCGATTCAGCCCCAGCCCCTTCATTTGTTGAGTCTGGCCCCTTGCTCAAGCCACCGAAACTCTTCTCCTTTTTTCCGCCGCCCCCTCCTCCCTTGTGTCGCACCGGCCGGAGATGAGGGTGTAACACCCAGCACCCGTCTCGGTTGTGCCCTGCGCGCTTGCAGTGGTCGCACCAGTCGGTTGCTGTGGTTCCCCTTGTCTTGGCCGGTCCTCTAGGGTTGGTGGTAGGGTTGTGCTGCATCTTAAAAGCTTTGTTTTCGGTGGTTTCGGTGTGGTGCGAGTTCATGAGGGATCGCCTGGACTGTTCTTGCTCGATTCTCGCAACCACATCGTCAAAGCTCGGCATTTCAGCCGATGCCAAGACTTGAGATCGGATTGCTTCATAACTGGGGTCAAGGGCTCCGAGATAGGTGAAAATCAGGTCTTGCTCGGCTCTTTTTTGGTTTTCATTCGGATCAGTGGTTGGTGGAAGGTATATATTAAGTTCCTCCCATTTTGACATTATTTCGGTTACAAGTTCATTATTGCTGAAATTACCTTGCTTGATTTTGGAGAGTTCTTGTTTGAGACTAAAAATATGAGCAAAGTTTTTGGTTTGGCCATACCTTGTCCTTGCCTTGTCCCATATCTCTTTTGCCGATTTGGAATACATCAGCACATTTGAGATTTTCGGATCCATTGTACTGAGCAGCCAGGACATGATCAGTTGATCATTGGTCTCCCATTCTTCTATTTGTGCTGTTTCTGCGGCTGTTGCCTCATTTGGTTTTGCGGGTTTTGGTTTTTCTTTGGTTCCAGTGACAAAGTGAAGTTTCCCTTTGCCACCAAGACCGATTGTAACTGATCTGGACCAAGGTATGTAATTCTTGTTGCCATTGAGGATTATGGTTGTAAGTTTGGTGTTATCAAACTGGTGTGACATGTTTTTGTGTGTACTGGTACAGATTCTCAGGTTGCTGGTTTGAGTCTGAATTTTTCTGGTTTCTGGTACAGCTTTTTCTGATACCAGATAATTTTGCTAATTTCCCCTTTTTGGAATTTACTGGTAAGAACAGATACCTGCTTGATAGAAATTTTGCCTGCTCAATGATGTGGATTAAAATGCACCAGGTAACACGTCAATCTGATTGGCTGTAGATACCGTTGCTAAAAATCTGAGAGCTTTTGTGGCTGTTGTGGTTTGCTTGCAGTTTGTTATCTGCAGCTGAATTTTGTTGAGTCAGGAGTTATCCCGCTCTGATACCATGTGAAAATTTAAAGAGTAGAGAAGATGTTGAACAATTGTTCTTATTTTTTTTATTGTGTGTATTGCATGTTCTGTACATGAGTATATATAGCCTAAATTACATGTATATCTCTACTAGCCGTTTGGCTACTTCCTATTTTGCATTGGCTGGATATGTTACCTAATTACATCCTAATTATTACAGAAATCTAGCTGGGTACTAATTATAGCTTGACAGCTATCAATTTGAGGCTAGCTTTATTTGTTGCCTAAGTTAGCCTGTGATGAATATTATTCTGAGGCTAACATTATTCCTTCTCAACATGTAGCTTGAAGAAGGACCTTCAATGTGAGGCGCTCCTTTATTACACAAAAAGAAGAGCAAAATTCGATTACAATCGAGTTATCTCTTAAAAGTTTAGAAAGACTCAATAAATTCTTAGTGAATGAAGGCACATGAAGTACATCTTTTAAAAGAAATGTACAATTGGAAAGGGTTAAGTAGGAAGAACCAATATTGCAAATGGCCATATCGGTACCATTACCGATTTGCAAGGCATCAAACCCCTCATATGGCATGTACGAAGAAAGGTTATTGATGTCGCTTGTCACGTGATGAGAGGCTCCAGAATCCAAATACCAATTGGAGCCGAAATTCTGACCAGGTGGTTGAGCACAGTAAGCCTCAAAGTTGGAAGTGGCATTGGAGACTTGAGTCTCAGGTTGAACCAGATTTGACTGGTATTTAGGCTGAAAGTGTGAAGGAGGCTGAGAAGCCAGGTAATCCAGCAGATGCCAACAATTTTTGGCAATATGGCCCTTTTTCATGCAAATTTGACAGATTTCATTTCTGTCTGGATTAACAGGTTTATTGGGCCTGGAAGTAGACTGAGGTCTTGGATAAAGTTGCGGCTTTGAGGCAAAAGAAAAAGAGGCCTGGTTCGGCTGAGAGGTTGGAGGCCTGTATTGGTTAGCGGATCGGGTGGAGAATTGAGTAGCGGGTCTAGGATAACTAGCCCGATAACCTGATCTGGGAGTTGTAAATAAAGCAGTAGAGTTTTGTAACGAAGGAAGAGAAGAAGAAACCAAACCAGATTGAGCATTCAATAGAGATTCATGAGAGAGCAAAAAGGCATGAAGGTCAGTAAGAGAAATCGGATCAGATCGTGTAGTAAGAGCAACTACAAAGGAGTTGTAGTCCGATCCAAGACCAGCTAGAATGTGTCGGACGAGTTCTTGATCGGGAACTGGATCGCCGGCGGCAGTGAGTTGATCAGCAAAGCCTTGCATTTTCTCAAAGAACTCGTTGCAAGAAAGACCTCCTTTGGTAGTGGATTGCAAAAGACGGCGCAACTCCATGACATGAGCCGAAGAAATCGCGGCATAGACTTGATGAAGATCATGCCACAAGGAGGCGGAGGTTTGACACTTCACATACTGTGAGAGGACCTCGCCGGAGATAGTCGACCGTAACCAGCCGAGGAGAAGTCGATCCTGCTTGTGCCATGGAGAAAAGGCAGGATTGTGAATTAATTGGCCATTAGCTCCAGTAATCTGGCGAGAAGGTGGAGCTCCTGATGCATCAAGAAAGGCAGTAAGGCCAAATCCATCGATAATCAGCTCAATCTGTGATCTCCATGTGAGGAAATTTGTGCGATCAAGCTTGATAGACACCGGAATTGTGATCTGAACAATCGGCTCTGGAAGAGTTGTAGCAGTACTGATATCAGAATCTGCTGAGGCCATTTTTTTTTTTGAAGGATCAATGCTCTGATACCATAAAAGGCATGGCACAAGAGAGAGAAAGATATAATGAAAATGAATTGTATTGTTTCTGTGTCTCTGTTACAGTGTATTTCCTCTTCTATATATAGAGTCTCTGTTACAGTGTATTTCCTCTTCTATATATAGAGTACAAAACAGATTATAGAACATTCTACATAATCTCTAACTGCCTAACAAACTAGTCTTCAGTTGGACTTGGTGCATTCCAGAGTATGGCTATTAAATGCCATTTAGCTATGTAAAGGAGAAGTTCGACTTTGTCGACCATGAAAAACTCGAATGCAAGACAACTCTACTTGAAGGTGGTGGGATCGGGATCAAAGCTCGAGTCAGCTTCTTCTCAAATAAAGTTCGAGTGGAAAGACAACGGTGGTTGTGTGTGCCAGGTGGTTGCCACATACAAGCTGTTGCCTGAAGTTGAGTTGAAAGACGAGTCAGAAACGGCAAAGCAGTCGTTTGTGGGCATTATTAAAGCCGCCGAGGCATATCTTCTTGCGAATCTCGATGTGTACAACTAAACTTTGATAATGCATGGTATTAGGCATGCTTTGTGTTCATCATAAGTTTAAACCAAAAGAATAAGACATGCATGGAGAGTGGATTGGGTTTCTGATTCTTATTTATCATTATTGGGTTTTCTGTTTTTTATTTTTTAATGATGTTCTAGAAGACAAGTCTATGTTATTTTGCTTTGAATATAAAAAGGCTCTCAACATATTACGTATTTTTAACTTCCAATAGTTTTAACATCTGCAAGAGAGCTTGGGTCTTTTGTTTTAGGATGAGGAGACATTCGGCCCATTTGATCCATGCAAATAAATTAATGCCAATTCAACCCAAATTTCTCCTGCCTTCATTGTTTGCGACAAGCATTGAGCCCAAAAATATTAGGTTATCACATACTTCCGACATCGTATTATAGAGCAAGGAATTTTTTGCCCTTCGAAATGACCTCAAATTTATATCAATTATATAGACCAATAGAGCAATACTATTCAGTTTTTCTTATAGTAGGACCAATTATGTGAACATTTGAATAGATTCGGCACCAACACTACTAGTTGATAATGAGTTTTTTTAGAGAACTATGCAAACAAGCCCTGGATTTTGCCTAATTTGCAATATTGCCCCTTAAGGTGGCAATTTTTCTCTCCTCGCTCAGAGGAAAAAGAGCGACCCAGTAAAACCCGAACAACGATATTCTCTCTTCCCCCTCGTCTCTACTTTCTTGAACGGAGAGGAGAATGAGAGAAAGGGGAGGGAGTGGAGTCGAGTGGAGTCGAGCGGAGCCGATTGGACCTGATAACTCGGTATCGTCGGAGTACTCATTTCGATGGGAGCACGACGGTGAGTAAATCCGGTCGTCGAAGCGTGGCGGCGGTTGAAACAACGAATCTAGTTGTGGAGCAAGATGGGGAATTAAGGTATTAGAGTGATTATGAGTGTATATAAGTAGGATTAGAAAAATAGATAGAGGAATTTAGAGGGTGATTAAGGGTGATTAGAGTAATTTTGAATAATTTTAGAGATTTTGTGAGAATAATTGAGTAGATCTAGAAATTAAAGTCACTTCACTAATTGTAAATACGTTTTTTATTAATTAAATTGTTAGTAATTAAAACCACTCACTTTCAAAAAAATATTGCCCCTTAATATGGATCCGACTTTGCTGCTTTTCTCTAAGAAAAACAGAATTCTGTTTTTCCGATTCTAACCATTTAAAATTTTCTATTTGTGTATCTCGATAAATTTTTTTTTTCATGCACAAATCTTAACGAATTTGAATAACCTGCTTTTCTCATAGTCCGTTCCCCTTAATATTGGATATTCATCAGAAGGGTCTCTCCATCTTTAGAAAATTTTGTGGGATGGAGATGCAACGGGTTTATATGGATCGATCTTTAGCAGGGTAGTTGACTAGTTGGTGAGGCAAGGGTAGGAATGGAATCTAGTTTCCAGTTGGGAATTCAATTTTCTGGTACAAAAATCACCTCTTTTTTTTTTTGGAAAAAAGAGAAGGATTGCATGCTCATGACCATGAGGTAAGATTTGTTGACCATCTAGAATCTGCCATAAGTTTGACAGTTTAATTCTGAATTGAGCTTGATTAGTTGGGAGATCGAATAGATGCCCCGGACAACACAATGTCAAACATTTAATACTCAATACATGAATATATTAATCATAGTGAATGATGCACACTATTATAACTTTATTGTGTGGAAAGGTTTTTAATATTACTATAAAACAATATGACAAATTCAATTACTTATTAGTTAAATTTAATAAAAAAAAATACTTATTAGTTCTATTTTTTTTTTATGAAATTAGTATTGTTCAAACTCTAATTTCATAGTGGTGAATGCTTGTCTGGATTTATGACCTTTTTTTAAGTACTAATTGGGAGTAGAACTAGAGTGTTCTTAAGTTCATCAAGTCTCTTTGTGAACTCAATTCTAAGACCTATTATATTGACTTTAGATGACGAATCTGAACCGTTGAAATCCTTCTACCTTACGAGATATGCGTCTACATACAAAAATTTTAAATTTTCAAATTATTTTTGTATAGAGTCAAGTGGTAAAAAAACGTTTAAAAAATGAATGCATTCAAATTAATTTATAAACTTTTTAATTTTGACTTCTTGACTTTATACTAAATAAATTTGAAAGTTTAAAATTTGAGTATGTAGACGCATCACTCGTAAGGTAGAAGAGTTTCAACGATTTGAATTCGTTATTTAAAATCAATCCAATAAATTTTAGAGTTGAGTTCGTAAAAAGACTTAGTGAACTCAGGAACACCCTAGTTCTACTCTACTAATTGGTAACTAACTGGAGACTGTTCAATTAATTTTTCTTCATATTTGCCATCGTTAAGGATAAATCCTCAGTCACAGGTGATACCGATGTATATGCTCTGTGGTTTGTGAAAGTTTCATGTCAATCAATTTAATTTGAAACTACTTCGTTACTTTACCATCTACTTCAACTTGAGGCTACAATATTGGCAAAAGACCAATTTAATAAATTAAGCGGCAATATGATGAATTCAATTCAGTATCATGTTTTAAAACAGAGCTTCAACATTATGAAACAAAAATGTAATTAGACTTTTTCAAGAAAACTTCATTCACCAATCATAATAACCTATCTGATTTCAAAATGAATGCAAATAATTACGACTTTACTGTGCTTCCTCGTAGCTGATGGCGATGTACGCTCTGTTCTTTGTGAAATATTTCTTTATAATCAAATTAAATCAAACTGACTTCATTTGCTTGTCAACCATTTCAACATAGGTTCACTTTTGTTCTTTTATTTTTTTTGGGCAACCTGCAGAATATTCGACTGACAAAAAAAAAGGTATTGAAAATTCTAGACCTGTCTCTTATCTATTTTTGCAAGGATATTTCTTTATGTGAACATTTAACTGCAAAGATAAGCTATGTTGTATTAATACTCCACGAACTGGAAATTTAAATACACAATTTGTAATGTTTTAACAATAATTGAAACACATAACAACTAAATTCCAAATTTCGTGGGCCCAACTCAGTCCAATCATAATTAAACAAATTCGATCTAATTAAGCAATCTTTTTTTTTTCTATAAACTTTCTCATCTGTTCGATCAACAAAAGGACTCCTGTAATGTAGTACAAATCATTTTTATTTTAATTAAAAAACAAACTTCCAACAAAGAACACACTCAGCTCTTTCCAAAGCTTTCTTCTTATTCTCCACTAAAAATCTCTAAGCCCTTAACAATATCAAAATAAATTTATTATAAAAGATTTTAATTATAGGCATCAGGGTTGGCAACGAGGTACGCCTCGCAACCCTTAATAACTCCACCGAAAGCTGCCTTGGCCTTCTCGGTCTCCTCTATGACGTCAACTCCGGGCAGCGGCTTGTATGATCCGGTCACCTTGCATACACTGCCTCCAGTCTTGGGCTCGATCTTGATGTGGGTCGAAGCAGACTCAACGTGGATGCCGAGGCCTCCACCCTCGACGAGGGTGGACTTGGCCTCACATTTCTCAACATCTAAGAAGTCGAGACGCTCCTTCACGAAGCTGAAAGGGAGCCCTGCAATTATTGTTTTTATCAGCATGATTCCATTTATAGAATATATAACTGACAAATAACCTTAGTTTTTTTTTTCAGAAAAACAAAAGTTGATATCCATTATTATTTTGTCATTTTTTGTACTTAATTATGAGTGTTGCTGTGATGGAATATATTCTGAACTGTTTAGTATCCTTTTTTGTTGTTGATAAAAGTGAACAAATAGTTCATCATTTTAGTATCATATTTCAAAGTAATTCATGTTCCTGTTTTCATAATTGAGTCAACAGGAACAATATGTATTACCTTTCGTATTAGTGAAAATATGCAACTTCATCTTTAAAAAAAAAGAAAAAAAAAGGAGAAATAACTTAATAGCCATTGATTGAAGCATAGTGCATAAAACTGCCAAGACATGCGTATATTAGATAGATTGATATATACCTGGGGCAAAGTTGAATTGCCTGGTGCTGCCGATGCCGCCATTGCCTTCTGCCGGAGCAGCGCTAACGATTTTGTCAGAGGCAATCTTGGGAGCCAAGTTGTGCCAGTCCATCACGGCTGCCTTGAAAAGGCGAGGGGCCGGCACGGCTGTCTCAATCTCGGCTGTCCAGGTGGAGCTCATGGTTCCTTTAATTGGTAGAAATTTAATTAAGAGTAGTGCTGATCAAGTGTTAATTGGAGGGTGAATGCAAATGTACTGAGACTTCAAAGAGTTTATATAGATCAGTAGCAAGTGTAGTTGGTGAGGGGTATGGAAGGATCAGAACAAAGCATCCATGTTTGAATTCAATCTTGGGTGGTATATATTCCCTGTTTTAGAAGGATTGTATGACATGTGGTAAGATTGTTGACTATCTAGAACATGGAACATAATTTCGACTGTTTCTATTAAAAGAAAGAAAGAAAGTTGCACTGTTTAATTTGTGAATTGCGCTTGGGAAATTCGGATCGAACAAAAAACCCGGAATGAATTAGTTGTAAACGATTTCAACTTTACTGTTTAAAATATGTATAACGTTTCCTACTTCAAAAAGTAAAAAAGAAAAAGAGTGCACGCATACAAAAAAAAAAAAAATTATAATCCCCCAAAAATTCATCTGCTCTGTATATCAAAATGATTTAGACGTAGGGATAATGTACTAATAAATTTCAACTAATTAGTTTTCTTTTTGAGTAAAAATAAGGATCAAAGTCCTTATTTGATTCATTGATATTTAAAATAAATCCTGTAGCATCTACCAAGTTTAAAAAAAATATTTAAAATAGAAGTTAGGTTTCGAATTGAAACTTATTACATTTTTGAAAAAGTTACTCAAACTTGTTAAGTGATTTTGTGCTAGCTAAAACAAGTAAAAAACATAAAAAAGTGTTTTTGAAAAAAATAAAATATAGTAAAACACTTCTAATGAATCTTCATGTGATCACTTGATTAATATTCCACTGCTGCTCTTGGACTGCTCTTGGTAATTAGCTTCTTTTGATGAATGGATTGCTGATTGTCCGCCCCACAGTAAGAGTTTCGAGTTATTGTTATCCGTGACTTTTTTATTTATTGACGAGGCTTTGATACTAAGAAAACAGTCAATTTGTAGTAGTATTGTGATAATTGTAGTAAGTTATTATATGTAAAATCGGTAAAATTTGATATTTATTATTCTTTCTTTACTAGTCAAACATTTTAGTCTGTAAATGTATTGCCTTCAAAGTCTGATTAATACATTTAATTAAAATTTTCATTCATCTTTATTTACAACAAGAATGATTAATACGCTTATGTGATGGCGATGTATGTTCTTTGGTCTTCTGAAAGTTGCTTTTTAAATGAAGTTAATTCAAAGTGGCTATATGTCTTTATACCTGGTAGTCAAAAAATTTAATTCGACGAATGAAAATCACAATATCTTTTCATGGCATATTTTAAACACTTTATTACTATTTAATTCAATAAATTTAATTGACTAGTATAGTTTAAATCGCAGTAATGTGGAATGCTTTTCTATGTAATTTTGAAGATTGATTACTTGATTACCGCGGCAAATGGTGCGAGCGAATATTTTAAGTGGCTTTCATGAAATTATGCATTTAAACTTGAAGGAGCACAAATATGAAGGTGACATGTTTAAATATTTTTCATTTGATCCACAAAATGAGACTGCTTGCTGGAGATCAGTTGCAACTCACAAAATGAGAGATTCAGTTAGTTTTTCTATTGTACTCAAGTGGGTTAATTTCTATTGTACTCGTCAAACCTTTCTAAATTTCTAATTTTTTTCATCAATAAATCAACTATTTTATTTTCCTATCAAAACTAAACGGAAAATTTCAGATTTTAATACTTATATTTCTCTAAAAGATATCAATTTTTTTTTTTTTGGTGTGAGAGAGAACAAGGATCAAGTTCTCATTTCATTAATAGTGTTTGCGGTAAACAAGCCGGATGAAAATACAAATGCTTAATGCAGTTTAGCTAAAAAAAAGAAAAAAAAGGAAATGACAACAAAGAAAAAATTAAAGAGAGGACTAACCTAGAATGAAAATTGACCCAAAAAAAGGAAGATGACAATGAAAGTAGACGTCATGGGACTGGTATGCAATTGTTTGTCCCCCTTTGTATCAGCTTGTAGCCTTCAACTGCATCATTGTAGAAGATAAAAAACAACAAATAAAAAATAAAAAATAACTAAAAGAAGATGAAAAACAACTACAAAAAAAGAAAATAACCACTACAAAACAAAAGACAACTACTAGTAAATGAAATACAACCAATACAATATGAAATACAACCAATGCAAGATGAAATATAACTAGAAAAACATGAAATACAACCATTAGTAGATAAAAGACAACCAGTACAACATAAAAGACAACTATAAGAATATGAAATACAATTAGAAACAGATGAAAGACAACCAGTAGTAGATAAAAAACAACCGATACAAGTTGAAAGACAACTAGAAGAAGATGAAAGTCAAGCGGTAGAAGATGAAAGTAACCAGTAGTAGATGAAAGACAACCAGTACAAGATTGAAGACAATTAGAAGAATATGAATTATAACTAGTAGTAGATGAAATACGACCAGTAAAACACAAAAGAGAACCAGTACAAGTTCAAAGACAACTAGAAAAACATGAAGGACAACTAGAAGAAGATAAAAAAAACAGCCAGTACAAAATAAAAGACAATCAGTACAAGATGAAAATAAACAGTAGAATATGAAAGACAACTAGAAAAATATAAATGACAACCAGTACAAGATGAAAAATAACTAGAAAAATATAAAATACAACTAGATGAAGATGAAATACAACCAGTAGTAGATGAAAAACAACCAGTAGAATATGAAAAACAACCATTAAAACATCAGAGACAACTAGTAAAAGATGAAAAACAACTAAAAGAAGATAAAAAACAACCAGTAGAAAATAAAAGACAACTAGTACAAGATGAAAGACAACTAGTTAATGATGAATGACAACTAAAAAAAGAAGAAATACATAGAAGAAGACGAAATACAACTAGAAGATGATAAAAGACAACTATAAGATGATGAAACACAACTACAAAAAGATGAAATACAACCAGTAAAACATGAAAGACAACATGTAGAACAAGAAAAACAACTGGAACAAGAAGAACATGAAAAATAACCAGTAAAAGATGAAAGACAACTAGAGAAAAATGAAAGAAAACTAGAAAAAGATGAAAGATAACTAATAGAAGATGAAAGATAACAAGAATAATATGAAATACAACTAGAAGATGATGAAATACAACCAGTAGTAGATGAAAGATAACCAGTAGAACATGAAAGACAACCAATTAAACATGAAAGACAACTAGTAGAATATGAAAGACAACCAGTAGAACATGAATGACAACATGTACAAGATGAAAGACAACCAGTTTAAGATGAAAGACAACTACAAGAAGATGAATGACAACTAAAAGAAAATTAAAAACAACTAGAAGAAAATGAATGACAATCAATAGTAGATGAAAGACAACCAGTAGAACATTAAAGACAACCTATAGAACATGAAAAACAAGAATTGCAAGATGAAATACAACCAGTACAAGATGAACGACAACTAGAAGAAGATGAATTACAACCAACACAAAATGAAAGACAAGTAACGATAAAAGAACCAGTAGAAGATGAAAGAAAACTAGAAGAATATAAAATACAACGAGAAGAAGATAAAATACAACCAGTACAAAATGAAAGACAACTAGTACAAGATGAAATTCGACTGGTACAAGATGAAAGACAGCTAGTAAAATATGAAATACAATGAGAAGAAGATGAAATACAAATAGTAGTAAATGAAAGATAACCTGTAGAACATGAAAGACAACCAGTAAAATATGAAAGACAACTAGAAGATTATGAAATACAACGAGAAGAATATGAAATACAACCATTAGAACATGAAAGACAACAGTAAAATAAGAAATACAATGAGAAGAAGATGAAAAATAACAAGTACAAGATTAAAGACAACTCGAAGAACATGAAATACAACTAGAAGAAGATGAAAGATAACCAGTAATAGATAAAAGATAACAATAGAACATGAAAAACAACCAGTACAAGATGAAAGAAAACCAGTAGAACATGAAAGAAAACCAGAAGAAGATGAAAGACATCCAATACAAGATAAAAAGACAACTAGAAGAATGATGAAATACAACTAGAAGAAGATGAAAGAAAACTAGAAAAAGATGAAATACAACCAGTAGAAAATGAAAGGCAACTAGAAGAACATAGAAGACAACATGTACAAGGTGAAGACAACAAGTATATTATGAAAGACAAGTACAAGATGAAAGACAACCAGTACAACATGAAAGACAACTAGTTAAACAAGAAGAACAACTAAAAGAAGATGAAAGGGAACCAGTAAAAAATAAAAAAAAAACGACCACAAGAAGAAGATGAAAGAAAACTAATACAAGATGAAAGACAAGCTAAACAAGATAAAATATAACAAGAAGAAGATGAAATACAACCAGTAGAACATTAAAGACAACTAGTACAAGATGAAACACATGTAAAAGATGAAAGACAACCTGTAGAAGATGAAAGACAACTAGAGGAAGATGAATGCCAACCGGTAGAAAAAGAAAGCCAACTAGTAGAATATGAAATACAACTAGAAAAATATCAAAGACAACTAGAGAAGATGAAAGACAACTAGGAGAATATGAAATACAACAAATAGTAAATGAAAGGCAATCAGTATAACATGAAAGGCAACCAGTATAACATGAAAGGCAAACAAAAAAACATCAAAGACAACAAGTATAAGATGAAAGACAACTAGAATAAGATTAAAGACAACCAATAAAACAATGAATGACACCTTATACAAGATGAAAGACAACTAGCAGAATATGAAAAACAACTAGAAAAAGATGAAACAAAACTAGAAGAAGATGAAAATCAACCAGTAGAAGATGAAAAGATAACTAGAAGAATATGAAATACAAATAGAAAAAGATGAAATACAACCAGTAGTAGATGAAAGACAACAACATGAAAAGACAACTAATAAAACATGAAAGACAACCAGTACAAGATTAAAGACAACTAGTAGAACATAAAAGACAACCAGTAGAACATGAAAGACAACATGTACAAAATGAAAGACAACCAGCACAAGATGAAAGACAACTAGAAGAAGATGAAAGACAACTAGTAGAAAATGAAAGACAACTAGGAGAATATGAAATACAACACATAGTAGATGAAAGACAACCAGTAGAACATAAAAGTCAACTAGTAGAACATCAAAAACAACAAGTCCAAGATGAAAGACAACTAGTACAAAATGAAAGACAAGTACAAGATGAAAGACAACTAGTAGAATAAGAAAAACAACTAGAAGAAGATGAAAGAAAACTAGAAGAAGATGAAAGACAACCAGTAGAACATAAATGACAACTAGCAAAAGACGAAAGACAACCAGTAGAACAATAAAGACAACCAATAAAACATGAAGGACAACCTGTACAAAATGAAAGACAACTAAAAGAAGATGAAAGACAACTAAAATACAACTAGAAGAAAATTAAAGACAACTAGAAAAAAAATGAAAGACAATCATTAGTAGATGAAAGAAAACCAGTAGAACATCAAAGACAACCTGTAGAACATGAAAAACAACAAGTACAAGATGAAAGACAACCAGTACAAAATGAAAGATAACTAAAAGAAGATGAAATACAACTAGTAAAAAATGAAAGACAACCAGTACAAGATGAAACACAACTAGTAAAAGATGAAAGAAAACTAGAAGAATATGAAATACAATGAGGAGAAGATGAAATACAACCAGTAGAAGATGAACGATGACTGGTAGAAGATGAAAGATAACTAGTAGAATATATAATACTTTAGAAGAAGATGAAATACAACCAGTAGTAGATGAAAGATAACCAATAGAAATGAAAGACAACCAGTATAACATGAAAGGCAACTAGATAAATATGAAATACAACGAGACGAAGATGAAATACAACTATTAGAACATGAAAGACAACAGTAAAATAAGAAAAACAACGAGAAGAAGATGAAAACAAACAGTACAAGATTCAAGACAACTAATACAAGATGAAAGACAACTCAAAGAACATGAAATATAACTAGAAGAAGATGAAAGACAACCAGTACAAGATGAAAGACAACAGTAGAATAAGACATACAACGAGATGAAGATGAAATACAACCAGTAGTAGATAAAATATAACCAGTAGAACATGAAAGACTTCCAGTACAAGATGAAAGACAACCAGTAGAACATGAAAGACAACAAGAAGAATATGAAAGAACCAGTACAAGATAAAAAAACAATTAGAATAATGATGATACACAACAAGAAGTAGATGAAAGAAAACTAGAAAAAGATGAAAGACAACCAGTAGAAAATGAAAGACAACTAGAAGAATATGGAATACAACATGTACAAGGTGAAGACAACTAGTAGATTATGAAACACAACCTTTACAAGCTGAAGACAACAAGAATAAAATGAAAGGCTACTTCAAGAAGATGAAAGACAACCAGTACAACATGAAAGACAACCAATAGAACAAGAAAAACAACTTGAAGAATATGAAAGAGAACAAATACAACTATAAGAAGATGAAAGACAACTAAAAAAAGATGAAAAGAAAACTAGAAAAATATGAAAGACAACCAGTAGAACATAAAAGGCAACATGTACAAGATGAAAAACAACCAGTACAAGATGAAAAACAACTTCAAGAAAAACAACTATAAGAAGATTAAAAAAACTTTAAAAAGATGAATGACAACCAGTACAACAAGAAAGACAACCAATAGAACAAGAAAAACAACTAAAATAAGATGAAAGAGAACCATTACAAGATAAAAGACAACAAGAATTAGATAAAATACAACTATAAGAAGATGAAAGAAAACTAGAAAAAGATAAACAACCAGTACAACATGAAAAGCAACCTGTAGAAGACAACCTGAAGAAGATGAATTACAACAAGAAAAAGATAAAATATAACCAGTACAAGACAACTAGAAAAATATTGAAATACAACTAGAAGAATATGAAATACAACCAGTAGTAGATGAAATATAACTAGTAGAACATGAAAGACAACTACTAGAAGGTGAAATGCAACTGGTAGAAGGTGAAAGACAACTAGTAGAAGGTGAAAGACAACCAGTAGAACATGAAAGACAATCAGATGTAAATGAAAGACAACTAGAAGAACGTGGAAGACAACATGTACAAGGTGAAATACAACCAGCAGATTATGAAAGACAACTAGAAGTAGATGAAATACATAGAAAAAGATGAAAGACAACTTCAAAAAGGGTGAAAGACAACCAGTACAACATGAAATACAACCAGTAGAACAAGAAAAACAACTAGAAAAAGATTAAAATGAACTTGTACAAGATAAAAGACAACTAGAAAAAGATGAAAGAAGATGAAATAACACTAGAAAAAAATAAAAGACAACCAATAGATAATGAAAGACAACTACAATAATATGAAATACAATGAGAAAAAGATAAAGTACAACCAATACAAAATTAAAGATAACCAGTACAAGATGAAAATAACTAGTAGAAGATGAAATACAACTAGATGAACTAGTAGACAACCAGTAAAATATGAAAGACAACTAGTACAAGATGAAAGAAAACTAGAAGAAGATGAAAGAAAACTAGAAGAAGATGAAAGACAACTTCAAGAAGATGAAAGACAACCAGTCCAACATGAAATACAACCAATATTATAAGAAACACAACTGTAAGAAGATGAGTAACCTTTAGAACATGAAATACAACAAGAAGAAGATGAAATATAACTAGTAGTACACTAAAGACAACCAGTAGAAGATGAAAGACAACTACATGAAGATAAGAATCAACCGGTAGAAAAAGAAAGACAACTATTAGAATATGAAAGAGAACTAAAAAAATATGATAGACAACCAGTAGAAGATGAAACAAAACCAGGAGAATAAGAAATACAACTAGTAGTAGATGAAAGGCAATCAATATAACATGAAAGACAACCGTTAGTACATAAAAAACAACAAGTACTAGATTAAAAACAACTAGAAGAAGATAAAAGACAACCAATAAAAAATGAATGACAACTAGTACAAGATGAAAAACAACTAGTAGAATATGAAAATCAACTAGAAAAAAGATGAAAGAAAACTAGAAAAAGATGATAAACAACCAGTAGAAGATGAAAGATAACTAGAAAAATATGAAATACAACTAGAAGAAGATGAAATACAACCAGTAGTAGATGAAAGACAACCTGTAGAACATGAAAAACAACCAGTACAAGGTGAAAGACAACTAGTAGAACATGAAAGACAACCAATAGAACACGAAGGACAACCTGTACAAGATGAAAGACAACCAGTACAAGTTGAAAGAAAACTAGAAGAAGATGAAAGACAACTATAAGAAAATTAAAAACAACTAGAAGAAAATGAAAGACAATCAGTAGTAGATCTAAAACAACCAATGAACATTAAAGACAACCTGTAGAACATGAAAGAAAACCAGTAAAAGATGAAAGACAACTAGTAGTATGAAAGACAATTAGTACAAGACGAAAGACAACTAGAAGAATATGAAATAATACTAGAAGAAGATGAAAGACAACTAGAAGAAAATAAAAGACAACTTGTAGAAAAATATGAAAGAAAACTAAAAGAAGATGAAAGACAACCAGTAGAAGATGATAGACAACTAGAAGAATATGAAATAAAAATAGAAGAACATGAAAGACAACCAATACAAGATGAAAAATAACTAGAAAAATATGAAAGACAATTAGGAGAATATGAAATACAACTAGTAATAGGTGAAATACAACCAGTACAAGAGGAAAGACAACCAGTACAAGACCAAAGACAACTAGAATATGATGAAAAATAACCAATAGAACTTGAAAGAAAGTACAAGAGGAAAGACAACTAGAAGAAGATAAAAAACAACTAGTTGAAGATGAAAAACTACCGGTAGAAAAATAAAGACAGTACAAAATGAAAGACAATTAGTAGAATATGAAAGAAAGCTAGAAAAATATGAAAGACAACCAGTAGTAGATTAAAGACAATATGTAGAACGTGAAAGACAAATACAAGATCAAAGACAACCAATACAAAATGAAAGACAAATAGTAGAAAATGAAAAAAAACTAGAAGAATATGAAAGAAAACTAGAAAAAAAATCAAAGACAACCAGTAGAAAATGAAAGACGACTAAAGGAAGATGAAAGGCAACTGATAGAAAATGAATGACAACCAGCACAATATGAAAGGCAACTAGAAGAATATGAAATACAACATGTAGTAGATGAAAGATAACTAGTAGAACATGAAAGACCAGCAGTACAACATAAAAGACAACTAGAAGAAGAAGAAAGACAACTAGAAGAAGATGAAAAAGAACCATAAGAAGATGAAAGACAACTACAAGAATATGAAATACAACTAGTACAAGATGAAAGTAGAATAGTAAAGACAGGCTAGAGCATGAAAGACAACCAGTACAAGATGAAAGACAACTAGAAGAATGTGAAATACAACCAATACAAGATGAAAGACAACGAGTAGAATATTAAAGACAACCAGTACAAGATTAAAGACAACCAGTACAAGATTAAAGACAACTAGAAGTAGATGAAATACAACTAGAAGAAGATGAAATACAGCCAGTAGAACATGAAAGACAACCAATAAAAGAAGAAAGACAACTAGAACATGGAAGACAACTTGCATAGCATGAAATATAAGCAGTACAAGGTTGAGGACAAATAAAAGAAGATGAAAGACAACTAGAAGAAGATGAAACAAAACAAGAAGAAAATTGAAGACCACTAGAAGAAGACAAAAAACAACGGTAGAACATGAAGGACAACCTGTACAAGATGAAAGACAACATGAAGAAGACGAAATACAACTAGAAGAAGATGAAATAAAACCAGTAGAACATGAAAGACAACCAATAGAACATGAAAGATAACCAGTACAATACAAAAGACAACTAAAGGAAGATGAAACACAACCGGTAGAAAAAGAAAGATAACCAGTACAAGATGAAAAATAATTAGTAGAATATGAAAGACAATTAGGAGAATATGAAATACAACAAGTAGTAGGTGAAATACAACCAGTATAACATTAAAGACAACTAGTAGAACATGAAAGACAACACGAAAAACATTAAAGACAACCAGTACAAGATGAAATACAACTAGAAGAAGATGAAATACAACCAATACAAAATGAAAGACAACGAGTACAAAATGAAAGACAACTAGAAGAATATGAAATACAACTAGAAGAAGTTGAAAGACAACTAGAAGAAAATGAAAGACAACTACAACAAGATGAAAGAGAAACAATAGAACATGAAAGACAACGAGTAGAACAAGAAAAAACTAAAAGAAGATAAAAACAACCAGTAAAACATGAAAGATAACCAGTAGAAAAAGAAAGACAACCATACAAAATGAAAGACAATTAATAGTAGATTAAAGACAACATGTAGAACATGAAAGACAACCAATACAAGATTAAATACAACCAGTACAAGATGATAGAGATCTAGTACAAGATGAAAGACAACTAGTAGAACATGAAAAACAACTAGAAGAATATGAAATAAAACTAGAAGAAGATCAAAGACAACTAATAGAAGATGAAAAACAATTAGTAGAAGATAAAAGACAACTAAAGAAATATGAAAGACAACTGGTAGAAAATGAATGACAATTAGTACAATATGAAAGTCAACTAAAAGAATATGAAATACAACCTGTAGTAGATGAAAGATAACAAGTAAAACATGAAAGACACATTAGTATATGAAAATGATTGACAACCAGTACAATATGAATGGCAACTAGAAGAATATGAAATACAACCTGTAATAGATGAAAGATAACCAGTACAAGATGAAAGACAACTAGAAGAAGGCGAAATAACACTAGAAGAAGATGAAAGACAACTAGAAGAAGATGAAAGACAACCAGAAGAAGATGAAAGACAATCCAGTAGAACATGAAAGACTTCCAGTACAAGATGAAAGACAACCAGTAGAACATGAAAGACAACAATAAGATTATGAAAGAACCAGTACACAATAAAAAAACAACTAGAAGAATGATGATATACAACTAGAAGGAGATGAAAGAAAAGTAGAAAAAGATGAAAGACAACTAGAAAAACATGGAATACAACATGTACAAGGTGAAGACAACCAATAGATTATGAAAGACAACCCCGTACAAGATGAAAGACCACAAGATGAAAATGAAAGACTACTTCAAGAAGATGAAAGACAACCAATATAACAAGAAATGACTTGAAAAATATGAAAGAGAACAAATACAAGATAAAATACAACTAGAAGAAGATGAAAAGAAAACTAAAAAAAGATGAAAGACAAGCAGTAGAACATTAAAGACAACTAGAATAACTGGAAGACAACATGTATAAGATGAAAGACAACCAGTAAAATACGAAAGACAACCAATACAAGATGAAAAACAACTTCAAGAAAAACGACCAGTTGAAGAAGAAAAACAACTATAAGAAGATGAAAGAGAACCAATACAAGATAAAAGACAACTAGAAGAAGATTAAAAAATACTTCAAAAAGATGAAAGAAAACCAGTACAACATGAAGGACAACCAGTAGAACAAGAAAAATAACTAGAATAAGATGAAAGAGAACCCTTGCAAGATAAAGACAACTAGAAGTAGATAAAATACAACTATAAGAAGATGAAAGAAAATGAGAAAAAGATAAACAACCAGTACAACATGAAAGACAACCTGTAGAAGACAACTTAAAGAAGATGAATTACAACAAGAAAAAGATAAAATACAGTACAAGATGAAGGAAATCAAGTACAAGATGAAAAACATCAAGTACAAGATAAAAGACAACTAGAGAAAGATGAAAGCCAACCGGTAGAAAATGAAAGACAACAAGTCCATGAAAAAAGACAACTAGTAGAATGTGAAAGACAATTAGAAGAATATGAAAGACAACCAGTAGAAAATAAAATACAACCAGTAGAACATGAAAGACAACAAGTCCAAGATGAAAGACAACTAGAAGAAGATGACAACCAGTACAAAGTGAAATATAACTAGTACAAGATGAAAGACAACATGTAGAATGTGAAAAACAACTAGAAGAAGATGAAAGAAAATTAGAAGAAGATGAAAGACAACTAGAAAAATATGAAATACAACTAGAAGAAGATGAAATACCAGTAGAACAAGAAAAACAACTTGAAAAAGATAAAAGAGAACCAGTAAAAAATTAAAAAAAAACGACCACAAGAAGAAGATGAAAGAAAACTAGAAAAAGATGAAAGAGAACTAGTACAACATGAAAGACACTAATACATGATGAAAGGCAACCTAAAGAAGATAAAATACAACAAGAAGAAGATGAAATACAACTAATAGAACATTAAAGACAACTAGTACAAGATGAAAAATAACATATAGAAAATGAAATACAACTAGAGGAAGATGAATGCCAACCAGTAGAAAAAGAAAGCAACTAGTAGAATATGAAATACAACTAGAAGAATATCAAAGACAACAAGTAGAAGATGGAAGACAACTAGGAGTATATGAAATACAACCAGTAGTAAATGAAAGGCAACCAGTGGAAATGAAAGGCAACCAGTAGAACATGAAAGACAACCAGAATCAAAGACAACAAGTATAAGATGAAAGACAACTAGAAGAAGATTAAAGACAACCAGTAAAAAATGAATGACACCTTATATAAGATGAAAGACAGCTAGCATAATATGAAAAACAACTAGAAAAAGATGAAACAAAACTAGAAGAACATGAAAATCAACCAGTAGAAGATGAAAGATAACTAGAAGAAGATGAAATACAACTAGTAGTAAATGAAAAACAACAACATGAAAGACAACCAGTACGACAACCTGAAGAAGATGAATTACAACAAGAAAAAGATAAAATATAACCAGTACAAGATGAAGGACATCAAGTACAAGATGAAAAACATCAAGTATAAGATAAAAGACAATTAGAGGAAGATGAAAGCCAACCGGTAGAAAAAGAAAGACAACTAGTAGAATGTGAAAGACAACTAGAAAAATATGAAAGACAACTAGTAGAACATCAGAGACAACCAGTCCAAGATGAAAGGCAACTAGAAGAAGATGAAAGACAACCAGTACAAAGTGAAATACAACTAGAACATGTAGAATGAAACAACTAGAAGAAGATGAAAGAAAATTATAAGAAGATGAAAGACAGCCACTAGAAGATGAAAAACA
The DNA here is from genome assembly GCA_025461125.1 of Carex kokanica. NCBI lineage: Eukaryota > Viridiplantae > Streptophyta > Magnoliopsida > Poales > Cyperaceae > Carex > Carex kokanica. The sequence goes on along the minus strand of JAJGRX010001283.1, from coordinate 830,950 downwards.
ACTAGAAAAATATGAAATACAACTAGAAAAAGATAAAATACAACCTGTAGTAGACGAAAGACAACTAGTAGAACATGAAAGATAACTAATAGAACATGAAAGACTAGTAGAAGGTGAAAGACAACTAGAAGAACATGGAAGACAACATGTACATGGTGAAAGACAACCAGTAGATTATGAAAGACAACTAGAAGTAGATGAAATACATAGAAAAAGATGAAAGACAACTTCAAAAAGGTGAAAGACAACCAGTACAACATGAAGTACAACCAGTAAAACAAGAAAAACAACAACAAAAAGATGAAAAAGAACCTGTATAAGATGAAAGGCAACTAGAAGAGGATGAAAGAACACTAGAAAAAGATGAAAGACAACCAGTATAAGATGAAAGACAACCAGTAGATAATGAAAGCCAACTATAAGGATATGAAATACAATGAGAAGAAGATAAAGTATGACCAATACAAAATGAAAGACGTACAAGATGAAAGATAATCAATAGAAGATGAAAGCCAACCAGATGAACTGGTAGACAACATGTACAATATGAAAAACAACCAGTACAAGATGAAAGAAAACTAGAAGAAGATGAAAGACAACTTCAAGAAGATGAAAGACATTCAGAACAACATGAAATACAACCAGTAGAACAAGAAACACAACTATAAGAAGATGAAAAATAACCGTTAGAACGTGAAAGACAACTAGTACAAGATGAAAGACAACAAGAAGAAGATGAAATACAACAAGAATAAGATGAAATACAACTAGTAGTACAATAAAGACAACCAGTAGAAAATGAAAGACAACTACAGGAAGACGAGAACCAACCGGTAGAAAAAGAAAGACAACTAAGTCCAAGATGAAAGACAACTAGTAGAATATGAAAGACAATTAGAAGAATATGATAAACAACCAGTAGAAGATGAAATACAACCAAGAGAATAAGAAATACAACCAGTAGCAGATGAAAGGCAACCAATAGAACATGAAAGACAACCATTAGTACATCAAAGACAACAAGTACAAGATTAAAAAACAACCAGAAGAAGATTAAAGACAACCAATAAAAAAATGAATGACAACTAGTACGAGATGAAAAACAACTAGTAGAATATGAAAATCAACTAGAAAAAAATGAAAGAAAACTAGAAGAAGATGAAAAACAACCAGTAGAAGATGAAAAACAACCAGTAGTAGATGAAACACAACATGTAGAACATGAAAGACAACCAGTACAAGATGAAAGACAACCAGTAGAACATGAAAGACAACCAATAGAACACGAAGGACAACTTGTACAAGATGAAAGACCTGTACAAGTTGAAAGAAAACTAGAAGAAGATGAAAGACATAAGAAAATTAAAGACAACTAGAAGAAAACGAAAGACAATCAGTAGTACATAAAAAACAACCAATAGAACATTAAAGACAACCTGTAGAACATGGAAGACAACCAATACAAGATGAAAGACAGCCAGTAGAATACGAAAGACAACCAGTACAAGATGAAAGACAACTAGAAGAAGATGAAAGACAACCTGTAGAAAAATATGAAAGAAAACTAAAAGAAGATGAAAGACAACCAATAAAAGATCAAAGACAACCTGTAGAACATGGAAGACAACCAGTACATGATGAAAGACAACTAGTTGAATACGAAAGACAACCAGTACAAGATGAAAGACAACTAGAAGAAGATGAAAGACAACTTGTAGAACAATATGTAAGAAAACTCAAAGAAGATGAAAGACAACCAGTAGAAGATGAAAAACAACTAGAAGAATATGAAATAAAAATAGAAGATGAAAGACAACGAGAAGAAGATGAAAGACAACTAAAAGAATATGAAATACAACTACAAGAAGATGAAAGACAACGAGAAGAAGATGAAAGACAACTAGAAGAATATGAAATATAACGAGAAGAAGATGAAAGACAACTAGTAGAATATGAAAAACAACTAGAAGAACATGAAATACAACTGGTTGAACTTGAAAGACAACTAGTAGAACTTGGAATACAACTACAAGAAGATGAAAGGCAACTAGTAGAACTTGAAAGACAACTAGTAGAACAAGAAAAACAACTAGAAGAAGAAAAATACAGCCAGTAGAACAAGAAAGACAATCAGTACAAGATGATAAACAACCAGTATAAGACAAAAGATAACTAGAACATAAAAGTCAACTTGTAGAACAAGAAAAATAACTAGAAGAAGATGAAAAAGAACCAGTAGAACATGAAAGATATCCAATACAAGATGAAAGACAACCAGAAGAAGATGAAATACAACTAAAAGAAGATGAAAAATACAACCAGTAGAACATGAAAGACAACCAGTTCAAGATGAAAAACGACTAGTACAAGACGAAAGACTACTAGAAGAAGATGAAAAACAACTAGAAGAAGATGAAAGACAACAAGTACAAAATGAAAGACAACCAGTATAAGATGAAAGATAACCAATATAAGTTAATCGACAGCCAGTACAAGATGAAGGATAACTTAAAGAAGATAAATGACAACTAGAAGTAGATGAAAGAGAACTAGAAGAAGATGAATGACAACTAAGAGAAGAAGAAAGGCAGTAGAATATGAAATACAACTAGAAGAACATGAAATACAACTATTTGTAGATGAAAGACAACCAGTAAAACATAAAAGAGAACTATAGTACAAGATGAAAGACTAGTACAAGATGAAAAACAACCAGAAGAAGATTAAAGAAAACTCGAAGAAAATGAAAGACACAGTAGTAGATGAAAGAGATAAGAATATGCAATACAACTAGAATAAGTTGAAATACAACTAGTAGTAGACGAAAGACAACCAGTACAAGCTGAAAGACAACTAGAAGAATATGAAATACGACCAGTAGTAGATGAAAAACATCCTGTAGAACATGAAAGACATCGAGCACAAGTTGAATGACAACCAATACTTGATGAAAGATAACTAGAAAAAGATGAAATACAACTAACAGAAGATGAAACACAACTAATAGAACATGAACGACAACAATAAAACATGTAAGACAAAAAGTACAAGACGAAAGACAACTAAAAAAGTACAAGACGAAATACAACTAAAACAAGATGAAAGATACCAGTACAAGATGAAAGACAACTAGAAGAGTATTAAAGACAACTAGAAAAAAGATAAAATACAGTCAGTAGTAGATGAAAGACAATCAATAGAACATGAAAGACAACCTGTAGAACATGGAAGACAAGCAGTACAAGGTGTAGGACAAATAAAAGAAGATGAAAGACCACTAGAAGGAGATGAAAGAAAACAAGAAGAAGATTTAAAGGCAACAAGAAGAAGACAAAAAATAACGGTAGAACATGAAGGACAACCAGTAAAAGATGAAAGACAACCTGAAAAAGACAATACAACTAGAAAAAAAATGAAATAAAACCAGTAGAACATGAAAGACAACCCGTACAATTTGAAATACAACCAGTACAAGATGAAAGACAACCAGTACAAGACAAAAGATAACTAGAGGAAGTTGAAAGACAACTAGTAGAAAAAGAAAGACAATCAGTACAAGATGAAAAACAACTAGAAGAATATGAAAGACAACTGTACAAGATGAAAGACAACCAGTACAAGAGAAAAGACAATTAGAGGAAGATGAAACCAGTACAAGATTAAAAACAACTAGAAGAATATGAAAAACAATTAGGAGAGTATGAAATACAACCCGTACAAAATGAAAGACAACCAGTAGAACATGAAAGACAACTAGTAGAATATGAAATACAACTAGAAGAACATGAAATACAACTCTTAGTAGATGAAAGACATCTAATAAAACATAAAAGACAACCAGTAAAAGATGAAATACAACTCGTACAAGATGAAAAACAACCAGAAGAAGATTAAAGAAAACTAGAATAAGATGAAATACAACTAGTTGTTGACGAAAGACAACCAGTACAAGCTGAAAGACAACTAGAAGAATATGAAATATGACTAGTAGAACATGAAAGACAGCTAACATAAGTTGAAATACATCCAATACTAGATGAAAGACAACTAGAAGAAGATGAAATACAACTAGAAAAAGATCAAAAACTACCGGCAGAAGATGAAAAATAACTAATAGAATATGAACGACAACTAGAAGAAGATAAAATACAGTCAGTAGTAGATGAAAGACAATAAGTAGAACATGAAAGAAAACCTGCAGAACATACAACCTGCAGTACAAGGTGTTGGACAACTAAAAGAAGATGAAAAACAACTAGAAGGAGATGAAAGAAAACAAGAAGAAGACGAAATACAACGGTAGAACATTAAGGACAACCAGTACAAGATGAAAGACAAGACGAAGAAGACGAAATACAACTAGAAGAAGATGAAATAAAACTAGTAGAACATGAAAGACAACTAGTACAATATGAAATACAACCAGTACAAGATGAAAGACAACCAGTATAAGACAAAAGACAATTAGAGGAAGATGAAACACAACCGATAGAAAAAGAAATACAACAAGATAAAAGACAACCAGAAGAATTAGGAGAATATGAAATACAACATGTAGTAGATGAAATACAACAAGTAGAACATGAAAAACAACTAGAAGAAGATGAAATACAACCAGTAGTAGATGAAAGACAATCAGTAGAACATGAAAGAAAACCTGCAGAACATGGAAGACAACCTGTAGTACAAGGTGTAGGACAACTAAAAGAAGATGAAAAACAACTAGAAAGAGATGAAAGAAAACAAGAAGAAGACGAAATACAACGGTAGAACATGAAGGACAACCAGTCTTGTAAGACAAGACGAAGAAGACGAAATACAACTAGAAGAAGATGAAATACAACAAGTAGAACATGTAAGACAACCAGTACAATATGAAATACAACCAATACAAGATGAAAGACAACCAGTAAAAGACAAAAGACAACTAGAGGAAGGTGAAACACTACCGATAGAAAAAGAAAGACAACAAGATGAAAGACAACTAGAAGAATTAGGAGAATATGAAATACAACCAATAGTAGATGAAATACAACAAGTAGAACATGAAAAACAACTAAAAGAAGATGAAATAGAACCAGTAGAACATGAAAGACAACTAGTACAAGATGAAAGACAACCAGTACAAGACGAATGACAACTAAAACAACTAGTACAAGATGAAAGACAACCAGTGCAAGATGAAAGACAATCAGAAAAGATTAAATACAACTAGAAGAAGATGAAAAATACAACCAGTAGAACATGAAAGACAACCAATACAAAATGAAAGACAACAAGTACAAGATGAAAATCAACTAGAAGAAGATGAAAAACAACTAGAAGAAGATGAAAAATAACTAGAAGAAGATGAAAGACAACAAGTACAACCAGTACAAGATGAAAGACAAATCAAAGAAGATGAAAGACAACTAGAAGTAAATGGAAGAAAACTAGAAGAAGATGAATGACAACCAAGAGAAGATGAAAGACAACTAGTAGAATATGAAATACAACTAGAACATGAAATACAACTATTAGTGGATGAAAGACAAACAATAAAACGTAAAAACAACCAGAAGAAGATTAAAGAAAACTAGAAGAAGGTGAAAAACATTAGTAGAAAATGTGAAAGACATATAAGAATATGAAATACAACTAGAATAAGATGAAATACAACTAGTAGTAGACGAAAGACAACCAGTACAAGCTGAAAGACAACTAGAAGAATATGAAATACGACCAGTAGTAGATGAAAGACATATTTGTAGAACATGAAAGACAGCCAGCACAAGTTGAATGACATCCTATAATAGGTGAAAGACAACTAGAAGAAGATGAAATACAACTAGAAAAAGATGAAAGACAACCAACAAAAGATGAAACACAACTAATAGAACATGAACAACAACCATTAAAGCATGTAAGACAACCAATACAAGATGAAAGACAACTAATACAAGAAGATGAAATATAACCAGTACTAGATGAAAGACAACTAGAAGAGTATAAAATACAACTAGAAGAAGATAAAATGCAGTCAGTATTAAATGAAAGGCAATCAGTAGAACATGAAAGACAACCTGTATAACATGGAAGACAAGCAGTACAAGGTGTAGGACAACTAAAAGAACATGAAAAACAACTAGAAAGAGATGAAAGAAAACAAGAAGACGATTAAAGACAACTAGAAGAAGTCGAAATACAATGGTAGAACATGAAAGATAACCAGTACAAAATGAAAAACAACACAAAGAAGACAAAATACAACTAGAAGAAGATGAAAAAAAACTAGTAGAACATGAAAAATAACCAGTACTGTTATATTCCGTATTTCTAAATACAATTAATCTACCTAATAATTAGAATTTACGACTAATTAAAAGTTTAGTTAAGACAAATAAAGAATTTTCAAATTTTAAAATAATTATCAGAATATATATAAGATAGATTATCTAATTTTAATCAACTAACAATTAACAAGTTAATTAAAACAATTAAAGGAACAAGGATCCATGATAAGTATTAATGACTTAAATTTCAAATTTGTATTCTTGCTTGCTACACCGTTGGCCACACCAGATCGGACTTGAAACTTGAGAATTGTTTTGAAATTATTTTTCGGATCCGGACCCCTTACCCTATATTCACCTCTCTCTCTCTCTCTGGTGACAGACCCCCCCACTCCCTTTCTCTCTTTCACTTTCCCTCCGCTCTTTCTCTCTTTTTCTCCCCTGTTTCTCTCTCTGTCTCCGGACCCTACTCCCTCCCACCCTCCGTCTTTCTCTCTCTCCCGCCTTTTTACCACTGGTGACATTTGGACTTTTCCTTGGCTATTGGGTTGTTGCGATTTTGTGATTTGTTTCTGTGGGTGTGATTTGTGCCGAGAACCAGGTTGTTTGGTTGTGCTTGGGCTTACGGTGCGGTGCTAGCTAGTGTACTTGGCATAGTGTGGTGTTGAACATGTGGCTTTTTCATTTGACGGTCGGAGGCGAGGCACCTTTCCTCGAAACCGATCGAGCAACACGGACCGTGTGGTTTGCTCTTCACTCGGTAATTTTGACCCTTTTTGCTTGGATTTTTGCCTTGTGGCTTGTGGCTGTTGCCTTCGTGCCTTCTTGCTTGACCTGTGGCCTTGCGCCTTGTTTCTATTTGGTGGCTGTGCCTTTGACCTGCGGCCTTGAGCCTTTTTCTTTATTTTGAAGGCCTTCGTGCCTTGTGGGTTTGCGATGGGTATGGCTGTGCTGGTTTGTTGATTTGTGTGCTTTGTTGGGGCTGTTTTGCTGGTTCCTGTGTGCTGACCCGATTGTGTCTTGTTCTTGTGCTGGTCCGATTGCGCCTATTCTCTTGTTTTGCAGTGCTGTGATGTGGAGCCGATTTTGTTACCTTGCTGCTGTGTTGGTTGTAATGCTTTGTACCATTAGGCACAGCCAAGTGAGGCTACTGGTATTACTGGTTTGATTTGTGTTTTTATCGGCCTTGAACTAACAGGGACCCGAACGTAAATAAATTAAAATTAAGGGGGCTGTGAGTAATTATTTAGGCCTTGGATGATGTTTGGAAATTATGAGGGCCTATGTGCAAAATAGTGAAATCTGAATTTTATTTGTGCTGTGGCTGTTGGAAATTTAAAAGGAGCTTAAATTTTTATTTTTGGTTTGGGCTTAGCTTTTAATTAAATTAGGGTTTGGGCCTCTTGTGAATTTGGGCTTAGTGCTTAAATTTGGAAGGGAGGCTTAGGCCATGGTTTCTTTGTAGGCTTGGCCGAAATTGAATGAAAGAAATAAAAAGAGGATTTAAAAGTGGGCTTTTGCAATGAAATAAGTGAAATAAAATTGGATAAATTACTTCGGGTCTCGAGCCTCCATTTGGTTTGGCTCGATCCGAAGTTTTCACTTAAAGCTCAGGAGATGATTAGATTAGTCTTGTATTGATGACTCATGACATACTATGAGCAGATACTAGATTATCCGGCAGGACACGATATGATCCCGAAACACACCAAAATTAAAAGTCCCAACAATAGTTAGTTAGGATTAGCACATTTAAATTAGATTTAATTTAGTTAAGTAATTACCTTATTTATTTTATTTAGTAATAAAATTAGCAAAAGATATTATAAGTATTTAAAGAATTTACAAGAGGTATAAAATATATTGTATTAGTAATTTTCGTATCATTTCGATTATTTAAAAATTGGTTAGTGACGTATTTTATTTATATACGTACTTAGGAATAAATTAAGTTGAACCATTAAAGAAATTAAGTAAAATAAGTACTTTTACAATTTCGAACACCTAAACGTGATTAATTATCGCAATATTAACTTAACAATTTAATTACGTGTTTTACTCTTATATAGTGAATAGGATTTCTTTTAAAATACTTAGGGAAATTTAATTAACACAATTTATCTTCAAATTAAAAGTTTATAAATAATAAAACAAGGGTAGCAGGGGTTACGATAATTAGTTCGATTCTCATTAGTTTACGTTACGAATTTCAGATCATCAGACCTATTCCGATCCTGATCCGTGGACCGACCCTGCTGACGGTTATACCGGAGCATACGCGGAGCACGCGGAGTACGGAGGTGATTAGTGCGCACGTCTTCAGCTAGCCTTATAGGTGTGGGATATCTGAATTACTTTTTCGTGGCGTACTCTCACCAGTCAACCACTTGACCTGTCATTTGCACTTAAATTTATTTAGATGCATTAGAGCATGTTTAAATTTCCAAATTGTAATTAGTAATTGCATAAGCCCTTCTAAATGAAAATTTATCGCTTATTAGGAGTAGAGTAATTTAATTGTAGATTGTAGATTATATAAATAGTTAGGGTTATTATTTGTCCTCTTCTCGTAGAGGACAATAGTACTTTTATAAAGCGAGCATATGCATTGGTGAATGTGAGAAAGAAGACCGAATATCTGCATTCCGTCTCGTAGGATGGGGTGCGAGGCGGCTCGTTGGGCATTGGGCCAGGGAATCACTTGATTCCTTTGGAGGTCTTATTAGAGAAATATTATATGTATTCATTTGGAACTATATACTATTTTCTGATTCATTTTACCATTATGTGCGGGCCGGACTTGAGCCTAGAGGCACGGAAACGATTCGAGCTTGGTCTCCCCTACATTAGGAGCTACATGCCTAGTACGGCTTCTGCGGTTGCGGTGGCAGATTTATTTTTATTGCACGGGGCCGGACATGAGCCCTTCCCATTGGTCTGGCCAGGCGGTGGAGTTCCGTCTCTGCTCATAAGGAAACAGATTAACTGATTTTACGCATTGCATTGTATGATTTCTCCTATTGGATATGTTTAGATGATGAATCGTTTTAGAGTAAGGAAAACACACGGATTGAGATATATTCATCGGCGAATGGGCTTATACTCTTGTGAGTCAATGCTCGATGTCACTAGGCATCGTGTATCATTGGCTGCCCACAGTCTTTGAACTAATATCTTATGGGACTTCTGGTCCGATTGGCACAACACAGGGTGTTAAATTTATCCGTATTATTATTTATATTAGACTTTGTACACACAGTACCTCAGTATTGGACTCCGATTTGTATACTATATTCTATCCTCCTTATATTTTTATTTGAGAAATTTTGCATGTTGTCATGATAGGATAATAGCATTCATCTCATATATTATATGTATTTTCTTTTGTAGATATTATGGTAGGTTATTTAAATATATAATAAAGCATGTGCATTTAAAAGTAGTATGAAGTACCCATTTTTACGTAGGTTACCATTAAATGTGCACTAAGAGGATCCCTGAAAGGGTAATTCTGGGTCACATACTAGGCGATTAGTCGCTCACCCCACACGTTTTCGTGGGTTTTAGGTATAGAGACTGGCGTATCGCAGCTTGGGACGCCAGGAGCTGTCCTCGAGGACCATGTCGTTTGATGTTCGATTATAGGACCCTTTTGATTAGGATTAGGAGTCCGATGATTTTTGTCTATACATCGATCTCGTTAGATTATGTATCCCTTTCATTAGCTTATGTTATTTTATGGTGTGGATTGTATGGACGCTATATGTGTATGTTTATTTATAGATTTATGACTGATGTTTGTTTACTTTATATTGCTTCTGCTGCTTTTATTTGATTTTGGTATTTGATTAGCCTTGCGTGTTTAATGATTAATAAACACGAGGCGAGGACTGATCACACCTTAATCCGGAATTCCCAGTTTGGGGTGTGACAAGTACAATATGAAATACAACCAGTACAAGATGAAAGACAACCAGTACAAGACAAAAAACAACTAGAGGAAGATGAAAGACAACCGGTAGAAAAAGAAAGACAACCAGCACTAGATGAAAGACAACTAGAAGAATATGAATGACAATTCAGAGAATATGAAATACGACGAGTAGTTGATGAAAGATAAGCAGTAGAACATGAAAGACAACTAATACAAGATGAAAAACAAAATGTAAAAGACGAAATACAACAAGAGGAAGATTAAAAACAACAGGTAGAAAAAGAAAGACAACCAGTAGAAAATTAAAGACAACCTGTAGAACATGGATGACAACCAGTATAATGGATGACAACCAGTATAAGATGAAAGACAACCAGTACAAGATGAATGACAACTAGAAGAAGATGAAATACAACCAGTAGAATATTAAAGACAACTGTTGCACCAAAAGTTAATGCACAAAGTTTCAGTACAGTAAACTGTACCTTTTAAACCTTAAATACACTCTTGGTTCAGACTGCAAGTGCACAGTCCTATCGTATAGTATATTGTCGGGTATCGATCACAGGGACGGTTTGACAATTACCGGACTTTACTTAAACTACAGAGATTCTAGAAGTCTGCAAAGGTTGTTTTGGGGTATTACGTGTCCTTAACAGTTCAGTAACAGAATTCAAATCAGTAAAATAAACTTTGATTTGGGTTTAATATAATTAAAAAGAAGGGTTCCTAGGGTTTCTGATTTCATCTCAGCTCAGCCTCAAGGTGCCTGGTCCGTGCACTTTCATCATAGGCCGTGTGTAATGTACACGGGCCGTGTACTCTCATACACGGTCCGTGTGGCCCTCGAGTTGATACAGCAGCTACTGGTTTCTGTGTTGTTTCCTGTGCAGGGTTCTATTGGCCGAACCAAAGTACCTGGACCTCAACTCTCGCATGTTGGCTTAATTACTTGGTACGAGATTCAATTTCTTCCCTCTTAGGGTTCTCAAAACTCAACTTTTGCTTGTTGGCTTAATTATCCTAAGTTACTTGTTGGTTTACTAAAGATATCCTCGATCTCTCGATACGAGGAAAAGTTCACCTCTCGGTTACTACTTGGTTTCACCTCTCGGTTCACAAACCTATCTCAAATACTTAGTTTGGTCGAGTGAATATCAAAGTTATACAATTTCCATCTAGATGAGGCCTTCCATCTAACGGATCAACAATTCAATTCAAACAATTTCAACTAAGCAATAAAATACTACACAATCAAGCAAGCACAAGATTCAACACAAATTCCAAATAACTAGCAAATAAAACTAAGCATTTGACTACATCATAACCCTAGAAACAGAAAAGTCTACTCAAACATAGTCAAAAAGCAAAATAAACAAGTAGCAATAAGAAAGTTCATGACAAAACTCGAAGAGAGATGAAGATTCGTCTCAAAACTTGCGTTTTTCTCCTCTCTTCTTCTTCTCCAAGCTAAGTTTTTCTCCCAAGAGCCAGCCGTCCCCTTTAGGTCTGCAATCTCCTCCTTTTAATGCCCAAAATCGCGTCTTAAAGCCTTTCCTTTTCGACCTCCCCAGCTGGCATCTGTTTCCATCGCCAGTCTGGATTTCCAGATTTTCTGTGTACGGTTCGCACACAAATGTGTACGGACCGTATGCCTGCGTTAGCCTCTTGCGTGAAACTCTCTGTGTGGTTGGGCAGTTAAGGTACGGTCCGCACACAAATGTGTACGGACCGTGTGCCTGTGTCTTTGGCTCAGATTGTAGATCTTCTCGCAAGCTTTTCGAAAAGTGGTCATACACCCAAAACGGAGTTACGAGTCAAAATCTATGACTGTTTTAATTTCAGGTGCTGAAATTTCAGCATCATATACAAGTCGTGTGGATGGTGTTCGGTCGTGTCTGTGGTCGGGTAAAGGGTTGTACAGTCCACATCAGAAGGTACACGGACCGTATATAAACCTTTGAATTGTTGGGTTTTGAGGCTACCCAAAGCCATTAGGCTTAAGCTGCGGAAAGACCGTAAAACAAAATTTTTACTTCTAACTTAAGCCAAAAAGGATTAAAGTGGTATGTCGGATAATCTACCGAGAGTTACATACCTGTTCAATCCTTTTCTTAGATTAAAATCCGTAAGTAAAACTTTACTCATTCAGATCATAGATTAAGTAGTATGTCGGATAATAACCGAGAGTTACATACCAGATTAATCCTGTATAGACCCAAAGTAGTAAAACCGTATTTACTTGTATTTTAATCAGTTTATAGATCTACTCCTTTGATTGATTTCTAAAAGATTAAATCTATTTAACAATTTAAATAGATTAATATAACATTTCTTTACCTTGCTTCCAAATTCAAATTGGAATGCAGTCTGACCCGGCTGTCTGACTCGGTTAAGCAAGCACCAAAAATATAGTGCCTCTATCGGTTATCCACCAGGAACTAATCGAGAGAGCGGTTTATTTCTTTTACCAGAAATACCGTAAACCGCGAAATCTGACAAAAACACTATTCACGAGAAAAAGCAAATAATAATTACGACTCTCGTAAAATATTATTTCTAAAACTCGTAAACTCTGATTAGAACGAATCTGAGGAAAGAGAGAATTATCGTTCGATCTGATCGAATCGGTATTCAGGAATTGAATGATTTCTCTCTAACCTTGATCACCTATTTATATACTTTGAAATGTATATAAAATACATTTTTATCCCTATATGTCGGCTAAAACCAACGGCCAAAATCAATTTGGCAAAATTATTACCATTTTGCCATTGGCCCATTAATATTTGATTAATTTTGGGCTTTGATTTGGGCTTTTGATTTGGGCCTTTAATTTTTAATTAGTGATTTATTCTTAATGGGTTTCAAGCCCAAAATATAAATCCAATAATTAAATATTCTAAGTCCAAATCAAATACATATTTTCTCGATCGTTCGTTCGGTAACTTTTATGCAACGTGTCAAACACGTTCATAAATTAACCAATGTTTCTGCTTGTCATTTAAATGACATTTATAATTTAATTATATCATATATAATTAATTTTATCCATCTTATTATTAATTATAATCATTATAATTAATCAACAAGATTCTCCGACTAGTTCCTATATGGTGTGACCCAATAGGATCTGTGTTATGTTGACAAATAGAATTAAAACTATTTTAACCTCTATTTATCATAGGTGGCACCTGGCAAGTACATTATGACACCAATTACATAGATGATGCTGTACCGTACAATATCATGATCCAGTAAACGATTTATTTCGTGTTAATTCTTTTGTCTCATAGCTATCAGATTAGTTTCAAGGTAGGTGTGTGTCATCCTTGCAAACTTAATCTTTTCTTGATCCTGAATAGATTATCAAATATGTTTACTCTTGTAATCATACTGGATCCAGATAATCATATTCTATCAAGGGGCCCAGTGATGCTATAGCTCGTATTGAGATACGAGGGACAATAGTACTTTTGATAAACCATCTTTTCCTCCGCATAAGCTATGTATACCGAAGAACTATCATTATAGCTACTTTTTACGGATATCGTTAGATAGCAATCACACATATACATTTCTTATGTAAGAAAAATGAATATCTCATACTTTAGAACTTAATACTAAAATGAAAACATTAATGACACAAACACAATTCCATTTAATGTTTCATTTGGGGTCTGTCAAATATCATGTTCTCTAACATGTATCTGTGTGATTAAAATGACAACTCTTTGTCTATGGTTTGTAAAACTTAACCATCATTTAATCCACACACTAACATTATCGCGGTAATTAGTGTTCCTGATAATTACCTTGGTTAGAGACTTTTAAGAGTGTTATCATCTATATTATGAAGTTTCACAATTCCAGTCATGAACTCGAAATGATTCATAAATTCAATAATACTCAAGGTAACAAAATGATTAAACATTCAATTCATGAACAAAGCTTTATATAACAAATTTATCGTATTATTGACTTCTAGATTATTACAAACTAACATAAATTCCATATTCTTCCTCGGTTTCACCCATTTTCTGCAAAGTAAGAACAAATGCGCAGCAGTACCACATTCTATAGATATTCAATGAAATAAAACACGATTTGACAGTTTTAGGCACATGTTTTGGTACAAAATTTGGTCGGAATATAGATAAGAAAGCGAGATATCAACAACCGGTACAAGATGAAAGACTAGAAGAAGATGAAATACAACAATAAGTAGTAGAAAGACAACTAGAAGAAGATGAAATACAACAAGTAGAATTTGAAAGACAATTAGTAGAACAAGAAAAACAACTAGAAGAAGATGAAATACAGCAGTAGAACATGAAAGACAACTAGTACAAGACGAAAGACAATTAGAACATGAAAGACAACTTGTAGAACAAGAAAAACAACTGGAAGAAGATGAGAAACAACCAGTAAAACATAAAAGACATACAAGATGAAATACAACTAGAAGAAGATGAAAAATACAACCAGTGAAACATGAAAGACAACCAGTATAAGACGAAAGACAACTAGAAGAAGATGAAAAATAACTAGAAGAAGATGAAAGACAACAAGTACAAGATGAAATACAACTAGAAGAATATAAATGACAACTAGAAGAATATGAAAGACAACCAGTAAAAGATGAAAGACAAACAGTACAAGTTGATAGATAACCAGTACAAGATGAAAGACAACTTAAAGAAGATGAAAAATAACTAGAAGTAGATGAAAGAAAACTAGAAGAAGATGAATGAATATCACGAGAAGATGAAAGACAACTAGTAGAATATGAAATACATCTAGAAGAACATGAAATACAACTATTAGTAAATGAAAGACAACCAGTAAAATGTGAAAGACAACCAGTACAAAATAAAAGACAACTAGTACAACATGAAAGACAATTAGTACAAGATGAAAAATAACTAGAAGAGGATTGAAGACAATCAGTAGAAGATGAAAAACTATTATAAGAATATGAAATACAACTATAATAAGAATAAATACCAGTAGTAGACGAAAGACAACCAGTACAAGATGAAAGACAGTTAGAAGAATATGAAATATGACTAGTAATAGATGAAAGACAGCCAGCAGAAGTTGAAATACATCTAATACTAGATTAAAGACAATTAGAAGAAGATGAAATACAACTAGTAAAAGATGAAAGACAATCAGCAGAAGATGAAACACAACTAATAGAACATAAAAGACAACCAGTACAAGATGAAAGACAACCAGTACAAGATGAAAGACATCTAGAAGAAGATGAAAGATATACAATATAAGATGAAAGATAACTAGAAGAGTATGAAAGAGCCTTAAAATTTAAGGGCTTAAAATCCTTTTCATAGAGCTTAGCTAATCACACACTCTTTTGTGAATTATTTCCAATTAAGTTCATTGAAATTTAAGGGTCTTTCCTCGGTAATATAAATTTGGATTTTTTTAGAACAATGCATCATGTAATCATGTTTAAGCATGGGGTTCTTCATTGATCTTTATATTTATATATTAATTTGCTCTTTGCAAAGCAGCAGATGGTGCTTTAGAACATTTGAATACCAAATAACAAGCCACACTATCTAAATTGTCCTCCTGACATTGTGTCTTGTAGTATGTATCTGAATTTGCAGCTATTTCTCTTTTTTATTGGTTATTCATTATATATATTTTTTTATTATGAGCAGCTCTTGCTATAGGCAATAAAATTAGTTAGAGGAAAAAAAAATCAAAGAAAGGATATGAGGAAACTGACTCAAGTGATACACTGATGGAAATTGTTTTCCGATGATGTCCTCTTTTATACAACAAAATGACACAATAGTACAATACAAATCATTTTTACTTTTTATTAAAATAAAAAACCCGTTTGAATTGTAAAAGAGGAAAAAAAGAGAACAAGAAGAAATTGCTCTTCCTCACAAACAAATACGTTCAATTAATTAACCACACAATCACTAAAGGACCTATCTGCAAAGCTCCTTCAGTTTTATTCTTTATGACCTTAACAATACCAAAACAAACACTGATAATATATAAGAAGCATCTAGTTGTAAGCATCAGGATTGGCGAGGAGGTATGCCTCACAACCCTTGACAACTTCGGTGAAAGTCGCCTTTGCCTTCTCGGCCTCCTCTTCAGTGTTCACTCCAGGCAGCGGCACATAGGTGGCGGTCACTTTCACCACACTGCCTCCGGCCTTAGGCTCGACCTTGATTTGGGTCGAAGCAGATTGAAGAACGACACCGAGCCCACCGCCCTCGATTAGGGTAGTCTTGGCCTCTAAGTTCTCAAGGTCTATGAAGTCAAGGCGCTCCTTTACAAGGCTGAAAGGGGCACCTACACATGTTTGTAGATGACAATTTTATTACTCAAAGGAAATTAACGTGTTAGTTTACAAAAAATAGATTGACATTGGTATTAAGTTTTAATAGTGCTGCAGTATTTCTTTCTTATAAATTTTAAAATTAAATTGTGACTGTTCTGGTACATTTGTGACCAGAATGTAATTAACAAAGCTGCAAATAATTTGTGTTCAAGTTTTAGCAGCTTAGACAGTCACTAAGTGTATAGTCAGGGCAAGAAGAACGGTTATTACCAACGCCAAAGTTGAATTGCCTAACACTGCCAACGCTGCCCTCACCCTCCAAAATAGCAGCGCTAACAATTTTTTCCGGGGCAATCTTGGGAGCCAGGTTGTGCCAGTCGATGCCGGCCGCCTTGAAGAGGCGTGGGGCCGGAGCTGCAGAAGCAATCTCGAATGTAAAGCTCATGATTTCTTTGGTGGAAAAAAGTAATTTAGATTTACTGATGAGTTGTCTTGTATGTAGGTTGTGGTGATTGAAGTGTGGTGAAGATTTAGTTAAGACTCCCAGGGGTTTATATAGATAAGTACCAGGAGTTGGTGAGACAGCGTACCAGTGGGGAATTTTAAATAGGGAGGCAGTGGCGTTTTATTTTTGATATTTTCAAAAATAAAGGATTGAGCCGAGGGACATGAATTCAGACTGTTGAACTTCTAGAAATGGTTACCTATTAATATTTTCTCTATCTGAAAATGAAAGTAATTATAGGTTTCGGCACTAGTGTACAAACTTGCACACCTTAATTAATTCCCTTCTTGCTAGTCATGCTTGTGTGATAAATACAAAATTGACCGGTTGTATTAAATGAAATATTATCTTTATATTAATGGTTTAAAACTTTGTTACCTTTTAATTAACAATTATAAAAGTATCCAAAATTAGTTAGCGTAAGATCAAAATAATCGAAGAAATAGTCCAGAATTACTTTATTACCTTTTTATTTAATGATATAGTCATTTTGTTTTTCGAAGAAAAAAGAGATACATTCATAAGCGTAACATCAAGATAATCGAAGAAAAGAATCTTATTTCTTTAATAATTTTCGAAGGAGATCCTTTGTTACGAATTGGTTACTCAAATTTAATTTGTTTTCCAGTAGCCACTGAATTTTATATTTGTCCCGATTCTCACTTTTTTCTATCTAAAAAGTTAACATAATCTGACAAACCCAATATTCTAACATTTACTCTTCATTTCCCCTCTCTCCAGTTTCTCCTCTTTTTTTAAAATGTTGGCACTGGTTTAAACTGTAAACATTGATAATGGGTTCGGTCCATCAGAATATTGAGTACAAATGAAGTATTAAAATTAATTTGAATCAATATCATCTCCTTTTTTTTTTTTTAGGGTCAGTTGGCAATTGCCGGACTGACATGTGTATTAATAATAGAAAAAAATTCTTTACAATCTATGCACTGTACATTTCATTGTATATCTAAACAAAAAATAATTACATACTTAAAATAAATTAAATTCAAATGTCGCTATAACTCTTCAGTTTTGCTCCAAACAGTGCCGAAGCTACTCCTGCCTATATCAGCAGTTCTGATATCCTCTACAATGTACTGCACTGGGATCAATGCCGTCTCCTTATGTATCAAATTAATTTTAATACTTCAAGTTACTTCTTTTGTACACAATATTGAGAAGAATATTAACCCAAAGTTATTAGAGTTTCTTCTTCTCACATTGTATTAGATATAAAAAAGGTTTTACAATCTGTCCCTTTATGTACTGGTACACAAACCAGTAAATAGTAAATACCTGGATTTACATTACATTGAATTAATTAAAAAGTTCAAATTGAGAACAGTGAGAAGATGTAGTCTAATTTATATGATCTAAAATTAGATCTAAATCATTGTGTATATAATATTGAATTTCCAGTTTTCTAACAATGAACAAAAGAGCGCCGCCATTTGCCAAAAAAAGAGCAAAAAGAGTTGATGGAAGAAAGGGAGAAAAAAGATAAGGTAGCGAAAAGAGTCCA
Organism: Carex kokanica; assembly: GCA_025461125.1. Classification (NCBI taxonomy): domain Eukaryota; kingdom Viridiplantae; phylum Streptophyta; class Magnoliopsida; order Poales; family Cyperaceae; genus Carex; species Carex kokanica. The sequence goes on along the minus strand of JAJGRX010001283.1, from coordinate 812,386 downwards.
CGCAGAAGTGAAGTATAAGAGAAGTAGAGTCATAAAGGAAAAATGAAGAGAAAGGGGTTGGTGGATGGAAATATTTCACGTCTCTAAATAACTTAATCAGTCTTAAATGATGAGTTGGAGTCCACGTCATATTCGGTTAACTTTTTGGATAAAAAAAGTGACAGAGTGACTCAATCGAAACAAATATAAAATTCAGTAATTAGTGGAAGACAAATCAAACTTGAGTGACCAATTCGTGACAAAGACAAAGTTTAGTGATCTCCGATGAAATTCATCCTAATTATTATTACAATGCATAATTTATAAATAATTTCTGATAATGACATTTACTACGATTGGGTTCAAAATTACATGAAAAATGCTTTCCGAGATTTATTCTGTTTGATACTACCAATTTTGTATTCAAAATTGAGGATATATATTGAATATACCTTGGATAATTCTTGAAAAGATTCTTGACTCATGATAAGTAAGAAGATACTTTTAAAATGTATTTCAATAAATAATAAGATTCGAGTATTTTTATATCCCTCACTTAACTAACAAATAGAACTCATCTGTTTGGAAAAAAAATACTCCTTCATTTAATGTTTGTATCTTCTTCTTTTTTTTTGGAAATGAATGTGGTAGAAGCTACTAGCTGGTTACTTCTTTCATTTAATTTCTTTATTTTCATACGAGCATAAAAATACAACCTCTAGTATACATAAAAGATGCACTTAACAAGAGTAAATAAAATATGGAAGCTGATATGAGTACCCACAATACCCGCACTGTACCCACACCTAAACTGCCATAACTGCTTGTGGGGACCGCAACTATTCCAAAACTGTAATTTTGTTTTACAAATTTAATAGTAACACTGTGAAGTATATAGTTCAAACAGGGCAAATATTTATACCTATACAATGAACTACACTTGATATATGAATTTTCCTAAAATAATTATACCCGCACTTTTTTTTGAAAAATTCTCATGTTGTACCCGCATTAGGGGACCACTCAAACGGCCTGTGGGGACCGCAACTGTTCCAAAACTGTAATTTTGTTTTGTTTTTTTAATTTTAATAGTAATACTGTGAAGTGTATAGCTCAAACAATGCAAGTATTTATACCTATACAATGAACTACACCTGATATATGAATTTTCCTACAATAACTGTACCCGCACCTTTTTTTCAATAATTCTCGTGTTGTACCCGCATTAGGGGACCACTCAAACGGCATGTGAGGACCGCAACTGTTCCAAAACTGTAATTTTGTTTTTTTTTTAATTTTAATAGTAACACTGTGAAGTATATAGCTCAAACAGGACAAGTATTTATACCTATACAATGAACTACATATGATATATGAATTTTCCTAAAATAACTGTACCCGCACCTTTTCTGAAAAATTCTCGTGTTGTACCCGTATTAGGGGACCACTCAAACGGCATGTGGGGACCGCAACTATTCCAAAACTGTAATTTTGTTTTACAAATTTTAATAGTAACACTGTGAAGTATATAGCTCAAAATAGGGCAAGTATTTATACCTATACAATGAACTACATATGATATATGAATTTTCCTAAAATAACAGTGCGAGTACTGTAGCGCGTACAGTGCGCGTAATGCGGGTACTGTAGCACGTACAGTGCGGGTACTGTAGCGTGGGTACTGAAATAATTATTCATAAAATATTTCTATCTAATTTTGTTTCTTTTCTACTCTGTTTTGAACGTGGACTCAATTTATAATTGAAGGATGCTTTCATTCACATCTAACAGTAATATATTATTTTGTCACTAATTATTAATTTGACAAGTCATACAACTTAATCTATTTGATTAATGCCAATTAACATTGCCCCCAATTCTTATTGATGACCTAGGCGTGCGCAGAGAAAGGGAACTAGTTAAGGCATCGATTTTGCATTCTAATTCTGGATATTTTTATAATTGCTAATTAAAAGGTAATAAAGTTGCAAACCTTTAATGTAAAAAATTATTTCATTTAATCCAACCGGTCAATTTTGTATTTATCACATAAGTAGGACGAGCAAGAAGTGAATTAATTAAGGTGTGCAATTTTGTACACTAGTAACAAAAAATATAATTACTTTCATATTCAAACAGTGAAAATACTAATAGGTAACAGTTTCTATAAGTTCAACAGTCTGAATTCATATCCCTCAATCCTTCTTTAATTTTGAAAAAAAAAAAAAAAAATGCCACTGCACTGATCTATATAAACCCCTTGGAGTCCCACTAAATCTTCAATACACTTCAATCACCACAACCCACATACAAGAAAACTCATCAGTAAATCTAAATTACTTTTTTCCACCTAAGAAATCATGAGCTTTACATTCGAGGTTGCATCTGCAGCTCCGGCCCCACGCCTCTTCAAGGCGGCCGGCGTCGACTGGCACAACCTGGGTCCCAAGCTTGCCCCAGAAAAAATTGTTAGCGCTGCTATTTTGGAGGGCGAGGGCAGCGTTGGCAGTGTTAGGCAATTCAACTTTGGCGCTGGTAATAACCGTTCTTCTTGCCTAACTATACTTAGTGACTAAGTTGTTAGAACTTTGAACACAAATTATTTGCAGCGTGGTTAGTTATATTCTGGTCACAAATGTACGAGAACAGTCACATTTATTTTTAAAATTTATAAGAATGAAGAAATACTGCAGCACTTTTCAAACTTAATTTAATACAAAAAGTCAAAATAATTATGCACATGAAATTCTATTTTTTTTATAAACTAACAGATTAATTATTCTTTGAGTTATAAAATTGTCTTCTGAAAACATTTGTAGGAGCCCCTTTTAGCCATATAAAGGAGCGCCTTGACTTCGTAGACCTTGAGAACTTAGAGGCCAAGACTACCCTAATCGAGGGCGGTGGGCTTGGTGTCGTTCTACAATCTGCTTCGACCCAAATCAAGGTCGAGCCTAAGGTCGGAGGTAGTGTGGTTAAAGTGACTGCCACCTGTGTGCCGCTGCCTGGAGTGAATGCTGAAGCGGAGGCTGAGAAGGCCAAGGCGACTTTCACCGAACTTATCAAGGGTTGCGAGGCGTACCTCCTCGCCAATCCTGATGCTTACAACTAAGATGCTTCTTATTATATATGATCAATGTTTGTTTTGGTATTGTTAAGGTCATAAAAAATAAAACTGAAGGAGCTTTGCAGATTGGTCCTTAGTGATTGTGTGGTTAATTAATTGAAGTTATTTGTTTGTGAGGAAGAGCAGTTTCTTGTACTTCTTTTTTTTTTCCTCATTTACAATTCAAACGAGTTTTTATTTTAATAAAAAAGGAAGAAAAAAAAAAGAATTTGTGTTGGATCACTTTGTTGCTTAATTGAGGAGATAATCGAAAAACAATTGGTATTGCCATCATTGTGTCACTCTAACTCAGGTCCTTATTAATCCTTTGATTTTTTGTCCTCGTTACTAATTTTCTTGTGTATAGCAATCTAGCAACAGAGCTGCTCATAATAAAAAAATAATAATAAATATAAAAAAAATAAAGAAGAGCAATAGCTGCAAATCCAGATCCAGACACCAAGACACAATGTCAGTAGGACATTCAAATGTTATAAAGCACCATCTGCTGCTTTGCAAAGAGCAAATTAATATATAAATATAAATATCTATGAAGGACCATGATCCATTGTTCTGACAAAATCCACATTTGAATTACTGAGGAAAGACCCTTAATTTTTAACGAACTTAATTGAAAATAGTTCACAAAAGAGTGTGAGATTAACTAGGCTCATTTCTTTTCTTAAAAAAAGAAAGAAATTAGCTAGGCTTTTTGAAAGAGATACTAAGCCTGCGAGCAAAAATGGATTGATGTGTAATTTTATTGTTTTCAATGGCGAAACCAAGAACATTAGTAAAAAGGAAAAGAGTATGGTTAATGAAGAAAGAGTAAGGCCTTGAGCTCATCAAATTTCTCTGGTTTGCAACTCAAAGTATGTGAGAAATAAAAGTGGCACAAATTACACATACTTGAAAATAGAATATGTATCACTTCGATATACTCCACAGTCCAACGTGTGGAAGAGACATACTGACTACTTGAAAAGAGTCTGTTTACCTGGGATGCTGTTTAAATTCAGAATATCTTGTATTTTTACTTAGCTTCTGTTTTAGTTTTTACCATATAGACATACTGACTACTTTTTTGTTGTATGATAGTGCTGACTTGTACTAATTCTGGTAACAGTATGGTATGATTAATATGGATATCATGTTGAATAATTTGGATTGACTATTTGGACTTTTAAAACACAAAAATAACTTATAAGCATATGGTGTTGAAGTACTTGTAGAAGCGAATTAGCTAATCTCATTTTTTATTGATATGCCAATAGATCATACCTATTTATAGAAAAGTTTGGGTCCTTTGTATATATAAAATTTGGGCTCTAATATTTTATTTATTTTTCATATATACAGATTACACACACACACACACACACACAGAGGAGGGATCAAATTACACCTTTTTTTAACACACTTTGACACCCAGGGGCGGAACCAAGGCAGGGGCCAGCCTAGGCCCTGGCCCCCCCCTTGGCCCCAGAAAACATACACAGGCTCTTTAATAAAAAAAAAAAAAATTAGTTGGAGATTACGATTGATTTCTGGTTCTTGGCCCCCCCTTACTGATTATTCCTGGTTCCTGAGCCCTTGGGCCCCCCCTATCGATCATTTCTGGTTCCGCCACTGTTGACACCTACCATTTTCAAAGTCCAAATAGTCGATCCAAACCGTTCAACATGATGGATATATTAAAATGTGCTTGGAGATCAAATTTTACATTTTTTTTTTGAATTTTTTACTATTTATTAAGATGGTTACAAAATCGTTGTTTTCAAACCATTGAAAAACAACAATTTTGTAACCATCTTAATAAATAGTAAAAAAATTCAAAAAAATGTAAAATTTGATCTCCAAGCACATTTTAATATGGTGATCATGTTGAACGGTTCGGATCAACTGTTTGGATTTTAAAATTGCAAAATTGACCTATAAAAAAAACGGTGTCAAGATGTGTCAAAAAAAGGTGTAATTGGATCCCTCCTCATATATATATACACACCCACACAAACTAACTTTTTTTTTTTAGCCCCTTGGATCTTGGGGCCCGGGGCGGTCGCCCTGGGTGCTCTGCACCAGGGCCGGCCCTAGTGGTGTGGCCGTGTGGGAGGGATGGTGGTTGAGGATTTAGTTTTTTTTTTTTTCTTTTCCACTTCTAGAGTCAGAAGAGAATTTCAAAAATATTAAATGGAATTTAGAAGATTTGGATTGTTTTTCAAATTTTTTTATGTACATGCATCGCTCATAAAATAGATAAATTTTAACAGTTTGAATTCGTCGTTTGAAGCTAATCCGATAGACTTTTAGAACTGTGCTCACCAACCCTTCTTAGTGAGTACATCACACTCTAACTTTGCTCGTATTGTATACTTTTGCATAAAAGTGAAAAAAAATAAAAAGTTAATTCACCCTAAGAGATTTTACTATCAGCATATTACATGACAGTCGACGAAACTATTGTCGTGCGTAGAAATAAAATGTTTTCTTAATACTTGAGAAAATAGAGAAAACAAATTTAGTGGGACAAAAGAAAATGTCAAATTGACAACTGACAAGGTTTTTCCAATCATAGAAGGGTTCCTATGCGAATATACTTGCAAACAAAAATTGGGACCATTAAATTTTGCCTGATGATAATGACAAGCACTGAATTGCTGAAAAATTATGTTGACTATAATTTTAACTGTCCTGATTCTCAAAATAAGAATTGATGTAGTGAAAATATATATTTATTTATGATCAGTAACTTTTGAAAATCCATTAAACTCCATTTTACCATTCTCTTTATTGATCTATGTAGTGCATAGTTACTTTTAGTAGGTTTAAAATATATATACTGTCATATGTGTTTGATGCTATGTGTGGTTTTATGTTGTTGTATCTGGTACCAGCTTGTTGGTACCAGTTGACTATTGTAAAATTTTCTGTTATATGAAAATGGCTAAGGCCACTTTCACAAAAAAAAAACAGAGTAAATCTTTTAATTTATTCAATAAACGAAACCGTTTATGGGACGTCTGTTGGACGAGATTATAATGAACCAATCCAACCTGACAGCTTGAAGTTCTATTTCTTCTATGCACAATTGTTGACTACGAGTCCACGACTAAAGTTGTGGGAAACCGAATGATAGTTAATGCGATGCCAACCGAGATTTTTATATATAAGAAAATAAATAAATAAAATATTAAAAATAAAAAACTGTTCACCAGAATTTCAAAAATAAGAAGGCCGCCACGCGGGATGGCGCCATCCCAGAAAACGTCCCGTGAAAAAAAAAAAAAAAAAAAAACGGGACGCCATCCCAGAAAACGTCCCGTAAAAAAAAAAAATCAAAATCAAAATTTTTTTTTCTGCTGTGTTCAATCAGAAATCCAATAATTTTGATCAGATTCAAAATTCATTTTAGAGAAAATTGCTACATGGATTTTTGTGTTCTTTATATCAAAATAAAGGTATGAAAGTCTCGTTTCCAGATAATATAATTTCTCTATACAAAAATATTACAGATTGGTACAGTTTTAGCGATTAATTGACAGAGGTCAGAATTCAGAAAAGCTGAAATTCCAGTGAGCAGTCCTATAATTTTGATCAGATTCAAAATTCATTTTAGAGAAAATGGCTACATGGATTTTTGTTTTCTTTATATCAAAATAACGGTATGAAAGTCTAGTTTCCAGATAATATAATTTCTCTATACAAAAATATTACATATTAGTACAGGTTTAGCGATTAATTGACAGAGGTCAGAATTATTGGACTGCTCACTGAAATTTCAGCTTTTCTGAATTCTGACCTCTGTCAATTAATCGCTAAAACTGTACCAATCTGTAATATTTTTGTATATAGAAATTATATTATCTGGAAACTAGACTTTCATATATTTCTTTTGATATAAAGAACACAAAAATACATGTAGCCATTTTCTCTAAAATGAATTTTGAATCTGATCAAAATTATAGGACTCCTCACTGGAATTTCAGCTTTTCTGAATTCTGACCTCTGTCAATTAATCGCTAAAAATGTACCAATCTGTAATATTTTTGTATAGAGAAATTATATTATCTGAAAACTAGACTTTCATACCTTTATTTTGATATAAAGAACACAAAAATCCATGTAGCCATTTTCTCTAAAATGAATTTTGAATCTGATCAAAATTATTGGATTTCTGATTGAACACAGCAGAAAAAAAAAATTTGATTTTGATTTTTGATTTTTATTTTTTACGGGACGTTTTCTGGGATGGCGTCCCGTTTTTTTTTTTATACGGGACGTTTTCTGGGATGGCATCCCTTTTTTTTTTTTTCGCGGGACGTTTTCTGGGATGGCGTCCCTCAGGGATGCCATCCCGCGTGGCGGCCTTCTTATTTTTGAAATTCTGGTGAACAGTTTCTTATTTTTAATATTTTATTTATTTATTTTCTTATATATAAAAATCTCGGCGATGCCAATGTGGAATTTTTTTTGAAATAACAAACCAATTCACACAAATTATTGTCGTGTAGACTCCTAGACTTATTTTCCTTTGTTCTAGAAGTGGTGGGTTCTTGCTTTATGGAAAAATAAGTTTGGTATATATCGTATATTGATTTCCTGAAAGCGTAATCAATTTAATTTTTTAAAGTAAAATGGATATCTAAATTTTTCAAATTTTAATGTTAACAAAAGAGCTCCATCTGAGTTTAAAACGAAAAGTAGTCAATTAAAAGTGACGATATGTGGTTTCCCATGACATGAACAGTTACTCGCTTACCAATAAATTTGATAATTGCATTGGAAAAAAATTATGCAATATACATAGAGTCGGCCTAATGTCCAAACGTTTAGATAGAGGTTTATATCTAAAGAAGTTATTTTTACAATTTCAAAGTCCAAACAAACAATTTGAAATGCTCAATATGTTCTCTATATTAAAATGTTTTGGAAACTAAATTTTGTATTATTTGGAAAAAATTTGTTATTTTTTTACCATGTTAAGCACTTCAGATCAACTATTTGAATTTTGAAATAAAAAAATAACTTGTTTGGATATAGAGAGAGAGTCGGTGATTATTGCATCTAGACGAAAAGAAAAGCTGAATTTTTTTTCTCAAGTTTATGAAAATTCTATAATCAGCATTGCCCTATTGAATTGACAAGAACAGCTGACAAGTTTCTTTAATCGTTAAGAAGTTCTTGTTCAAATAGAAAAATGACGAACCTAGGGTGACAATGCAAGTTCTGAGAAGAGTCTAGAAAGCTTGACAAGAATTTTCATAAAGAAGGGTCCATAACGGATAGTATGCTTTTATGTATTATAGTTCGATTCTCATTTTTTTTTTATTTGGATTACATCCGGTAAGTATTATCCCAACTTGATTGTTGTTCATGGATTACACTTATGTTATCTGTTTAGAAATTCATTTTTTGTCCGCAGGATACTGTTTAGAAAATAATTTTTGTTCAAGCGATAGTGATTGAATAAAATAATGACTTTTGTAGAAATGTCTCTTCTTGCGTTAGATTACATAATCAATTATATTACGAGGACTTACACTCTTTTTTTGTTACACCGGATTACACTCTATATTTTCAAAGTTCAAACAGTTGATCCAAAACCGTTCAACATGATGGGTATATTAACATGTGCTTGCAGATCAAATTTTACATTTTTTTGAATTTTTTTACTATTTATTAAGATGAATACAAAAATTCAATGGTCTGAAAACAGTGATTTTGTAAAATACTTAATAAATAGTAAAAAAAATTCAAAAAAATGTAAAATTTGATCTGCAAGCACATTTTAATATATTCATCATGTTGAACGGTTTTGATCGACTGTTTGAATTTTGAAAACTTTAAAAATGTGGAGTATAATCCGGTGACACCAAAAAAAGAGAGTAAGTGGATCCGTCCTCTATTATTATAATTAATGCCGGCTGACAAAGCATACCGGCATGTCTTATAAGCTAATTTGATTTTTTTCAGATTTGACAAAGCATTATTAAATATAAATATTGACCAAAATCTGGTAAATCATGACATATCAATTCTATCATGAAAATGAATAATATAAGAATACCGTTAGAAGCCCGGCGTAAGGTAACTTTCTAATTTAAAAGATTTGAAATCTAGCTCTATTGTTTCCTTATCAGAGAATGGGCAATTTGGTTCAAAAAGTTTGTTCTCTCTCACCTCAGATCTGTGACTGTGAGAACTAAAATGTTAGCTGATTTTTTGAGATAAAAAATGTTAGCTGTAAAAATCAGTACCTGTCTATAACTAGGGGCGGAACTAGAAAATTTTGATAGGAGTGGCTGAAAATTAAAATGTACAATTGTGGTGAGCAGGGGCGGAACCAGGAATGATCGGTAGGGGGGGCCAGTCACCTCGTCAGGAAGACGCGGAGCCCAGTCGTCACTCGCCAGAGTGCCATCGTCCATAAATGGGGGTGCCAATTTTTTTTTTTTTATTAAAGGGGCTCTGTATATTTTCTGGACCAAGAGGTGGACTCTGTATATTTTCTGGGCTAAGGGGGGGCCAGGGCCTAGGCTGGCCCCTGCCTTGGTTCCGCCCCTGGTGGTGAGTAGAATTTGAATTCAATACCTCTCAACCATAAAATAAAATAGAACTTTAACCACTAGGCTTCAACTAAACATATGTCATTTATTGAAGGTGTCTAGACTATATAAAAAGTTTAAAAAAGATAAAATTCAATTAAATTTCTATACGTATAATTAAAATTTTTAAAATTATAGAGATAGCTTAGTCACTTTTGGCTGAGCCTTATATCTATCTATAACAATAATAAAATTAAAAATTATTATTGTTGTTGCGGTCGCAGCTCGCTATTCTTGTTTAATTTTCTTCTTCTAGCCTGCATTTTAAGCCCAATTATTTTTTTACACTGCCTAGGCCAAGGTAGGATTGGCCCAACCCAATCTGCCCTGTTTTCTTATCTAGTTATGCTATCTGTGGTTTTTTTTTTTTTTTATAATAAGATCTGGCCGCTGTTTATTATTGCAAAAATTAGAATTATTAATTAAGACTCTGATTTAGAGCACACCATTCTGTACAAGTGTAAAAGGAAATTCATTGATATGCCTGATTTTTATATAAAGAATGTGTTATACTGTTATGGAGAATTCCTTTCAGTTATATTTATTTCTAGATAGTCAACAGTCAACCCAACAATATACAGCTCCGGGAAAAAGCTGGTGCATTTATAATAGCATTTCTGTTCAGACTAAGTAAATCTCTTGCCACTAATACAAACAATAACCTCAACTCTTGCAACTGACACATTCATCTCTAGCACAAACCATGAGTTCCAGCTGATTAGGTGGGGGTGGAGGTAGCAATTCCTATCCGGTTCCTTGCATTATTGAGGCAGCAATCGGGGATTGTCATGACCTGCCACCCGAGAATGCACCTGAAAGAAAATTTGAGTAATGCTGTCAAATTAGCGGGTGATGGTGATTTCAGTAGTATTAATTCAATCAAATTGGCTTAGATTAATTAAGAAATCAAACTGCAAAATTGGTACCGGGCTAATGAGATTCGAAGCTGGTACTGATTCGATAAAGTTGGCAAATGAATGGCAAATCCAATATCTAATATAAACTCAAAATTATCAAAGTATCGTCACACGCCTTCGACTTATTATATGAAGCGTACTTTAGACAGCTTAATAAAGTCATTCTTCACTGCAAATTTGAGAAACTATAATTTTCTAAAAGCATTATGCGTTATGACTTAATTATTAGTATGTTAATAGTAAGGTTGATACTTTACACGACTAAATTGTTCCCGGTTATTTGATGTCAATCTATTCAGTTCAGTTCATAATTAAACAATAGCAATTAGGTACGTACCATACATATTGTAGAAAGTTTTTTTTTGAAAAACTTGGTAGAAGCTATCAAGTATTGGATTCATTAAAGATTCCGGCTACAACTGTACATCAGTGTTTGTTATAACTTCACTTACAAAATCAAAGGTGCAAGAAAAAATACACCCCCCTGCTGTAGATTACCTCTGGTTAACCTATGCCTTTTTTTGTGGCTGTCCCCCCACAATATTTCAACCATAAAGACCCTTCTTCAATCGCCTTTGCAGCCAGTAATCTAGGCGGCAAGTCTTTGTTGCGGAAGATATTCTAGAAAGTCAATATTCTTATCTCATGTCAGGCAATTAATTTTGAAAAAAAGATAGGACAACATTAGAATTCAAAGTTGGAGACATATATGTCCCATGCCTTGCATAATCCTCACCAACTACGGTTGCCCATATCTATATAAACCATTTGAAGTCTCACTGCATCTCCATCCATCTCCAATCAGCACAATCAACACTTGATTAACATTACTCTTAATTAAATTTCTACCAAAGGAACCATGAGCTCCAGCTGGACAACTGAGATTGAGACAGCTGTGCCGGCGCCTCGCCTCTTTAAGGCAGCTGTGATGGACTGGCACAACCTGGCTCCCAAGATTGCCTCTGACAAAATCGTTAGTGCTGCTCCGTCAGAAGGCGATGGCGGCATAGGCAGCATCAGGCAATTTAACTTTGCCCCAGGTATCGATCTATCTAGTATATGCATGTCTTTGACAATTTTATGCACTATACTTCAATCAATATTAAGTTATTTTTTCTTTTGTTTTTTTTTAAAGATGAAATTGCATATTTTCACTAATACGAAAATTAAATACATATTGTTCCTGCCAACTCAATTATGAAAATAGGAACATGAATTACTTTGAATTATGATACTAGAGTACAAAAATGACAAAACAATAATGGATATCAACTTTTGTTTTCTCAAAGCTAAGGCTATTTGTCAGTTATACATCCATCTATAAATGGAATCATGCTGATAAAAAAAATTATTACTTGCAGGGCTCCCCTTCAGCTTTGTGAAGGAGCGTCTCGACTTCTTAGATGTTGAGAAATGTGAGGCCAAGTCCACCCTCGTCGAGGGTGGAGGCCTCAGCATCAACGTCGAGTCTGCTTCGACCCACATCAAGATCGAGCCTAAGGCTGGAGGCAGTGTATGCAAGGTGACTGGATCCTACAAGCCGTTGCCCGGAGTTGACACCACAGAGGAAGCCGAGAAGGCCAAGGCAGCTTTCGGTGGAGTTATTAAGGGTTGCGAGGCGTACCTCGTTGCCAACCCTGATGCTTATAACTAAATGTTTTCGATTATTATTTTTTTTTTGTGTGTATGGTTTCTTGAGGAATAGCAGAGAATAAAAGTGACCAGAGTTGCTGATAGAGTCTCCTTTGGTCCAAGTGTGGTTTTGGTGTAAAATCTTAGCTTTCAGGTTTGAGTGAGTGGCTTGGGGAAATACTATTTTTTACCTGTTCAAATAAAAGGAGGATTATGTACTGAAGTTATTCTATTTAATATAAAAAGAAATGTTTTAATCAATTCATCATGTTTTCAAATTAGGGGACAGTTTTCAGCAACCTAAATAGTGCAAATGATGTTTTCTTTAGATCGATGACACCATTTCTGGAGCAGATATATAATTTAGATTGACAGACTAAAACGCAAAATATACATAATGAGTAGCGAAATTTGCCCTCAAACCTTCGCAACTACAAAACAAAATTTTTACCACTAAGATACAAATAAATATGTAACATTTATGAAAGAAACTGAACCAAATATATATAAAAAAATTATCGTAGAATAGTGGGTTAATATAGTCCTAGATAGAGCCGTTTTTTTTAGTTACCACGAAAAAAAATTAAAATTAAATAATTACCACTGTTGGGGACTTATTTTGAAACCTACTACCCACGTGTACCCAGTCCGCGCATCAAATTAGATGATGCGCGTACTGGGAAGGCGCACCGCTGAGTGCGCATACTGGGCACGCACACCGCGCTAAAAGTGACCCGGTGACCCGGTACGCGTACTGGGCAAGCGCACTGCTTGGTGCGCGTACTGGGCAGGCGCACCAACCCACTTGATCCGGTGCGCGGACTGGGGAGGCGCACCAATATATATATATTTTTAAGAGACAAATAGCTAAAAATGACGACGAAACTTCAAATGGCCATAAAATGGCCCTCGAGTATCCGATTTCAACAAATGACCACTTTTCGAAAAGCTTGCGAAAATATGCATGTGTCAATGCCCGCGATGTCGGATTTCGAAATTCAGAATTGCCAAAAAACAAAGAAAAAAGCCTCAAAACTTCAGTTGAAGTTTTCAATTAAGATTTTCATTTTTATTGTTCAATCTACGTAGCTCAGTAAATTAGTTATGTAATGAACTTGTAGAATACCAATATTTATTATTTTTGGATTTTTTTACTATTTTTTATGATTTATGAAAGATGGCACAAAATCAGCGTAATTTAGCGTAATTTTGCATAGTTTAGCGTGTTTCATTATAATTAGCATAATTTAGCGTATTTCATTAATAAAAATGTCGGCTCAGATTGTACGTATAATTTATTGTAGTAATTTTTAGTTCAAATTTAGTCCAAAATTTTATTTGTTAAACAAGTGCATTTTATTTTCTACAATTTCACCGTCAAATGTTATGTGTACATGTAATTACAAATATCACAGAACAAAATAGAATAGATCAGAAAAAAATTTCAAACAATTCAGAACAGAACTTAAAAAAAAATTAAAATTTTTGGTGCACCCACTCAGTCCGTGCACCGTCCAATATGGTGCGCGGACCCAGTACGCGTGGGTGGTAACTTTCAAAATAACCCATAATGGGTGGTAATCAATTAATTTGGTTTTTTTTTTTTGTGGTAACTAAAAAAACGGTAGATAAAGTGGGAAAAATGGCACGGCGGAACCGGCTCCTTCATGGAACAGCACGGAACGATACGGCACGTGTGACTGTTCGTGCCGTGGCCATCTTTTGAAAAATTGACACGGCACGACACGTCACGTGAAAGATCTGGTCACGATACGGCACGTGGTCATGTGTAATTAGAACCGTTAGATCTTGATCAAATAGTGAATTTTGAATAAACTAACTTAAATTATGAAAAAATAATAGTTAAACGTAACCAAATGTGACAAACGTAACCAGTCATATTTGGACACGATACGTTTAGCACGACGTGACTCGCATGCCGTAACCATTCGCGTGTCGTGGCCACCTTCGATATTTTGGTTACAGCACAGCACGTTGGACAGTTCACTTGATCATGATACGGCACAAGATCAAAGTCACGACATGTTAGTCACAGTACGGCACGTTTTTCCCACTATGATCCTAGACTTCTTTTCCTCTGTTCCTGAAGTGGTGGGTTAATTTCATGCTTGTGGAAAAATAAGTTTGGCATATGGACCATCTGTAAAAATCTTAATAAAGAGTCTCCAACTCTCCATCCAGAATTTTATTGAAAAGTAATCAATTTTATCTTTTTAAAAAAAAGATAGAGGTCTAAATTTTTTAAATTTTAATCTTAATAAAGAGTCTCCAACTCTCCATCCAGAATTTTGAACGAAAAGTAGCCAATAGAAATTGAGAGTATGTGGTTTCCCATTTACACTTATGTTTGGATCGGAAATTTTTATAGTATATTTACATATATCTAAAGTTACCAGACGAATTATTATAAACAAATGTAAGAATGAATTTTTGATCATCAGTTCAAAACTCACAAAGCGAGGAAATCCTATGTAGAGCTCAAATGCACTATTGTTTTATGTTCCAATTATACTCTAATATTTTTATCTTTGATTTCAAAACCCAACCAAAAAATCCCAATAAACATTATATCCACGTTAAAATGTGCTTAGAGATCAAAATTTATATTTTTTGGAATTTTTTTACTATTTTTTAAGATAGGTACATAATCGTTGTTTTTAGATGGTTCAGAATTTTCTGAAAAATAGTGATTTTGTATCTATCTTAAAAAATAGTAAAAAAGTTTCAAAAAATATAAAATTTGATCTCTAAACACTTTTTAACGTGGATATCATGTTGAGCAATTCAGATCTTTTGTTTAGACTTTGAAATCGAAGATAAAAATGTTAGGATACGATTGGGGCATGAAACAATGGGGCGTTTGAGCCCTCCTCGTAATATAAACAGGAGTTTGAAGGAAGCTGGAGGCTAGACCTCCACGTTTCATTTAAAAATAAATAAATAAACTAATGTATTAAAAGGACAAATTAAAAAGTGACATATATATAATAACGCATTTAAAAACAAAGATATTAACCAAAAAGAAAATAAAGAATATAATATCACAAAGCTGTAGGGCACAACTACACAAGTTCTAAATTAAGGAGAGACAAAAAGATAAAACATAAAATGTAAAAAGTTGGTCACTAATGCATCTGGAGAACTCCAATTTTTGTCTCTCTTTCTCCTTTCTTTTAAAAAACTCATTTTCTGTATAAGCTTGCTATAATTAGAGTAGAACTAGGGTGTGTTGTGCTCACCAAACTTTTTGGTGAGCATAACACCTAAATCTATTAAATTGACTTCAAACGAGATGAATCCAAACCGTTAAAACCGATTTACTTCACGAGTGATGCGTGCACATACAAAATTTTGAAATTTTCGAATTCATTTAGTCCAAAGTCAAGAGGTCAAAAGTGATAAAAAATGAATGCATCAAAATGAAGATTTAGAATGCACCTGAAAGAAAATTTGAGTAATGCTGTCACGTTAGTGGGTGACGGTGATTTCAGTAGTATTAATTCCATCAACTTTTTTTTTTTTTTTGGTTAAAAGGCCGAGGCCCAGTTTCATTTAATGAAAACGAAACAGAGTTTGGTAATTACAAAATCTTTGGAGACAGATGCTATCTCCAGCACTAACCTCATCAGGAGTATATGAACTATAAAAGAACTGCTAATAAAAGATCACCCATAATATGAGCCTGTAGCTCTAACATATAGTCACCATATTCTAACAAAAGCACAATCTAAACATAAATGTAAAACTATCCGGCCTTTTTGTTGTGCAACTACGTGCTCTCTGTAGCAGAATCAGGCTCTCGCTGGTCTTGATGTAAGGAGACACTCTCTTCGTCGCCCGGCCAGATAACCCGGAGGGGGATGATATCCAACGTTTCTTTACTTGGCAGCCAGCGTTGCGTCCCTGCTGTCACTTTCTTCTTGGTGCGCCTGTGACCTGTCCAGTAAAGTACCAAGGAGATTATTAGAAAAATCAAGGACCGAGCTGGTTTAGGAGCTATTTGCTGGAAACTGATCTCGTTGCGATGTTTCCACACCGTCCAGCAAACAGCACTGAAAACCAGCAAGAATGATTGTCGCGCTGAAGACGATAAAGATAGGGCATAAGAGATAACATCCTGCATGTTGCTCCAACGCCTATAAAATTGTTGATTGATATCTAAGTAAAACCAGATTTGCTGGACATATCTACATCTTATGAATAAATGGGAAACTGTTTCATTATCAGAGCAGAAAACACATTGGGTGTTACCATTCCACCCTCTTTTCCTAAGGTTATTCTTAGTGAGGATTTTATTCTTAAAAGTAAGCCACATGAAAATACGGATTTTTGGAGGGATAGGTATAGACCAGCATAGCATCGGCGTGTTGGTTAAAACACCTCTAAAGTTGAGCATAGAATAGATAGATCTCACAGTGAAAGTGCCATGAGGATCCCATCTCCAAGCCAATTTATCAACTTCATGGGTGAAAGATAATTGACTGAGCAGGTGAAGCAAGTCATTCCATTCAAGTAGAGAAATCCCTATAAGAGGATCAGTAAAGGACACCCTTTGGCCTTGGGAAGTAATAACTTCGGAAAGCAAGATATCTTTGTTAGCACATTGAGAATATACTTGGGGATATCTAGAAGCTAATGAACAATTGTCATACCATATATCTTCCCAAAATCTCACATAAGATCGTATCCCAGGACTATATTGAACACTGCAGTTACCTAAGTCATTCAGTTTCATAATGGATTTCCAAAATGGGGAAAATGTATGGAGGTTTCTATTTAAAGAGTATAAATGAGTAATTAGGGTTTTCCAAGTACTAGCATATGTGGGGTTTTTGTATTTCCACCACCACTTGATTAATAAAGCCAAATTCATATCTCTAAGGTCAAGAATGCCTAAACCGCCAAACTGTTTGGATAAGCAAATTACTGGCCACTGGACTAGAGCATATTTTTTCCTATTTCTAGTGCCTCCTTGCCACAGAAAACGACATCTAAGTTTGTCTATTTCATGCAACACAGTGGAGGGAATTTTGTATAATGATAAGGCATAAAGGGGAACAGCCGAGAGGACAGAATTGATAAGTGTGTACCTACCACCAATAGATAAGAGCTGACCTTTCCAATTTTGGAGTTTTTTGTCAATCTTAGATACCAAAAATTGCCAATCAGCTATAGTGAGTTTTTTATTATGGAGAGGAATACCTAAATATTTAATGGGGAATGAAGCAGTGCTACAGTGAAATGTGTTAGCTAAGGAAGACAGTTGATCTGTATTAATGCCATACATTTCAGTCTTATCTAAATTGATCTTAATACCTGATACCGCTTCAAAGGCCTGCATGGCCCACCAGGCAGCTGCAACATTAGCATGATTAGCCTCTAAGAAGAGGATAGTGTCATCGGCATAATGACAATTGGTAATGGATGAGTTATTGAAGCAGGGTGGTCCTAAGCCTTTAAGTATTTGGGCTGTTTTACCTTTATGAAATATCCTACTTAAAACATCAGCTGCTAAGATAAACAGAAAAGGCGACAAAGGATCTCCTTGTCGCACACCTCTTCTACAATAGAAATAAGGTGTAAGATCTCCATTTATACTGACACAGGACTGGGAACTTAGGAGCCATTTAGAAATCCAAGAGATCCAAGTAGACCCAAAACCCCTACTATGCATAACTTCTAAAATATAATCCCAATGTATTTTATCGTAAGCTTTTTCGAAATCAACCTTTATTACAACCCCTTTTTGGCCATGTAGTTTGCTATAATGGATTACTTCATGACTAATTACTACATTATCTAATATATACCTATTGGGTAAAAAAGCAGCTTGACTCTCATCGATAAGACGATTCATGATTAAACCTAATCGAAAAGTAAGTATTTTTGACAACAGCTTAAAGCTACAATTAACAAGGCTAATTGGTCTATACTTATTGATGGTAAAAGCATCTTTGACTTTAGGGATTAGGCAAATGATAGATCTGTTCAGCGAATCAAGGTGTAGTGTATTATTATGAAAACTCTCACAAAGTAGAAGTAGGTCTGGTTTAATAAGATCCCAGAAATGTTGAAAAAATTTAAAGGAGAACCCATCTGGTCCTGGTGCCCCATTGGGCTCACAAGCAAATAGGGCTTGATGAATTTCATCCATAGTGAATGGTGCTTCTAACAGTAAGTTTTCTGAAGCTGTCACTAAATCAGAGGGATTCCAAAAATCATGTTGTAAGGAGGCATATTTAATTCCTTCTGATCCTAAGATATCCTTATAATATTGGTATACATGAGCCTTAATTTCCTGGACAGATTCAGTGGGAGAGTCATTAATGAGTAAGGAGTGGATGTAATTCTTTTTTTTCCTATGATTAGTAATGACATAAAAATAATGAGAGTTATGATCTCCTTCTTCCAACCATTTCTGTTTGGATCTATGTTTCCAATATATCTCCTCTTCTAAATATATATCATCTAGTTTATGCTTAAGGTTAGCCCATTCCTCTATTTCAAGGGGCGTGAGGGTTCGATCTTCCTTATAGATATCTAATTCTTGGAGCCTAGAAAGAATGTAAATTTTATCTTTCTTCTTTTGCCCATAAAAATTCTTAGCCCATCCTGTTATTTTCCTTCTAATCACTCCTAACTTGCGACTCCAATTATGTGCAATATTGTCCTTAGTTAATGGATATTCAGCCCACCATTTATTGATTAATCTACAGAAATCTTGTTGTTCTAACCACAAGGGATCTATTCGGAAAGGAGATTTACTAGAAAGATTAATGGCCCCATATACCTTCATGAGTAAAGGGCAATGGTCAGACCCATGTTTATGGAGATCCTGTACACTACTATTTGGATATTTTTGATCCCAGTCAACTGTAGAAAAAAATCTATCTAAAAGAGCAAAGTTATGTCCATTAGACCAGGTATATTTCCTAGTAGATAATCTATGCTCAATAAGGAAGTGTCTATTTATGAAACGTTGAAATCTACTACTTATAGAAATATCAAAATGGGAACCAGATTTTTCCTGTGCAGTTTTAATGACATTGAAATCACCACTTAATAGCCAAGGTTTGGTATGGCCTAACCTAATTTGATCTAGTTCTACCCAAAGAGCCGGTTTTAATCTTCGTTTGGTGGGGCCATAGATGATAGTATACTGCCATTCTACTTGATCAACTTTATTTACTAGGTGTATATCTAAACAGAATTGATGCATGCTATGAGCTGTAATATCAATTTTATTACTATCTCCCCCAAAAAGGATGCCCCCTGATGATCCAATGGAAGGAACATAAAACCATAAATCTAGGTTAGGAGATAAAGATCTCAGGATTCTAGTACTAAAGTCTTCCTTCTTTGTTTCCTGAATGGCAATCATATCCACTTTATATTGTTGAATATAATCCCTTAACATTAATCGTTTTCTAGGGGAGTTCATCCCTCTTATATTCCAATTAAGAATTATCATGAAGAATTGCTATATCCCTACAATTGGAACTACTTGTATCAGACCCTCTCACTATAGAAGGGAGTACATGTTCTTTATGAATAAATTTCCTAGCAAAGGAGGTATTTGTATTCAAGTGCAGAGTTGTAAGTAATTGCTCAAATTGAGCCCTATCCATATTTTGTAAGGCTGATATGATAACATCTCTATCCTGATCATTAGTCCCTAAAGATATAGAATACACATTAAACAATTGTGTGATCTGAGCAGTAGTAAACCTAGTATAAGGAAATTTTTTAAGGAGCATATTACCTGCTGGTTGGGTTCCAGCTGATTTCCTCTTTTGTGCTCTTTTCATGATAGGAGTAGATGTCTGTTTGAGGTGCATACGGAAACTTCTTCTTGGTATGGTAGGGTTGTACCTCCATTCCTGAGTAATATCAGGGGTGTCCATCTGAGCGTATTCTGTGGAGGTTTCTGAGATCTCAATAACTTCTATTGGTGTCAGAGCTGAAGAGGCACATGCCTTTTTGTTGGGAGATCTGGGTTTATGAGGTTTATTTGTAGATTTGGACTGAGGTTTGTGAGGGCTTTTACTAGGTGCCCTTCTTGGAGGGGAGAGGTGAGAGAAGCTAATAGGCTGAGGTTTATTGTATTTCAATGATTTTTTAGCATGCGAGCTCTGTTTTCGCTGGTTAAGCCGTTTCGCCCGCACTGATAAAGGGAGGTCATCTTGGATGTCAGCAATTAAGTCAGCAATGAGGATGCTATCAGAATCACTTGCTGATTGGGGGCTATTGGGGCAACGACCCGTCTCTGGGGCCGCCGGGGAAAGAGGCTCAAAAGGATTTGCTATCGGTATTTGCGAATTGGTCCAGTTAGCAATATCAGACAGCACATGTTGCATATACAGATTCTCTGTTTCCTTAGGAGCAGGCTGAGTATTATGCGGAACAGGAGGTTGAACTGGGGCTGGAAATTGGCCAGAAGTGGATCCTTGTTCACGTCCCATATTTTGGATAGCATTTAAAGCATTCTGAAATGAGTCATCGTCAGAATCATCCGAGTCATATTCCTTGATAGAGGGGTATTCGGGTCTACAGCCAGAGAGGGGAGCTTTACCTTTCCCACTTGGTGAGGAGCCCAAACTGGGATGAGGGGCCAGGGAATTGATGGGCTGTCTATCATGAAGGACAATGCCGCCCCTACGTCTCGGTATGGGGGACACTAGCGTAGGGGAGTGGACCGGCTGTCGTTGAATTGGGGGGGCTGATGCAGAGAGATGTGTTTTCACTGGAGGTATGATGTTGGGAGGAGGGATATTGGGAGGTGGTTGAGGTGCTTCAGTTTCCATGGGTTGAGGGATGTTAGCTGGAAGAGGATTTGGGGCAACAGGAGGGGCTGGGGTTGAGGGAATGATGCCAAAGGCTGTTCCATTTGGAAATGGTCGTCCATTTAGCCGACCTCTCCATGCATGTACACTTTCTGTATTTGAATCCTCAATTTCTATGTCCAAGTCAAAAGTAGATACAAAACCATTGGGAGCTCTATGGGTCAGGTTGTGCTGGGATGGCAAAGCCGAGATATCCCCAATCCCTAATCGGATCCGAGCAAACCTATAATCATATCTATGTCTAGTCCCTGGGTCTAATTCGAGCACAACAGCTCCATAAGGTCCAAAAAGACGGGTGAATTCTTCCCAAGTCCACAGGTCATAGGGGAAACCATGTAGACGGATCCAAACAGAAGTTAAACGCCTACCTGAGTTGAAGCTGGAATCCCATTTAACAATCGGAAATTGGACATCCTCCATCCGAAGCCATTTCTTGCGGGTGGCTGCTTGAAGCCATTCTTCAGATGGGGTTTGAATGACGTAGATAAACTCATCGAACACTGCAACCCGCCATTGGAATGGAGGGTAGGAATGGCGAAGAAGTCGTTCCACCTTCTCTGGGCCCCATGCAGCTATATCATCAAGCAGGAAGCTTAGGTGAAGTTCGCGGTGAATCATCTCAGAGTCCGGGGTGGTGTGAAACATGAGGACAGGCGGATGAATGTGCCTAGCTGGTTGTTCCGGAGGTGGCTCTACCACCGAAGGGATGGCAGTTTCAGGTGGAGGGGGAGCCGGGCCGCGCAGCGGTACTGGTCTATCTGGTGGAGTTTGCGTCATAGTTGCACGAGATTGAGGTGGTGGTAGCGTATGTCCCGAAAACGGCCGATCAGGCATCGCCTGAGGTACGGTAGTCCCCGATTCGGTAACCGGATGGAGCATCGGAGGACGCGGTTGATGAATGGTAGTGCGCATAGCAGGTCTAGGGCCGAAAGGTTGGTATCGCGGTCGTGCTGCGCCTCTTCGATGATCGATCGGCGCCATAACCTCGCCGGGAGGTGAATCGCCTTGGCGACTGTGCTCTGAAGGGACAGGGCGGGAAGACGAAAAGGTACTATGGCAGGAGGTACCTTTATGCCCCGTTTTGTTGCATACAAAACAAATCAAAGCGTTTCTACAAAATTTTGCTTTGTGTCCCCGATCGCCACAGCGAAGACACACTGGATGCGTTGGCGTTGATCGTCGCTTGATCTCTGTAAGACGTGTCAATATCAACGCAGATCGTTGATCACGTGGCCGCACAGATCGTGTAGGAGGCCCTCGTGGCAGTGACAAAAGAGATTGCAAATAGGATTTGGTTGGATTATCAGGGCCTGTGTGTATTGGGCCGAACGCCATTAACGATCCAAATCGAGCTCTCGCAGCGGCTAATTGGCGGGCTTTTTGTAGAGCCATGGCTCTTTTTGCTGAATCTTTTGCTCTTTTTTTTTTTGTTTTGTTTTTTTTTTTTTGATTTATCGAATTTCGCCTAAATCGCCATTGTTATCGCCTCGGGGAGAGCTATTTTGAGCGTTAAAAAAACTCGTAATGCTGTTTTTTTTTAATTCCATCAACTTGGCTTAGATTAATTAAGAAATTAAACTGCAAAATTGGTACCGGGCTAATCAGATTTGAAGCTGGTACTGATTCGATAAAGTTGGCAAATGAATGGCAAATCCAATATCTAATATAAACTCAAAATTATCAAAGTATCGTCACACGCCTTCGACTTATTATATGAAGCGTACTTTAGACAGCTTAATAAAGTCATTCTTCACTGCAAATTTGAGAAACTATAATTTTCTAAAAGCATTATGCGTTATGACTTAATTATTAGTATGTTAATAGTAAGGTTGATACTTTACACGACTAAATTGTTCCCGGTTATTTGATGTCAATCTATTCAGTTCAGTTCATAATTAAACAATAACAATTAGGTACGTACCATACATATTCTAGAAAGTCTTTTTTTTTTAAAAACTTAGTAGAAGCTATCAAGTATTGGATTCATTAAAGATTCCGGTTACAACTGTACATCAGTGTTTGTTATAACTTCACTTACAAAATCAAAGGTGCAAGAAAAAATACACCCCGCTGCTGTAGATTACCTCTGGTTAACTTATTGCCCTTTTTTGTGGCTGTCCCCCCACAATATTTCAACCATAAAGACCCTTCTTCAATCGCCTTTGCAGCCAGTAATCTAGGCGGCAAGTCTTTGTTGCGGAAGATATTCTAGAAAGTCAATATTCTTATCTCATGTCAGGCAATTAATTTTGAAAAAAAGATAGGACAACATTAGAATTCAAAGTTGGAGACATATATGTCCCATGCCTTGCATAATCCTCACCAACTACGGTTGCCCATATCTATATAAACCATTTGAAGTCTCACTGCATCTCCATCCATCTCCAATCAGCACAATCAACACTTGATTAACATTACTCTTAATTAAATTTCTACCAAAGGAACCATGAGCTCCAGCTGGACAACCGAGATTGAGACAGCTGTGCCGGCGCCTCGCCTCTTTAAGGCAGCTGTGATGGACTGGCACAACCTGGCTCCCAAGATTGCCTCTGACAAAATCGTTAGTTCTGTTCCGTCAGAAGGCGATGGCGGCATAGGCAGCATCAGGCAATTTAACTTTGCCCCAGGTATCGATCTATATAGTATATGCATGTCTTGGCAATTTTATGCACTATACTTCAATCAATATAAGTTATTTTTTCTTTTGTTTTTTTTTAAAGATGAAATTGCATATTTTCACTAATACGAAAATTAAATACATATTGTTCCTGCCAACTCAATTATGAAAATAGGAACATGAATTACTTTGAATTATGATACTAGAGTACAAAAATGACAAAACAATAATGGATATCAACTTTTGTTTTCTCAAAGCTAAGGCTATTTGTCAGTTATACATCCATCTATAAATGGAATCATGCTGATAAAAAAAATTATTACTTGCAGGGCTCCCCTTCAGCTTTGTGAAGGAGCGTCTCGACTTCTTAGATGTTGAGAAATGTGAGGCCAAGTCCACCCTCGTCGAGGGTGGAGGCCTCAGCATCAACGTCGAGTCTGCTTCGACCCACATCAAGATCGAGCCTAAGGCTGGAGGCAGTGTATGCAAGGTGACCGGATCCTACAAGCCGTTGCCCGGAGTTGACACCACAGAGGAAGCCGAGAAGGCCAAGGCAGCTTTCGGTGGAGTTATTAAGGGTTGCGAGGCGTACCTCGTTGCCAACCCTGATGCTTATAACTAAATGTTTTCGATTATTATTTTTTTTTTGTGTGTATGGTTTCTTGAGGAATAGCAGAGAATAAAAGTGACCAGAGTTGCTGATAGAGTCTCCTTTGGTCCAAGTGTGGTTTTGGTGTAATATCTTAGCTTTTCAGGTTTGAGTGAGTGTGTCTTGGGGAAATACTATTTTTTACCTGTTCAAATAAAAGGAGGATTATGTACTGAAGTTATTCTATTTAATATAAAAAGAAATGTTTTAATCAATTCATCATGTTTTCAAATTAGGGGACAGTTTTCAGCAACCTAAATAGTGCAAATGATGTTTTCTTTAGATCGATGACACCATTTCTGGAGCAGATATATAATTTAGATTGACAGACTAAAACGCAAAATATACATAATGAGTAGGGAAATTTGCCCTCAAACCTTCGCAACTACAAAACAAAATTCTAACCACTAAGATACAAATAAATATGTAACATTTATGAAAGAAACTGAACCAAATATATATAAAAAAAATTTATCGTAGAATAGTGGGTTAATATAGTCCTAGATAGAGTGGGAAAAATGACACGGCGGAACTGGTTCTGTAATAAAATGGCACGGAACGGTACGGCACGTATGACTGTTACGTGCTGTGACTCGTGTGTTGCATGCCGTGGCCATCTTTTGAAAATTTAGCATGGCACGGCACGTCACGTGAAAGATCTGGTCACGACACAGCACGTGGTCATGTGTAATTAGGACCGGTAAATCTTGATCAAATGGTAAATCTTGAATAAACTAACTTAAGTTGTGAAAAAAATAGTTAAACGTAATCAAATATGACAAACGTAACCAGTCATGTATGGACCCGACACGTTTAGGCACGGCGTGACTCGCGTGCCATAACCATTCGCGTGTCGTGACCACCTTTGACATTTTGGTCACGGCACGGACACATGTAACTGTTCACTTGATCACGGTATGGCACAAGATCAAAATCACAGTATATTAGTCACGGCACGGCACATTTTTACCACTCTGATCCTAGACTTCTTTTCCTTTGTTCCTGAAGTGGTGGGTTAATTTCTTGCTGGTGGGAAAATAAGTTTGGCATATGCACCATCTATAAAAATCTTATTCTATTGATTTTTATTGAAAAGTAATCAATTTTATCTTTTAAAAAAAAGATAGAGGTCTAAATTTTTTTAAATTTTAATCTTAATAAAGAGTCTCCAACTCTTCATGCAGAATTTTGAACGAAAAGTAGCCAATAGAAATTGAGAGTACGTGGTTTCCCATTTACACTTATGTTTGGATCGGAAACTTTTGTATAGTATATTTACATATATAAAGTTACCAGACCAATTATTATAAACAAATGTAAGAATGAACTTTTGATCATCGGTTCGAAACCACAAAGCAAGGAAATGCTATGTAGAGCTCAAATGCACTGTTGTTTTATGTTTCAATTGTATTCTAATATTTTTATCTTTGATTTCAAAACCCAATCAAAAAATCTCAACCACTCAACATTATATCCACGTTAAAATGTGCTTAGAGATAAAAATTTATATTGTTTGAAAATTTTTTACTATTTTTTAAGATAGGTACATAATCGTTGTTTTTAGATGATTCAGAATTTTTTGAAAAATAGTGATTTTGTATCTATCTTAAAAAATAATAAAAAAGTTTCAAAAAATATAAAATTTGATCTCTAAACACTTTTTAACGTGGATATCATGTTGAGCAATTCAGATCTTTTGTTTAGACTTTGAAATCGAAAATAAAAATATTAGGTACGATTGGGGCATAAAACAATGGGGTATTTGAGCCCTCCTCGTAATATAAACAGGAGTTTGAAGGAAGCTGGAGGATAGACCTCCACGTTTCATTTAAAAATAAATAAATAAACGAATGTATTAAAAAGGACAAATTAAAAAGTGACATATATAATAACGCATTTAAAAACAAAGATATTAACCAAAAAGAAAATAAAGAATATAATATCACAGAGCTGTAGGGCACAACTACACAAGTTCTAAATTAAGGAGAGACAAAAAGATAAAACATAAAATTTAAAAAGTTGGTCACTAATGCATCTGGAGAACTCCAATTTTTGTCTCTCTTTCTCCTTTCTTTTAAAGAACTTAATGACATTTTCTGTATAAGCTTGCTATAATTATCTTGGACATATTTATTGAAAACGAAAAAGAAAAGACGATTTTTTTTTTTTTTTGCAAGTTTTGGTGTAAAGGAAAAGTAGACACTTTATAGCAATTTTCAGAATTACCAAGAAATGCTTTCTGTACGTATCAATGAATGCAACATTTTGATAAATTTTCCACAAAAATTCTACAATCAACATTGCACTACTGAATGGACAATTAATAACAGCTAACAAATTTCTGTACGTATCAATGAATGCAACATTTTGATAAATTTTCCACAAAAATTCTACAATCAACATTGCACTATTGAATTGACAATTAATAACAGCTAACAAATTTCTGCAATCGTATAGTGACTTGTAGGAAATAGTGCATTCCAACGGCTAATTTTTGAATACCTTATAACTATAAATAAGAATACATGTAAAGCTGAAAAATAAAATTTCAAATATAATTTGTTTTCTTAATCTCTCTTCTCTCCTGTCTTCAAAAAAATAACACATTTAAGTATCATATTTTAGAAAGTCAATATTCTCACCTCATGTCAGGCAAAAAATTTATCTTTTATTAGAAAGGTCAAACTTCTAGAAAGTCAATATTCTCACCTCATGCCAGGCAATTCTAGAAAGGTCAAACTTGCAGGATCCCAAGGTTGGCTCTGGAAAAATTGTTAGTGCTTCTCCGGTAGAGGACGATATTGGTGGTGTCGGTAGCATCAGACAATTCAACTTTGCATCAAGTACGGGATGTTGAAATATGTTGAAATATCGAAAGTGAAAGTTAAATAGGGAAAAAAAAAATATCGGTGCTTCTAACTATTTTGGAAGATGCGATCATCCAAAAGAAAAAAAAGAAAAAAAAGAGTTACTGAAATTTTAGAAGGTACGGTTAGAAAAGAGTACAAAAATCAAAATTAAAAAGATAAAATTAGCCATCTCTCTACTTTTTCACCAGAAGTTTTAGATACAGAACCTTAAATACAATTAGTCACTTCCTTAATACAATTCTCTCCTCACAATCAGAACAATCAAGTTCAAGCTTTCGTCCAACTAATTAAGAACAAGGTGCATACTTATCAAATTCATTTATTCTTTAATTACTTAATTTCTTACTCCTCTTTTTCCTTCTTTTGCAGAAAAGAAAAAATTTCAATTATAATTATTGAATTATTATTTTTTCAATATTTTGTAGTTCGTTTTAATTACCTAGGCCGCATTACTTAACTTGTTGTCAGTACTTAATTGTTATTCATTAATCGTAACAAATAAAGGCTAATTTTAATATTTTATTTTCATATTAAATTGTTAATATGATATTTTTCTATTCACAATGTCTTTTATATTTTTTATGTTTTGCATAAAAATTAAATTATGTCAAAAATAATTTGTGTATGAAATTATAGAAGATATTATTTAATTTTTGCTGTGTATAATTTGGGTATGAAATTATAGAAGAGATCATAAGTCTATATTTTTTTTTTATAGATTTTGATATTATCTTGTGTTATATAGATTTTGATTTTCATTAAAATATTTTTTAAATATATAATGTTTAGCCGGTTAGTCTCCTTATACTTAAAGTCGAGTTCCGTCCCCGTTAAGATCTCTTTCTTAATTTAGATTTCTAATCTGCTGTTTTTTTAGGAGGTCCATCAAATCTCGACGAAAATCAAGAGTTAGAAGAAGGAAAATCAGAAAAAAAAAAAAAAAAAATAGCAGATTTCATTCCGTCAACATATCATTTGTAGTAATAAAACATGGAGGAACAGTGATCACGGTATGTGCTGTGTTGATGTGCCAACACGTGCTGCCTTTTGTTTTAAATTATTTTGTCGGTGGTAAATAAAAAAGAAAATATTAAAAAAAAACAAAAACTTACAATGAAGTTGAACAAATTATGAAATATTAACAGTGAAGTTTTTATAATTTATAATTTTTATCTAATTTTCTTTTTTTCTTTTTTACTTTTTCCGAATCCTTTTAAGAAGCACTAAAAGAAAAAATGCAATAAAATTCAAAAAGAATTTTATGATATTAGTTGTAAATATTTTTTATGATATTTTTATTATAAATAATAAGATATAGCTGTACATGTTGTGTAATTCAATAATTTAATGGATAAAGATTTTTTTTCCCCGGCTCCTATCTCCCATTCATCCCCCAATCATTAATTATGTAGGGGACCACAACTTCAAGTACAAAAAGACAAAATAAAACGTGTATCAATCATTAATTACGTGGGGGACCACTTGTATTTGAATTTTTTTATAACTGATGCGCACAAGTATTCATATATAATACATCAAGTATTCATATATAATACACTAAGTATTCATATCTAAGATATCAAGTATTTAAAAAAAACTGAACACATCACCCACCCATCTTTTACACGTTTTTAGAGATGATTTTTTTTTCTCCGTTCACTCTAACAAATATTTCTTACAATTTGTGAAGAATTTTGCGAATCTAAAATCACAAACGTCTTCTACGCAATTTTATCTTTCAAATGAGATCCATGATGAAATACTTTTGAGTTATCCGTCGCGCAAGTATTCATACCTCGTAAAATTATTTATATCTCGTCATGCAAGTATTCATACCACGTCGAGCAAGTATTCATACCTCGTCGAACAAGTATTCATACCTAAGATAGAGTGTACTGGACACTTCCAGTAATTGAGTGGTAACGAAATTTCAATCGGTAAAAAATGAGTGAATTATGTGTCTAGTTTTTTATTTGTGAAATACTGATGAGGTATGAATACTTGTTCGATGATGTATGAATACTTGAATGACAATGTATGAATACTTGTGCAACGAACAACTCGAAAGTATGTCATCATGGATCTCATTTGAAAGAGAAAATTGTGTAGAAAACGTTTGTGGTTTTATATTTGCAAAATTCCTACTAGATTGTCAGAAATATTGATTAGAGTGAACGGAGAAAAAAACCCACCTCTAAAAACGTGTAAAAGATGAGTGAGTGATGTGTCCAGTTTTTTTTTTTAATACTTGATATCTTAGATATGAATACTTGATGTATTATATATGAATACTTGATGTATTATATATGAATACTTGCACTCGCCGTGATAATGACACGTTTTGTTTTGTCTTTTAGCGCTGAAATTTGTGGTCCCCTCTTAATTAGCAGTCAACAAAGACAGTTATTGACTGGGGGATGAATGGGGGATGGGAGCTGGGGGATAGTTAGTCGGTCCCTAATTTAATATCTATAAATGATTTTTAATTAGTTTAGTAATAAAAATAATTTTGTTCATATAGAAGGTCGCAGATTCAAAATCTAAATGAAAATATCATTTATAGATATTAAATAGTTAGATGGCTCGACTTCTAATTTTTATTAAAAAGACACGACACGAAATGATTTTTTTCATTTAGATTTAGAATCTCTATGAAAAACATTATTTTTTTTACTAAACTAAAGGTTGGTTCTTGGATCGGATTGTGTCACGTTAAAACATGTCAAAATTTTCAATGACATAGCATAACAATACAACAAGTGGAATTTACGGATGCTATGTAATTTGCGGTGTCGTTTTGTTGTGACACGCCACATTTTTTAACTCTATTTGGACATAAAGCCTTTGCCGAGAATGTGGAATCCGTATCTTCTACATTAACGTACCGCTTGAGTTCATTTCTGAACCATACTATTAGAATTCAGGTCAATCGAATCTGCACCCTTTAATATTAGTGCAGATTTAAATCGAACGGTACATATTTTATCTCAAAATTTGAGTTAATCCAGAGAATACGAATTCGATAATGTGGACGTTTGACTTGTGCAAAAGTTTCCACTGTGACAGTGATCCTGAATTACTATCTGGGACCAATTTTACAAAATACTATATATAATAAATTGTAAAACGAATTCGAGAATGTGGACGTTGGACTTGTGCAAAGGTTTCCACTGTGACAGCAATACTGAATTACTGACTGGAACCAATTTTACAAAATACTATATATAATAAATTGTAAAACGAATTCGAGAATGTGGACGTTGGACTTGGCAAAGGTTTCCACAACGACAGTGATACTGAATTACTGACTAGGACCAATTTTACAAAATACTATATATAATAAATTGTAAAACGAATTCGAGAATGTGGGCATTGGACTTGTGCAAAGATTTCACTGTGATAGTGATACTAAATTACTGAGTGGGACCAATTTACAAAATACTATATATAATAAATTGTAAAAACAGCGTGTTAAAATTCCATTCAGTTACATCAACTTGTACTTTCTAGAGTAATCTAATCGGTCAACAGTGGCACATCAGAAACCTACAACTGGACCGGTGGGCATTAAATTCCAATTTCCAAAAGAACACATTGCGGTCAAACACGGTAGCCTAAAATAAATTTATCAAGGACAAGACAAATGTAAAATTGTATTGACCCCTGAAGTTCTACTATACTTCATCTAGAATATCAATTTACTCATCACAATTTTCTAAATTTACTTTTATCATTAAAATATTCTGTTTTCTCGTTAGAACTCAACATTATTTCATAGGAGATTTAAATAACTTCATTTTTTTTACTTATTTCAAAATTTAAAACTTAAATGACAAAATAAAATTGTTTGTTATGATCTATATTACTTTTTCTATACACCGTAAAAAAATCACGACATCTTGATTTTGTTTTAATTAGTATAAAGAGCTTGCAAAAATACAACAATGTAGATAAATTATGAACGTTGATTTTTCAACTTATTGATTCACATAAAACTATAATTGAAAAGTGATAAATTTTTTTTGTACATGTAGAAAAATAATATTGATCACATCTAATGATTTTATATTGACATATAAATTTTAGAATCCCTGTTATTAAAAAATTAAAAAGTGAAGGCATGATGGAGACATAAAAAATAGAGGCATTTGAATGCTACTCTTCTTACAATATTGATTTTTGTTTACTATAGTTAGGTATCGTTAGATTTTTATTAAAATCAAATTGACTAATTTATCCTAATTTTAAGAATCAGTTTTTGATCTAATGACTAAATGTAATACCTTCTGCGTGGGACGTCACAGGTTCAAAATTCGGATCCAAGATTATTTGTAGATATATAAAGGTGAAGAGTTGTTTATACTTTATGTTTAAAAATTAGTTAAATGACAATGCTTTAATCTCTATCTTGAAAAAAAAAAAAGGCCTCCATCTTTAACTTTCCTAAAAAAAAATAAAAAATTATCATACGATCTATAGTGAAGATCATCTCTTATATTAAAATCATTTTGTGTCATTGTTATTAATAAAAACAGCTATCTCACAATAAGATATATAAGCTATTAATCAAATCCATTTAAACTATTTTTTTCAGTTATTTTTTACTATAATGTCTCTCATGGTCTTGGATACCGTTTTTAGCTCCCATGAATCCTTCAATCAAAATTAGTACTTAAAGAGAGAGCAAGGGCAATACCAATTGTGCATCTTTGAACTCAAATTCTTAATATCTCTGGATTTTACACAATTAAAAGATCAATTATTTACATGCAAGAAATATTAATCCATATATATATATAACAATTTAAGAACGTGAGAGAAATAGTTTTTGTTAATTAGGTTGTAGCATTGTTTTTTCTTTGTTATGAGTCTGACAAGTATGATATCAGTGTTATTTCAGTCGAAATGATATTGACTTCAAATTTAATCAAATAGGTTTCAAACAACGAATTCAAACCAATCTACTTACGAGTGATGTATTTACATGTAAAATTTATAAATATTTGAATTCATTTCGTATGAAGTCTAACAGTAAAAAAGAATATTTTTAAATTAATTTTAATGCATTTATTTTTCATCATTTTTTCACCGCTTTCCTTTATATTAATTTTTTATTTTTAGAATTGGTGAATTCTAAGGTAGAGTCAATACATGGTATAAAAATTAGCTCTTTATCAATATTTTTACAATAAAACATCGATGTGCCACTGTCGGAATTAACAAGTGTATAAAATATCAACGTATCATCGATGTTTCGTCATTCTATACCATGATTTAGAACTAACCATTTTTTAAAAACAAAAAATAAAAAACATCCACAAAGGCTAAGACTGGCGGCCGAAATATTTATTTCTACTATATTCACAAAAAAATATACCAAAACGCTCCAGTTTAGTTAGAATCTGAAATTCACCCAGGTCGCCAAACTATTTAGCGGCCCCAAAGATTGGGGGCCGCCAATTGGCACTGCGGCCCCAAACTAGGGGCCTCCAAATAGTTCTGCAGCCCCATTGTTATTTTATTTTATTTTTTTAATGGCACAAAGAACATTGTGTTGGACTATGCAATAATCCACTAAGTTTATTTAACTAGATTTGCAAAATATATATTTGTTGAATTTTACAGTTTCTTGTCTTGAGATATTATGCAGGTTCATGAAGATATAAAGTTTCAATAAACATTAATGATTCATCTACAAATGCTATATATATCAAAGATGTGTTGTAATGAACTAAGGAATGGACTAAGAAGACTTAGCTCAATTCTGTGAAATTAGTAAAATATGCTTGAGATTGAGGTAATCAAAATAATTCATATGCCAAAATCCACAGTGTAGTCGATATATTTTGTTACAACGGTTAATTAAACATTGCAACGGAATAAATCAATTCGGACCCCAAAACTTCTAGAGAGGTCCGTTGTAGCAACCGTTGTAACGCTTGAAAAACGTTAGGGTTTCCAGCGCAACCAAACCTATTAACTAGGGCTAACCGTTGTAACGGTTGACGTCAGTTACCAAGTTTTGCTTCTCTCTCTATAAATAGAAGCAAAATGTAGGTTTGAGAAAATAATCTAGCTGCCCCGAATTGTAATGTTTTGTATTCTTTTCAGATCTAGAATTCTCCATTGTTGCTCGTGCACAAAACTTCAATATCTTTACAACAATCTCAAGCATATTTCACCAATCTTGTGTAAAATTAGAGTGATTTGTGTGAGATCTCTTGTTTGTTTCAAACACTTGAGCCTTTAGTGCTCATGAGCCAATTCTGTGCTCGGGCCGTGTGACTTCTCAAGTTTTGTAAGGGTTCACCGGTTTCACCTTGTACTCATTTCTATTGGTAAAGAAAGACACATCATCAAGAATGTCACGAAGTCCGGAGATGTAGGCATTAGTGCCGAACTCTGTAAACAATTCTCGAGTCAAGTGTCTTTTAACTCTTCTATTAATTTACGCACACTTGTTTAGTATAAGTTTATTCTTGTTTCCGCCAAGAATAACTCACGCACACGTTAGTTAAATAACTTAAGAGTTAAAATTTTAAAAAGGTCTCCATATTAACCCCCTTTTAGGTACCATTGGGACCAACACATTGTTTGTCTGGAAACCAATTAGGCGGCTCCCAGTCTTTGAGGCCGCAGATTCATTTGGCGGCCTGGGTATTTCTCGAATTCTCCATAATATGAGGTGATTTAGTTTATTTTTTATTATGGTATAAACAAAAATTTCGGGACTGACGGAACCCTATTTTCCCAAAATCAGCGCTTTAAGGTTGAGTGGATGGCAAGATTGGAACTTTTTATAAATCGTTGATAAGATTAAAGTTCTGAAATTTGAAGATGGTAACTAAAAAATTTGAGTCATTCGTAAATTAAATTGGTTTAAATTTATTTTTAAATTCTGTTTGATGGATTTTAGAATCATTATCACTATTATTACTATGACCGAAATAATACCACAACCGTTTAACTCCTTTTTTTATTATTATATTATGCTAGTGGCGCCCAACAACATAATGTAAAATTCTTTGAACCTTCTAATTACTTGGAACCAGGTTGTAAATAGTGCTGTTGATTTTGTGAGATCCGAGGAGGAATCGAATTTTGAGAAAAGTATGCGGAATATTATTTGATTGTGTATATTTTTTTTTCTGTTACAATCCTAGAGCTATTTATAATACAAGCTCTTAAAGAGCCGTTGGAAATCCTAAAGTTACTATTCCTATTTATGGTAAGCTCTGACACCAATGTACCAACTATTCTATTCTATTTCTATTTTGATACTTGAACTAATCCTAGCCCTTGATTTTCTATCTATGATGATAATAAAATTTGAGATCAATCCTCTATATTTTTAACACTCCCCCTCAAGCTAGGAATGTATATATCGTACAATCCTAGCTTGCTTGTGATTTTGTCGAATTGTTTCGGATCCAATCCTTTAATGAAGATATTGGCTTGATCTTTTGTTCATGCCCGGCGGAATTGCATCGTCTCTGAAGACGGTTGCATCATTCTTGATGTTCTTCCCATTTCTTCATTCCTACAATTAAAAATTCAAACAATCGCAGTAACCTGATATTTGTATCACATTTTTTTTTTGAGCTATCTTGTTGAGTCGACACCACAATCGGTTGTTGAAGAGATTGCTCATTTGATCTTGATTTTGTTGGGCTGGGTTGCTCTGACCCGCTACAGATTTTTCTTCATACACTCCCCCTAAAATGGAGTCTTCCATTTTCTCCTCAAATGGAGAGATTTTCACCAATTTTTGTTTTTTTTTGTTTCTTTTCTGAGTCGCATGCGCATGAAGGTAAACCGTGTACAGGTGAGAATTGTGAGGTGTGTGAATTCCCTAGGTCGTATGCGAATATCTCTGAGTCGCATGCACATGAGAAAAACTTTACCAACCCACGAATTATTGAAGTGAATAAAAGGCAGGCCGGATCCATGCCCAACTTCAATGAATTCGTTTCTACTAACGGGTCTGGCGGGTCTGGATCAGGTTTCTTTTTTTCCTTCCCCTTTTTAATGGGTCTTTTATATATTTTTTTTAGGTAATTGTACAATTACCAACTTATCAATTTTGTATTTTTCATGACCTTCATATTTGTATTTGTATTTCTATTTGGTCATTTGGTATTGGTATTGGTATTCTAATTGTACATGCTCTTGTACAATTATTTGAGGTATTACCAACAAAACTTGGTACAGGTTCTCCCCCCCCCCCCCTTTTTTAATTTTTTGGTTTTTTGTGTTATGGTGACCTTTCGGGTAGAAAGGCTATTGGTTTTTGTTATGGTAGCCGAACTCCGGCTCTTGGTTATGGTGGCTCTAGTAGCTCTTGGTTATGGTGGCTCTAGTAACTCTATGGTTCTAGTAACTCTTGTTTTGGTGGCTCTAGTAGCTCTACGGCTCTAGTAGCTCTTTTTTTTGTGTGGCTCTAGTAGCTCTACGGCTCTAGTAGCTCTTTTTTTGTGTGGCTCTAGTAGCTCTACGGCTCTAGTAGCTCTTGTTATGGTGACCGAAACCTTTCGGCTCTCGGTTATGGTGGCCTTTCGGCTCTTGTTTTTGTTGGCCTCTTGGCTAGAGAGGTATGGTGGCCTTTCGGCTCTTGGTTTTTTCGGTATGAATTGGATACCGGCTTTTGTGTATGGTGACACCATGTAAAAATATGAATATTGGGACTTTCTTTATGAACCAAGCCCTTTTGTATGAAAAAATACCTTTGATTTTAAGATAATTTGTACAATAATTATTTTCAAATTCGGTACCATCATTGAATCTAAATATTTAATTCATGCATTAAATTTGGGCTTCTAGTAAATTAACATTTTTTACAAATTATTACAATTACTATAGTTGTTATAGGAAAATTAGAAGATATAAATATTTTATCGAAAATATGTCAAAAAAACCGGGCCATATTCTCTCATATATATTTTTGTTGTAAAAAGATTATAAATTATTATGATTT
The DNA here is from genome assembly GCA_025461125.1 of Carex kokanica. Classification (NCBI taxonomy): domain Eukaryota; kingdom Viridiplantae; phylum Streptophyta; class Magnoliopsida; order Poales; family Cyperaceae; genus Carex; species Carex kokanica. The sequence continues at coordinate 776,173 of JAJGRX010001283.1, read as the reverse complement.
TTTTTTATAACGTTTCCAAAAACATAAATCTATTTCTAAATCATTAATTATTTTTCCGGTTGAAATATTATATTTATTGGAAAATAAAGTTTGTGTTGCAATTTACTTCTTGTTAATTGAAATTAAATTAATAAAGAAACTATTTATATGCAAAAACATCTTTTATATTTTTTGAAAAAAGTTTACATACTCCCATACCATCAAATTGTGCTAATTTCTTAATTCCCATACCATCAAATTGTGCTAATTTCTTAATTGAAAGAAAATTTGCTGTAAAGAGTTCAATAGATACCTTTTTTAAATATTTCTAGAAAATGTTTTGTAATTTTCTAACCATTAATTGGTGCTTCAATTCATTGGCTACTAAAACACTGGTAATTTGATTTATCGGATAAAATTTTATTCCTAAGAATATGAGCCGTTAACACTGCTATCAATTGTAAATTTAATATATAAAGAAATTTTAATTGAATTTAAAGTGATACCGCTTGTTTTTTTGAGTCATTTTCTGAAGTAGCAGCACAATTAATTGTTGGAGCACTTGCCACATAAGATCTGAGTAATTTGACCCGTTTGACCAGCTTGGAATTCCTCTAATGCACGCGAGTTGGTGCGGAACGCATGCGAGGTAGTGTGAAACCCCTCAGTGCGAGCACGCGAGTCAGCCCCAATCGTATGCGAGTTCGTGTGGTCCGCGTGGAATCCCCCAGTGCACGATTCACTGGATGCCTCCATTTTTTTGACTGAATGGAGAGGTTATGTGTGGGTTATTAAATCCATTTTCTCTTTCTTTTTCCAGAGAAGCACGCTGCTCCCCCTCTTTTCTTTTCTCTACCTCTCCGCCTCTTTTTTCCGTCTGTTTCTTTCTCCCCCTTTCTCCCTTCATTTCTCTTATCGCTTCCCACAACTGACCACGGAGCTTACTGCTGGCGCAGCCGTATTCTTCTCGACCCCTGTTTTTTTTATTTTCTCCACCGCATTGGAGCAGTGGGCAGACCCAAATTTTGGCTTCATGCTCAGCCTGAGCAGCGCTGAACACCTCCAGCTCGATCAACCAAGCTGATTCCTCAGCCTCCTCCTTCGAAACCAACCCAAACCTCTTGGAGAGAACAGTGCCGATGGTTAGGATTTTGACCAGGCAGTGCGCAATAGCGTCACGATCGAGTAAGGTTTGTCGGAGGCCAGATGTTGAAGGACAGAGAGTCGGTGGTGGTAGAGAGAAGATTAAATGTTGAACCTTAGTGAAGGTTTCAGGTCTTTTGAGCCCCTTTTGTTGGTTTGTTTTATGGTACGAATCTGATGGGAACAGATTTTGGGGGTTTTTTTTTGTTTTCTGGTATGAATTTGATATACACTGGTACGGGTTTTTTGGCACAAATTTTTGTTGTTGCTGTGTGGGTTTTGATTTTGCTGGTAAATCTGATAAGAACAGATTTTTGAGAATTGATATATGGGGATTTTGTTTTTTGGGTGACTAACGCGATGCGTAGTACTTGGTGGCCTGATCGGCCTTTTTGTTGTTGTGTTGATTTTGGGTGGCTGGTGCAAATTACAGCCCTTTATGACCTATTCTGGCACTTAGGGGTTTTGGATCTTATTTTTTTTGTTTCAGTTTAGATCTAAACTGAGTTGTTACTGGTATTCGTTTTGTATCAGTTTCTGGGTTTGTTTCTTGCCATTTAGTCGAGAGAAGTTGGTAACAAGCTCTAGATTGTTGTTTTTCTGGTTTGGGTTATCGGGTTATTGGCTCTCGGTGCTGCCTTTTCTCCTGTGATGACCTCCTTGTTCTTGTTGTTATCTGTTTTTTTCTGGTTTTTTTCTGGTTTTTTGCTGGTACCGACTAGCTTTGTTAGTTTGGGTAGCATTTGGGCGGAATGTTCAGATCTATTGCTCTGATACCATGTTGATTTTGTGAGATCCGAGGAGGAATCGAATTTTGAGAAAAGTATGCGGAATATTATTTGATTGTATTATTATTTCTTCTGTTACAATCCTAGAGCTATTTATAATACAAGCTTTTAAAGAGCCGTTGAAAATCCTAACGTTACTATTCCTATTTATGGTAAGCTCTGATACCAATGTACCAACTATTCTATTCTATTTCTATTTTGATACTTGAACTAATCCTAGCCCTTGATTTTCTATCTATGAAGATAATAAAATTTGAGATCAATCCTCTATATTTTTAACAAGTGCGCTATAGTATTTTCGGACTATAAAAACTATAATGTTATTGGCGCTATAGCGGAGCAATATGACAATAGTACTGTTTTTTTAGCTGTTCCGCTATTTAAATCTTCGCTTGAAACATAGTGTAATCTAATCATCCTCCCAATTTTTTTTTTTTTATATAGGCTCTTGCATCCTCTCAATTAAATGGAAATAAATAAGGACATAGCTAAATAATGCCAAGGCCCAAGGCGCAACACGGTGTCACAAGCTGGTGGCCTTCGTATCTCAGCTAATTTATATGTAGGCTTGCGTCTTAACAATTAAATGCATATAAACAAGGACAGCTGAGTAATGCCAAGGTGCAATACGGAATCCGGTACGTGTTCTCAAGCTGGTGGTATTTGCATTGAAATTTATATATTAAAAAATTAATAAATATATTTCAGAGGATGGATAAATTCGTCGATTCATATTTTGATAAAATATAATAATAAATAAAATAAAGAAAAAGGATGAAAAAAATGTTTAGTTTTAGGAAAATTCAGGTTATATTTCGTAAGGTTTTTCTAAAGAACTAAGTTGGTTTTAAAATTTTCATTTTTATTATTTTGGTGTTGAACTTTCAATAACAAACTAAATTAGTCCTTCACTCCTATTATTTTTTTTGCAGAAGTTAATTGTTCTAATTATCACATGGACATCAGGTAGGCCACGTAAATTCCCTTTTTTTTGGAAGAAATATGGAGGTCTAGTCTCGGAATTTTATTAAAATCAGTGTTATAAATAGTGCACTATAGTGGCACAATAGTATTTTCGAATCTTAAAAACTATAGCGCTATCAGTCGTTTTTGGCGCAATAGCGTTTTTTTAGCCTTTCCGCGATGATACGATGATCGCTATTTAGAACCTTAATTAATATAGACAACAATGGTGTTAAGAGTATAAGTTTAAAAGAAAATAAAGAAATAAAAAAAAGAAGTAAAAGTTGGAAAATACATGCGCAATAGAGAGTTGCACATGTATAATATATGGATATCTCTCACTGCTATTTCAATCCAACTCTCAGAGTATGCCCTGAAATTTTTATTTATACCATTTAAAAAAAAAACACCTCAAAATATGAGGAATTCCATATCTACTCGGGCAGCCCAGTCAATCTGCGGCTCCATTCTTGAGAGGCCGTAGATTGGTTTGGAGGCCCATCACATACATAAATATATTTAATATTACAGTGCATTTTTCGGCTTTTGAGGGCCACCGGAACAAGTGAAAAATAGAAAATAAATTCATAGTACTTTTGAAAACTAGTTTTGACGAAAAAAAAACAGAAAGTATGATTGAGCAAAATTTTTGTATATATTAATACGATGAAAGATTACAGATCAGTATCCACGTGTCAAATAAAATAATCCATATCAGCAAGTTTTTTTAAATGACTAAATTTGTCCTTGTGTAAAAGTAAAGGGTTTGATTTGATCTTTTTTTAAAGTTTAATAATCAAATTTGCGAAAATGAAAGCTTAAGATCAACTTGATATCTTGTAGAGAAATATTAGGACTAAATTCTGAATTTTTCCGTTTATTTTTGATAGGTAAATAAAATATTTTTATCTTTCGATGAAAAATTAGAAAATTAGAAAGGTTTGATGAGTACCATAACAATTAACCCACTTATGCATAACAAACTGAAATTAGTACAACTCAACTTTAGGGACTTGCAACTGATATCCAGCCAGCAGTAATCTCATTTTGTGTATCAAATGAAAAATATTCAAAAATGTCACATTCATATTTTTTTTTCCCTGAAAGGTTAAATGCATAATTTCTTGAAAGGTTAAAAACAACTTTCACAATCACAAGACCAAAGTGCATACATCACCATCACATAAGCGAAATTATTTATCAATCTTGTTGTAAATAAAGATAAATATGTTTTTAATAAATTGTATAATTTTACTTGAAGGCAATATATATACATTTATAGAATAAAATGATTATTAGTAAAGAAACCAGAAAAAAGATCAAATTCTACAGATTTTAGTTATATAACCTACAACACTTATCACAAGATTCACAAATTCACAATACTTCTACTTATTGACTGATTTCTTAGTAACAAAGCATCGTCATATAATAATAATAATAATAAAAAAGTCACTGGTAACAATAACTCAAACTATTTGGTGCGGAAAATCAGCAATCCATTCATCAAAAGAAGCTAATTTGTCAAAATTTATCAATACACTATCCCTACATCTAAATCCTTTTGACAATATTATTGCAAACAGAGCTTTTGTGGAAAAGATGATTTCTTTGTAAGCGTAAACACGATCTTTTTCCTTCTTTTTTTGTACTTTTTGAAGTAGGAAACATTATACATATTTTAAACAGTAAAGTTGAAATCGCGGTTTTTAGTCAGACCCGTATTTCCCAAGTGCAATTCACAATCAAACAGGGCACTTTTATTTTATTTTATTTTTTAAATAGAAAATGTCGAAATTATGATCCATATTCTAGATAGTCAACAATCTTTGTACATGTCATAAAAATTCTTTGGAGAAAACGGGCGTACCATCCCAAGATTGAATTCAAACATGGATGCTTTGTTCTGATCCTTCCATACCCTCACCAACTACACTGCTACTGCTCTATATAAACCCATTGAAGTCTCAGTACATTTGCATTCAACTCCAATTAGCACTTGATCAACACTACTCTTAATTAAATTTCTACCAATTAAAGGAACCATGAGCTCCACCTGGACAGCCGAGATTGAGACAGTTGTGCCGGCCCCTCGCCTTTTCAAGGCAGCCGTGATGGACTGGCACAACTTGGCTCCCAAGATTGCCTCTGACAAAATCGTTAGCGCTGCTCCGGCAGAAGGCGATGGCGGCATCGGCAGCACCAGGCAATTCAACTTTGCCCCAGGTATCATATCAATCTATCTAATATAATGTCTTGGCAGTTTTATGCACTATGCTTCAATCAATGGCTATTAAGTTATTTCTCCTTTTTTTTTCTTTTTTTTTAAAAGATGAAGTTGCATATTTTCACTAATACGAAAGGTAATACATATTGTTCCTGTTGACTCAATTATGAAAACAGGAACATGAATTACTTTGAAATATGATACTAAAATGATGAACTACTTGTTCACTTTTATCAACAAAAAAAAAAGAAACTAAACAGTTCAGAATATATTCCATCACAGCAACTCTCATAATTAAGTACAAAAATGACAAAATAATAATGGATATCAACTTTTGTTTTTCTGAAAAAAAAAACTAAGGTTATTTGTCAGTTATATATTCTATAAATGGAATCATGCTGATAAAAACATAATTGCAGGGCTCCCTTTCAGCTTTGTGAAGGAGCGTCTCGACTTCTTAGATGTTGAGAAATGTGAGGCCAAGTCCACCCTCGTCGAGGGTGGAGGCCTCAGCATCAACGTCGAGTCTGCTTCGACCCACATCAAGATCGAGCCTAAGGCTGGAGGCAGTGTATGCAAGGTGACCGGATCCTACAAGCCGTTGCCCGGAGTTGACACCACAGAGGAAGCCGAGAAGGCCAAGGCAGCTTTCGGTGGAGTTATTAAGGGTTGCGAGGCGTACCTCGTTGCCAACCCTGATGCTTATAACTAAAACTTTTGGTTTGGGTTTTCTCAAGGAATTATCGGAGAATAACACTGAAGTGGCTTTGAAAGCTCCTTTAGTTAGTGTGGTTTGAGGTTTAGTTTACAATATATAAATATATTCGCTTGTGTGTTTGAAAGAGTGGCCTGTAAAACTTTTGTTTTTCCAAAATAAAATGAGAATTAATTATTTACTGCTGTTCTGTTGAATAATACAATGAAACTGAAAGCATATTAAATTGTTTCTGTTGAATAATTTAAAGTTTTAAACACATATTTTCATGCTGTTTAGCTGTAAAGGTTGAGATGTATGCGTGATTGGGTGGTCAAAGAGGTACTAACTGTCTAGGACCGCATCACCTCTTTTGTTGTAGAATGTAGACTGATGGGATAAGCCATTGACTGTGCAAATTGAAATGAGCTGGGTTTCCCTCTCCGTGAATTAAAGAATTGATTTGCTGGAGCCCCTTTTGGGCCTTCTCGGTCCGTAGCGCCACGTCCTGGAGTTGTAAGATGTCAGGAGCGGATCCGCGACCCGACTGACCAGATCCACGACCATTTCCTCTTCGTCCGCGTCCCCTTTCACGATGGCCTTGCGCTGTGTAGAGAGCGATTGGATCGGAGGAGAAATTGTGTGATTTGAGTCTGAGAGGTGAGCAGAGCCTCGTGTGACAGTAGAAAACCATGGAGATCTGTCAGAGAGGCAGGATCGGACCTACCTAGTAGTGAGAGCAACCTAAAGAGTTGAACTCAGAGCCAAGTCCGCCCAGGAATAAGTGCACCAGTTCCGAATTGGAGACCGGCGATCCGGCGGCTGAGAGCTGGTCAACAATGCTTCTTATTTGTTCAAAATATTCGCTGCAAGATTTGCCACAACAATGGCTTCTTATCTGTTCAAAATATTCGCTGCAAGATTTGCCACAACAATGGCTTCTTATTTGTTCAAAATATTCGCTGCAAGATTTGCCACCACGGGTCGCATACTGAGATAGAACAGATTCGGTGATTGAGGATCAAAGCCAACCGAGCAAGAACACGATGGAACTAGAAAATTTAAATAGGAGGATAAAAAAATAAAATTTAAAAATATATAATATAATAAATGAAATTTGAACTGTATAAGGAGCTGAAATATATAAAAAATTTAATAAATTTTAATATACATAATTAAAAAAAGTTAAATCATGAGGTGGCTTAGTATTCTCTTTGAAATACACTAAGATTTGCTCCTGCTGCAATTGTAGCAGACGATATTACTTGTGCCATGCAAGAAATGTCGAATCAGTTGCGACACTCCATTTATTTCATTAACTTCAAGCTGTTGTATTGGTGGCAAAAAAAACCGAAATTTTATTCATAGTAAATACAAAAAAATAACTAAAAATGAGAAATGACAGGGTGAAATTTTAAAAATAGAAAGGCAAGGTCACAGTTTGACGTCCTTGTTGGACTATGCAATAATCTACTTAGTCTGGTTGACTAGATTTGCAAAACATATATTTGTCGAATTTTATAGTTTATTATCTTGAGATATTATGCAGGTTCATAAAGATATAAAGTTTCAAGAAACATCAAGAATGCATGTACAAATGCTACACATATCAAGGATGTGCTACAATGAACTAAGAAGACTTAGCTCAAGATTAGTATTAATTAGAAATATGTGAAATTGGTAAAATATGCTTGAGATTAAGGTAATTTACATAAACTGTTACAACGATTAAGGAAGCATTGCAACGGAATAAGTCGTATCCGAAATTCTACAGAGTAATCGATTTATTTCGTTACAACGCTTAATCAAACGTTGCAACAGAATAAATCATTTTTTGACCCCAAAACTTCCAGAGAGTTCCGTTGTAGCAACCGTTGTAACGCTTAACAAGCGTTAAGGTTTTCAGTGCATCCAAAACTATTAACTGGGGCTAACCGCTATAACAGTTTACGCCAGTTACCAAGTTTTGTTTCTCTCTCTATAAATATGTAACATCCCAATTTTGTACATGTTGAAAATATATTTGATTTGAAATCAAAACTAGAAATACAAAGGAAAATGTAATTAGAAATAGGCAATTGCAAAGTCCTTAACAAAATTTTGATTGATAGATTGTTAGTGTTAAAATCAGGAATTTTGGAAATATGGAAATATTTATTTAAATTTATATTACGAAATGGTAAATTACTTATATATGTTAATTAATTCAACTATACTTGTTAAATATTTAGTCTAGTTTGAAGTATTTTAAAATTTATTGTAACATCATGTTAATTGAAAACATATTATTTACATGCTAATTTATTTATAATAATATAAGGGTTTTAGTGTAAATTGACTTTCCATTAAATAAGAAAGAAAATTAAATGAATTTAATTGATAAAAGGGTGCATGTGGAGGACACATGTCACCACTATGACAACTATACTTTTTGTCACCTAATTTCTCCACCAAGGAAACACTTCTTGGAAATTTGATGGAAAGGGTAGTCCGTCCAGAAAAGGAACAGAACGGAGGAGGAAAAAAAGGGGAAATTTTGAGGGACATTAAAAATGGAAAATAAGAGGAAAAATTGAGAGGGAAATTAGAGTGGAATAGAAAAGGAGAAATTGAGAGAGAAATGGAAATGGAAAAGAGGAAAAAAAGGAGAAAGTAGAGGCATCGGTAGCTCGACGTGGCCAGGAAACGAGAAAGTTGGAGAAGATGGCAATGTGTTGGGTTGCTCAGTTGATTTCTTGTGTTCATGTGGTTGCTCTCGAACGACTCGATTGACTCGATTCTGAACAGTGAACTGACTTCGAGCCATGTCGTGCCCAACGTTAAAAGGTGCGGGTTTCGAGTTATTCTCAGATTCCTCTAACTTATTTTATTGTTGTTGTTGCTTGCTTGTTTGTTTAGTTGCTAATTGGTGTATTGTTGATGCTTGCTTAGTTGCTTGATTGGTAATTAGTTGTAGTTAAGTTCTTGAATGTTCTTTGGAATTGCATAGTATGAATGCATGAGTTGTCACAAGAAGCATGAACATATATTCTAGAATTAAATTGTGACAAAACTTGAAGAGTTTAGTGGCAAAATAAGATTGTAGTATATGCTAGTGTTATATTTTTAGTTTAAAACATCAAGATGCATGATCATATATTTTTGTAGCAAAAATCTGAAAATGTAGTATGATGTTCAAGTTTAGAATTTGGTTTTGAATATGACATGATTTGCATCAAGTTTTTGGGTTGCATTGCATATGCTTAAATGATATAGGACAGGAGTTGAACTAAAACTTTTGCATGATATTTCTTAGGTTAATTAAATGGATGCATGAGCATATATTTCTAGAATAATTTTAGAATCTGAAATGCGACATGATTTTGCAAAGTATGGGTTATGATATGGTATTGTTGTAGGTAAATTATGTTGAAATGTAAGGAACATAGAAGTGACACCTCCAAAATAGTTAATCACAGTGATAAGTATAGTAAGAAATGTCCATGCATATAATACACTATAATTGTAACAAATGATGTAGTGTGCGCATGTCGGTTTTACTCACTTTTTCTTTCAACTTGGTTGTTGCTTATGTTAAAATACTTGTGTGATTTCACTATATTGTTTCTTGGATTTTTACATGGAATTGCTTGAATTATTTTTCTAGTTATGAGTACATAATACGCATGCATAAAATAAGACACGAACTGCATTGAGGAATTGAGTTGCATGGCATATTCATAGATCACATTAGACATGAGTTGAACCATAAATTTTGCATGCATGATACATTGTTTTATATGAACTATGCACTTGTTATAAATGAACCTTGAATAGAAATGAGAATATACAGACCACATTGATTTGATTGTATATGGAATGTCTTGTATGTACTTTGATGGGAATTGAAACATATTCGGGTAGCGCATGGTGAGAGCTGTGTAGGCGCCATATTCGGGTAGCGCATGGCGAGAGCTGTGTAGGCGCCATATTCGAGTAGCGCATGACCAGATTTATGCTTGGTGCGAGAACTTGTAACACATGATAAATAAAGGAAAATATTGAGAATTTCTATACTTGAACAATTGTGCATATTTGAGAATTGCTAAATTTGCAATAAAGCATGGTTAAACAATAGGGTTGCATAAGCAAATTGGATTGAACTTTTAAGTCTATTGCACATGAGCATTTCATATTGTGAACTTTTATGTTTGATTGTTATGGTCTTATAGTTGTGTCTCACGGTTGCTGATTTCGTTATCATACTTAAGTATTTCATAAAGTAAAGTTTTAATATTTTCGTTGACTGATTATAGTTGAAGCTAGTTTATTGGAATCTTAGATTATTACTATAGTCTATATATATTTTTGGTGCTCGGTGCTGTTTTTGTTTCAGTTGGTCGGATCTGGGGATAACTCGACTGGAACTGAATACTGCACTGGGAGATTTTCAATCTCTCATCTTTCCACTTTGTGGGGTCCAGGTACAAAACACAAGATAAGGAAATATGATTTCGAACTAGAAGATTACGGGAATGGCAACGAAGAAAAGTAAGTTATGTCATTGATAATATATATGATATATGTGATTTTGTAAAATGATAAAAATCGCCTTGCGCTGATGAGCGCGGCGGGTTGTCGGCCCCGCTGTCGGGGTGTGACAAAATAGAAGAAAAATCTAAGTTTGACAACAATCTAGCCGCCCCCAATTGCAATATTTCGTATTATTTTCAAATCTAGAATTTTTCATTGTTGTTTGTGCATCAAACTTCAATATCCTTACAACAATCTTAAGCATACTCCACCAAACTCAATCTTGTGTAAGAATTAGAGTGATTTGTGTGAGATCTCTTGTTTGTTTCAAACACTATAGCCTTTAGTGCTCAAGAGCCAATTTCGTGCTCGGGCTATGTGATTTTCCAAGATTTGTAAGAGCTCACCGGTTCCACCTTGTACTTCATTCTCATTGGGTAAAGAAAGGCGCACCATTAAGAAGGTCGCGAAGCGCCGGAGACGTAGGTGTTAGTGTTGAACTCCGTAAACAACTCTCGTGTCAAGTGCCTCTTAACTCTTTTATTTACTTTACGCATATGTCAATATGAAATCGGTGGTATATCTACCCGAAATTTTTAATTGTAGCACCAAAAAAAAAACCAAAAAGGCACCAAATCTGAGAAATTTCAGAAGTAGCACGGCTGCAGATTGGCTGAGTGGCCCCATTTACTGGGGACCGCATTTTGGCTGAGCGGCCCCGGAAATGGAGCCGTATTTCGGCTGAGCGATCCCCTATTTTTTTTTATTTAAAACGAAATTTGTTTTTGTTTTTTTGTTATAAAAATAGTTGTATTTGTTTAAGTTTTAGTTTGTAATGTTGTTTGAATTGATATATTTTGTCGTATCGTATTTTAGAAATGTCGTTCGTTTGAAATATTTACCCAAACTAAAAGTCAAAGCCAAACAAATCTAATAAATCAAAAATCTTTTTGAAATGTTCGTTACGAATATTTTGTCGTATCGAATTTAGAAATGTCGTTCGTTTGAAATATTTGTACCACTTGGAAGAGTCGTTAGTTGTGGAAGTACTCTGATGTTTAACTGTTTGGATTAGGGTTTTAACAAATTAAAAGTCAAAGCCTACAAATCTAATAAACTGAAAATAAACAATGTTCTTACGAATATAATTAAAACTAAATAAACATCCAGTCCATTGATAGACTCTCAACCTGTAAATTTTGAAATAGTGACTGTTAAATCTGATTGTTTAAATATTTTCTTAAAAGTTGAAATTGATTAGTAAAAAAAATTAACTACCTCGTGCATCTCATGCAGCTCTGTTCTGTCTTTCAATTGTATCTCGGCCGGCTTGGTGGCCTCTTCTCCTCTTATTTAGTAAGTCCAACCACATCGGAATCCTGTTGCGTTTTCTTCTACCCAAAGAAATATTTTTATCCTCTGGAACAAGGACAGGGCCCTCGTTTGCAGGCCATTCCGACTGATTTTCATACACATGCCATTCAGCACTCCATGTGTTGATCAGTGTCCAGATGTGGTAGTAGTGACTAACAAAGCAGCCAGGGTCGATGCCTCGGAGACGACACACAGACGCTCAGCCGAAATGCGGCCCTGGGTCCGCTCAGTCAAAATGCGGTCCCCAGTAAATGGGGCCGCTCAGCCAATTTGCGGCCGTGTTACTTCTGAAATTTCTCAGATTTGGTGCCTTTTTGATTTTTTTTGTTTTGGTGCTACAATTAAAAATTTCGGTATATCTGCTACTTTAAAAAAAGAAAACATAGCATAACTTAAAAAGTCTAAATTACAAATAAAAATAACATAACAAGTCTAAAATACATTAACATAGCATAAATTTACATAAAACCTCAAATTACATCAAAAGTTTGAATTACATAAAAAGTCTTGTCATAAAACAACACTATCATTTGAAGCTAGTGATCGAGCTCCTTTTGTTATTTTTTTCCCAATTTTTTGTCTAATTTGGAGTCCCACTTTTAAATTTTATTTTTTTTCCCAATATTTTTGTCTAATTTGGCATCCCACATTTAGAAAAAAAAAAATTCTCAATTTTTGTTCTCATTTGAAGACCCACATATATATTTTTTTTCTTTTTTCTTGTTTAGCGGAGGTTGTGGTACGATTTGGCGTCTATGCGAGACGCCAAATCATGACCTTGCTTTTTTATTTTTAAAATTTCATCCTGTCATTTTTTATTTTTTATTATTATTATTTTTGTATATCCTATGAATAAAAATTTCGGCAAAAAAGAGGCATCAAGATGCTTTGCTAGTCCGAATCTATCAATATTCAATATGTGACTCTAGCCAATAAAATTTAGACGATCAGGTTTTACCAAGGTTCTAAATAGCATTTATAGCGTCATAGCGGGAAGGTTACAAAAAAAACTATAGCGAATAGCGTCGCTATGGCGAAAGCTATTCCAAATAGCATTTTTTTTTTTACATTCCGTATATTCAATATTTATACTAAATATCAACATTATCTAAAGTGTCATAGAACAATAAATAACACCAAAGTAATTAAGAAATTATAATATTCATATTGAACCTGTACAAAGTCCAAATTGCGGTTCAAAATATTCATAGTAATATCATAAACTATCGATTTTTTCTATTAAAAATATCTTAAGCATCATGATTCATGACATAATCTATTTTTTTTTCTATTCAAATTTCAATTTATATTCCCAATTTCAAATTGATTTATCTATAACAAGTAGCAACAAATTCAATTTCGGTTTGAGCTTTTTTGGGTCTTTATTTAAAACCCATATAAATTGCTTAAAAAAAAAATCATATTGTATAGCGTAAATAGCGCAAATAGTGCATTTTGATGTCATAGCGTAGCGTTTGAGGTCCAAAAACGCTATAGCGCCCTATTTAGAACACTGAGTTTTACTGGATCACTCACGGAGAAGGGGTACTGATGATTTGTGAATTGTTGACATTTTCAAAATTTGATGAGGTTTTTTCCGTACTGGTAATTTTCTGGTTTTGATTCAAGATTGAAAGAAAAGGGTAAAGGTGAGATGTTTGAGCTCTGATACCATAAACAATACGGAGAATGAATTGTTTGAATGTGATTTTCATTTGTTGACCTTTGAATTACATCCATCGTCAATATATAGACTTTTTGTACAGCTTTCCTAACAAACTAATCTAACTGTAACAGAATAATAGAAATGGTTAATTCCTATTACATTTGTTGATTTTGGTCAATTCTAATTATGTGTGCCTGATATATACATGGGAAAATAAATTAGTCATGTCATTATTAGTTTTGTCACGTCACGTCATGTCATGTCATGTCACGTCACGTGATCATTTGTGTGATATATATAATTGTTCTCCACCATTTTATCACGTCACATCACATAAATTAAGCCAGTTCTGTTAGGTGACTAATTTTTTCAATATTATTTCTTAATTATAATTTATTTTACAATAGTTTCTTATTTTTAATATATTGTGTTTTTTTTTTTTGAACTAACTTGAATTTGAAAACAATAACTAAATGCGATCAACGTCACAAGTGACTACAAGTAACGTGAATATTCGCGTAACGTGACTATCTTCAATCATTTTAACCATGTCACGTAAAAATAAATAGAGAGAAGAAGAGAGATTGACATGGCAAGCAACTAACCAGTAGTGGGAGAATGGCAGTTAGTCAGGCACAAGCGCTACTTCCCCAACAACAAGCGTCAGCTAAGAGACAGAGACTCGATTGATCACACAAAACTCCAACTAAACGAATATAAAACCAACTTTACCTAGAATTAACAAACGGTTTGACTTTAATACACTATCAATTTGAATCGACACCCAAAATTACTACACGGTAGTAATTATGCACTTGTAATTCGATCGTAAGTAAAACATTAGGGTTATGAATTTTATTAGCTTTGAAAATCACCCATCAAACTACAAGTATTATAAATCAAATTGTAATTAAACATAGATTAATTTAGTTGTAATAAAATTCTGAAACTGAATTGAGAGGAGTCAATACAAAGACATAAACTTGGAAGAAAAAATAAATAAATGAGATAATACTAATGTTTTCAGTGTGAGAAATATATAATGAGAGTTGGTGAAATATATAATGAGGTCCAACTCAATGTTTTTCTTACCATCAAATTGCACTAGAATGAAAAAGAGTATTAGAAAAAAAAAAAAAAAAAAACCAATCCCATTTCGCACAAATTGCCATCATGAAAATTGGGACATACGAACACGCCCTCAGATAAATATAAGAACTAAAATCTGAATATTTCTCTTAGTTTTGATAGGCAAATGAAAAATATTTTAAAAAATGTCACATTCATATTTGTGCTCCTGAAAGTTGAAATCCATAATTTCTTGAAATTCACTTTAAATCACTTCTTCCTTGAAATATCCGCTAGCACCATTTGCCTAGTAAGATCAAGTAATCGATCTTCAAAATTACATAGAAAAACATCATTACTGTGATTTAAACTATAGCATTCAATTAAATTTATTGATTTAAATTGTAATTTAGTGTTTATAATATGCCATGAAAAGATACACTATGATTTGCATTCATCGTATTCCCACTTAATTCATTGTTTTTCATCTTTTGTCACGCCCGCTCGAATTAAGGTGGTTGACTACTTGACTACCCGTATAAATACATATAGTCACTTTAAAGTTTGAATTAACTTCTTTTAAAAACAACTTTCACAAGACCAAAGAGCATACATCGCCTTCACATAAGCAAAATTATTTTCCATTCATGAAAAAAAAACTAATTACTCTTTTTTTTTTTATTAAAAGCCCCGGTATACCTCAACATGTTTAGATATTATTTTTGAAAATTGAACCTGCATCTCTTCAAATAGAGATAAAGGTTCGTGCCACTATACTAAACCCACAATTCTTACTAATTAATTAGTCAAATTTGTTAGTACATAATCACTACATCCAAATCCTTTTGACAATATTATTGCAAACGGAACAGAGGGCTTTTGTGGGGAAGATAATAATTTCTTTGTATGCGTAAACACTCTTTTTCCATTTTTTTTATTTACTTTTTGAACTAGGAAACGTTATACATATTTTAAACCGTAAAGTTGAATCGTTTACAAATTCAATCCGGATACCAAGTTTGATCCGAAGATCTCAAGGGCAATTCACAATTAAACATTTAATTTGTTGAAATATAAACAGTTGAAATTGTGTTCCATATTCTAGATAGTCAACATCTTAACACATGTCATACAATCCTTTTGAAAAAAACGGGCGTACCATCCCAAGATTGAATTCAAACATGGATGCTATATTCCAATCCTCCCATACCCTCACCAACTACACTGCTACTGATCTATATAAACCCTTTGAAGCTTCAGTACATTTGCATCCTACTCCAATTAGCACAATCATCACTTGATCAGCACTCTTAATTAATCTTTAACCAAAGGAACCATGAGCTCCACCTGGACAGCCGAGATTGAGACAGCTGTGCCGGCCCCTCGCCTTTTCAAGGCAGCCGTGATGGACTGGCACAACTTGGCTCCCAAGATTGCCTCTGACAAAATCGTTAGCGCTGCTCCGGCAGAAGGCGATGGCGGCATCGGCAGCACCAGGCAATTCAACTTTGCCCCAGGTATCATCTATCTAATAAACTAATGTCTTGGCAATTTTATGCACTATGCTTCAATCAATGGCTATAATTAAGTTATTTTTCCTTCTTCTTTTTTTAAAGACGAAAGGTATACATATTTTTCTTGTTGACTCAATTTTGAAAACAGGAACATGAATTACTTTAAATATGATACTAAATCGGTGAACGAATTGTTAACTTTTATAACGGATACTAAAAAGTACAAAACAGATACCATCACAGTAATTCTATCAGAATTGAGTACAAAAATGACAACATAATAATGGATATAAACTTTTGTTCACTGAAAGCTAAAGTTATTTGTCAGTTATATATCAATGTATAAATGGAATATTATGTTGATAAATATATTAATTGCAGGGCTCCCCTTCAGCTTTGTGAAGGAGCGTCTCGACTCCTTAGATGTTGAGAAATGTGAGGCCAAGTCTACCCTCGTCGAGGGTGGAGGCCTCGGCATCCACGTTGAGTCTGCTTCAACCCACATTAAGATCGAGCCCAAGGCTGGAGGCAGTGTATGCAAGGTGACCGGATCCTACAAGCCACTGCCTGGAGTTGACGTCGCAGAGGAGACTGAGAAGGCCAAGGCAGCTTTCGGTGGAGTTATTAAGGGTTGCGAGGCATACCTCGTTGCCAACCCTGATGCCTATAACTAAATAATTTGGTTTGGGTTTTCTCAAGGAATTATCGCAGAGTAACACTGAAGTGGCTTTGAAAGCTCCTCCTGTTAGTGTGGTTTGAGTTTGAGGTTTATTTGTAAAAAAAGAAAAAAAAAAATAATCGCTTGTGTGTTTGAAAGAGTGGAAACTTCTGTTTTTCCCAAATAAAAGGAGGATTATTTACTGTTGTTCTGTTGAATAATACAATGAAGCTGAAAGCAATTTAAATTGTTTTTCTGTTGAATGATTTAAACACATTTTATTCTGTCGAGCTGTAAATGTAGATAAATTAAAATTTTATATGAATGGGAAAGAATGATGGAAAAACTCTGGATTTTCAATAAATATATTATGAGGGCTCAAATGCCTCCATTATTTCATGTCTCAATAGTACTCCAACATCTTTATCTTCAATTTCAAAGTTCAACCAGACGATCTGAACCGCTCAACATAATATTCACGTTAAAATATGATTGGATATCAAATATTATATTTGTTGGAAATTTTTTACTATTTTTTAAGATAGGTACAAAATTATTGTTTTTAGATGGTCCACAATTTTTGAAAAATAGTGATTTTGTACCTATCTTAAAAAATAGTAAAAAAATTCAAAAAAATATAAAATTTAATCTCTAAGCACATTTTAACATGGATATCATGTTGAGCAGTTCAGATCTTTTGTTTCGACTTTGAAATTGAAAATAAAGATGTTGGAGTACGATTGGGACATAAAACAATGGGGCATTTGAGCCCTCGCGATTGAATTAAATAAAATAAATAAATGGAATATCTCTACCAGTACTTCTACGGGGCACTGATACTGGTAAAGTAATAAGTAAGGGTATACTTCAGAAAAAATAATAATACATTCTGAAAATTAAAATGCAAATTACCATTGAACATATGTGAAATATAATTCTGAATTACCCTTTATGGATTGAGCCTGTAAGAAGCCTCACTGCGTAAAGTATACAACCTTCCTACCTGATCACAATGTCATGAATTCATCTCACATATGTAATCCCGACCTGAATCCAAGGATCTCTACCTGATAAAATTTGCAATAACCCAGAATCAACTGTCTTCAGTTCATTCCTCTTCTAGATCTGACCATATATCTCGTTTGGTTGTCAACTTGTCATCATCTTCACCACAGTGGTGGGGTAGGAGCAGATAACAGTCAGTAGTGGGCAGAAGAAATTTACACTCTTGTTGCACTCTTCCACCTGGCCAATATAAAATCAGCACAGCATTAAAATCAGACTGAAATTATAGCATATACGAAACATGTTTTTCAATAAAATCAGGCTAAAAATCAATTATTGTTTCAAAATGGTAAATAGAATATACCAGATTTATATGCAAGAAGAAAATATCATACTTATATGCGCAAATGATACACATTTTTGAGATCAATATAGTAATGAAGTAATAAAATATAGCTTCTCTCATTTATGACAAATAGTAAGTAACCAACAATAAACAATACACATACTAGTAGAAAATCAGATTGAAGAGGTTCCAAAGAGAAGTCAAGGTTTCTTATACAGTTATACTATAAACATAATTAAATCCCTTATTTTCCCCAATCGAGCTCTAATAAAAAAAGAACAACACCATCTTAACAACAAAAAGACTGAAATTATAAAGAGAGTCTTCCAAAGCTGGGTTGTCGGCCTTTTGTAGATCACCTCTCTCTGCCACTTCGACGAGAGTCTTGATCTGAAGCTGGGAGTCAGAAAGTCGGTCCAATTTCATACCAGACAGTTTGTTGTGAATCCATGAGGGAGGAGCAGGCCTGCACACCTTGTGACATCCCCAATTTCATACTAGAAAGCAACGCCAGTGCCTCCATATGAAAAGCTGAAAAGAAATAGGCTGAGGCACACCCATATTTAATCAAGCATTGATCTTGCTTAAGGACATAAGCATTGTTATATTGGTGCACAAATCAGTGACGAAATCAGGAATACATTACATTTGCATACTTTCGTTGGAATGTGCCTAGAACATATCCAAGGTATAAGCATGGCAATTCATTAATCTAACTGTTGTCGCTTCAATATGTCGGGACATTCAAAGAAGGTGTCAGATTTTTCTGGTAAAATCCAGTAATAATCTCATTGTCTACTTAAACGAAACTGGCCTAAACAGTGCATTTTCAACCTTGTTTGAAATTATAGTGAAATGCTCTCTCTAGGGACAGTTACCTCCAACAAAGATTTGAGTAATTCTCAAATTAAACCTTCTGGAGCAGGGGCAAGCGTAACCAGCTTAGTACCTTGACATATGAAGCAGTCGCGTCTCAACAATTTCTCCAACAAATGTCAGAAATTGTGCATTCAGCACTCTGACAAAATCATCACTCGGACAATTCATCGAACACGTCGTGCACACTACATAGAATACATCGAAACCTGCATCAGAGAACACCTAGTGAGCAACTTATTTGAGGTATGAATTTTAATTCACGAGTAAGGCTACATCTAGTTAATCGGAAGAGACTTGGCGAAGCAAGAGAGAAAAGAACACCCATTCTTCCTTATAGTTCGTTTGTGATTGACCGACTCTTCTTTAGATTTGTTTCGAATAGGATAGAATCAAAGTTGTGAGCAGAAATTTTTTAGATCTCGCTCTTGCTTGCTCCAGCAGTAGACCTTTGCGGTGTCCAGTTTACCAAGGCAAATTTTGTGTTCGCAACTCCCGATCGGCGATCGGGTCCAGTACTCCAGTAGTATGGTTGATGCACGGTGTTGTCGGAGGAGATCGGCTACGGAGTTTGGCCGACGAAGCGACCAGTTCGAATTACACCACTTCAGTGCATATTTATAAAGCACATGCACCAGTTTGAATTACACCATTTCAAATGCATCTATTCAGATAAACCTTTTTCAGAGATAAAGTAGAAAATCCAACCCATAAATTATGCGGCTTAAAAGATTCAAGTCCAGAATTAGTTTCAGAATTTAACTATTAAATTCAGCTCAAATAATTTGGCATGTATGACACTTCCAACATGATAAACATATGTTAATTTCTCTCCGTTAAATAAAATAACAAAACAATTTTTCTGTTACACCAATACACCATTCTCTCTTTGCCAGAAAAGTCGAGGAATATTACTCGAAATCTCGTCTAATGTTGACTTCAAGCTTTATTAGTTAGAAATTTCAGGGTACACATTTTGGCACGGCAGTTTTTAATTCATACGCATAGACAATAGAGTGAAACTGTCCTATGTATTTTTTGTGCTCTGCATGAATTAAAAACAGTCCTGTCAAAATGTGTATTCAAATTTCAGGTCAATTTTTTGTTCTTCAAACTCCATTACTTAAAAGTGTTATTTAATTTGTTATTACTTTCAGTTATTCGATTTCTAAACAAATTTAACAAAATTCATGAATCTGTGCAGCTGAGAAATGAGTAATGAAGTTGTATAAAGATGAACATCACCATGCAAAGATGAATATCACCATGTACTAAAAAAAGCTTTGAATCGATCTCCGTACCCTTCATTGTTATGTTATTGCCAAAAAAAAATACAAGAGAAGTGACCCATTTAGTCGTCCAAAGGAGAATTCATTTTCTTCAAAGAAAAATGGAACTCAGAGATATCCCTTTGTCTGTTTGTCACATTGATGAATTAATTAGTTGATCTCAAGCATAAAATGAATTACGTAACTTAATCGAGTTTCCAATACTTTGATGGTAGTCAAAGATATAAGAACATGACGCACCAACGAATTCATTAAAAAAAATATGGAGATTTACATAATGACACCTTATAAAAATATTTTCATTATTATTAGAAAAGAAAATCAATTTATTACAGTCAGAATTGATAAGCTAAAGCCACACCAACCCACCTTGCTAGTCATCTATATAATCTCCAACACTCACTAAACCTTCATCCCACTGCGACTTAGCACAATCTGCATTCATTCAGAGTTGCAAGTAACCTCACTTCCCTTCAACTCATAAGCAACCATGAGTTCCAGCTGGTCATGCGAAGTCGAATCCTCTGTCCCAGCCCCATGCCTCTTTAAGGCGGCCATCATGGACTGGCACAACCTGGCCCCTAAGCTCTCACCCGATAAAGTTGTTAGCGCTGTCGCGGTAGAGGGCGACAGTGGTGTTGGCAGCATCAGGCAATTCAACTTTGCCCCAGGTACTTTCAAAAACTTTTTCCTTAATTCATATCAACTATGTTTAAAGAGCTTTATTTACTGTCGTCATTCTATCCATCTAATTACAAAAGTCTGGCAACAAACAATTAATAAATTACACAAATTCATGCCCTGATCAAATTTAACAATTACAGGGATGCCCTTCAGCTATGTAAAAGAGCGTCTAGACTTCATTGATGTAGAGAAATTTGAGGTCAAGAGCTCATTGATTGAGGGCGGTGGGATCGGGACTCACATCGAGTCGGCGTCGTCCGACACCGCATTCGTGCCCAAGGATGGCGGCTGTGTGGTGAAGGTGGTCGGCTCTTACAAGCCAATGCCGAGGAGGAAGCAGAGAGGGTCAAGGCATCATTTGTTGGAATCATCAAGACCGCCGAGGCTTATCTTCTCGCCAACCCCGATGCATAAAACTAAATACTTTTGCATTCATTATCCAATTTAGAGCTTTGATTATGAGAACTAAAGAGGGTAAGTGGTGCTGGAGAATAAAAGTGAAGAGGCTCTGGTTTTCTTTTCTGAGAATGTATGTTCTGCTTTTATCCTTTTTTTTGTTGCATCAGTATGTGTACTAAGATGTGCATGCTGTTAATGTACTCACTAAGCCTTTTTGTTTTTGAAACATGAATGTTTTTAAATGAAGAGCATTCAGAGTTGCAAGGTGTAATGAATGTTAAAACTTAGCACAATCATTACACCTTGCTTTTGAACGATCAGTAAACTCAGGGGCGGACCCAAAGTATTCCGGGCCGGGGGGGGCAGCTGTCTCCCTGGATTTTGAGTTTTAGTGGAGATTTGTCGGTTCCGACCGACTTTACTCTCCATGGGTTTTTTTTGTCCCCCTCTGGACGTTTGATTTGTAATTCGGGTTAAAATTGAAATAAATTTGTTGAATTTTGATTGGTAATTAGAATTATAAGTCAGAGCATCAGAAATTACAAATCAAAGCATTGGAAAGTATAAGTTAAAGCATTATTTTTTATCGAATACCCAATTGGTTTATGAATTTAAACCCGATTAAGTATTTAAATCCGATTCGATATATTTTTGCCCCACCGACGAAAATCCTGGGTCCGCCCCTAAGTAAACTAGTATCATCTCTTAATAAATCCAGTATTAAGAAGTCCTCATTTTTTTTTTTTGGCATTAACATGAAGTCTTCAGTCGATAGTCTATAAACAGGATAAAATGTAGTAGAAAAATTAAGAATAGAAGAGAAGTTTGTATGTCATATAAATTGGCAGAATCTTATTATGCCATCAGCTTGTGTACCCAAGCTTACATGAGATTATAAGAAATATATAGACTAGTGAGAGTAGGATCATTTGATCACTAAAGGATTCAACTATATACCTCCTCTGAAAGACTTTGACTCGTGGTCAGAGATCTGCTAACTAATCATCTATATCCTCCACCAATTAGTGTTTGACTTGTGGTCAAAGTTCTGCTGACTAAACAACACATAAAGTCAAATAATATTGGCCAGTTTGGACTTGTATATTTTCCCTTTCGTAAATTTTATGAGAAAATTTCTGTTTTCCACCACTTGAAACTCGGTAATATTCACTTTTTCTAATCACAAAAGTCTCAAGCACTTTAGTAAATATCAAGTATTGATAAGTTGTTATTTATTTTAAGAGGGCTCAAATGCCACATTGCTATATGTCTCAATTGTACTCAAACATTTTTATTTTCAATTTCAAAGTTCAAACAGACGCTCCAAATCACTCAACATGATATCCACATTAAAATATGATTGGATCGAGACCGAATTTTATATTTTTTAGAAAAATTTTACTATTTTTTAAGGTAGGTACAAAATTATTGTTTTTAGATGGTCCATATTTTCTTAAAAAACAGTGATTTTTTATCTATCTTAAAAAATAGTAAAAAAATTTTAAAAAATATTAAATTTGATCTCAAAGCACATTTTAACGTAGATATCATGTTGAGTGGTTCAGATTTTTTGTTTCGACTTTGAAATTAAAGATAAAGATTTTTGGATACTATTGGAGCATGAAGCAATGGGGCATTTGAGCCCTCGATCCTCTTATTTTAATATTTATTCTTAACACGTTTATGTATCAATCCATAAGTTTGCTTTAATAAAATTTTATCAAGTAAAGAAAGGAATTACTTGATAATAGTTATTTTTCACAATTTTTATAGCCTAGCTAACAATTAAGTTCATATAATTTTAGTATTGTTCGATAATATTTTAAGGATTGTTGAATTTCAAACATTTGAACTTTTAAGTCATGTAATGTACAATAAAATATACACAAAATCTCATCAATTTTGACAGATATGATACGTGAATAATATAAATCTTGCTTATTGGATTTTAAATTGTGATCTTATTTTTAAAAATTGTTAAGATTGTCAAAATCAAATGACCCCTCTATTAAATAAATTTAGATTATCCATGTACTATCTATTCTTGTTTAATAAACAACTATACATTATACATTAACAAGTGTCAATAACTAGTCTTTGATTGAGTGGCAAACACACATATTTTCAAGATTATGAATTCAAAATCAGACAGAAGCAGTTTCTTGAACGACCCTCTTTGGGTTTCTGCGTTGATATTCCAAATGGGCCCATTTATGTATATTTTAATGGATGGCAAATGCGAATCCATCAAGATCAAGGCTAGATAAATGCTATAGATCATATATTTATGGGGCGTTGCCATCCATTAAAACGCTGAGATTATTAATTATATATATAATCATATCCAAAAATCTCATCCTCGTATCTTAATTGCGAGGTCATACTGATATTTTTTTTTACAAAGCATATAGGTATTTAGTATGTAGTAATTAATGTACAAAAGAGGAAATTTTTTTCTTTTGAGATAAAAGAAGCGGCCAAATTTTAGAAACAACAATAATAGCAATACATAGAGAAATACAGTCAACAAAAATTGCAAAATCTTAATATAATTTTGGAAATATTATAGATGATTGTCAGCATACATAAATTTCCTCATTTATAGGCAGCAGGTTTTTCTTTGTCTGTATATTCTGCTTCCAAAACCGAATCAAAGGAATTAATTGTTGTCAGCTGAAGTAACCGGATCCTGTCCTTGGCAGGGAGCACCAGCTCCACCTCCTGACGAGCATCCCTTTTGAGCAGTATTGCCACTTATGCAGTTATCCGAGAAATCCAGCATGATCAATGAATTACAACGGTTTCCATTTACCACAATTAGCAAATAAAACGATCTCTTTGAAACAAGCTTAACTTTTTCTATTTTTCTTGTGGCTTTCCCTTGCCTTTCGCTGTTCCTCTCTAACGATCATGTTGTATATAGTTTCATCTTCCCCAAATCTTATATAAACCTAATTAATCAAAAGCCATCTCCAATCAATCCGTTCTAGCCTCGGTCCAAAAGTTTTCGAAAAAAAACTCAAAATGGGCAATAAAAAGGGTGTCATAATCGGAGGGTCCGTGGTGCTTCTCGTGGCAGTCGTTGCCGCAGTTGCCATTATATCGACACAAAGCGGCAAGAAGAGCTCCAGCTCCGGGAGCACTGATTCAAACCAGCTCTCGACATCTGTCAAGGCGATCCAGGATTTCTGCCAGCCGGTCGACTATAAACAGACATGCGAGAGTGCGCTTGAGAAAGCCGCAGTTAATGCGTCAAGCCCGACCGACTTGGCCCAGGCTATATTTAAGGTCACGTCTGACCGCATCGCCTTGGCAATGAACCAGTCAGAGACCTTGAACACCCTTGCTAATGACCCGCGCACATCTGGTGCCTTGGAGAATTGCAAGGAGTTGTTGGAGTATGCGGTCGAGGATTTAAACACATCCTTTGAGAAGCTCGGTGGGTTCGAGATGACCAACTTTAAGAAGGCCACCGAGGACCTTAGAACATGGCTCTCTGCTGCCCTAACTTATCAAGTATGTATAATTTTACTTCATAAACATAAATAATGCTAATGTTCATGTTTTTCATATTATCATATTAAACATTATATGCATATATATTGATCCTTTCATTATGTAATTAATATAAGGATACCTGCATGGACGGGTTCGACAACACCACAGGTGATGCTGCGCACAAGATGCAAGAGTCGCTCAAAAGCACCAGTGAACTCACGACCAACATCCTTGCCGTAGTTGACGAGTTCTCCAAGCAACTAGCAAACCTAGACCTTCCCTTCTTAAACAACAACAAGAGGCGCCTGCTCGAGGAAGGTGAAGAGGAGGCCAGCTCTGGTGGAATCCCCAGCTGGGTGCCCAGTAGTAAGCGCAGCCTGATCGAGACAGGTCCCGCAAAACCCAAGCCGAATTTGACTGTGGCCAAGGACGGCTCTGGCGACTTCAAAACCATCAAGGAGGCGCTTAACCAGGTGCCCCAAAAGAGTGAGGAGAACTTTGTTATCTACATCAAGGAGGGTATTTACAAGGAGTACATCACCGTTAACAGGTCGACACACAACCTCGTCATGTATGGTGATGGGCCTACCAAGACTATCATCTCTGGCAACAAGAACTTCAAGATGAACCTCACAACCAAGGACACCGCTACCTTCGGTAAGCCCAAATATTCATCTCTATATATAGGGTCAACGTGAATGGGGTTAATTATATTCATGCTACGGGGTCAATTTTACAATACCAATAGCATATTACTCTAAATTGTATAAATTATATAGAAAATGCACGACACAAATTTTGAAAATAAATTTAGTCAATTGACCCAAAATGTGCATCCGCCTCTGTCTGCGTAGATATAATTGCACGTGTATGCATGGATGTGTGATTTGGGTAGCCTTCATGCAAAGGAAGAAGATAAGAAAAAATCTTTTGCATTACTATGAACAAATTTCCCTTGCAAAAAACAGCTTAAGATTTTGTAGCGTATTAATTGCCATATCATTTCTTTAAACTTATAACAGAGGCCATCGGAAATGGGTTTTTCGCACGTGATCTTGGGATTGAGAACACCGCTGGCCCACAGAACCACCAGGCTGTGGCCCTTCGCGTGCAATCTGATCTCTCTGTGTTCTACAACTGCCACTTCAATGGTTACCAAGACACCCTGTACACTCACGCCAACCGACAGTTCTACCGTGACTGTACCGTCTCTGGCACCATCGACTTCATCTTCGGCAATGCCCAGGTCTCTACACACTCTCCAGATCCTAATTAATGACGCAATATATTATTCTATACCAGATACATGTGTGTGTGTCATATGGTGATGTGTTTGAATCCTAAATCATTAGCATTGGGTTCTAAAACAGGTCATCTTCCAGAACTGCCTCCTCCTAGTGCGCAAACCAATGGACACCCAGAGCAACATTGTTACCGCACAGGGCCGCAAGGAGCCGCGCTCGGCCGGTGGCATTGTGATCATTAACTGCACCGTCTCAGCGGATCCAACGCTTTTCCCGGTGCGCAACAAGATTCAGACCTACCTCGGCCGCCCGTGGAAGGAGTACTCCCGCACCTTCTACATCCAATCTCAGCTCGATGACCTGATCAATCCACAGGGCTGGCTTCCATGGCTCGGCAACTTCGCACTCAACACTTGCTTCTACACTGAGCTCGATAACCGCGGGCCTGGATCCGACACGAGCAAGCGTGCCAAGTGGAAGGGTGTTAGGACTGTCACCTACACCGATGCGCAGCAGTTCACTGTGGAGCACTTCATCCAGGGCACCCAATGGATTTCAAAGACGGGCGTGCCGTTTATCCCCGGATTGCTCCCACAAAGCCAGCCCGGCAGGATCCACTAAGGAACTGGTGGGTATATAAAAGGTTTTTAGAAGTTGGACCGAGATGAATTCATGTTGAGTTCCTTGTTGTGATGCGATCATAATGACAATGTCGAAACCTTCTTTTTTCGTGTGACCATGAATGTCCTTTTTTATATGAAGAGTGGATGGTATGAGCTCGGTTGTATCTTTTCTTGATCAGTATGCCTCCAAACAATTTTCTCTGACTAGAAATGGATTCCTATCATAGCGCTCAATGGTTTAATTTATTTTTTCTTAATATTCTTAATTTCTTATAATTTATCTAAGCGTAATCAACTCAAC
Source organism: Carex kokanica (assembly GCA_025461125.1). Taxonomy (NCBI): domain Eukaryota; kingdom Viridiplantae; phylum Streptophyta; class Magnoliopsida; order Poales; family Cyperaceae; genus Carex; species Carex kokanica. The sequence goes on along the minus strand of JAJGRX010001283.1, from coordinate 749,322 downwards.
AAAATCAAAAGGCCCAATCAGTATGCTAATTTGGATGGGGAAAGTAATGATTAAGAAAACCTAGAAATATATATTATTATGTTCACCTTGAACGTTTGGTTTTGTTGAACGAGAAAAGTATATAATTTTGAGTATTTAAAGGCTTCACGACTTAAATTGGATCAGCAACGTATATTACAAATTGACTTTAACTTGGGTGCGCGTTCTTTTTATGGATAATTTTTCTGTTGCAGAGTAGCTCATCGCCTTGTATCTGTTAGTAGGGGTGCAAACGGATCGGATACGAATCGGATAGTAGTAAAACCATATCCGTATTCTTTTTTAATTTTCAGATACAAATACAGATCAGATATTAGACGGATACATACAGATACGGATCAAATATCGGATATCTGTAGATATATACATAAATATTTTCATAATATGAATTAAACTATATGATATATATCTATTATTTGGATACAAATAATTAAAATTTAAAACAATATCCGTATCCGTACGAATATTCAGATATTGGATATCCGTATCTAATTTTCAGATACGGATGAGGATACGGACGGATAATATCCGACCCGTTTGCACCCCTATCTGTTAGGTTGTAGTTCGAGCTGCTTTGAATAGATATGCTCAAGCACAAAACTGGGTTTAAGCTGAAGCTGGGCTAAAATTAAACATAAACTTAATTCAAGCCTGATTTATGTACAATCCATTTGATAAAAATTAGGCTGTATAAATTTGTTACATGGCCCAGAAGATCGGCCCGATCGGGTTATTCTGCGAGCACATGTCAGCTATTGATATACCTTTAGATTCGCTTTAGATGGCAAATGAACGCCTGAAATCGTTTGGAAATTTCATTAAAAATTTCAATGCACCGAGCCGTATGCCCAAACGTGCAACGAGTCAGATTATTGTTTCAGATGGGTCGTACACAAAAAATGTAGTGGCGCCGGTATGGTCGTTGCCTTTCGCAGTGGGGCAGTCCAATGATGTCTTTGATAATCAGTATCAAGATTTGTATGTAGTTTATCCGCACAAATTTTAAAATTTTGTGTACATATTTAATGCTGATCAATCGATTCTGATTGGAATCAGATGAATTTTGGTTCCATGTACATCGAACCTCCATTCCCTTTGCAATTAATAGAGCCTGAAGAAAAAATCTATTAAATCTGAGTTAAAAAGTTTCCTACTTTATAATTCTTATTGTCCAAAATAGCAAAGATGCGCAATGAATGCTGTTCTTAAGCTCACCAAGTTTCTTTGTAAGCTTAATTCAAAAAATTATTGAATTGGCTTCAAACGATGCATTCAAACCTTTGAAACCGATCTACTTCACGAGTGATGTGTTTACATGTTAAATTTATAAATTTTTGAACTAATTTAGTATAAAATTAAGCAGTCAAAAAAAAAAATAGTTTATAAGTTAATTTTAATGTGTTCATTTTTTATCATTTTTTGACCGCTTAACTTTATATTAAATTAATTTGAAAATTTATAAATTTGACATGTAAACTCATCACCCATGAAGTAGATCGATTTCAACGGTTTAAATGCGTCGCTTGAAGCCAATCTGATGGGTTTTTTAGTTAAGCTCACAAAGAAAATTGGTGAGCTTAAGAACACTCCAGTTCTACTCTTTTGCTTGAATTTTGAAATTGTATGTACAGGGAAAAAATTGCATTTACGGTTTTTCATTTGCAGGGATAGTCAAAATTCTCAATTACCAGTGAAACGTTTTCAGAAAGAACACACATTTTTTTAATTTATCAATTTTCGCTGTGTTTCTGATTTATGGTATGTTGATAAATTTTGATTTAACATAAAATTAAAAATATTTATTGATCTTCAAACTCTTTTTTTTCTCAAAAATATGATCACCTGGATTACAGACGTGCAGCAAAGCGCCGGTTATGACTCTAGTTCTAGTTAATCTATTAATAAAGCTAGATTGTTAAAAGTAACTACAATCAGAGTTTTTTTTCAGACGTTATTCTGAAAATATAAATAACTATGTAAGAAAAAAATGTCTTTAAATGTGAATATTTCTATGAGAAAAATTGGCATTCACTTTTGAATAAAAGTAAATATGTTTTTCAAACCCTTAAAATCTGTAAAATTGCAAACAACACAATTACCACGTGAAAATTTTATAGAAAACATAAAAAGATGGTATTATTATAGTTTTGTTACATTTTAGGCCGATATTTTTATTAATAACCTTAAACAAATGAAAAATGTCAAATATAACCCTTGTTTGAAAAAAATTTCAAAAATGCCCCAACCGCCCGAAAATGGGGCGGTCCGCACCCCCCCCCCCCCTAACCGCCCAAGCATGGGGCGGTCCCCCCCCCCCCCCCGCCCCTAACCGCCCCCCCCCCCCCCCCATGGGGCGGTTTAGTGGAATTTTTTTTTTTTTTAATAAAACCCGCCCCACCCCCCACCCCACTGCCCTAACCGCCCCCCTCTACCCCAGCCCCGCCCCCGCCCCCGCCCCCTGCCGCCCCGCACCCGCCCACCCAGCCCCGCCCAGCCCAGCCCCGGCATGTTGCGTGACAGTGGAGAGAACATAAACTGGCGCGAGATAGAGCCCCCACCACGTGATCCGGATCAGCCTAGAGTCGCTATTTATGCTGATGAGATGCCGCCACCTCCTCCAGGTAATTTGATTTTGTTGTACACAGTCATTTCTCGTTAAAAAAACTATTCTCATTAATTTGTCTTCTATTCTGCAGTGGATGACTCAGGTTGGGGCTTCCACGAATGGGTGCTGAATAACAATGCGTGGAACGCTTACTACAATGAGTTTGGAGTTCCGGTGCAGGTTGGACAGGTAGCAAAAATTTATTATTTATTCAACTTACTATTTATTTGTATGTAGCAAAACTAACATTGTTTTCATTAAGGATGGAGCTCCCCCACGACATGCCACTCCGGAGTTCACTATGGATGACCTAACCGGAGATTATGCCGGGGATGAGGGACCGAGCCTCCACATACCACGATATCCGGAGGCCAGACAGCACGATGACGAGGCCAGTGGGAGTGGAGCACAGCATGCAGATGCCTATGCATCTGCTATATTTGGCACACCGCCTCCTCCGCCTACGTATCCATCGACCTGGGAGTAATGGGAGGTGCCTACTATGCCGCCCATCCCCCCACTGGTGGAGGATCCATGGGCCGAGGCGGATACAGCCACACAGGAGGAGGAGGTTCACGTGAGGCGTGTACAGCCGCATAGGGACCGCCATCCACCTCGTAGGTTGGATTCCTCTGGTCGTCGCCCTCGTCCTCGTCGTTAGGTTTTTTGTTCTTGTAGTCTGATAGCTTTTCTACTATTGTATATTCGGTTTGGAGTGTTTTATCTTATGTTCCGGACATTTAGATTACGTAGTTTGGATGTTTTTTTGGTGGACTTACCATTTATATTACATATTTTCCACTGTTTATCACGTTATCCAAATCGACAATCAATACAACACCCGTATAATCGACAATTATTATAAAAGAATCGACAGTTCTAACGTCAAACGACTCATCCACATTCAACCAATTTTTATTTAAAATTACAATAAAAAAAATAAATTATTTTCATATAAAAATTACAATAGAAAAAATATATCTTACAATATATATCTTAATATATCTTCATATATGTTGTAAATATATCTACAAAACAAATATATATTTAATATATCTATAAAAATATATATATATCTTATAAATATATCTTAATGAAAAGATATTTACAAAAACAAATATATCTTAATATATATATCTTATAAATATATCTTACTAAAAAAATATATCATAACATATCTGTAAAAAAAAAAAAAAAAAATGCCTAACCGCCCGATTGGGGGGCGGTTTGCTTGGCCGTGTGGACCGCCCAACGACTGGGCGGTTTGGTGGGTAGAGTGAACCGCTCAATAATGAGGCGGTTAGGTTAGATTTGAAAATATTTTGAAATCGGGGTTATATTTGACATTTTTCATTTGTTTAAGGTTATTAATAAAATATCGGCATTTTAGGCATATCAATTATATATTTTGTTTTAAATGAGATGTAAGAAGCATGAAAAAAGTAGGGGCACTTCGGTAAGGATAAATATGAGAAAAGAATAATATTAGTAGACATAAGATTGTTGATGATGTGGTACAGATAAGAAACCTTAAAAACTAATTCAATTTGTGGAGTATATATTTGTTTGAAAAAAAAAAATATCATCTGGAATATTTAACGAATTAGATACGATAAAAATAAAAATAAAAAGAGGCCCTCGACTTTAAAGTTAGAAAAGTATTATTAATTTGGAGTCTAATAATTGCCCCCCAAATACTCTCTGAGCGCGGCGCCCCCAAGTATTTAATATCTAACTTTCATTTTCAGCGCATATATCTAAGCATTTAAAACTATATTTATAACCTTTTACAATACTGCTCGTAAGCACTTAAACCTCTATCTGGAAGCATTTAAATTCTAAATATGAATAGTTTAACTCCTAACTACTTTTGTCTTCAAGTCAAAAAAGGAAAGGTTTATTTCACACTTTTTTTTCTCTGATTATTCTCATCCATTTTTCCGACGTTCCGTGATGAATTTTGTGAATCTAAAAATACAAATGTTTTTTATTCGATTTTCTCTTTCTAATGAAATCCATTAAGAAATATTTTTTAGTTTTTTCAAGTCGTTGTTTTTTACTTCTTTTTTTAAATTAAGCCCATGAGCACTTTAAATTCTCAAGTTTTTAAACCTCAGTCTACGACTTTTTAAACCTGACATTGAAACTATTTAAAAGTTTAACATAACTACTTTTAACGGTTGTATATAAAGGTTTAAATGCGTAATACTATATGATCGACATCAGAGGTTTAAATGCTTGGGCATAATTGTTTAAATGATGTTATCAGATATTTCAATTGTTGTAGACTGATGTTTAAAGGTTTGAAAATTTAAAGTGCTCATTAGCTTTACTTTAAAAAAAAAAGACTTCAAAATAACTCAAAAATATTTCTTAATGGATCTCATTTGAAAGAGATAATCAAGTAGAAAACATTCGTATTTTTATATTCGTAAAATTCATCACGGATCGTCTGAAAAATGGACGAAAATGCTCCAAGAAATATAAAAAAAGAGTGGGTAAAAAAAATCTTTTTTTTGCCTTGAAGACAAAAATAGTTAGGAGTTAAAACTATACATATTTAAAATTTAAATACTTGCAGATAGAGGTTTAAATGCTTGCAAGTAACATCGTAAATTGTTATAAACAAAACTTTAAAAGGTTGAATATGAGCGCTGAAAAATGAAAGTTAGACAAAATTGGAAGGATTTTTCTATTAAACTAACTGGGGGCTCGCTCGGGTATGATAGCTTGGGGGACCAGAACATTTCTCTATTAATTTTTATTAGAACTCCTATAAAACCACGTTGAATTTTTGGGGACTGAATGGTGTATCTGTCCAGAGGCAATCTCAGCCTTCCATTTAACAGATCCAACGATTCTAAACCATTGTGTTGAATGTGAGATATTATACATGTAATTGATGTATCTATTTGTGTACAAGTTTAAAATTAGTTATAAATCAACTTACTGCATACATGACTACACAGATTACGCGCATCTTCTCCTTTACTCACGACCGAATACGCGGATCTCCTCTCTTCCTCCGTCTTTTCTCTCTTCGCTCCCTCCCTCTTTTCTCTCTTTCTCCTTTATCGCCGCCAGTGCACTTCACCCCCTTGGTCGCCTTTCTACCACTTCGGCTTCCGCCAGATGGCTCTCTCTACCTCCGCCACCTCTGTCTCTCTCTCTCTCGCCTCCAATGGCAGCGAGTATCTTCACGTGCTTCAGCGGAGGTAGATCGAGACTTTGCTGCTCCTCCTCTTCGGATGCCAACGCCACAGCCCACCTCACGGCCGAGGAGCAGCGCCGCCCTTCGCTGCCATTCCCCGTCGTCCGGGACTCCGCCCTTTCCCCTGCCGGCTGCCGCTCTTGCTCCACAGTTGCTGTTAGATTGGTCTTTATGCTCTTGCCTCTTGGTACGGTAATTGCTTCTTTCTTTGTTTACGTTCTTACTGCTTTGCTGGATTGCTGCTAGATCACTCCACAATTTCTTTCTTTATACTCTTTATTATACGAACTTAATAATGTGTTGAAAACGTTGTGTACAGTGTACCAATTAAATTGTAATAGTGAAATTTCAAGCAATTACCTGTACCACTGTTGCAAACTAATAGTAAATGGTAAATTGTAATTACCAGTACCACTCTACTTTATACTGTGTACTGTGTACCAACTATCACTGTTGAAAACCATAATCGGTAAATTTTAATAGCCTTATAGTAACCAAGTATTGTCTAAATCAATTTCTGATGCGAAATTGAATTGACGCAGTTCATTTTGATGTTTTCAATTATGGGTCTCTTCTTTCAAAAGTGTATCGGATCTCTAATATTTAGTTAAATTCATTAACTATTCTGCTTCTTTGAAAATGTGTGAAGCATGAAAGTGTTTTCAATCTATTGTTCTTGTTGATTGTCTTCTGTGTTGCACTCAAACAGATAAAAAATAAGTATGGATGGTCTGGCCAAAAATAAGTTTTTTAGTTTTTATTTGATGTTCCTTTTTATTTTTATTTTTTTTTGGAGGTGTTTGTTTAGTGCAGAAATTAACCAAATGCATTCGTTAACTAATTAATTTACATTAGTGGGGTAATGTGTAATTTGTTTGCAATTGTCAGAAATATATTATCAAGTAATTTTATTTGTTTTCCTTGTTGCAATTTTTTAGCGGAAGTGATTCTATTGGGATTCCAGCACTTTCTGGTAATGCTGGGCACAACTGTAATTATTCCAACCGCACTTGTTCCTCAAATGGGGGGATGGAAATGTAAGATTTAATGCTCTTCTTCTTTTTTTCTATTTATTACTTCTTTATCTCTGAAATGCAATTCCTTGATTGGTACAATGTAGGTCTCAGCTTTTATTTTTGTAAGTTGAATAGTCCAAACTTTATGTAAATTAAACCAATTGATTAGCAAAATACACAAGTAAAGTAGTTGCTCAGCAATGAGTGCATGCATACTTTGGTTACTAAAAATGGAATTATTTACCCTAATAATAATTAATGCATCTTTCTGACTTTTTGAAATAGCATATTTTCCCTTTTGTGGGGTCAATTTCTTACATGTCTTTGGAAAACTCCACAGTGGTCTGTATTCATTGCACAACAAAAGATATCTTATACCCGTTCTTCCCCTGATTTTATCAGTAATGTGTGACTGGTGGGGACGGGGACAGGGGACCGGGTTGTTTTAACAATTCATTGATGTTAGTAGCTGATCCAAAACATTAAATATGATCCAAAACATTAAATATGTTAATAGCTGATCCTTAAATCAAATTTTCTGACTTGTCGAAGGAGCCTGATGCCAACTGGCTATGTTTGGTATCGATCAATTGGTTAATAGGTTACTACCTTGCTTACAGATTGAATTTACTTTTTCTTATTTTGTTTTCCAGAAATTGGAGGAATTGGATGTTAATGAAAAACAAGATTTCCTTAGAGTGGCGTCGAAAGCTTGCTAGGTCAGATTCAAAACTTTGTCGTACATGCTTGTGTGTGTGAATTTTCTCATGTTCTTCCTATTGATCATAATAGTTGATTGTTATCTAAGAAACATCGCTCTCAAATTAGCCTAAGAAGTTAATCTCATTCGCTACTTTTTCAAATTCAAATACATTGCAAAGTTCATCTTTGGTATTACACATTAGATGAAGTTGCTATAATTTGATGATTATATTTTTCCAGCCAAATAACATTGTAAGCAAAGAGCTGCATGGATGGACTCTTGGGAGCATAGCTTGGGAGGCCAAGGAAAGATTGGATAAGAAGTTCAGTAATAAGAGAGAATCAGTGAGAAAAGGTAGAGATTCTATTTTTTAATTGCTTGCTGATTTTAGTTTGACATTCTATTAGATTGAGCAAAAGAGAAAAGCCAAAATTGGCATCTTGCACCATATTGTATTCTATTATCTGACCATACCTTCGTTGCGGGGAATTAATATTAAAGTACGTTCACCTAATTTAATGTTATTATTTTTCCTTTAAGCTATATCAAAGGGAAGGTGAAGATAGAGGGGCGTAAAATGTAGTGCTGGTAAGTCAGTTTTATACCTTATTTCTTTTTGTTATTTTGACTGCGTTACCTATGTTTATCAGATCAGACTTATAAAATTTGACAATTGTCTCCTCTTTCGTTGTTTCAACTACTGTTTTCCATTTTATCGAGGGCATCAGCTGGTTCTTTGTTTTCCAAGAAATTAGAAGAGCAGCAAAGACAGTGGGTTAGTCAAATTGAACAACTTGGCGTACCACTGTCCTTTATTGCCAAAATGTATCTCTCATCTGCATATATTTTTAAGCCCAATCTGAGGTAGATTCCGAAAGTGACAGAATGGCCATCTGTCTAACAGAAAAGGGTATAGATTTGCTAAAATGTGAGTTTCATGTATATAAATTTTTTCAATGAAGTAAAATTTTTTTGACCAAGCCCTAGATATTATTTATCTGAAATTCAATCATAAAACAATAAGTAGCAGCATAAAATCTAGCTATGTTCATGTTTAATTATCATAATAACATGGCTTCCCATTGAATTTTCACTATTCTCATTTTTTGACTGTTTTCAAGACCACACTTTATATTAATTAGCCACAATAGTGAAACGGCAAAAGACTTCGGTAGTTTACTGTGATACTGAGCAATAAAAACCATCTTAATAATTGCACTTGGTTCAACTTGTTTTTTTTTCTCAGTTTTTTAATCAGCCCCATTGTATTTGGGTTGATTATTTTAACAAATTCGTAAATTGATATGGAGTACTGGTACATAAATGTTGGTCATAAGAAAATTACGCTTTTGTTTTAATTTTTGCTTAATTATGGTTTTGTTTTGGAGGGTGGGGATGGCTTACTCTGGTACGACTACTATTAACTGGATGAGAAGAAGGGTTGTAATGTGTTTCATCTATAAACTACTTAGATTCATGTTTTTGGAGTCTGTAATAAGATATGAGAACATTGACGTTGTCAGTCTATGTTGGTATGGTACAAGGTGTATACTGGCACTGATTGAAGTCTCGCTGGTACTGTACCAAAAATTTGTGATTTAGTAAATTTATCTATCTTTGTTTTTTCAAATACCTGATTAGCATATAAATGTAGGTTCATAAAAGAGGGGAGTGCAGTTAAGTGTCACGGGGGTGGTAAAACGACATGACTGCGTGCTAATGATTGTACCACATTCAGAGCCGGTATTGACTGGCTGCCAGTGGGCTGAGTTGCTTCTCATCAGTTTTTAGGTACCGAATCTCCATCTTTGATTTAGAAATTCACTATCTCCATGTTTGGTTATTGCATCATTGCATGCTATTTTTGTTTACTGAGTTTTTCATTAATATTTTATTTGTTAATGGTGTATTATAATTTGTTTTCTTCTGAAGATTAGTAAGAACTAAAAGCTTTTCTCTTGTGATTGTATTTACCAATTTTGTTTGATGAGGTCATCCAAGAGGTAATATACTTATTTTCTGATTTTTATGAACTTGTTTTTTTTATAGTTCTTTAGCTTGTTTGGAATACATAAGTCACATTGCTTTCCCTGACTTAAAGCTCTGATTTTTGGTAATTGGAAGTAACTTCAAAAATTTGGGTATTAGTTGCAAATATGTGAAATATTTGGTGTTATTTGCTAATATGGCAAAAATAGTATAAATTCAAAATATTACACATGTAATTTCTTCTTCCTTTTAATTTCAGAAACAACAAGCATAGATATGTCAATTTGTATAAGAGAAAGTTAGAGTTGCTGCAGAAAGGATGTGACATTGATGACATCTTGAACTATAGAGCATGTGCAGAGTTACAGTTGCAGGTTCTCTCTCTCTCTCTCTCTCTCTCTCTCTCTCTTCAAACCTTAGCAGTGTGCGTGTGTGTAATATGGGTAGTCTGTAATCCTGAGTTAAGTTCACTAGCATGCAGTACAATATATCCTTAATTTGCTTTTATTTTCATGTTGTGGTTGTTTGGTATTGAATGTAGCTATTTCTACAATTTGAAACAATCTGACAGTTTCTTTTTGGGATATTTCTTCTACAATATTTTAGGATTAATCTCTCCCTCCCTTCTCTTTATGGGTTTTCAGTCAAAACGAACTTAGTTTGGTAAATTTGGAGATTTAGTGAGCTACAATTTAATTTTACTGCTATACTACAATTAAATTGGTCAAAGCAAGTGTGACTTTTTAGCAAATTAAAATTTATCAAATTGAACTCACTAATTTTCTAATAATTTCCCTGCATTTAGTTTATGTTGCATTTATTTTTTATTTTTTATATTTTTTTGGGTACAGGGAACAACAGTTATTTCATTTATTGTCCCGTAAATTTTTATCGTTTATGTTGGTGTTTTCGGTTCCTTTTTGTTAATGATGTAATTAGTGTTATATTGCTTAGTTCTTTTGGAGAGAAATTACTGGCTTGTGCATATTTTTTTTTTATATTTTAGAATTCTTTACCATTTGAGATCTGTCATTTGTGTATTTGACTCTAGGGAAGTTTTTTTTTGGACAGGTATGAGGTACCCATTACTCCTCTTCCAATCCTTCTGCCATGGTCAAAATCGTTTGAAAGGACAAAATCAAACCTCTTGTTTGCTTCTGGATTTCCTCCTTTGATATCTGCTCCAGCATTGATGAAAGGTAAATGTTCCCTCCCATTCGAATTTCAAATTTTTTCGAAGATAACAGACCATACTCTCTATATATAGCAATGAAATCTCCATTCTTTCAAATTGCAGTCGCTATATTCCCCTTTTTCACTCAAAACCACTGGTACTGTTCAAAATCCCTTGCTTTTTACTTATAACAACAACAAAATTTTACTTTGATCTTAGGAGTAAGCTTTACTTGATATGCATATTATTATTCTACTGTTATTTTGTTGATGACAAATTTTTTCTACCAAAAAGTAATTTTTCTTCATTTATTATTGTTTGCCCTCAAGAGTGACAAATTAGATAGCTTCGTCTCAATATTCTCTTTTGATTGACATCTTATTTGATGGGTATTATCTTTCTTTTTGTAATTCTCATTGTAAATATGATAGAAATTGATTTTTAATTTCTGAATTTGTCCAACTATTTGATATTTTTTACTGATGAGGCAGAGAGGATTATTGACATCCACTTTGATGCTTTTTGTTCAATTTCTGAATTTTTTTGAAATTTAAGCATTTAAGAACTTAGAATTATAACTTTTTTAAACTATGGGTTGCTAGGCCAGATACCAGTACCAATTCCAGTTTGGTATAATTGAAACTAAAATTCTTTCAATTTTCTTTAATTAGGTTCTTTAGATGTCGTAATGTGCTAATAAGATTAATACTATTGTTTGTAATAGTATTTCTTATAGCATCTCTATTGGTTGTTCGATAATTTGGAAATGAATATGCATTGAGAAAAGGAAGAAAAGAAACATGGCCTTGAAAATTGTCTTTGAGAATATATCACACTTTTTATTATGTTTTTGACTGTCAAATTTCAAAATTAAACTCTGGGCAAACTAATAAACCAAAAATTTTGTTCTTTTTATAAAAATATAGAAGAAAGTTCAATCTAAATGTCTAGCAAGTTTCAGAATTTTTGAAGTCTTGCAACTATGCCCAACAGATGCTTGAATGTAGGGGCAGACTGGTAAATAGTGCAATAAAATAACAGTTTTTGCATTTTTTAAAGGTGAACTTTGGAAATCCTTAACAAATGCTTATACAATCATAAAAATGTAAAATTTTGGTCCAGTTTATGTGTTTTTGAATCCTCTATCTGATTATAACTTTGATTTTGTCATATTGTCACTGTAGGATTATTTTCAGTTCAAATTTCTGAAACTGGTTGAGTTGGTCATTTTTTATACCAGTAGTGATTCACTATGATTTTCTTTGCTTTTTTACACTGATACGAGACATTGTACTGACTGATACTTTAATAAAATAATTCTGTTTTGGTGCAGCAGATTCCAATAGTGTAAGGCAGTACAAACCCAGAAAAGTCAGTTTTGAACTGCGAAGGAGCTACAAGGTACTATATTTTGATTTAGTACTATATATTTCTTGCTATCTATCACAATTACTAATTTGTTCAAATATTAAGTTGAAAAGAATTACTCAATGAAATTAGTTTGTATTGTTGTATTGTTCATTAAGGAAAACAGTATAAGAGGTATGTTCCAGGTCAAAAATTGTGGGTAGTTGTTTAATTGTTTCTAGCTATGTATTTGTCAAAGTTATGTCATATTTCAATTGACATTTCTGAATGGCTTACATCTACCTATCTCTCTTTCGTGTTGCTATATAACTAAATTGTTTTGTAATTTTACCTAACAACAATATCACCAAGGATAAATATAACAATATAAACACATTTCATAGAAAATGTACGGACCTTTACCAGCAATGGTGCCAATGAGTTGTTTGACCAGAGAAGTTTGACCAATGACTGGTAAAGGTTTCGATGAAGACAGTTCCAGTCATTGTACCACCAGTTCCAGTCATTGTACCTCCAAATTGGAGGTTTCGATGAAGACAGGGCTTCTACAAGCTTCCAAGTTGCATATACCGGCTCATTCCATTTTGGGCCATATCCTTAACTTAACCCTAGGCTTAAACAAAGCTTAAGAGGTTGACAAGTTTAGTGGTGTACATATTTACTAAATTTTCCTCCATGAAATTACATGGAAGGAAAGGAAGAAGTAAAATGGTAAATTACTATTTCTACTCTGAGCTGCCTTTTTATTTACACAAGCAAAGTAATATGTGTAAGCAAAAGAGGCGAAGTCTTGTTTTCAGTTTCATTTTTCCTTTTTGCGTGTGATTAAGTTTTTGCTTCCAGCTTTTGGTTCCCAAAATTTAGGAACATGTAAAATTTATTTCGGTTTTCAGGTGTAGTATGCTTTTTGGGATGATGTATTCTTTCATTTATTTTGTAATTTAACCTTGTAATTTAATATCCATGTAATGTAAATGGGACCTGTTTTAGGGCTGCTAATGAGCCGAGCCGGCTCATGAGCCAATGAGTCGAACGGCTCAATAAATTGTACCGAGCCGGGCCCTAAACTAAATAAAGCCCGAACTCGACTCGGCTCATATTTAATCACTCAAAACGGGCCGAGCCGAGCCAAGCCCGAGTTGGCTCATGAGCCGAGAGCCTCTTCTTCCATTTCTTCGGTCTGTCGCTCGCTCTCTACTCTCTAAGTTGTTTGTATTACTGAACCAACGACAAACAAGCAAAAAGGCATTAAAGTAATATTCAAATATGTATTCCAATATTTCCATTATAGAATTGTAATAGTCAACCTATGCTAATCAAGCATCATTACAGATCTTTAGTTTGGCACAACCATATATAGGCATTAATCAATGGCTACTTTGAGTTCAAAACAATGTGCATGACTTCTTCAGTGGGATTACGCAGCAAAACAACATATATATAAGATCACTTAGGTAATATATACACAAGGAGAATATATATGTGCTTCTAAGGATGATCTTTAGTTGAAGTCTAGCGTAATCACCATCTGTGCTGATGAGATTTCTTCCTGGAGCAGAAGGGTCATGATGTGGTGTGTGTCGCATGCAGTCCCAATAATTTACAAAAAAATATCAAACAACAAAGAAAGAAAAAGCCCAAATATGGTCTGAGTCGGCTCGCGAGCCGGGCCGAGCCGAGTCAAGTATTTACATGAGCCGAGCCGAGTTGAGCTCTTTCTTTCAAAATCGAGCCGAGTCTGAGCCGGGCCCTTATGCTTCTCTCATTGAGTCCGAGCCGAGTCTGAGCCGAGTCAGGCTCATTAGCAGCCCTAACCTGTTTCATGCACATCATCTTTTTAAATTAACATATTATTTAGTTAAATTTTGGTTTACTTGTAGCATGTTGATTTGTGGTTTATTGGAATCGGCCAATCTCTTTTATGTTAACATGAAAGAGCAATTTTCCCTTCTCACCCAAACTATGTTTCTACAATTTGGTATATTTTCATAGGCAACTTGGTCATTTAAAAAAAATTTGGCCGTCTATCGTTGTCAAGAGAACAAGAATTAGCACAAATTGTCACTATTATTACAGTCATTATGCAAACCAACTGAAGTTTATACTAGAATTCATATCACCTAAAGTAACTCAATTTTGAGTTCAGATCCCAACCGTCAAATCAATTTTTGCATGGATATTAAAGGAGCCCCGAATTTCACCTTTAACTGAATTGGCCTGGATTCTCATCAGATGGTTCGGATCTAAACTCAATATTTGAGTTAAGAGGATTCATTTATACCAACCTCGATAAGTCATAAGACGGGAGCCCATCTAAACTCAAATTCCTATGCAATATTTATATCTTTGCAAAAAAAGGTCCAAGATTACCAGGCCCTTTAAACTAACTATGAATTTTGAATTTGAACTTGTCAAGCATCATGAGCACATCAAGGGGATGAAGTACAGTAAACTATCATGTCTGACAATTATCTTTTCAAGATAATTTACACAGTTTTTTCAATTGAACAAAAGACGGGAAAAAAGATTATATTTCCAATATTTAAAATTAATAAATTAATTAAAAAAATTAATAAATTAATTAAAAAAATTAATAAATATTTAAAATTTGGTCTTCAAGCACATTTTAATATAGATTGAACATCTAACGGTTTGAAAATGTCGTTTGAAGTCAATTCGATAGGTTTTAGAGTCGAGCTCACGAAGGGCTTGGCGAGCTTAGGAACACCCTAGTTCTACTATATATATATATATATATATATAGAGTAGGGTTCCAATGCCTCATCTCCTCATACCTCATCCATACCTCATGTTATATATCTCCATTTTCAAAGTCTAAACTATCGATCCGACCGTTCAACATGATATTCATACTAAAATATGCTTGGGGATGAAATTTTATAATTTTTGCAATTTTTTTTACTATTTTTTAAGATTGGTACAAAATCACTGTATCTGGACCATTCAAAAAACAGAGAGAGAGAGAGAGAGAGAGAGAATGGCTAAGTTCAAAATGTTTTTTCCATGGCCATAGAAACGATTCGGTTCTCCAATTTTCAAAGTTCAAACAACAAATCCAAAACGTTAGATGTTCAATGAAAATTGACAGACAATGTCACAATGTTCAATGACTAGACAATGAAATGACTTTAGTTTTCAAAAAAAAAAAAAACTAGAAAAAAAATCTAGGAAAGATATTTTACTTACTATGGCAGGTTAGTACAAATCTATGGCAGGTTAGTACAAATCTAGCAGGCAGATAGGTGAGTACTTTCAGCAGCGTATCAATCTCATATCCGCAAATTCAGAGAAGTTTGACCAGAAAAAGAAACCAACGCTAACCTCTCCCCCTGCAGACCCTTCTCTTTAAGTGATCTCTCTCCCCTGTCCGCTGCTAGGCCTTCAAAAAAAAAAACACTGCTCTCCCTGTTTTTGATTTAAGCGCCGATGGGCATCGAACCTACGGTAGAATGCACAGAAGCATTTGCCAAGGAGAGAATATAGAGACCAACCTCCTTTCTTCTTCTTCCAAAACTCTGCCCTGAAAACTCCTTTCTTCTATCAGCTATCAGCCACGCCTTTCTTCTTCTTCCAAAAAAAGAAAACTCATTTCTTCTTCTTCCAAAACTCTGCCCTGAAACCAATGGAAGAGCTCGTGCCTAGTAAATAATAATGCAAGAATCTTTTTATATAGGTAGAGGTCTTGGCAAGAATCTATCTTGTGCAATATTGAAAATTAATTTCTAATAAGTATAATGTAATCATATTAATAAAGATAATACCTCAATCATATATCACATATCTCCAAGATATTATTAAAAGATTCAACTAACTTTTCTTAATTATTCTTAATTTGTTAAATTTATTGTTTCTTGATGATTATGGGATTCCAATCGACACCATACACTTTGTGCAAGCGGGTATTATATCAAATTTTAGTTCGATGTCTAATATGAACCGTTCGATTCGTGTAATAATAAAATTTTAAACTGTTCGTGAATTTAAACCGGACGTGAAAATCTCGATATGAATTGAACATTTCAGATCAAGCAACATATTATATTCAATCTGATGTCCATCAAACACCCTGGCTCTCATGCACAAACTCCGTTGCCGGAAAATCTTTTATACTCACTAGTGCTATACTTTAATAGTGAGGTGTTTGACAAGAAGTATATTTTACAAAAGCCTGGCTGCATCCAGTGGCGGAATCAGAAATGATTGGTAAGGGGGGGCTAACTAGTTTCTCTTAGGATATCGGTAAGGGGGGCCTAACCAGAAAACCCACAGCGGAGCTCAGTCACCTCGTCACGGAGACGCGGAGCCCAGTCGCCACTCGCAAGAGTACCATCGCCCATAAACGGAAGTGCCAGTTTTTTTTTTATTAAAGGAGCTCTATATATTTTCTGGGCCAAGGGGAGAGCCAGGACCCAGGCTGGCCCAGGCCTTGGTTCCGCCCCTGACTGCACCTGTCCGACCGCTGGTTACTTGCTTCACAATAAAAAAAAAATGTGTTTGTGTGGGGAGGGAGCATAGATGAGTTGCACGTGTAAATTTACCGAATTTGTTCACCTTCAATACGGAATGTAGAGAAGATTAACTCCTCTTATTTTTGTTCATTCTCATGGAAGATGTTTGTGGAACACAGTCTAAGTAAACATGTTAATTTTTATTTCAGAGAAATGTATTGGCGGAAAATAAAAATCTGAAACTTTATCACTAAAGAATAGGAGTCAATGCGGCTATGCCTAGGAGACTAGGACATGAGCAAATAAGATTCCTTTCAATAATTTTGGCAACTAGCAAAACTTTTTCTGGCAACCACAACATTTCCTTTCAAGTGGGGCAAAAGGCGGGGAAAATGACCTGAACCAAGACACAAAATGAAATATTGACCCTTTTCAAACATCACTTTCCACCAACACCACAAAGAGCGCTGATCAATGTGACGCTTTCGTGGGACAACCAAATACCTGGTCCGGATCCTCTAAAGTAACCCAATTTTTGGGTTTTGGATCGGGACCGTCCGAATCGAATCCGTCGCTCGAGATTGTTTCGGAATTCGAATGTCTCTCGGAATACGTGCGCTCCACTTTAGATGGATAGTCACGGATTCGAATCGGACGGTCCCAATCCAAAACTCAATTTTTGAGTTACTTCACTCGATCTGAATTCCCAAATACCATCCCAATTGTTGTTCCATCAATTTACATTCATGCATCCATCCGCTCAACAATTTGCACAAAAATCAAAAGAGGAGGTTTGTTTTTTATCGCTCCATAGAAATTCCCTTAACAGTCAGACAACCGTTGGCACATGTTTACAGTTCATTTGGAAAAACTTCAGTTTAAGAAAGTTAAAAAAAAACACAGTATATTTCTTTTAGTACATGAGTTACATTACATGAACAAAATGAATAATCCGATAAGTTTTTGAGTTATACTTACAAATCATCTTGATGATTTTAATTTCATATTAACTTTATCTTTACATAAAAAATTGTAAAAATCAATCTTTGATCTAGTAATGAAAAAATAATATTCTCAGTTCATATTTGAAAATTCTATTATATTCAACTCGAAATTATGATGCTTCAACTAGTAAAAGATGATATTTTTGCCCCATTAATAACTTTACCAATTATCTTTCAAATAATATCAAATTATCGTACAATAAATACCTACTTTAATTTGTGAAAACAATTCAATTTCTATTATATTTGAATAGAAATTAGTAATCACTTGCAAGTAATAATGTAAACAAATTCACTTATATTTCTATCATTTCGAATTGTTAAGTATGAGTTATAAATTTGTGCTCAATACCTAAATCTCAAACTATTGAAACAAAAGACCTCGAAAAGTTACGGCAACAAATTATTGAATGGAATTTCATTGATAATATATGATAGTGTTGATAATTATTAAATATTTATAAATTTAAGATTCGGTCTTAAGAGTATATACTATACTATTAAATATAACTTTAAAAATATATACTATACTCTATTAATATAACTTTAAACGTTCATAAGGACTTAAAACATTCAATGATCTGTATGTCTAAGAATTTTTCGATATTCAAATAACATAAAATTTTAATTAAGATATATTGTTAGGACGGTTAAAATATTAATTATGAAGATATCAGAACCGTATACATTCTCAGACAGGAATCAAAACATAATATTTAATATTAAAGGCAAAAGGCCACTTGTGATAGTCATGGGTAACTAATTTATACAGGCATCCCCATCCTCTTCCATATTTTTATAATCATTATTTATTGGCACGAGGAATTCAGGTATTTAGAAAACTAGACGTAGAATTACAACTTCGTCCTTGTTGCGAATAACAAATGCGATAGCGAAATACAAAAAGTGCATCACTAGAAAGTAGAAACTTAGCGCAGATTGAGAAATGAAAAAGACTCGGCAGTCGGCACAAAAGGAAGTACGCAATATCTTTTGCTGCCATCACACAGATTACATAATAATTGCCTCAAAACAATCAAGTTTCGTACGGTTCATAAAATGTGAAAAAAAATTATAATTTTCATTGGTCAAAAGTTAGAAGGATTTAATTGAGTAACGCAACCATGATTTTGATTCTCAAACAAAAAATCTGCTGGGAGAACCAAAGCAATTATGTCTAAAATATCCTGTCAATTAAAATTTAAAAAAATATAAAGAAAACATGGGCCCTAAAAAATAAAAGATCAGCATTGAAACAACAAATCCAACGGTTCCAAATAGAGTGACATCACACAAATGGTCCCAATTGAAATCGACAGATTTTCTTTTAGTCTTTTTTCTCCAGCTTCCAATATTTGTTTCCATCCTACCACAGTTACAACTTACAACAACACACAGTCAAAGAGAGGCGCAGCAAAGACAAATCAGAGACGCACGTTAGCATATGGCGTGACACGTGTCCTCTTGCCTCCATCCGACGGCGCCCGACACGAGTTGCTGCCGCCGTCACAACCACTCACTATTTCCTCTAGCATCTTCTGTAAATCCTCTAGCGTGTCCGGTTTCTACAGAATTTTCAAAATTAAACAAATTGCATTTATTTTTCGTAGGAAAAGTAAAAATATGTTCATTTCCGTAGAAAAGTATTTTAAAATTTCCAAAATTTAAGAATTTAAGATTCGATTTGGGTATTGTTTGAATTTTACATTACTATAAAGAAAGTGTCTTTGGACCACATTTTGAACCTAGGTAAATCTTAATTGAGCTTTCTTTTTTTATGGTAAATGACCTTTTGGTTGGGATCCTGAATAAGTATAATATAATAACATGATTAATATTTAAAACGAAGTTTGGTGAACTGTCTATTGATATATGGAAAAAATATCTCGCAAGACTTAAATGTGTTCTGGGTCAATGAGAAGCACCAACCTCGCTTTTCACACTGTCCATCATGACAAGCATCTCTTCCATAAAATCGGAGAAATCCTGGCCGTCAAAATAAAATACAAAAGAACAGCCGTCAATCGCTAGGAGTAGTCTCGAAGCTAATCGTGGTCCCCATTGTCAGTAAAAGAAATAAGACAGAAAATATTTACTGTTGTTTAAAAATTGACCTGGTCGTCACCGTCTAGCGGGTCGAACAGCCCTGCATCGTACATTGCCCGCTTCCCCTTGTCGGAAAGAACTGCACCCACAAACCCGATCCGATAATTAGAACCGACATATTCGTTCCACACAAGAATTGAAATTGACTCTACCAAAACGAAAAAACCCAATAACCCGCTAAGCATCTTACCGGAATACGCCTCCTGGATTCGTTGGAACCGCTTCTTGGCCTCCCCTGCTGCCGACGGATTCTTTGTCCACCGATCCGGGTGCCATTTCTAACTCAACCCGATAACATTTTCGAATTAGCAAGTTTCGAAAGAGAATCAAAGAGAAGTAAGAAACTACACGCAGAGAAGAAGAAGGGGTGCCATACCAGTGCTAGTTTTCGGTACGCAGTGCGTATATCCGAGGAAGAGGCGTTCTTGCGGAGGCCAAGGAGAGAGTAGTAACAGGAGCCGTTCGATCCTGCATCCATCGCCGTCGGATCTGTTGCTACAACATCAAAGGATCGACCTACCGGAGAAGCGAAGGAGAGGAATTTGAGATGGATTTTTAATGTTTAATTGTTCATAGTTATATATAAGTTAGGCAAAAATATCTAAGATGGGAAATTCGTGCAAGTGGAAGGAAAATGTTAATGGGGTGAAGGTTCCAGAGATTGTGGCGAAGCTAGATATTTTTTAGGGCGGGGACGAGATTTGACACTGTAGTTCGGATTAATTACGAATATGCTATTGGTTAGCCTATCTATAGATTGGAGGTCGGGATGGGGCGAGTATTTGGGAAATTATCGGTGCGTTCCAGTTTCAGATCAATCCCTGTTCTAGTGGTCAAGTCCACAGCCTTCTCGTTTTCGCCGTGCTATTTTAGTTCATTTAGTTAGGAGTTAGGACGGTGTTATGATAGCACTATTTTTTATTATTAAGAACTGTGTAAAAGTTTTTTCTATTTATATTTATATTGTCATTTACTTTTTTTGTCTTAATTATTTATATTTTATTCAATAAATACGTAACTCAAAAAATAATAATATATTATAATGAGATAAAATATACATGGAAAAAACAATTATTACACTATAGAAAGAAACAATCAATGCACCTCAAAAGAAAACACCTTTATGAAAACAACTTGCAATGTAAAATAAAAAATTTACAAGAATAAAGTTAACAATATGATCAGTTTTTTTTTTTTTGTAGTTATTCTTATATTGAAGATATTTTAAAAATTATATTGAAATCTTGTCTGATCATCAATTATTTCAATTTTATTAAGCTATATTTAAATATAAATTAATTGGTATATCAATATTCTTTTTTAGAGAGAAACTGAAAGCTTGTAAATCCACCACGGTATACATTCAAATTATCAAGGTCTTCAAAACTAAATTCAAAAATATTTGAATTTTTTTTCATTTTTCTACAATTTCATTGACATAATTATAAATCACAGATAATTTTATTTGGAAATTTATTACTCTACCATAAAAAATAAATTCTAAAATAAACTATTGCGCACCTACAATGATTTAAATCACGGACCAATAATAACTTAAGTATGATTCTAGGTTCTTTGAATTTTACTGTTTGTAATTTACTTTGTTGTCAAGATAATTTCGGTTGTTATCGAGTGCTTCTTACTCGGAGAGAATTTCACCAACAATGTTCTTGTTATGGAATTCTGCTTTTTTTTTTTTTTTAAGCAAACGTACAATACATCCATTCTTTTTTTTATTAGTACCTGTTTGTATGAAGTCATGAATCTATCTACTTTAATCAGGCATAGTAATGATTAATAAATCAACCAACTATGTTAACGATAATTTAAATTTTTTTTAATTTGTAAATATTATTTTTAATTTGTTAAAATTATTTTAAAATTATTTTTTAAGGTGTGCAACATCGTATTTTAGAAATTATTTATAGCAGAAAAGTTTTCCAAATAAAATTACATGTGAATATGTGATTCATTTTTAACAGTCACAAGTGATTCATTGACGAGGCATATAAGCAATAAAAGGAAAGTTTAGAGAGAATTTATTAAGAGCAAAAATGGTATAATCAAGGAAAAGTTCTGTAATACTCCGTCATGTCAAATATGTTTTTTGTTATTTATCGATAAACTTAAGAACGAATAATATTGAACGTAATGAATAAATAATAATTTGATTACATATTTTCATAAATTGTCTATGCAACACTAGCCGTAATTAAATCTTTGATTCATGCAACAAATTCTATAACTATGTCCAGCTAATTTATTAGAAGTTAATATGATATGTGTATTAAAGATTCTTACGCACAATTCTTATGTTAATTCCACATAAATGTAATAGTTACGAGACCTCGAACATATATTTTGAGCTTTCTTAAAATATGAACGTATAAGCTCCACATATATGTAGGTACCAAATAAACTCACCTAAAATAAAATAAGTTTAATATATAAAGAAATATATAGAACATGAGAGTCATTGGATTTCGGACATGGAAGTACATTGATGTCAATTAATCAAGAATGGAAACTTTCTAGATGGTCATTTGATATAATCTATGATACGAATATATATATATATATATATATATATATATATATATATATATATGGAAGGCCTTTTCAAAATGATCAGATTTCCATTTAAAATAAAGAATGAAAGCATGCCACAAATTACTCCTTGATTTCTATTAACTTCCATAATTTCTCTGATTGAATTTGGCCAATTACACAACCAGACGGACCATGTAATATTTCTTATAAATAAACCATACACAGAATGCTGCCCATTAAAATACCCTAGCGCCTCTATCTCTATTAAAACAAAAATAAATAAAGATCATAAAGATTGTGACAGCCACCCTTAACTAAGGAAGCAGCCCACCGCCGTTCCGGCAGCCACCGCAACCATGTGCTTCGACCGTCATGCGCTGCCCCAATGGACATGACCGCAAGCACCACCCTATTTCTTGTGTGTCATGAGCTTCCGAGGTAACCCAAGACCTCTAATTAATTATATTAAAATATTTAAATTAGTGTAGTAATTTGATCATCACTAAAATAATGATCTAGATGAATAATAATTAGGTAATCATGAATAAATTGTAGTTTATTATATGTGTACAATTCTTTAATTTCTTTCTTTATTTTCTATTCTTCTCTGTTCTTCTTTCATCATTTCAAATCTTGTACGGTCATAGATTTTATATTCAAGCTTAATTTATTTAGAGTAAATTTATTTCATTATTTGATTAAATGGATTTCAGCAATGCATAGATTTTATTTCCTGATGGTTCTTTTAATAAGAAATGTGAAATTTATTTCTATTAGATTTTACTGTGCTATTATTATTAATAAGTTTGGCTAGCAAATAATAAATATTTAACAAGATACTTAATTTGTTTTATATACGTATCGATATATCATCATAACAAAGTTTATATTTTCATATCTTTAAATCTTAGAATTACGTTTCAACAGAGAAAAAAAAAAAAGAATGAGTAAGATGAATTCTTTCCATAAATTATATTTATATTTCCTTCATTATAGAAATGCGTAATACACACCTTGCAAAAATTTTGGATTTCCTTTAATTGATGCTGCAATATTTTAATTGTAATATATCAAAGACTTTAATATTTTATTTATTTATTTTTCACTAGTATAGGATACGATTATTATTATTTTTATTTCTCTTGCTAGATGATCAAAGTTTGGAAATTAATTTATTACATGTTCCCTCAATCAAAGTTTTTGGATTCTTATAAAATAAGTAAATAAGTTTCGGATTCTTATTAAAGTTTATATTGATTTGATTAATTTATTTCTAATTCTCAAAAACATATAATAAGTGAATATCAGAATGGTTCGGGACATAAAGTTTCAAATTTGCTTCGGTTGTTTTCTTTCTTTTAATTATTTGTCTTGACATAATAAGTACTATAATATCAAAGGATTAAACTAGTTAAAGTTTAGAAGATAGATCTAATAATATGTGACTATTATGATAAATAGTATTAAAGAACTTTAGGAAATACGGACAAGTACTGTCATCAAACGATATTAATTAGAAGTAGTATTTACGTGATTTAGGTTTGAATTTCAAAGTACTAGATGACAAGAAGATCGACTAGAAATCTCCTACGGTAACAGGTGCGGGTTTCCTAGACTTTATAAAACTATCTTACTTGTCTGTTGTCATTCAACTGTTTATTATCATGGCATTAGTTGAATTTGTGCATGTTGTTTTCGAACCATTCGTATGACTTGAGTAGAACATGAATAGATTGCATGAAATGATAGGATTCATATTGACCAATGGACTTGCATGAATATGATGTATTGAGCATGGCATGAATTGTGTGATTGAATAAATGTATTTGAAATGAACGACTAAGGAAACTGAACAGGGGCCGATATGCTTGCATATTGGGATGTATACATTGGGTCTAGTGTTCGACTGGACCCCTCGTTAACGTGACTGTAGGCGAAAGCGGTCCTGTCACGGATGTGATTGTAGGCTGACGCGGTCCCTTCACGGACGTGATTGTAGGCGCAAGCGGTCCTGTCACGGTCGTGATTGTAGGCGGAAGCGGTCCTATCACCGCCAAGACCTAGCGGCATATGAATTCACCGTCTAGTGAGGCAAACGAAATGGATTAACAGAATTTTGAAAGTAAATGAAAGTAGTAGGTAATGATAGGATATGCATTGCATTAGAAGAAGCATACGCATTTTAAATATGTATGTTCATATTTGTGAGAAAAAGTAAAGGCTTTATAAGCTCTGGGCTGGAACTAAATCCCGCACTGAGAGAAGGTTCGATCTCTCACCCGTTCCACTTTTATGTGGGTTCCAGGTAACGAAGATGAATGATTCGAGCAAGTACAAGAGTGAGACCAAGCGGGAAGGTTTATGATTAAATAATTGCCACATGTTGTTTAGTTTTATTTTCATGATTCAATAATTGATACATTGAGCAGGCATGGCAGTGGTGTGTTACTAGCCATGTCTGTCGTGATCGTTTGTTAAACTCTTTTGATTATGAAATAAATGTGGCTTTATCTATATTGCTATTGATAATGTATGTGATGTGCATACGTCTTACGTAGAAATACGTGGCGGGTTGTCTCGGGGTGTGACAACTAAAGTTGGTATCAGAGCCAGCACATACAATATCAATAAATAACTTCCCGTGAAGAAAGCGAAAACGTTAAGGTCTTGTCTTTAGAAATCTACATATAAAAACTTTCCAATATGAGTTTATCCTTCTAGATGACTCGACGGGAACAACCAAACTTTTGGTTTAGATAAGATCAAATAGGATGTTGATTAATATAGTTGCATCATTCTTACTAGATTTTTATTTCAAATTTATATTTGATAAGTTCCGTTGGATGTTGTAGGACTATCATCAGTCACTTCCACAATCGTATTATAAGAAATGATAAAACCAAGTTATCTTAGTGGCAACAAAAAAAAAAAAAAAAAAAAAAAAAAAAAAAAAATCATATTTAAACTCATTATTGTAACAAAATCTGACCTTGAAGTTGGTAATCTTCATTTAACCTCATCTATATCTAATCTGACCACTTCTGAGTTTGATTAAATCCTCATTTATTATCGGTCTCCTGAAACTTATGGTCAATGTTTCATTTAATTTACTTTTGGAAAACAAATTCAATATTAATCAGAGTAGCGCAGCGGAAGTATTTATAATTTTATGTTTTGAATTTTGAGGACAAAATTCTTTTTGAAGAAGGGAAGAATGTAACATTTTATTTCAAATAGTAAAAGTAATTACAATTTACATTTTCAAAATTTGATCTGATTATTTATTTATTAATCCAACTGTATTTATTATGATTCATTTTTGTTATTATCAATATCAGCAACTATGTACTAAGATAGTCAACAAAGTAATTAATCACACATGCTACCAACTGATTTCTAAAAAAAAAAAAATTATTAAGTTTAATGGTTAATTACATCCACTGATATATAATAAATGATATTTATGCGCAATATTTATAATCAGATCAAACAATCACTGACATGTTTTAACAAAATATTTAATTTCCATGCTTATTATTATTCTCCCAAATTAGTTACACATCGATCCTGATGATCCATAAAACATTGCATTACCAATTATTGTCTAGATATAAAACTAAAAATAATTACTTCACTACGTTTGAAAACTGCACCAGAGATTTCCATAATACCCGCAATATCCAAGTACATCGATGCATCCCCAAGGCCGTCTTGGAATACCTCATGAACAGATGATAAAACTTCTTGTCAGCCTCAATTTTTGAGTGGCTCTCATCTCAAAAGCATTGTATCGTATGGTATCGAGAGACTGTGCAGTGATTACAAGGAGTTAAACAAGGTAACGACAATGAATCATTATTCCATGACTCGAGTACGTAGAGGATCACCCCCACCGACTACAGGGCGCTACTGTGTACCCCAAGGTAAGTCTAAGATCAAGTCATCATCAACTAGGAATCACAGGCATCCTAAGACTATGCACTATGGAGAATTGAACAAAATGACAATGAAAAACCTTAAACCCACAAGGGGACTGGTAAGTGACATGTGCAAGGATGAGTGGGGTAACACTAGCTACTCCTGCAGTACAATCATATCTGGATGCTTCATTAAAATCATGAGCAAAGAAGAGTGCCAAAAATTTCGTTTCATCACTAGAGCACACCAAACTTATAAGAAGATATGAATCCGATTAGGTCATTCTCGACCTTCTAACGATAATAGCCCATTTTGTACCCCCTAACAAACAAACAAAAAAATTCAGGACGAACTAAGCAAGCTATCTTTCCTATACCAATTCATATGTTTATTCCAAGTCAATGACCCCGTAATTGGGAGTCACGGTTCATATAACTGAAGAAGCTGTTAATGAATACAAAATTTAATCTTAGCCGCATTCACCATTGGCCTACAAACTAGCATCACCGTCATATAGAAAATAAAAAATTACACCAGGCCTTTTACATCTCACGATTTCAACAATGCTTCTGAAACCAGTCACACCTAGTTGACCACTCGAGGTCACATATGGACGTTCTTGAGCATATGAAATACCAAAACGTACGAGCCTTAAACACATATGAAGTTAGCCCAGGATCAAGACAATTTGACATATTCGTGTAACAAGGGAGAGGCGTTTGGTCAAGGAAGCCACTAGGAGGATGGAGAGTGCAATATTGTCCGAGACATTTGGAGAGAATCTTGTTCAGGGGACTGAACAAGGATTTTAAGAGGGGAGGGATGTAATACTCCGTCATGTCAAATATGTTTTTTTATTTATCGAGAAACTTAAGAACGAATAATATTGAACGTAATGAATAAATAATAATTTGATTACATATTTTCATAAATTGTCTATGCAACACTAGCCGTAATTAAATCTTTGATTCATGCAACAAATTCTATAACTATGTCCAGCTAATTTATTAGAAGTTAATATGATATGTGTATTAAAGATTCTTACGCACAATTCTTATGTTAATTCCACATAAATGTAATAGTTACGAGACCTCGAACATATATTTTGAGCTTTCTTAAAATATGAACGTATAAGCTCCACATATATGTAGGTACCAAATAAACTCACCTAAAATAAAATAAGTTTAATATATAAAGAAATATATAGAACATGAGAGTCATTGGATTTCGGACATGGAAGTACATTGATGTCAATTAATCAAGAATGGAAACTTTCTAGATGGTCATTTGATATAATCTATGATACGAATATATATATATATATATATATATATATATATATATATATATATATATGGAAGGCCTTTTCAAAATGATCAGATTTCCATTTAAAATAAAGAATGAAAGCATGCCACAAATTACTCCTTGATTTCTATTAACTTCCATAATTTCTCTGATTGAATTTGGCCAATTACACAACCAGACGGACCATGTAATATTTCTTATAAATAAACCATACACAGAATGCTGCCCATTAAAATACCCTAGCGCCTCTATCTCTATTAAAACAAAAATAAATAAAGATCATAAAGATTGTGACAGCCACCCTTAACTAAGGAAGCAGCCCACCGCCGTTCCGGCAGCCACCGCAACCATGTGCTTCGACCGTCATGCGCTGCCCCAATGGACATGACCGCAAGCACCACCCTATTTCTTGTGTGTCATGAGCTTCCGAGGTAACCCAAGACCTCTAATTAATTATATTAAAATATTTAAATTAGTGTAGTAATTTGATCATCACTAAAATAATGATCTAGATGAATAATAATTAGGTAATCATGAATAAATTGTAGTTTATTATATGTGTACAATTCTTTAATTTCTTTCTTTATTTTCTATTCTTCTCTGTTCTTCTTTCATCATTTCAAATCTTGTACGGTCATAGATTTTATATTCAAGCTTAATTTATTTAGAGTAAATTTATTTCATTATTTGATTAAATGGATTTCAGCAATGCATAGATTTTATTTCCTGATGGTTCTTTTAATAAGAAATGTGAAATTTATTTCTATTAGATTTTACTGTGCTATTATTATTAATAAGTTTGGCTAGCAAATAATAAATATTTAACAAGATACTTAATTTGTTTTATATACGTATCGATATATCATCATAACAAAGTTTATATTTTCATATCTTTAAATCTTAGAATTACGTTTCAACAGAGAAAAAAAAAAAAGAATGAGTAAGATGAATTCTTTCCATAAATTATATTTATATTTCCTTCATTATAGAAATGCGTAATACACACCTTGCAAAAATTTTGGATTTCCTTTAATTGATGCTGCAATATTTTAATTGTAATATATCAAAGACTTTAATATTTTATTTATTTATTTTTCACTAGTATAGGATACGATTATTATTATTTTTATTTCTCTTGCTAGATGATCAAAGTTTGGAAATTAATTTATTACATGTTCCCTCAATCAAAGTTTTTGGATTCTTATAAAATAAGTAAATAAGTTTCGGATTCTTATTAAAGTTTATATTGATTTGATTAATTTATTTCTAATTCTCAAAAACATATAATAAGTGAATATCAGAATGGTTCGGGACATAAAGTTTCAAATTTGCTTCGGTTGTTTTCTTTCTTTTAATTATTTGTCTTGACATAATAAGTACTATAATATCAAAGGATTAAACTAGTTAAAGTTTAGAAGATAGATCTAATAATATGTGACTATTATGATAAATAGTATTAAAGAACTTTAGGAAATACGGACAAGTACTGTCATCAAACGATATTAATTAGAAGTAGTATTTACGTGATTTAGGTTTGAATTTCAAAGTACTAGATGACAAGAAGATCGACTAGAAATCTCCTACGGTAACAGGTGCGGGTTTCCTAGACTTTATAAAACTATCTTACTTGTCTGTTGTCATTCAACTGTTTATTATCATGGCATTAGTTGAATTTGTGCATGTTGTTTTCGAACCATTCGTATGACTTGAGTAGAACATGAATAGATTGCATGAAATGATAGGATTCATATTGACCAATGGACTTGCATGAAAATGATGTATTGAGCATGGCATGGATTGTGTGATTGAATAAATGTATTTGAAATGAACGACTAAGGAAACTGAACAGGGGCCGATATGCTTGCATATTGGGATGTATACATTGGGTCTATTGTTCGATTGGACCCCTCGTTAACGTGACTGTAGGCGAAAGCGGTCCTGTCACGGATGTGATTGTAGGCTGACGCGGTCCCTTCACGGACGTGATTGTAGGCGCAAGCGGTCCTGTCACGGCCGTGATTGTAGGCGGAAGCGGTCCTATCACTGCCAAGACCTAGCGGCATATGAATTCATCGTCTAGTGAGGCAAACGAAATAGATTAACAAAATTTTGAAAGTAAATGAAAGTAGTAGGTAATGATAGGATATGCATTGCATTAGAAGAAGCATACGCATTTTAAATATGTATGTTCATATTTGTGAGAAAAAAGTAAAGGCTTTATAAGCTCTGGGCTGGAACTAAATCCCGCACTGAGAGAAGGTTCAATCTCTCACCCGTTCCACTTTTATGTGGGTTCCAGGTAACGAAGATGAATGATTCGAGCAAGTACAAGAGTGAGACCAAGCGGGAAGGTTTATGATTAAATAATTGCCACATGTTGTTTAGTTTTATTTCCATGATTCAATAATTGATACATTGAGCAGGCATGGCAGTGGTGTGTTACTAGCCATGTCTGTCGTGATCGTTTGTTAAACTCTTTTGATTATGAAATAAATGTGGCTTTATCTATATTGCTATTGATAATGTATGTGATGTGCATACGCCTTACGTAGAAATACGTGGCGGGTTGTCTCGGGGTGTGACAAGTTCTCTCTGATCTCGAAATTAAAAGGGGAATTTCATGTATACTCCTCAAAAACTTTGAAATTACATATTTCGTACTCTAAAATTCAAAATATCATATTTACCCTCCTAAACTTCAAAAACTCACAAATTTACCCATATTAATGTTTTTTCTATTAAAAATCATTTTAAATTTATAAAATACCCATTTTACCATTAATTAAAAAGATAAAAAAAATATGTAGCATGTTTAGAAAAACGTCAGACTTCTAATTGGTAGGTTTTCGAGAGAAATGGACCATTTTTCTATTTCTGACTTTTACAATGTCATTTAGGTATATACTCGTGTAAGCGTTGGAAGTAGAGAAATGACCCATTTTCTCTCACTCTCAAAAACGGACTAATTAGAAGATTGACATTTTTATGAAACATGTTGTTGTAAGCAATATTTTGCGTTGTTTGACTAATTTACAAAACATATAAACATTGAATTTTACAGTTTATTTGTTTGAGATATATGCATATTTAATTGTTGTGTCCAAAGGTCAAAGAAAATCAAAGATACATATCATGACAAGTTGACGTGACAAGTTGTACGAGATAATCAGATACATGATCTACGGTAGTTATAAGGAATGATTGGATATATGATGATCGGATACATGATTCACACTAGTTATATGGAATATAAGGAATGATTGGATATACGATGATCGGATACATGATTCACACTAGCTATATGGAATGGTCGGATATTGATTGGATGCTGAATCATTAAGATTATGAAGATCATACTGTACTATTTAAATTCTATCTAATTTATGTCCAAAAGTATGGTAAAGTAGATCTGAGGTTGTTAATGCCTGAATCTAGTCGTTGCAAGGCAGAAAATTAAATTCAAAATTCAAATTAACAAGATAAGTCAATTGTGGAAATTAAGCACAAGCAAAAATAGGCTAATCTCTAATTATGTGGATCTTGAGATCCACATCAAGCCGTTGGCTATCCTTTGAGCCCCATTATAAATAGAGGGTTCAGTTGTCTCCAAAGACATGATTTTTCCTCGTAGAAATATGCAACCTTTGAATCTTTTGAGCAACCTCAAATCCAATTCACCTAAATTGATCAGTGTTGAGATTAGTGTGATAGTTAATGAGTGTCTGGGCTTAGAGATTTTGTTGCTCGCCTACTTGAGCCTTTTGTGCTCCTTTTCTTTGGGCCGTTGGAGTGTGATCTCGCCGATTCCAACTTGAATTCCTTTCTACATTGGGTAATAGAAAGGCACGCCAAGTTTAGGTTGCGTTACTCCGGAGACGTAGGTCCTTCAGTTGGCCAAACTCCGTCAAACTACTCCTATGTCAAATTTCTCTAAATCTATCTATTTATTTTATTGCACTTTAATTTCATAAGTTCTTGATTCCGCCAAGAACTACACACTTGCACACATGAACTATTTAAACTTGACTATCTAACCGATAGAGTTTAAAATTCAAAAGCACCATATTCACCTCCCCTCTAGGTGTCATTAGGGACAACAAAACATGTTATTAGTTTTTTTTTTTTAATGATGGGTAAAATGGGTAATTCATAAATTTAAAATGTGTTTGGACAATAAAATGGATAAATTTGTGAGTTTTTGAAGTTTAGAAAGTTAAATATGATATTATTAATTTTAGAGGGAGGAATACGTAATTTTGAAGTTTTTGAGGGATATACATGAAATCCCCAATTAAAAAAATTGGGCTTTAAATAGTAGCCCTAATTAATACAATTCAACTTCTGATTCAACAAAACAAGGGAAAATAAATACTACAAATTAAGGCCCATCACAATTTCTATTAAATTTTGCTAATTGAGCCCGTAAAACCAACGGTTTATTTAACTTTTCATTTAGACCCTCTCATAAGGTTATATTACATAAATTCACAAAACAAACCTTTAAATTGAAGAAATTTCACAACTAATCTCCTAAAATTGCAACTAGTAGGGCCAGTATACAGTGAACGAAAATAAATCTGATGTTATTCTAAAGGAATAGCATTTACCTGTTATTCCGATCTCAACTGTTCAAAGTTTTCCATGATGAATCTCAAGAAAGAAACTTTTTAATATGCGAATCTCAACGAATTTGAACGGTTAAGATCAGAATAACAGGGTCTTGTTATTTCTTTAAAATAACAGCAGATTTATTTCCTACAGTAAACACTGGTCCCAACTGATATCAATATACAGAAGATTGGTAAGGAGTTTCAGGACAAGACAACATAACTGCACCAGTTGGGACACAGGTACAAGTAATACCAACAAGAAAAATCAATTTAAATCATGTCTGTCTGCTATCAAAACAGCAAATTGAAGTCAAACAGGTGTCGGGTTGATGGTACATACAGCCACCGAAGTTTATAACCAAGCATCAAGTCAGTGAGCAACATAAACAACATAGTTGGTTTGCTGGTACATACATGTACATAGAGATCAACATAAACAACATAGTACCAACTAGTACCAGTGACAAATGCCTTAAAAAACATCATAATCAATTTAGAGATCGATACAAGTGATACTGGTGAATAATTGATAGTACATATGTGCACCAACTTAATTGATAACTACATATCGTAATAAAAAAAAAATTCGTAGGCTCAAATTATTTCTTCAATTCTCTTAGAAATTTTCAATTGCTATTAATTTTTATACAACTAAAATATGGCTATATCGCAACTCTAAAAATTTACTGAGGTCAAAATAGTACACGGTGCTATAATCTTTTGGGATAAGAAATAGAGGAATTATATGATTGTAAATTCTTTCGTGTCATGCATGCATTTTCATTTCTTTTTAACTAACAATAAATTTTCCAAAATGTAGCATTTTCTAACGGCTAGGATTTTTTACAGTTATTGCCAGCAGATTTTTTCTTTTATTGTTCTAACTAGTTATTCTAAAAGTCACACAATTAGGAACAAGGTTCTAAATAGTGTTTATAGCGTCGTAGCGGGAAGGCTAAAAAAAAAAGCTATAGCGAATAGCGTCGCTATAGCGGAAGCTATTCCAAATAGCGTTTTTTTTTTTGCATTTCGTATATTCAATATTTGTACTAAATATCAACATTATCTAAAGTCTCATAGAACAATAAATAACACCAAAGTAATTAAGAAATTATAATATTCATATTGAACCCGTACAAAGTCCAAATTGCGGTTCAAAATATCCATAGTAATATCATAAACTATCGATTTTTTCTATTAAAAATATCTTAAGTATCATGATTCATGACATAATCTATTTTTTTTTTCTATTCAAATTTTAATTTCAGTTTGGACTTTTTTTCTATTCAAATTTCAATTTATATTCCCAATTTCAAATTGATTTATTTGTAGCAAGTAGCAACAAATTCAATTTCGGTTTGAGATTTTTTTTTATCTTTATTTAAAACCCATATAAATTACTTAAAAAAAATAAAAATAAAAAATTCATATCGTATAGCGCAAATAGCACAAATAGCGGACCGCTATAACGCTGTAGCGGCCGCTATAGCGGCCGTAGCGCAAATAGCGCATTTTGATGTCATAGCGTAGCGTTTGGGGTCCAAAAACGCTATAGCGCGCTATTTAGAACACTGATTAGGAATGAACTAAATAACATTTCCTTAATGCAAAAGCCATACAATTAGGAATGACTTAATATTTGATATATACTACTCTAAATTGGATTAGGTGGCATGCCGATATGAAAACTAACTGCTACATAAAATCTATCCGTGCGTTGGATCAAACGATTTGAATGCCTTCATCTGTCTATTCTCCGCCGTAAAATGTACTTTATAAGGGATTAACCAAGTAAAAATCTGCTGATTAGAAGTAATTTTCCCACCTGAACCTCATAATAAAAAAACTGTAAATACCAGTATTCCAAACCTAAGCTACTGCTTCCAATATAATTAGTTATAAGCAAAAGATTTCTTAATTTTGAATTCTAAAGTTGTGTGGCCGAAGTGAGCCTAGTATCTATTTATTGGGTTGTACAGGTGATAATTCTCATGTGACCAAGGTTCTAAATAGCGTTTATAGCGTCGTAGCGGGAAGGCTAAAAAAAAAGCTATAGCAAATAGCGTCGCTGTAGCGGAAGCTATTCCAAATAGCTTCTTTTTTTTTTACATTTCGTATAATCAATATTTGTACTAAATATCAACATTATCTAAAGTCTCATAGAACAATAAATAACACCAAAGCAATTAAGAAATTATAATATTCATATTGAACCCGTACAAAGTCCAAATTGTGGTTCAAAATATCCATAGTAATATCTTAAACTATCGATTTTTCCTATTAAAAATATCTTAAGCATCATGATTCATGACATACTCTATTTTTTTTTTCTATTCAAATTTTAATTTCGGTTTGGACTTTTTTTCTATTCAAATTTCAATTTATATTCCCAATTTCAAATTGATTTATCTGTAGCAAGTAGCAACAAATTCAATTTCGGTTTGAGATTTGTTTTACCTTTATTTAAAACCCATATAAATTGCTTAAAAAAAAAAAACTCATATTGTATAGCGCAAATAGCGGACCGCTATAGCGCTGTAGCGGCCGTAGCGCAAATAGCGTATTTTGATGTAATAGCGTAGCGTTTGGGGTCCAAAAACGCTATAGCGCGCTATTTAGAACACTGCATGCGACACATTCACCTCCAATATCATTTTGCTTTATTTTTAGTACCCAATTTTTCTTGCATAA
The DNA here is from genome assembly GCA_025461125.1 of Carex kokanica. NCBI lineage: Eukaryota > Viridiplantae > Streptophyta > Magnoliopsida > Poales > Cyperaceae > Carex > Carex kokanica. The sequence continues at coordinate 714,564 of JAJGRX010001283.1, read as the reverse complement.
AATAGGCCTGAAAGGTAGAATTTGGCCCAAATAATATAATACTACTCAAAGGCTTTAAAAGAATTATTATATAAGTAGTAATTCTCACGTGACCCATTCAGAATTAGGCCTAAATGATTTACTACTCAAAAGGCTTTAAAAATATATTATATGAGAACAGAAAGTAATGCCATATATCATATATGGGTTTGTTGCCTTCATACTTAGTAAGTTATGGGCCGGATATATACTTAATATATACATTCATATTTATTAGGTCTTGGTTACAACGGGCTTTACAATGAAAATTTTGGGTTTAACCCGTGGACTGCTCTCTCGTGCTATCCCTGTCGTGTGTGTGTGTGTGTATAAATCTAATAATGAAGCCGAATATTAGCTGAACTGCCATTTATTTTACAAGTGTCAAACGTGATATATTTTAGTTTTTTAAAAGAACAAATTAAACAAAGAAGACATTGTGTACTCTTTTCCAATTCAAAAGCCGAGGAGTATTAGCTTAACAGTTTCTATCATGTATTTTTAATAAAGCAAACAAACTCATGTATTCTTAATAACACAAAAGGCCGAAATAGCATGCATATTATCACCTAATGTGGGCCAATTGAGTTACAATGAGGATTTAGAGGCTGCTAAGGATATACAGGTTAAATATGTTGGAGCCTACTAACTCCTTGTTTGGATGGAGAGTAGAGAAAGGGAAGGGAGGTGAAGAACAAAAGGGAATGGAAAGAAATAGAAATGAAGATGAACATATTTAATATTTTTGTATTTGGATGATTAATGAGGAAAGTAAATTTAATTTTTTTTCCATTTTATTTTTTGTTTAATTGATTAAAATTTAGAAGGTTAATGAGAAATTGGTAGCTGTTTTAGATTTGTGATAAAGAAACTTGAATGAAAATTATTCATAAAGATATAGGGTTGGGTATTTGTATCATTTTTTTTTAATATTTGCAACAATTTTTTTTCCATCCGTTACTCTCCAAATTGGAAGAGAAATCAATTATATTGATTATAATCATGCAAAATTAAAATTTTCACCTCCGGCATAATTTTGTCAACCAAACACGATTTTGGAAAAAAAATTCTTTTCTTTCCATTCCTTCCCTTCCTCTATTCGCCATCCAAACAAGGTGTAAAGGCAGTTCATTACGAATTTTTTATTTCTATCATAATAAAAAAAATAAACCAAAATACTCTAGTATTTTGGGAATTCGAAAACTACCCAAGCCGCAGGGACATTGTGCGACCTCAAAAACTGAAGGTCGCACAATGACTCTGCAGTCCCAATCTAGAGACCGCACAATGCCCCTGCAGCCCTATTAATTTTTTCTTAACAGAAATTCACATGTTAATATTTTTATCAAATTCTAAAGCTATGGGCCCCAGTACTAGTTGATACTGCACTACCAAATGCACAGATTCCAACTCTATTCGAGTGCATTTGTTCATTAAAAAAAACAGCGAATGCATTTGTTCATTAAAAAATAATGCCCCAGCGGCGTTGAGCAGTCCTTAGGCTGGGGCCACATCGGTATTGTGCAGATCTCAGTGTTTGAAGCCGCAGAACACCGTAGCGGTCTGAGTACAAATTAATTTCTCCAGAAACAGAGATGTTTTAAATTCTGTATGTTTTAAATTTAAATAGCCGATTTAAAGTGTAAAATATAATTTCCGTATGAAAATGTACTTGAAGATCAATTTTATATTTTTCATTTTTTTTTTTACTATTTTATTAGATATGTAGAAAAATAGTGCTTTCAAATGGTCAATAATTTTTAAAACCAAGTGATATTCATTCTATCTAAAAGTAGTAAGAAAAGTCTAGAAAAATATATATATAATTTGATCTTCAAGTATATTTTCTTATTAATATAGCATGAATATTACTCTATCCTCACTCTTTGTTTTGAATGTTATTTTTTTTCCTTAAAAAGTAGGATGCAGATTCTGCTGTTAGAAATTGAACCGTTTTAAAACGAATTCACATCACTTCAGGTTATCTGACTGAAGACAATTACGATCGGACGGTTCTTTTAACATGGCACGAATCTCAAAACATACTCCTACAATCTTCATAGGCACCGGATTAAGTTTGGCCCAGATAGGTTTAATCTAGGCTATCCATTTCAATTTGCTTGAGTCATGTACCTGGGAGGATACGGATCCTTTTAAAACCAATTTAGTCCGGTCATTGGGTCATTAACTGTTTGATGAATTATCATACTTTTTTGGGGGTCAAACCAGACTATATTAGTATTTTGGTTGAGAAGCTTAAGGCATGGCCACTCATTGAGGCAATACTAAATTCCTCTCATAGTTTTCAGAGCTTGATTGCATGTGCAACTACTATTTTACACATGCTAATAATCAGAGATCATAAAACATATTGTTTCAGCCAATGATTACCGTTTGCTTTAAAATGAGCAATAACTTAGCTTGCACTTTTCATAACGGCATGGGATCTGCTCTAATTTGATAGACATAAACTTTATCAAGTGTCAACTCAGTTCATAATTTCATCTTTTTGAGGGAAAAAAAAAGTTATCAAGCATGCGAATATTATCTAATTAGGAGAAGACAAGAGAAGCCAATACAAATGTTTCACACAAAATTCATTAATGTGATGCGGTACATATCAAAACTCTAAACGAGACACAAATTATATTGTAGCACTCATTTAAAATTAAAGATGTCCTGCAGGTAAGACAAATTAATTAGACACATCTTAGTAAATATCAAGGACCTAACTACTTTCATGCTGCCATATGACAGTTTGGTTATATATATATTATTTTGACTATTAGCATTTTTATAATTTCTTTAATTTCTATACTTTTTATAATTCCACTGCATGCAAAGCCACCGACGCTTCCTATAACTAATGATGAATCACCTCAATTAGAAGATTTTATTTATTCCGATTTAATCCAGCTGCAAGCTTTATTCATTCATCCAATTTGCCAAATTAAATTATAATAAAGTAAGAACAGGCCAAAGTATTCATTTAACAAAGGGAGGTTTTGCTTGATTCATCCAAAATCGAGGGATGCACGTTCTGAGCTGTCAGTCCCTCAAAATCGGACGATCCAGATTCTCCCTCTCTCTGCACATCCTAGCTGGACCCACGGAGCCAGCGTTCCACCATTCAATTTCTTTTCACCCAACAGCTCTTCGTCTCTACACCTTTCAATACATAAACTTCCGTGTAACGAATTATCTTTTGAATAAAGTAACTGTATAAAAGCTTGCTACACTGAATCATAAAGAAAGAGATCCACATGTGACCGTTGACTCGAAATAAACTACCAGCACCTAACACTAACATGCACTTAACTATTCATGATAAAATTGATAACTAATCTAACAACATGTACATCCCACCGAAAATATTCGTATAGAGCATTAACAAAATGTAATATAACACCAATCAAAATCAATCATACATCACATCGAAGTAGAGATTATATGAAATGAGAGGGGGGATTATAAGCTAAGCGAGTACAGCTCCGTGGCAACCGCTTCTGCTGCTGCCGCTTCACCCCCATCAAAGCCAAAAGCCCAAAAGAGAGGAGAGAGAAAGTTAGAGGAGGGAAAAAAAGAAAGTACAAGAAAAAAAAAGAAAACAAGAAAATAGTCAAAATACATGGAAATATTGAGAAGCTCGGTCGGCCATGGCGGATTGGCGATGAATGTGGCCTACGCTCGGTCCACGATGAGCCGTTAATGGATTGTAATTGCTATTATTCCTCCCTCTTCCTTCCCCTCTACTCCTACTACCGCTTTGGTTTCTCCCTCCCCACGCGATTCTCCCTCTGAAATTGAACAACCTTCCACCCCCTTTCCTCCTGATTAAAATTTGAATCTGGCGGACGCGAGGTGCAGCATTGTAATTTCGCGACTCACCGATCTACTAAACTTCAAGATCAGACGAAGACGGAGACGGCGCAACCACAGCGTGTTCCCAGCCAAAGAAGCGATGCTGTGGCTCATGCGCGTCTCCAGTTTTTTCACCGCGGCACTATTAACCGTGGTTCTTTCGCCTTCTCTCCAGTCTTTCCCTCCTGCCGAGGCCATCAGATCTTCCCATTTTGATGGCTACCTTAGATTTCCTGGTCAGATTGCTGTCCCGGACCCACGCGCCAGGCACTTTGCCTTTCGACGGGCTCCGCTTTTTCGCAATGCAGGAGATTGTATTGCCCGATCGAAGACGAATAGCAGCACCGGTAATAGTATTGTCTGTGATCCCTCTCTGGTTCATATAGCAATTACTCTGGATGAAGAGTACCTGCGGGGCTCAATTGCAGCTGTCAATTCCATCATCCAGCATTCTTCATGCCCTGAGAATGTGTTCTTTCATTTCTTGGTATCGGATACGGGTCTGGAGTCCCTGGTTCGGTCTGTTTTCGCACAGCTCCAGTTCAAGGTTTACTACTTTGAGCCGAACCGTGTTCGCAGTCTAATCTCCACTTCGGTCCGACAAGCACTTGAGCAGCCATTGAATTATGCACGGAATTACCTGGCTGATCTGTTGGAGGCATGTGTGACTCGGGTAATATACCTGGACTCTGACCTGGTGGTGGTCGATGATGTGGCAAAATTATGGCGGTACGATCTCAGAGGGCGCACTGTCGGAGCCCCTGAGTACTGCCATGCAAATTTCACAAAGTATTTTACAAAGCGGTTTTGGTCAGACCCAAGGCTATCTGGTACATTTGCTGGTAGAAACCCTTGTTATTTCAATACAGGTGTAATGGTGATGGATCTGGACCGTTGGCGACTAGGTGGCTTCACATCACGGATTGAGCATTGGATGGAAGTGCAGAAGGCTGGAGGCGGGTTGGGTCGGATTTACGAATTGGGTTCGTTGCCTCCATTTCTGTTGGTGTTTGCGGGTCGTGTGGCGCCAATTGAGCACAGATGGAACCAGCATGGATTGGGTGGAGACAATGTGAGGGGCAGTTGTCGAGACCTGCACCCGGGACCCGTTAGTCTGTTGCATTGGAGTGGGAGTGGGAAGCCTTGGGTGCGGCTTGGCTCAGGTCGGCCGTGCCCGTTAGATGCACTCTGGGCTCCATATGATCTCTATGGACCTGCTCTTCAACCCCGGTAAATGGACGAACTGCAAATTTTTTAAATTTTTAAATTTTTTTTTTTTCTTCCACCTGGTACCTGTTCATCCTGGTCTATTCGTAATATTCTTTTTTTCTTTTTAAATTTTGGATTTTTCATTGATCTCCTTCTATCCTTCTCTCTATTATTAGATGGTGTTAATCTTGTGTTAATTAGTGTTCTTTTCATCTTATTACTGGGCGAGATGTATGTAATGGTGCTATAAAAGATGTTTTTTGCGTCTAGAATATAAATAAAGGTAAAGCGAAAAGAAAAAGGTCAAATTGTTTGCAGTGCCTGTTAGATTTTCTCTGACATGTTATTTATTGCCAATCTAATCCAATTCAATATCCGTTTATCAATGCTTTTGTCGTCTTCTACATTATGTATTTTTTTCATTACATGTTCAAATTTCATTATTTCAGTATTCTCGTCTAGTCAGAAAGTGCCATGAATCCTATTATGTTTTCTTGATGTACACTGCAAGGATGAAGAATGGAAGCCTTGATATAAAGTAAAACCCCAAAAGAAGAATCTAAATAGGTTATTGGGACCAAAATTGCAAATTGCAATAGTATAAATGTGTAACAAAGTTTCGTTGCGCGTTAATACATGCACAGTTTTAACCGCATTAATTCTCATGGGAGTGTATATTAATTTCTGGATAGTGTTTGAATACAATCCCATTCTGGTATGTGCCTATGTGGTATGCTCTGGAAAGAGTTCGAAGGTAAAAGAAAAAAAGAAAATAGTTCAGAGGCATTAGGTGTTATTCCACAGAGTCAGACAGCAGTAGTTTTGAATTCAGTATTTGTGTGGCGGGTCAGCGAGCCTTCAAAATTTAAGTTGTAACATGAAATTCACGTAGATATTGATTCTTGTGGGGAGCGTATTTAAAAGCGTGGCTTAGGTGGCAGCAACAAAGAGCTTGTGAGCTACCGCCCAAAATTGTCTCTTTTGGGCCTGCTTTCTTCCTTTTTCATTTTTTTCCCCTGTTTTTTGAAATAAATTATGGAATCCTTTTTAGTACCCCACCACTTCGAGTCTTCTCTCTTTTATTCCATTGCATCCCTTTCTTTTCGTTTATTCTATCATATCATGATCTTTAGCGTAAAGTGATATTGTTTCTCTTGCATCTCATATCATGTTGTCTTCGTCATCTCAAGACCTCGATTGCTTTTCATTTCGGGAAAAGAAAATTGTCAAGATTAAGAGGGTTTTGTAAGCATTATCAATGAGGCATGGTTCAATTTGTAGGGTTGATGCCATGGTCATGGTGAAAGGGAAAGAAAAAGAGTCGCCTATTGGTACTCCACATGTGTCTATTTCTGAATTCAAACCACATAGTGATTAGGTGCTTTTGTAGATATTCAACCTTCCGCTGATTGTAACCTGCTACCTTCCGGGTTCTTATTTAAATTTTTAAGCGGGGAGACTTGTAATCATGTCTCAATCCCCTCCATTTTGTCTCAAACATGTGAGTTGCTGTCATGCCAGCCATTCTGAAAATCCAATTGTATATGCACCAAACCATCGTCATCTGGGTACCTGTCGGACGCCAATTGAAGCACGGATGTATTGAAATTAATATACACTCAAATGAAATCAAATTTATACATTACTTTGGTTGAATACAAACCTCAAAATAAGATTATCTTATTTACAGTAGTTGTACATAACGAGAACTACTGGAGGCGACCAGTAATGTTTTAACTGGATTGCTGAAGTTAAAATTGATTGGTAGTATTTTTATAATCATGATTCACAGGCATAATATGAGAAATGGTGGAGGTGGTGGTTAGGGAATCGCTTTTGTTTGGGATTATTGCTTTATGAGTTCCTTCAGTGGACTGGTAGCGCCAGATGGCCCAAATCTCATGCTTCAAACCTGTTTATATCACTCGTGCCTCCAAACTATGACATCCAACAAAATTAAAGTTTTTTGGAGGAAAAATGGGAAAAAAAAAACAAAAATTTAATTTGTCGTTGTACATATTATTATTTTATGGATAAGTACGAGTTGTTGAGGCGCACAAAACTGTTCCATTTGTTAGCACTATTCCACATCCGTTTCAAGCCTTGTTTAAGGGGACCCCTACATAGGTGGCTTATCGACCTGACAAAGCAAATCCAAGTTTCCTTTGTGTGGTTTTCTTGAACCGTTATCTAACTAAAATATCAGCACTAAATTCCAGTATAGGATGATAGAGCTTCTAGCTAGAAATTTCTCTGGGGCCACAGCTTTTAACCGGCAAAGTATGATTAGAATATGTTCCAAATAGATGCGTGTCTATATAGATGTACTGTTTTGTAATAGCTGCCTGTATATTTATAGAAGTGTGTCTAAAATTCTAAATTAACTGCGTATGCACCGTTTACAAATTTCGTTTATAAATACAAATGTTTTCTTATATAGGTTTCAAATGAAGTTTTGTTGTATATATATATACTTGTTTGCCGAGTAGAACTAAGGTGTTCTTAAGCTCACCAAACCTTTTTGTGAGTTTAAATCAAAAATCTATCGGATTGTCTTCAAACAACACATCCAAACCATTGAAACCATTTACTTGTTAAATTTATAATTTTTCAAACTAGTTTAGTATAAAGTCAAGCGGTCAAAAAATGATGAAAAATGAACTCATTAAAATTAACTTATAAATCATTTTTTTTTTATCGCTTGACTTCATATTAAATTAGTTAAAAAATTTGAAAATTTGACATGTAAATGCCTCACTCATGAAATAGATCGGTTTAAACGGTTTGGATGCATCGTTTGAAGTCAATCCGATAGGTTTTTGAGTTAAGCTCACAAAGGAGCTTGGTGACCTACTGAAAGATAACTCAGAAAATTTTGAAAATAATATAACACGACAAAAAAATAGGTAGATAAATGTGGAGGAATAATTAATCAAGATATAATGCTCGTTTTGGAGCACATATATAATGCTTGTGAAGATGGAGACAGTAAGATCTTTGTATTACATGGGGATGGAAATGGACTTCAATCTACACCAGTAGCGTCTATTTTCTGTCCGATCAACTGCTGTCCAAATGAACCATCAAGGCATAAACAGACAACCAAGCCACACACTATTACTAAATACTAATAGAATCAGATTGCCAGTTAGTATTAACAAGGTTCCTCCAATTTTACACAATTTATTGGGCAGTCCAAATTAACTCATCCTGACTGTCATTTTTGGATCGAAAAGTACATATATGGTATGAACTCATAGTTGTTTCATATCTACTTACTATATCCGGTTTTAATAGTAGAATTTGTGGTTTGATTTGAACTCCTTGATTTCAATTGAATTAATGGTTCAAATTGGGCTTGGAGTTTACTATAATTTGAGAGAAGCACAATTAACCCTAGTTGTTAATTAGTTAACCCCGCCGGGGCTCCGGTTCTGTCATGCTAAGCTCAATACGTGAACAGCAATACATACATGTACATATATAAATTTTAGTCCTAAACAGTTAATTAAAAAACATGAGTTTGTATATATTATTCCTAAGGGAAAATTCAGATTTTGCAAAATGATATAGTAAAACAACTACAGGAACAAATAGAAAGAGATAAACTAAAACAAAGAACAATCCTGTCTTGCATGAATATGACGGGTTTCATACAGCGAATGAATGTGATCCTCGCAGGCATGGAGAGACCAGAGACAGAGACATTAGTTTTTTTTTATTACTATAAGGGTTGGAAACTAGTACAAGGCCAAAAAATTACTTTCGGGATGGAGAGAGATCGGTATCTATCTTATAGCACCACTGCCATATCCACCACAAAGTGACTCGTCGGGAATCAATTTATCAAAACCAAACACAGAAACTCAAATCTGAAAAGAAGATTAGGTTCGCCTGTTCTGTAAACATAATGCAAGAAACATAAATATAGCTAGTAAGTAGGCATTATGTAGGATAGGCGTTAGCTTTTTAAGGATAAATAGTATTATGTCGAGAGTTTGTTTCCTCCTTAGACTTGACATGTATTGAGATCATCTATCCATATAACATAGAATTCAAAATGAAAATGAGAATAAGATAATATTTAATAAATAAATAGCAAATTTCTATCATAAGTATAACACAGCATAGGATTCGCGAAGACAGAGACAGAGATTCTGGTATTGATTACCTCAAGCATTGGATTGAAGGCAATAATGGACATAATATGTTGCTTTGTGATGGAGACGGATGACGACAATATCTCTATACATGTCGGCGCGCACCGCTAAAAGGAATGAAAGCTATGTGTGATTGACCTATAGTAACTTGGTCAAGAAGCACCTCACGAAAATAACGCAGAGAAAACGGAATTTTCTTTTGGTCATTGTCCACTAAAAGAAAACTACAGTAATGATCCTAAATAGGTACAATGTAAGAATAGTCTCAATTGCTTATAGGGATGAACAGCAACAATCAACAGATACAAAGTGAATTTATATTATCCTCTTAGCTTCGCTGACCCTTGCAGATTATACAAGTTTTTAGATGATGTGCAAGGATCAGCTATACTGCTATGCTGTTTATTGGAAAGCGTTCAAAATTAAATGACTGATAAAACTGAAACATTTACAAAAATCAACTAATGTAAACGATCCTTGTAAGCATAGAGACAGAGACTCTTATGCTAATAACACTGAGCATAGGAGATAGGGACGGAGATGTAGTGCCGCTGCGTCATTTAATTAATGTAAGTAATCTGGTAATGTTGGCTAATTAGTTTTTTGGTCTAGAAGTATTTCATGAAAAACGGCACAGAGAAATTGGACTGATAAAGAGATCAGATTTGGTTGGTTTGTTTTTGTTCAAAAGAATAAGAAAAAGGACAAAAATGATACAATGGAAAACAGAATTCAAACACAGATAGCTTGTAATGGAATTGTTTTTTATTGATCAAGTGTGATAGACAGCAAGATTAGGCGTCTTATTTAGGTGCAACTACTTGAAAGTTATACACAGTAATGGACCTGGCTGTAGACAGTTCTGTTTGTATTTGTGAATTTGAATAATTTGAATTCTCATAGTTCAAAAGATGTCAAAAATAATCCATCAGAGATTTGTTCTTGCATTTATGGTATTGACGAGTTGCTTTCTTCTTTTGTTGTCGTTTCTAGATTGAAGATTCAAGAAATTTTACTAATTAAAATAGAGAATGTTTTTAACAGTTTTACAAATTAGCCTAGATAAAGTTGGTTGTTTGGCATTCAGCAGTGCATGAAAATTTGCATGGTTGGATACTTGGATGCTTGCTGGTCAGGTACATGAATTAATATTGCATGTTTTTTATGATCTTATATGAACTTTTACATTTTTTGTGCTTATCATGTTGTACAAGTATTGTCCTTTATGAGGAATGTACAAATTTTGCCTGAATTTGCTTCCATTATATTCTTATATTTCCTTTTGCACATACGAGTTTTCCAGTATTTTTCTCGGGTACTCTATCAATTTTTATCATCTATTTGTTTTTTGTTTTTTTACATTTTTAGTTAGCTTTTCAATTTATCTTTTTGATGCTTGAAAAACTAATTTCCTTATCATTTATGAATTTATGTACAGAGCAATCATGGGTTTATAATTAAGTTGGACAAAGAAGTTTTTCCTTTTTCATTTTGAAAACCTGACAAAGAGTCAAAGATAGATTCAAATGTGTGTGTGTGTGTGCGTGTGGATATTTTGAAAACCTGACAAAGAGTCAAAGATAGATTATAAATGTATATGTCCGGATTCTCTGTTTCAGATTTCTGATAAACTCTCTGTTACAATCATTTAATCACTGATAGGCAGAGACATCATAGAATTTATTATTTTCAAGATCAGTTTTTCATAAACTTTCTGTTACAATCATTGGTCTTGTAATAACTAGTTAGTAAATGTGATGAAGAGAATATTTGGGCTCATAGATCTGACTACTGCAAGTCTGCAATCTCAATTTTTAAGTAACACCTGGTGGATTTATTCTATTATGTTCTGGCATGCAAAGAGACGAGCAATGTGCTGTTTTTTTTGTCGCTTCAAGCCTATGGCATGTGCATCTCTTGCAATTTTCCTTTTAAAGATCAAAAGCATATCTTTTGTGAAAGTTCAAGCTGTTAGATAATGCATCTGAAGAAACAGATGGGTCCATACAGGGCATAGTCAGGAAAAAATAAAACAGAGTGAGATAAGGGTACCTTTGGATTGAGACTGAAGTTAGTGAGAATAGCGTGCTAATTGTGATTCGGAATAGCCGCTAATCCAACATTTCAATGGGTTAGCGGAATAGCGGCTAATCCGAGCTAACCCATGGGTTGAGAATAGTTATTTTTTCACTCAAACGTGAAATAGTCGCTAACCCAACTAACTCTGATATTCCTTAGTAGCCAAACGCGGATCCAAATCTGCTGAAATTCGAGATCATCAACAGTAATCCTGAAATTCCTGAAATTTCTAATCCAGCCATTAAATTGTTTCGAGATGCGTACACAAAAAAGCCAGCTGTTTTGAGATGTATGCACAGAAAAAGTTGGACGGCTGGATCTCGGATTTCAGAAATTTCAGAATTACTTTTCATGAATCTCGAATTTCAGCTGATCTGAATCCGCCAAACGCACCCTTAATGGGTCCATACAGAGCAGAGTGCATTGCATTTATGGTATTGACGAGTTGCATTTATGGCATTTATAAGTATACTTTTGTTAATTTTTTCTGATTTACTAATGGGTCCATACAGAACAGAGTCCAGGTCATTTCTCTCAATAAAAGACTAAATAAAATTAAACGTCTACAAAGAAATACGTAATACCTTTCATCTTAACTCGATAATTTTAATAATTAAATAACCAAAAATGTAATACCTTTCATCAAATAATTTGAATTTTTAAAAATTTAAGGACCCTCAATGCTTTATCTAATGAGATTTCAATTGTACTGATCCTTCCATATACATCTTTTTTAAATTTTGAAGTGCTTTCAAGTTGATTTTTTTTTTAAAGTACGATTGATAATTCATCAAATAATTCCACAAAATTAAATTTGTCTTTTTTTTTTTTGTTCCCCTTTTTTTACCTTTCATTTGTCTCTCTGTCTCTTAAACCTTTTTTTTTTCTTTCCTTGGTTTTTAATTAAATTTTTAGTAGGCTTTTCTATTAGTTTATTTTGAATATCATTTGTGAAGTAACTTATTTTAAAAATTTGTGAAGGACACTTCAAAGTTGAGGAGGGTTCCAACATCTCATGACTTTCATACCTCATCATACCTCATATTTTATATCTTCGTTTTCAAAGTCCAAACTGTCGATCCGAATCGCTCAACATGATATCTATACTAAAATATGTTTGGAGATGAAATATTATAATTTTTGAAAAAAAAAATTACTATTTTTTAAGACAAGTACATACGTTTCTGTACCGTTCAAATATATATAATTTTTTTTGTGAGTGATGAAGAGAACTCATAAATTTCCCACATATTGTATCTATACTATACCGAAGACATTTTAATAATTATTGTATTAACTCGTCATTTAAATTACTAGATAGATTCAAAATTGTCATAGAAGTTCTACAATAATAAAAAAAGGAAAAAAAAAACAGAGAGAGCGCAAAAAGCCAATGAAATGGGTATTTTATAAATTTATAATGAGTTTTAATATAAAAGACAATAAAATGGGTAAATTTGTGAGTTTTTGAAGTTTAGAGGGAGAATACGTAATTTCAAACTTTAGAGGAAAAAATACGTAATTTTGAAGTTTTTGAGGGGTATACGTGAAATTTCCTCTAATAGAAAAAGGGAAAAAAATAAAGAGAGAGCGCAAAAAGCCATGTTTAGTATCGAGTTATTTGAGTGACAGATTTTGAAAAATGTATATAATATTTTCTTGCTTGAAGGTGGTTAAATAATAAATTTTCAGCTGATGCATGTCTTATCTGACTGCGGGTTGGAAAGAGAATTAATATTCATTTCTTGTGCGATATCTGACCGCATCAGGTTAGTCAAATTTGAGCTAAAAAATAATCGAACATATTTGAAATATATGATTTTGTTTTAGAATTTGTACAAATTTAATTTAAACGGTCCGAATCTAACGTGATCATGAGAAACGAGAGAGGAAAATAATGATTTTAATGGTCCAATTGGAACTTAACCACGTGCACAACTTGTTTAAAGGTGCAAAAGGCCCTTTTATTCAACCAATAAAATAAATTTCAAGTTCATTTATTATGATAGATGCTATTGCCATATAAGGTAAACATAATAATAAGCAAATAAGATGAATGAACCAAAAATATGTGAACGTACTCATGCATCCTTTATTAAACTGTACGTCTGTCAGGGGCGGATCCAGTGTATTTCAGGGGGAGCAACTGCTCCCTCCTGAATTTTGAGTTTTAGTGGAGATTTATCGGTTCCAACCGACTTTGCTCCTCCCTGGAATTTTTTTTGCCCCCCTCTGAACGTTTGATTTGTAATTCGGGTTAAATTTAGGGTTAAAATTGAAATAAATTTGTTGAATTTTGATTGGTAATTATAATTATAAGTCAGAGCATCAGAAATTACAAGTCAAAGTATCGAAAAGTATAAGTTAAAGCATTGAATTTTCTTACTTAATGAATTTAGAGTTTAAAATTTGAAACTCATGATCTCTTACATGAGAATTACATATCTTTACCACTAAATTAAAGACATATTCTTAAATCCACGCACCTCTAGTTTGTGTACCTCCTATTTGAGATGCTCAGTACGTTCCAAGTTCTAAATTTTAAAATGTCAGGCTAAATTCGGCTAAATTACTGCAAAACCAGTGTTACTTGGTATCACTTTATTTAAAAAAATATATCACGGCTGTGACAGAGACAAAAGAAGAAAGTTCAAAATCCGACGCCATCAACCTATTTGTTGTGGCGTGATTCATCATCTCATCTGATGGTTTATTTCTGTTACTAATTTTGCTATCACCATCAGGAGTTTGAGATTAATAATTATTTGAATGGTTTCCTTTTCGTGGTTAATATTTTAAATCAGAGTGCTTTTTAATTACTAAAAAAAACAGAAGTCAGCGTGCTATTACACAAGCTTTGAAAATAAAGTTTGAATAAATCAAAGATTACTATAAGATTTCCTCAAAAAAAAAGATTACTATAAGATATATTGTGTAATATATTTTCGCCGGCGTACGTAATGTTCCTTTTTTTTTAATTCAAAATTTCAACACATTGAGCTGGCATTATGCTTTGTCCGCCATTTTTTCTTATAGGATTACAGATTTCATTGAGGAATAGGATTTTTTTTTTTTAGTCATAATTGTGTGGTGTTAATTAACTTACTTCTTCCTCTGTTTTTTGGCTGGACTTTTTGAATTTCCTGGTTAAAGGTTGACCACTTCAAACTAAGGCGTTCCTTTATTTCTATTTACAAAGCATAACATCATTTAGTAATTGAGGAGGGATCCAATTACACCATTTTATTTGACACATCTTGACACTGTTTTTTTATAGGTCAATTTTGCGATTTCAAAATTCAAACAGTCGATTTGAACCATTCAACATGATCACCGTATTAAAATGTGCTTGGAGATCAAATTTTGAATTTTTTTGAATTTTTTTACTATTTATTAAGATGGTTACAAAATCGTTGTTTTTCAATGGTCTGAAAACAACGATTTTGTAACCATCTTAATAAATAGTAAAAAAAATCAAAAAAATGTAAAATTTGATCTCCGAGCACATTTAATATATCCATCATGTTGAATGTTTTGGATCGACTATTTGGACTTTGAAAATTGTAGGTGTCATAATGTATAAAAAAAAAGGGTGTAATCCGATCCCTTCTCTTAGTAATTTAGGTATATATTTTTATTATTTTTACATTGATAAAAAATTATTTGATAATTATGTCAATCACCAATAGATTATCAAATTAATAAAAATAAATTTATAGATATTTTTCTTTAATTTAGATAATTGGTGTATCATATTTGGTAAAATTCGAAAATCATTTGCCATCCATCAATCAAGTTGTTTGGCAAATTAACGATTTGATATTATTAACACTTAGTTGATAACATAATAACTTAAATTATATCAAATTAAATTTGATAAATAATCTATATATATTACAAAACCATATCTATAATTTGAGATAATTATTTCGATGATTGCTTTACTAGTTTCCCTTGGTCGTGCAATGGGTATTATTTTACGAAAAGCAGCGATCAAGTCGACCCCGACCAGTCGATTATTGTTAGATTTAAAATTTTAAATCAGCTCTTGACATAACGAGTCGAATCCAATCCGAACTTGATTTTAGTTGAGTCAATCACGAGTCGAGTTTAGAGTCAGTTTGTTCGTGTTGTGAGCCGTACATAAACTATTAGTTTTCATCCCTTTGATGTCGTGTGTCGCTCACAAACCACAAATCGGAAAAGAAACGAGTTTCATTCTCTCATGATGAGCAAAAAAAAATTAGTAAAGAGACGACAAATAACTTCAACTTATTCTTGCAACGAGTTAAGAAACAACCTGAGCTAGTCTGTGCCGAGTTGGGTCAAATTTAAACTCACTAATAACAAACCGAATTAGAATAAAATAAGCTAATTACGAAGATTTTCCAAATCAATCACGAACGATGAGCTACGAATTTTCACTAGCCATACTCGCCACATCGGCCATCATTAGTCGGTAAAAGAACAACTGATAATTATCATACACGTGCAACTAATCGCACATAGAGCGGAGGAGGTCCGATGGGCTCTAAGATCGTCCGATCTGCTTTAAAATTTGTTTGCACAAAAATTGAAGCAGGCACTCTCGAATATTAAAACAAAGAGCACAAATCTTAAAACGTATCGAATGAACTTGAAGCCCATAAAATCTAAAGTAAGTCCAATAGCCGTAAGACCTCCAAATCGCACAACTCCTTAAAATAGCTAATGAAATGCCAGAATGTAATTTCACAATTTCTGGGCCAGCCGAAGAGCTGATAAGATTGTTGACCCGGTCAAATTGGGCCTTATAATTTCTCCTGTTAGCAAAACTCTACGCATGAGAAGAAGGAACAAAATTCGGGGATGAACAGAACAGGCCCTTTTTTAGTCAAAACATGCCTTTTCGAGGCCCAAAATAATATAAGCTTTCAGCCTTTGCGATTATAAAGGTAACTGGAGATTTTTTCGTGGGCTGGGATTCCAATCCATATATATATGTATGCAAAATGCATCTATTAATAATTTAAACAATAACTAATATAAGATTTTATTCAGTTAATGAAATTACCAAAAATTAATAATTAACTTTTAAATTATAGTTGTCTTTATAATGTTTTAAAATTATAGTTGCTTGCAGAAAAAAATTCTTCATACTAATTTAAAATACATCAATTTTGTGCAAAAAAAAATGTAGCTAGAACATATCTACAACTCATTGTATGCGGGTGTTGATGCTCTAGTAGTGAATTCAAACCTTATTTCATGTTATAAAATAACAAAAAAAACACATGATTATCCATCATATGATGTCAATTACTAGCTAAAAAGGAAATTTAACGAAGTACAATTCTTCAAAGTTGAGACCAAATTATATCCCCTCCAAATTTTCCCACAAATACGGTCTTGGAATTGTGAGGTTCATTTGCTTTATTTTTTTTAAACATGTAAAGAAATATTTCTGATATGTTGGGCCCTTTCTTCCAGAGACTCCCTCCTTTGTATATTAAATCTGGCTGAGTCGGCCAAGCCCAGTATTTTAGCAGCCTTGTAGGCCCAAGCCCAATACTGGTTTTATCTCTTTCATTTTCAGTTCCCAGACTTCCATTTCCACCCTCGTCTTTTGCTAATTCCTGCTGCTCCTTCCTCAACAGACAACCCCAATAGTTTATAGGGTTAGGGTTGCACCTTATTTCAATCTCGACGATGGATGTGGATTCGCCCATGCATGGCTTCACTTGCGGCGAGGCTTCGTCGGCTCAGGCGGCAGCCGCTCCACCCCCGCATCTGCATGACCTTACAGCCGAGGCCCTGAAAGCACTTGGAGAGGAGGGATCCCAAGTCTTAGTGTACTCTGGGTCCCACTCCCGCCCTATGCTGTTCAATGGATCCAATTCCAAGGCGCCAATTGGATTATTCGCTGATGATTCAGATATATTCGCTGATGTTGACCCCGATTGTCATATGCTCATCGTGCAACAAGGAGAAAGGTAATTTTCATTTCATTTCTCAGTTCTGGTAAACCTGACAATATCTATTTAGGTTCTGGTAAATAAGATTTCGTCTTTTGTACCTTTCAATTTAGCAAAACTGGATTCAGGAGACCGACAGAAAATATGGTACAGATCATCAAGGCAGCGATTACTCAGTGTCGACGTACTAATGGGATATTTTCCGAAGCATTTACCAGGACTAGTCTAAAGAGGAAGCAACAGCTGCTACAAAGGGAGGGTGGTTCGCATGATGTAAAAGGAAAACTGCCAAGCACCATCAATAATTCTAGCCTCATAGTTGTAAGCAGTCTACTCTCATCTCAGTACTGAACTGAACTATCTGTGAATTGTGTAGCATTTTTTATGTGTTAGCCTGATAGTGAGACTGGTTGTTTTCCTCATAATTAACAGATAAAGAAAGTTTCAAGAAAGTTGCGCCCTAGCAATCGTCGTCCAGATCCAGATCTTGATCAGCCTCCTCTGTCAATTGAGCAAATGATGAAACAGGCGAGGGAAAAGGACGAGGGTTGTGCAATGGTAGCTATCTTTGTGGACTGGAAATTGAGCACTCCCGCCTTTTCGGCGCTCCCCCTTGTGCCTTCTCTCCACAATGATCTTCCTTGGTTTTACATGGCTGACCCTGGGACAAGCCAGGGTGACCTTTTCGGGAACATTGCAGCTCGGCAGAGCTTTTTGATAGCCAATTCAGATCTACAATCTAGCAACCGTTTACTGTACTCCAAAGATGGATGGTTGCTCTTGCTTGGGCGAGACCTGTTGTTATTTGGCAGGGGAAGGGGATCCCCGAAATATTCAATGTTTTTATTGAATCCCATTACTGGGGCCCGCATAGATTTGCCGGGCTTCTATTATCCAGACACTTGTGCTGCATTCTGCACCACAAGTACAACCGAGGGCACTCGCACTCCGGGAGTTGTTATTTGTGGTCTTTTTACGAAGACCATTGTGAGGGTATACATGGCCCGACCCGGACCTGGTGGTGCATACTCATACTGGGAGGAGCATCCTTATGTCTTTAAACCAGGGCTGCTAATTGGCGAATTAAGTATGAAGATGTTATTATGTGACGGCTCTGTGTACTATTTTTACAACTCAGTTTCAGGTGGATGCCTGTTGCGGCAGTGTCTCATTTTCAAGCTTGCCGATCTTAGCTGGCATCTTTTAACAGGTGAGAGCCTCAAGCTTTTGGTCCGCTACGAGCCTCTTGAGGTCGAAGGAAAACTTGTGATGGTCGGCCATCCACAGCATTTCACCAATCCTCGGACGGGGTTGGTGGTGGGGGGCTTAATATCAATACCTTTCTTTAGGATGGAGATAATTGGAGACAGGTTTTATTGGGTAGAGATAACAGAGTTGGACGAGGGGCGCCTTTGGTTTATCGACCGCCTTCAATCTTTTTCTGTCAAAGTTGCGGGCTCTGGACAAAAGATTTGCTGGTTTGCAGGCAGAGGAATATGTGGTGTTGTACATGCAATACATTGCTTAAATTTGCATACACGTGCCCACTGCAGGCTCACCACCGACTCGGCTTTGAACAACCAACATGCATGGGTTGACCTAGGCTGCCTCTCTCACTCTACTCTCTTAGATCGTGGGATAACCAGTGATGACATTTTTCCTGACTTCTAAATAGACATATTTCTACATTTTATTATATTCCTGTTGTAAATTTTGTGGTTATTGCATAAGACTTCAGTTCTATCATCTGTGCTTGTGCTTTTTCCCAATGTGATATATGAACTATTTTGATTTGGAATTGCTCATGTTTGCTCCTGGTAGAAATGCTTGTGTTTCCTTTTCTGTGCTTGTGTGTTCGATATCAGTACACAATTATGTAGTATACTAGATAACTATCCAACTTTGTGACACAGTATAACACTTTCACTTTTAGCTAAATTAAGCAAATTTTGATCTCAGGTAGCTTTTCAATACTGCAATGAAGCCTGAATTGAGTTTTAGTTGTCCTCTGTTATGGCAAATTAGCCTCAAACACACTCCATGCAATTGGCAACCAATTTTTTTACATTTGGAGAAACATATTATATTTAAATTATGTCATGAGGTTGTCGATTGGAATGTGCTTTGAAAGATTCTCTTTGTCATTTATATTATCTGGTATAATTTATCATATATACAGTACTTCAATTGAATCCCTACTTGCTATTTTAGTATCCATGGTCATAGTTCATGTCTTGTTGGCACATATCTTTCTAGCTAGATTCTCATTATGTACATGTAAATTTCAATTATGCATGTACATAGGCACAGCTTATTAGTTACAAATTCTGACGAGGACAAGCTATGCTTAAAAGTCAAAACTAATGGATTCACTAGCTTTCCACAAGTCAATACTAGATGTAATTCCTTGTTTTTATTTTCTATAATGTACCTTCTATTTCTCTCTTCAGGAGTCATCTGAAGAAAGTTGAAATTACTACAAGTAAAAGAGAAATATATCACATCTTATCCTAGAGATCCCGCTAATTATTACCTCCGTTATAAATCTTGTTTATAACTTTCAGTGACAGCGTATAAATTCTTGTTGAGCTATTAATTGGGTTTCAGACACCCTGCACGTACACAGCAGGCTCATAAAGAATACAAGCAAAAACACTTAAAATGTGTCATTCTTTACTGGTATATTTCATTTCACAGCCACTCAAATCATCTCCATTGATGCAATTGATTTGCAATTGCAAATACATGTCGGGAGTTAAAATGAAATTAATTTCAATTTTAATTTCAAAACCACTCCATCGGTGCAATTAGTTTTAATTGCATTTTAGTGCCAGATCGTTGATTTCTTTCAGAGGTACCGACCCTTTCTGTCTCCGCCAACTTCTTCACAGCGATAAAACAAACAAAACTTATCTCAAACCTCCGCCACTACTCCTTCACAGTGCTGCCCCTCTCTCTCTCTCTCTTTGAAAGAAGTAATATATTAAAAATATAGAAACATCCATTAAAGCATATAAAATGTAGAAAAAACAGTAAACTACAAGGCTTCAACCTAGATGACATATAACTAGTCTCAATGACAAAAAGAAATAAAACAACAAATAGAAAACTGTCAAACTCGTACCAGTCGTCACAGTCTCCTGCCAGTAGGGTCATAGCACCCTTCTCCTTGCCATCAGAACCACAAAAACCAAAAAAAAAAAAATTGAATAGGGCTGCAGGGCATTGTGCGGCCCTCTGACTGGGGCCGCATCGGCATTGTGCGGACCCTAGTGTTCGGGCCGCAAAATGCCAGTGCGGCCTGGGTAGAAATTGAATTCTCCAGAAACATTAGTGTTTTTTTTTTGAGAAATGTTATAAATAAAAATTTCGGGGTAAAAGGTGATCGTAACATTTGATTGCAATGATCTGTGTGGAAACAACAATAAATTTCATTCAGCGAAATTAAAAAATACTACAAATAATTGTCTTTTCATAGTTATTAATATATGTTTTTACATTAAATAATTATAAAGAAATAGTATTATCATTTTATCGAGTATTTATACGGGTATCGGATCGGATTCGGTTATGGATAAGATAATTAAATCAAACACACATCATATCCATTATAGTATCGGTTTTGATTTGAATACAGATCAAATATTAAATTATTAATTTTGTAATCATGCTCATAATTTAATCGGTTAAATTTTTTAAACCATATACATTATAGTATTGGTTCTGATTCAGATTCGTTTCGGATCGGATAATCGGATAAAAGCATCCCTAGCCACGCGGACGCATAACTGCATAAGGCGTATTGGTTAGCTCCGGGGTTGTTTCGTTCTGTGTGCAAGTTGCAGCAGTCTATTCCGACCCGATTCAAGTCTGTATTCTACCCGAGACACACTGATCCGCATGCGGACAGCCACCATAGATAAAATTTCAGCGAAAAGAAACTAAATCAAACTAGATCTACGGTAAACCGGATCCGTATCCTCTGCATTAACTCAAAAGAAAATCTTTTGAGTTAATGAATTTCAACCGTTTGATTTGAAACGGAGCCAATTGGGCTCGTGCCTATAACATAAGAGCGCTTTAATATTGGTGCAGATATAATTTGCACGAATCTTGAAACATATTGGACGGTCAAGATTCATCAACTCAAAAGATTCCCCTTTGAGTTAATGCGGAGGATACGAATTCCGGTAAACCTCTGTGGCTGTGTTCTACTTTTATTTGCAAAGGGATGTAAATTGGGTCCCATATTCCAAACGACAATAGTATAAATTAATAATTAATATGAAAGTTACTCGTTACATTAATATTAATGTTTTCTTTAGGTCAATGTCAACTTTAATATTGATGTTGTACTTGTTAGTAACATAAAAGATAGTGAACCAAATTATTGGCCTAATTAGATAGATCGTAGATATATATGGGTTATTTATCTTTTAACTGTGGTACTATGAGAACTTATTTTTAGTTTAGTGACAAAAGCATATAATCTCTATGTAAAAAATAGTGAGTTCAAAATCCGAATGAGAAAAATTATCTAAATTAAGACCAAACATTCATCTTTCTTTAAATAAACCTTGCGGCGCTGTGATGATAACAAACAAAAGATTATATAACACCATCAAAGACTAAAATGATAAAACGTGCAAGCATGCTACCAACCATGATATTATACTAGCTTAAGCTTATCATATTACACTTGTACTCGAGAGGATAGATTTTAACATGTACTGATCCAACCGACATTTTAATTAATATCCAAAGTTAAATAGAAATTAATTAATATACCCAGGTTATGTGGAAAATTATAAAAATGTCCCTACCGGCTATAAAATGGCCATTACTCTATTTAATCAACTACTTGCCAAAAAATGGCCGATACCCTTTAATCTATTAACGGCCAGAAAATGGTCGGTACCCTTGCTATATATATGTGTGGAGGGTTGGCCGAATTTCTCACAATTCATTTCATCAAATTTTACACTATCTCTCATCGGTTGAGTTTTTCCTCCCATATTTCTCCATCTATTCCCAGATTTGCCAGTAAGTCTCTCTAATTTTTATAAAATTCATTTTTAGTACAAAATGGTTGTAAAATGTTTGATTTGTTAGTAATGTAACAAAATTAGAACAATTTAGTTGTAATTAGTGTTAAATATGTTGTAGTTAGTTTTAATTATTAAATTTAGTATATTTTAGAGTTTAGGGTTTAGGGTAATTTATTGTAATTTAGTATAATTAGCATAGTTGACCGTATTTTAGCGTATTTTAGCATTTTTTACCATAATTAGGATAAGTAAGCGTAATTTAGTGCAATTTAGCATAATTAGGATAATAAGACCATTAGACCATTTGAGCATATTTTATCGAAATTAGGCTACTATAACATATTTTAGCATAATTAAGCCTATTTTGGCCCTTTTTAGCATATTTTACCGAAATTAGGTTATTTTAGTATATTATAGCATATTTTAGGTTATTTTAACTGCAATTGGCCTATTTTAGCATGTTTTAGCATAATTAAGCCTATTTTGGCCTATTTTAGCATATTTTACCGAAATTATGATATTTTGGCCTATTTTAGCATATTTTACCGAAATAAGCCTATTTTAGCATATTTTAGCATATTTTATGTTATTTTAACCGCAATTGGCCTATTTTAGCATGTTTTAGCATGATTAAGCTTATTTTGGCCTATTTTAGCATATTTTAGGGTTTAGGGTTTACTTAGTGTAAGTTAACAGAATTTTATTTTGACATTAGGATGGCTAGAGGACGGCCTAAGACTTGTCCAACACCACCTGTAGTTGACGACCCGATCGAGACTAAAAGCACTGAGCATTTCAATCCTCTCCTGTAGATGCCCCACCGCGAGCACCAAGTCTCACTGGCTTCTCTTGAGGTACGTATTTTTTTTAGCCTTTGTTCAAATTTTGTTGTGTTAACATCATATGGATTATTTTTTTCAACGCAGGACACGTTTATTTTAGATGTGAAGTACCGATGCATTCACATGCAGTACTACCACATGATAGAGAGGCCAGTGGTATCGGGTCTCAGACTTAGCCTGACTTTGGAACTGGGTTCGCTGCATCCATCTTCTGTACACCCCCGCCAGTCTCTAGGGGTGAGTATGTCTGGGATACGCCGAGCGGATACGCAATGCGGTCGATAGGGATGTCGTTACACCGAGAGAGAGTCTGGCCGGAGCGAGCGAACACCGGAGTACCAGCTGAGCGATGGTCCCCCTCTCCGTTCCAGCGATGATTGTTTTGTACTGTTTATATTTGGTATACTATGTTTGGTGTTTTATGTTTGGATTATCTTATATTTTGGTTCTTTTTTATGTGTGCTTTTATGGTACTATTTTTTTTATTTTTTTAGATCTTTTTTCGTCACTAACTTACGCAAAAATACACAAAATTATGCTAAAATAAAATAAATTATCAGGATTATATACTAAATTAAACTAATGACGATTAATTATCAGGATAGCGCTAAAATTTCTGTCGATCTTTTTTCATCACTAACATAAAATAAATTACATGATAGCGCGCAATAATCGGTGATAATCCACAAAAAGTAGGAAGAATTCCCATATAGGATCATCACTAACTTAAGTTTAATTAATTACACAAAATAAAACTAAAAAAAAATAAAATAAAATTACACAAGTATTAATTAGTATAATTCCTCTTTTAATTAATTAGTATTAAATTGTGTTTGTTTAATCAAAAATGGCTTAAAAATTGGAAGGTTTAATGTATGATAAAAGTTTAATGTATATGTCAACTTTGTTTAATTAATATTTTGGCCACTTCAACATTTGGAAAAAAAAACAGAGGTCTAAGCTAATGTTTTTTTCCCATGAAATAGAAGGCCAAAAGTAGAAAGAATTCCCATATAGGAATACAAATAGGAATTAAACATGTCTCATGACAAAATTCCTAAAATTTTAATTTTTTTCAAAATTCTCATGGGTACTGCTGTTGCCGAACAGCCCTAATAATGGAAGAAAATATCGTCAAAAGGTTATATCAAATAATAGCTGGTCCCAGCTAAGTTCATTGAAGATTTCAAGTCATTTGACCGCCTCAACGGATACAAAATTCAAAAACACGGGTTCTGGTCTTTTGTGGCATTCAGCATAAGCCAACCCGTGTAACACAAAAAAATGCATCTTTTAGAGTTGAATTCAGATCGTCGAATTAGAATCCGAACCAATTCGGTTCACATCTGCAATGTACGGTCCTAAAATTCATACTATTATATAACTAAAGGATCGGACTTAAACTCAAACGGTGCATTAAGACGGATGAAGTGAATTCTTCTGATTGTCCATTCTATTTAGGTCATTTTATTTTCGGAAAAACTGTAGCAGTGCTAGGCCGTTGAAATCATAACTGAGCTGATTAAATATCTCAAACTTATAGCCTATAACGCTTTTAAAACTGAGCAAAAAAATACATGTCTTAATTAATTTGGTCGGAGCCGGATCAAATTTCTTAGCTATTAAATAGATTGGTTCTTCATTGGTGAAATTCCATATAAAAGTATTCTACATACTAAATACTAGAGCCAGTATATTAAACACTAACGCTGTTAGAGTGAACAATTAAAAAATGATAATGATAAAAAAAAAATCCTACCAACATTATCTACCCGTCCATTTATTCATGAACTTGACGGTCATAATTGAAATATAGATAATATATATATAATTTTTTTATTGTTGTCGGCATATATTGATAAAAAAGAAGGTTTATTTACATTAGAAAATAGAAATGTAAGTTGTTGCTCTCTAACTATCCGATTATGTACACGGAAACATAGAGAATATTGAGTTTTGAGAAAACACAATTAATACTTCAATTATACTCGTTCGGATAATAAATGAATGGATAGATGGACATGTTAGCAAGGTTTTCTTGCTCACATGTGAACAGGAGATGGACGGATTCAATGTACATTAGACCAATAATTAATCTTAATGGTGAGTTGTCCCATTAATGAATTTCGCATTTCATTAATAACTTTTTCTCGTTTTTGAACTTATTAATTGCATGTCCAGGATATCCACTGGACCTCTGCTTCCATGTGAGACCCGGACATAAGTTTTTTTTTGTGTGTGTGTGTGTGTGTATAAGAAGGGTTCAAATACATTATGATTTTGTACTTCAATATGCTCTACATCTTTTATCTCCGTTTTTAAAATCCGAACAGGCGATCTGAACTGCTCAACATAATCTTCATAATAAAATATACTTGGAGATCAAAGTTTATATTTTTTTTAGAATTTTTTTTACTATTTTTTTAGATAGGTACAAAATCACTGTTTTAAGATCTGGATCATATGAAAAAGTGATATTGTACCTATCTAAAAAAATTATAAAAAATGTAAAATTTGATCTCCAAGCATATTTTATTATAAAGATCGTGTTGAGTAGTTCGGATCGACTGTTCGGACTTTAAAAAAGAAAATAAAAAATATAGAACATATTGAAGTACAAAATTATGATACATTTGAACCCTCTCAGACGAATTTTACAGGGCATTTGGTTCATGTAGTAATTAATTGGAATGCTTGAATCCCAAGAAATAAAATTCCTTGGAATGGTCGGCATTCCAGAAAATATAGAATTAATATGTCTGATTGAAGTTAAAGATCCTTGGTATCTATCAAAAATAAAAAAAATTAAAGAAAAGAGAATTGTGAAGCATCATCGTTGTACTTATCCTGATGTTTTTTTTTTTTACTAATTTATCTTCTATCGTTCCCTTAAAAAAAATCAATTATGGAAAAATAATTTAACTTCACATATACCATTTATTAACATTAACCTTTTTGAGTTTCATTCCGGACATTTTGTAAATACCAACTAAATTGTAAAATAAAACATAACATCTACAATATTTTAATTATACTGTAACTTTTTTTAATACTAAAATTTAATAAAATAAATACATGCATATCATCGTTCATCCATACTAAATATTAAAAGTACACATATTAAAAGAGCACACATACTCTGACCTATCATCATTTGCGAAAAGAGAAAAGGTATTTTATATTGCTTTTATTATTAATAGTAGACTTTCCCAAAGAATAATTGTATTGCTTTTATTATTAATGGTAAACTTTTCCAGAGAATAAACAATTATATATATTCAAAGAAAAACAAGTTTGGTGATTGCATGAGACAACCTCAACAAAGTACTTAAATGGAGACACCTGAACCAGCTAAATAGAAGATGGAAAGACTTTCATTTTTTATGACAATTGAAAATAAAATAAAAACTAGGGGAATTTATACTCCTCAAATTACGTTTCCTCCCCTCTAGAGTTCATAATATCATACATATCTTTCTAAATTTTAAAAACTCAATAATTTATTCATTTTATTTCATTTTCTTAAAACTAATTTTAAATTTATAAAGTACCAATTTTATGCTTTATTAAAAAATAAAAAATATGTAACATGTTTAAGATAAATGCGAGTTTTCTAATTGGTTGATTTCTAATTCATTACTCTACTTCTGATGCATACACAAAGCGCATACCAAAATGTTACTATATGTACTCATGCTTAGAGAAATGAACTGTTTGCATTCGCATAGTGATCAATAAGAAGATTGATATTTTTCTTAAAAAGACTATATATATATATATATATATATATAATAAAGAATAAAATTAGTATTTTATAAATTTAAGATGAGTTTTAACAAAAAAAATAATAAAATGAGTAAATTTGTGAGTTTTTAAAATTTAGAAAAATTATACAATATTATGAATTTTAGAGGGAAAAAATAGGTAATTTCAATTTTTTTAATAAATATTGATAAACTTCCTCCTAAAAACTAAATGCACCTGAAACGGAACGGGAACGATGTTTTATATCGTCCTTGGAATGGGAACAATTCCCATGATTCCATCTCTACTGTAACGCGATAGTCAGAACATGAAGAAGTCACAATTCTAAGGCAATCAATATACTTTTATTAAATTGGCGACTTTATGCCGCTAATAATCGTATTGATGGAAAACAAATTTACGTCTTTAACTTTTTCTGACTGTGTTTAACCAAAGAATAATTTTGTAATTTAATAACCGGAAATCACCTACCAAAACAGCCTCAAACTTTTACAAATCGAGTACGGAGTACGAATCCACGGTGGGTGGATCAAGCATCCTCGCGGTCAATATGTAGTGTGTTACGTGTGTACCGTCTCAAGTCTCAACAAAGACGAATTCATATCCTCTGCATTAACTCAAAAAGAATCTTTTGAGTTAATGAATCTCGACTGTCCAATATTTTTTAAGATTCGTATGAACTAGATTTGCACTAATATTAAAGGGCCCCTATCTTATAGACACGTGCCGGATTGGCTCCATTTAAAATCAGACGGTTGAAATTCATTAAATCAAAAGATATGCAGAGGATACGGATCAAAGACCATATTTCGGAGGGAAACGGTCCAAATATCGACCCGTTCAGAGCCCACTGTCTGTCATGTTTTCTTAGGGTTAGGGAGAAGTGGAGAAACCAATCAACAAGCGGAATTTCAGCAAAAGTGAATAGTCGCAAACTCGCACGGTGTTATAAAATATTTCAGCTCCGTTTTGGTACCATAAATCTGCTGAAATTCTTGAGATTCCAGAGATCTGAAATTATAAATCCAGCTGTCTAAGTTATTTTAAACACAAATCTCAAAGCAGACAGTTTTTTTTGCTCGAATCACAAAACATATTGACGGTTGATTTTAGAATTTTAGAGTCCTTGAAATCCTTTAAGATTTCAGCAGATTTATTTCCCTTCTGGCCGTCTTAAAAAGTAAAACCTCATTCTTTTTGCTCTCAGGCTTGTACTGGTTTCCTATATTGACAATAGATGTAAGTTATCTAGATAGAGTCATTTGTGGTAGATCCATTCATAGTAACACAATTCACGAGTAACACATTTAACACCGAATAAAACACAACAAATGCATAATATGTTTTATTCGCAAATAAAACGCGAGTCATGAATTATTCACAATTAAAACGCAAATTTAAAAAAAAAAAATTGGGATTTTTTTGGGTTTATTTTTTTTTTTTGCTTCCTTGTGGTACCAAATCATTCCCGAATTATACCCGAATTGTTATCGAATCACGAATTTTTGACTCTGCTGAACCGAACCCGAACTATTCATTTGTCACTATGGATACATTTCAATCTTCTTAGCATAATAATAATTTTACAATTTGAACAAATCGATGATATATATAGTTCGTGATTTAGATATCATTTTAATTCTAATTGAAAAAAAAAAACGTATGAAAATATCAATATATGTACAAGAGTAAAATAATAAAAGTTGGTAAATTTCATAAACAATATAGGATAAATATCATGTTCTTCGTACAATTCATTAAATTCAAAAATAACTTATGGGGTTAGACAAAAAAAATTATTCGTACATAATACGAAAATTATTCAGGACCCGTTACTACTCTTTTGCAACCCGCTACATATCACTTATATTTCACGAGCCACATGAAATTTGGTTACCGTCCCCTCCCCTTGTGAATTCTTCCATTACTGTGGTCTGTGTTACTGTGTAGACACTCCCCGCCGAACAAGTATCATCTCCAATATGTGTAAAAGATTCCCTTCAATTTACGGTTTGAGAATTACTCTCAGACGCTTTAAGATTCGAGCTAGAGCAGGGGCAGTATTGTTTTGCTTTGAGATTCGTGCAAAGTTAGAAAGAACAGTCCGGATCCACTAGTTCTAAAATATTTATTTTACGGTACTGTGGAGGATGTGAATTCCTCTCGGCCGGCCTTCCCTTTTCTCTCCCAGTCTCCCTCTCTTTAATTTAAATTACAAGTTTAAAACCCTCCCAGGCTCCCACTGTCCCACACAAAACAAAACCCCAATAAAAAAACTAAAAACTAAAATAAAATAATAAAGCACCGGTCTTTGTTTCTTTCACTTGTTTTCCATTTCAAACCTTCCCAGCTGTGTTCCCCTCACCTTCTCCCTGCTCTCTTCTTTCTTCCCCCAAACGCGCTTTCTTTCTCCTTCCATTTATCCTACTCAATAGATCAACTCGGCAGAGAAGCAGAGTTAGAGAGAGAGATCGGAGCAGAGACTCACAATGGAGGCGTCCAGTAAGTTATTTCTCCTCCTTTTCTTATCCACATTAGCACTCCTTACCACCCCTTCTTTCTCCCAAACAACCCCAGCGGGCGCCTCTTTAGCGCCCGCTCCCGCACCCGACCCGGGTTGCAATGGCGTTGAACTCACCTACGACCTGTGGGGCGGTGCTACCAAGATCCGACCCTTTGTCACCGACCCGACCCAACAAGCCTACAAATTTCAGGCCCGAGCGACAGTTCTCAACTCAGGCACCACCACGCTCAAATCCTGGTCTATTCTAATTAAATTCAAGTACAAGGAGATCATAGTCACCTTGAAAGACGCAGTTCTCACTAACGGGGGGGATCTGCCGTACAATACGACCCTCGATGCTAACGCCACTTCCTTCTCTGGATCCCCAAATACCGATCTATTGACTCCAATTGCTACTGCCAACGACCTCTCTCTCATCCAAGGTACTGTTGACATGGTTGGGACCCTCTTCGGGGCCCCGAAAACATTGAACCCGTTTCCCGAATCAATATCCTTAGAGGATCCGAGCTATATTTGCCCGCCCTTTGCCAAACCAGGCAATTACTCATTCTCTGTCAAGACGTGTTGTGTGCCCAACCCGAAATTCAACCCGAATAACACAGTTATAAGCAACATCACTGACCCAAAAAAGGACTACAAGGACCCACCAACTGGTGACTTGATAATAACTTATGATGTGATCCAAGCGTACCCATCAAGCTACCTTGCATTGGTGACAATAGAGAACTTTGCACGACTTGGTCGGCTCGACAACTGGCACCTGTCATGGACATGGAAGAACAATGAGTTCATAAATTCCATGAGGGGTGCGTACCCATTAGATGTTGATGCTACAGGGTGCATTTACGGTCCGCAAGCCACTTACTACCAAAACCTGGATTTCAGCACAGTTTTGAACTGTCAGAGAAGCCCAGTAATTCTGGACTTACCATTGTCCCACTACAATAACACTCAACTTGGTAGGATCGAAAACTGTTGCCGAAATGGTACAATCTTACCCAAAGCAATGGACCCAAAGCAAACAAAATCCTCATTTCAAATCCAAGTGTTCAAAATGCCGCCTGATTTAAATATCACCACAATTAGCCCTCCCACAAAATTTAAAATTGCAGGAGGGTCACCCCTCAACCCAGACTACACCTGTAATCCGCCGGTACGGGTTGCTCCAACTGAATTCCCAGACCCGTCAGGCCTTGAATCAAACAAATCAGCATTTGCCACCTGGAAGATTAGCTGCAACATCACTGTCAATGCAAACACAAAACCCAAATGCTGTGTCACCTTCTCTGGTTTCTACAATGATTCAGTACTACCATGCAGCACCTGTGCATGCGGGTGCCCAGCCAACCGAGCTGGACCCACTTGCAGTACAACCACTCCCGCTATGCTTCTCCCACCAGAGGCCTTGTTGGTGCCTTTTGATAACCGTACTGCGAAAACCCAGGCCTGGGCGAGTCTCAAACACTTGCCTCTGCCAAACCCAATGCCATGCGGTGATTATTGCGGCGTCAGCATAAATTGGCATATTGCAACAGATTACAATAAGGGTTGGAGTGCCAGAATTACACTTTTTAATTGGGGCCAGGTCAATTTTGCTGATTGGTTTGCAGCAATTGTAATGGATGATGCTTATGATGGTTATGAGAAGATGTATTCGTTTAATGGCAGTGCAGTCGGGAATAACACCATTTTCATGCAAGGGTTAGAGGGTCTGAATTATCTGGTCAAGATGAGTAATGGGTCAACCAGCTCGGATCCAATGGTGCCTGGCAAACAACAAACAGTGGTCTCGTTCACCAAGAAGACAACTCCTGGGATCAATGTTATCAGTGGAGGCGGGTTCCCAAGTAAGGTTTACTTTAATGGGGACGAGTGCTCTTTGCCGACCATATTCCCACAAAGCGCTGGATTTAGGAATGTTGTGGGCCCTGCTCGTCAGGTAGTGTTTGCTCTTCTTGTTTCTTTGGTGATGATTTTGGGGCTATGACTTTGATTAGAAACAGAAAAAAAAAAATTGTTTCATTCTTTGATTGGTTTATGGTCGGGACCAAGGTCACCAGTGTAGAATGCTGATGAAATTGCGAAATTTGACAGATCGCGAGAATTTTTGTTTGGGTCGATTGTTGTAAGGTAAATTGGGGAACTCTTAGGATTAGTTTTTTTTTTTTTTGGTGGGTCAGAGGGTATCAGAGAGTTTATGGTATACTCTCTCATCTTTCTGTTTTTCCTTCTTTGTATGCAAGTTAGATCACATATACTTTGTGATTTAATATTTAGTTTGATTTTGTTTTTTTTGTAAAACTCTCCTCATGCTGTATATGTATATTTAGTTTGATTTTGTTTTTTTAGCATTCTTTTTCCTTCAAATTAACTCGTACTAACTTTTTCGCAGAACTCAGAAACACTGGACTTAATTTCCCAACTTTGATGTTTTATTTGGTTTTAAATTTTTTTCAGGTGCCATCTCGATTTCAATATTCATATTTTTAATTGTGAATAACTTTGTTTGAAACAATTCTAGTTTGAAATCTAATGTTTAGGTAAGAAATGGTCTTTTTAGATACGGGTCAATGAAAATGACAACAAAGGGCATTTCCAATTTTTTTGAAGATTTATTTAATCAAGAACAGGTCCAACAATGAAGACCCAAGCTTTCATTTTCTTGTTCAATCAAATTTGTGTCAAGACAGAGATGTGTTTCACACGCTTTTATCTTGTCGTTAGTAGGTGCAACGTTTTATTTCATTTTCATTTCATTTACGAAGGGAGGAGAAATGTACATTGACTATTTAAAACTAGTACAATCATTAATTAAATTTAAAATTGATTTGATGAAAATTAATAATCTATAAAGAGAGTTAAGTTACTAAGCTTTCTAGTTATGTTCGTCATCTATATTTTAAAATGTAGATTGCATTCTTTCCTAATCTATCTTAATCAGACAACTCACGCTTCTCTCTTCATTTAACAGAGTTAATTCTTAAAACAGTGCGACTCTTTTGTGATAATTATCTAACAGTTAATCTTGTTGTTTATTATTATTTACATCTTTAATATATTTTAAAAAATTGTTTGTGCCCAATGTTTATTAAATATGTAATTTATTTAAGTGAGAATTTTTTTAATTCAGATATCTAATTTTTTATTTAACAACTACAATTTTTAGCATAAAACTTGAGAAACAACTCTAGTTTAAATAATATGGAGTAGAAACCCTTTAAATATTTTTCTTATTCCTGCCATTTATATGCTGGCTTTAATCAAAGGAGTATTCAGTATTCTAGTCCTTGCAAGTTTATCATTTCAAGTTGTGAACGTATGGCTCGGCAAATTCAAAGATTTATTAAGCTTTGAAATATGTCTAGTGAATAAAAAATAGCACTCTATGTTGGGTTATGTCACGGAAACGGCACGGCATGTTATGTCAAGGCACGCGTGTTTCGTCACATAATGTGACTTGTGTTTTGCGTTGTGTGATGTTGTTCAATAAAAATAGATACGACTTGCGTAATACAACACATGATCTGACACAGAACGTCACATGGTCACGTAGAGACACATAATCAATGGCGGAATGGCGGAGACAGTAAGGATGAATGAAAGTCAATTAATCTCATTATTTTTAATTTTTTTCATACTTAAAACTTAATTTTTTATATAATTTAAAGTAAAATATTATGAATACTATAAAATTAATTCTCATTTCAAACCATAAAATTTTTATAAGATTGACTTTAATTCACTATTGACTCTCATTGTCAGAAAGTTTGAGTCCGCCCCTGCGCATAATGTAACGATATGCCACGGAATGCCATTGATTGATTCCCTGGCAGATTTTGATTTTCTGAAAAAAAAAAAACTGACGATTGCATATTAGATTTGAACGTGTAAGCACGTAGAAAAATTCAAAAAAACGCATGCACGTTGTGGGAAATGAAATTGTTGACTTTTTCTTGTATAGTGGCATCCATTATCTGTAGCTTTACAAAGATTTTCTGGTCTATGTAAGTTGCACATTTGAATCTATTGGAGCAGGTGGCTTTTCTTACTCTTGGATACATTTAGAGTAGGAAAAATGTTAAGGCGGATCTGACTCCGTCATAAAATGGTACGGAACAGCACAACATGCGAGTCAATTATATATTGTGATTCGCGTGTTCCATGCCATAACTATTTTTAGAAAATTTGAACCGTTAGATCTTTATCAAATGGTGAATCTTGAATAAACTAACCTAAATTATGATTACATGGTCACGCGAGTCACGTTTAGTCACGGCATGACTCCCGTGAAGTAACCATTCGCGTCCCGTGACCACTCTTTGACATTTTGGTCATGGCACGGCACATTTTGGTCATAGCACGAGCTAGAGGTGCTAAAAGTGTTCGGGTCCGAATTTTGATACATATACTTATTTGTTTCAAATCGGGTCGGGTCCGGATCCGGATCCGGATACCTATCTACCTGTAGATATTTCGGGTCCAGTCTTTCAGTTCCGGGTAGATATATATCCAAAACTTGTTTATAGATTATCGGGTCCGATTCGGATCCGGAGCGGATACATGTCGCAACTCACAAGCATTTGAGAAACACTTTACGTTTAAATATAATTATAATTTCTTAAACATCTCACATAATATATCATTATAATATAAATTAAAATATACTTCAAAATATTGAAGGTGAGATAATTTTATAAAGTAAAATGTTGGAGATGGTGATTTCATTATATGGTTCCAAAAATTCAGGAATAAAATATTAATATCAATTTGTTTCAATCAGCGAATAGAACAATAAATTTCAATAATCCGTACAGAAAGGTAGATACATGGTAGATAAAGAGATCAAGAAAGAAATTAATTAGTTTCGAAAATTTATAGACAAAAGGTAAACATGACATTTGATTTCAATAATCTGTGCGAAAAACGCAATAAATTTCATTCAATAAATTCAAAAATACTACAAATAATTATCTTTTCATAGTTATTAATATATGTATTTATATTAAATAATTATAAAGAAATGGTATTATCATTTTATCGGGTATTTATATAGATATCGGGTCGGGTTCGGTTATGGGTCGGATATTAATTTTCGAACCCATATCCTATCCATCACAGTATCGGTTCCGGTTCGGATCCAAGTCGGATATTAAATTATTAATTTTGTAACCGTACCCATAATTTAACCGATTATATTTTTTAAACCATATCCTATCCAAATTAATTGGATCCGGGTCAGTTCTGGTTTTGATCCGGTTCGGTTCCGGGTAATCAGGTAAAAGTAGCACCTCTAGACACGGCACGTGAAAAAATAACTTAGTCATGTCACAACACGGCACAAAACCAAAGTCATAGCACGGCACACAAAACCAAAGTCATAGCACGGCACACAAAACCAAAGTCATAACACGGCATGTTTTTTCCATTCTAGATACATTTTTCTAGAACATCCTTTGAAAAACCATACTTGCTCCTTTTTTTAAATGGAAAAAAAGGAAACCATCTGCAATTTGAAACTTTGTACTAGCAGCAAACAGTGAATAACAATATTGAAATGCTCCGAAAAAACTGTGTTTTCTTTGCGAAAATAATTAGTAGTTGGGGGAAATGCTGTAAGAAGCGGGTTTTAATTTTCTTGCATTCACCTTTATATTTTTTTGTTATGCCTTCTATTTTTAAAAATGAAAATAATTAGATTTAGTCTATATCACCTTTTTTATACGCATAAAAAAATATAATGACATTTTGATATTCTTTTGATTGAATTAAATAATTCATAAAAATACAACGATAGTAACAAAATTTGACATTTTTTTTTTGTTTCCATCAGAACAAGGTCGAATCATCAATTTTTTTTTAATGTGTATGCAGATTGTTACTATAAATCACATGTTGTTGTATTATTTTAATATTTGAGTGTTGAAATTTTATTATTAAGAATTAAAAGGATGTAGATCCATTTGCAATGAATTTACATGATAAGTTTAAACAATATAATATTTGGAATCCAACTCTTGAAATATGGTTTGTACTTTATGCATAACGTACATAGGAAAACTAATAAAATTTAACACATATTTATTGTTTATCAAATGAGTAACATTTTTTTTTGTTTTACAATGATTCATATTTAAAAGCCTTTCATCATGCAATATCAAATGATGCTCAGATTTGGCCCCAAAAAAAAATGATGCTCGTATTGTGATGGCATACAAGTACAACGCCTAATGTTTATGCAAGTCGTCAGATTGAAATAATTTTTTTTTTCAAATTAGATTCCATTTTTCCAAAGGAAAATTTAATATATAATAAACGCTTTAATTTAACATACGGATCCAGTACATGATGCCACATCCACCTTTGTAAAAAATGGTGGAGCCATGATTAATGAATGATATTTTATAAACACGAATCTTGATGCAATATATAAGGTCTGATTTGTGCTGCAATATGTGCAGTGCTGGAGATGATGTGAAACATATAAGTCAGTTTGCCACTGATATTTTGATTCCTTTTTTTTTTTTTTTAACTAGAAAGCATATGAATAATTTTTTTCGAGGAAAAATAAGGATCAAAGTCCTTATATGCAAAAGCATAGGAATATTTATTTATAGTGAATTTTCTAATACAATAGGTTTGAAAAATAAATTTTTTACAAATTATTTCTGTGGAGGAGGTTGCCGGTTCGAAACTCGAATCGAGAAATTCTTTATAGATATTAAATAGTTGGGTGGCTTAACTTCCATTCTTTTCTTAAAAAAAAGTGAGAGATACTAGTTTAAAATGTTAATTGAAGATTTTTTATAAATATTTAAAGTTAGAAATTTTGAGCTTAATTTTATCCAATTTTATTTTGCAGGAATTCATAGCCGTACAGTCTTATGTATTTTAGTGTAATATTTGGGTTTATTTCCAAAAAAAAAAAAAGTTTGTCTACGTTTGATGGTATCAGAAAATAAAAATTCGCAGCTTCCAGATAAATCAAGACCGTTAATTTTCTGATCAGACACATTGGAGCCATTGTCTAATTTCAAATTTATCCGAGATCCTCATCCCATCAATTTGAATTGGACTTGGGCACTCGAGGGACCACTTAATCCATTTCGAGAAATTCAAATCAGATGGACCCACGTCTGACCGAGTCCCCGCAATGTGGACCTTTCCTTTTCTTTGTAAATAATAATAAATGAAAAAAAAAGAACACCCAGGGAACCGAGCCCGTGTACGAGGTAAAAAATGACACGTGTTTTGGGCCTACTTCCTGTCGGCCGAGTAAATTATTTAAGAACATTTTCTCAGATAAGAAATGGATCACGAATTTTGGGCCCAATTTTTTTGTTTGTTTGTGTGTGGATAAGAAATGGAGAATGTTTTAAGCAATTGAGCGGTCAGAATTACCATCAGTTCTCCAACATTTTTATTAATATCCAAAGTTAATTACAAATTAATAAATATACCCAACAATTTGGGAATTTATAAAACTATCCATACCGGTCATTTTCTGGCCGGTTTTAATTGTTTTTGGTACCGGTCAGAAAATAGCCGGTACTAATTTTTTTTTTTTTAGAGACAAATAGCAAAAATGCTGAAATCTAACACTAAAAATTTGAATTTTTTTAAAATATTTGTTAGATTTTTTTTTTTGATATATAATTAGCATATTTATTCTAAAATACGCTAAATTACTTGAAATTATGTTAAATTACGCTGAATTACACTAAATTACGCTAAATTACAATAATTATGTTAAATTATGCTAAAATACGGTAAATTACGTTAAATTACATATGAATATAAACATGACGAATTAAGTGTGCAAAGGTATGTTTATTTATAAATGTTTCCAGAATTCCAGCTGGTATTTGTGGAGAACTGATCTGTGAGTAAAATTTGTGAATTCAAAACTAAAAGAAATTCAGGACTGAAAATTAAGGTTTAATTTGACCAGAAAAGATGAATACTGAAATAGGTCACTGGGTGTTCAAATCAGCTTCAATTGAGCGTCAGAGCTGCTCTTCAATTTAAGAAGATTTTTTTATCTTACTTAGATAACTAAAAATTTCACCACTGGCATGTCAATAAAAAATTCAAAATACATGAAGTTTGCATTGTTAGTTACTAATTAACCGATCCATTGACTTGGTCGTGTAAGCTTGGAGGGCCTGGCCACTTGCTGGTCATAAGTTCATAACTTGATACTAGTATCGTATCCGTGCGTTACAACGGAATATATAATAAGATAACAAAAATAAATTATCATACAAAATTACAAATTTTCATAAAAAACAAAATTAGAAAAATATTCTAGATTTATCACAATAATATGTATAGAAATAAGGAAATAGATAAATAAGGAAGTGAACAAAAGATTGATTTGCGTTGTGATCCGCCGTATAGAAAATATCAATTGGAGATGGAGTAATAAGGAAACGAATAAGAAAACGAATAATTATATCGTTAAATTTTAGAGTCTGTTTAATTTTAATTGTAACACATCGTGTGGCAGTATGTGTGGCGAGTATATTTGTAACTAAATTTAAACTGTTACACATAAAGCAGATTCATTTAATCAAAAAAAGATAGATTATGTGATTGGAGAGCTGAAATTAAATTAAAAATCAATTTTTAATTGTAGTCGTTGGCGAATCAGACAGAAAGATGCTTATTTTTACCTCAGGGACCTGTTGAAAAGCGACGGAGTTTCCGTTTTACACTCAGAGGGCGGATTGATGCGACTACGCACCCAGAGTCAACACTCTCAACCCCACCCAGAGTCAACACTTGCACCAATCCTCCATTTTGGTCGCGGTTGATCCTCCATTTTGCTTATTTTTACCTCAGGGAAATGGTTTCCAACTTGTAATGGAAGCCTCTAGTAGCGAGCAAAATGGAGGATTGGAAAGAAACGGAGTTTCCGTTACAAGTTGGAAACCATTTCCCTTCTGTGCATAGAAGCATTCCTCTTACGAAACTGAGAAAGGATGGAGCACATGCACAGCCACGCTCTCTTCGGAGCATATACTTTGCTTGGCATTCTCTCCAATCTCTTTATTGCCTTCACTAATTGGTCCTATTAATGCCATAAAAATTATGGGGGTTAAGGAGAGAAAATGGGGAATTGCTAGAGCCGCCAGAATACAAAAGGTTCGACTGTTATTGCTGAATTTTAACTATAAAGAAGGGGGTTAGAATTTTCTAAAGATATCGAGAAATTGTATTTTGACAAACAAGATTCCAGATCCCAACGACCATTGCCTTTTCTTTTCTCAAATTAGAACAATTCCGTTGTACCTCTTCCATCTCAGTACTTTCTCTAAAGATATCAACTGTTTTTTGTGGTACGTTATGTGTGGTTCTCATCTCATCATCTACTAACCTGCCTCTGATCTCTTTGTTTTGTGATGTTTCATCTGAGATAAACTGTTTTGGTGCAATTGTAATTTTGTCTAATCGATTCTAAGTATATTACGCGATTTTCATTAGATTTCTTGTTTTCTCATAATGTAGACCAAACCTTGGTTTGTCTTGCCATTAACTGTGAATGTTTA
Organism: Carex kokanica; assembly: GCA_025461125.1. Taxonomy (NCBI): domain Eukaryota; kingdom Viridiplantae; phylum Streptophyta; class Magnoliopsida; order Poales; family Cyperaceae; genus Carex; species Carex kokanica. The sequence goes on along the minus strand of JAJGRX010001283.1, from coordinate 675,556 downwards.
GCTGTTGATTTAAACTGTGGAATCTTCAAAATTATGTTAGGAAATTAAACAAAAAGGGAACGAGGAGAAAAGTTCATTCAGTTAAAAAATGTTAAGAACTTTTACATTAGTGTACTGTTAACCATATCATTACTGATTTGGCGACGTTATCATGTCACTGTTGTATCAATCTCGCACTAATTCGACTCTATCTCCAATTTCAGGGTAATAAAGTCCATCTACAAAAGAGAAAGAAATTACCAAATCGACTGTTGAAGCAGATTTACCATAACCACAGAACACAAAATGTCATTCATTTTTTTCAGGAACTCCCGTCACCTGAGGAATTGCCTTTTGATCGGAGCAAACATTAGACTCCTCGGAATCTACTCCGACAAATTTATCTCCGACCAATGCATAGTCTTTCCCTTAAGCACCTACTATGAGGTTACACGCAGACTGCCGCAGACAATCACGCGCTTCGCTTTGAAAGAGCCCAAGATAAGTTACCAGGATAGTGATCCGATACATCTTTACCAAGAGAAGAAGCACGGGGGTGGTACAATCGACCAGACAGTAACAATTCTGGTACTCGATTTAGGTACCACAGGGGTGAATAGCACAAAGGACCAAATAACTGAAATCGCAATCAGGGATTTGAAAGGAGGGCCGGATACTACGTTTCATACGCTTGTCAATCCTGAGTTACCACTGAAGAATCATAAAACAAATCAAATTCTGACCAAATCCAATGTGCCAAGGTATTTTTTTGCTTTTAAATTGGTTTTATATTTTACAATTTGAGAATTTGAAACCTTTCAAATTTTAGTACCTTTCCAAATCTGAGTACCTAAATTGAAATCTATAAGATGGCTGTGGATTACTCAATAACCTAATTATAGGATGAAGGAGGTGATAGCATCACTGGTGAAGTGGGTCCAGAGTCGCCAGACGGGTAGCAAGCCGGTGGTGCTGGTGGCCCACAATGGACATTGCTTCGACTTTCCATTTCTGGTAAGAGCCTTTGACCAGAATGGCTACCAAGTCCCGGATGACTGGCTATTTATTGACAGTCTTCCTTTTGCGCGACAACTTCGCCACCCCGACGGTATACCTCTCTCTCTCTCTCTCTCTGACACTCTTTATTCAAATTATTTTTGAATAAATCATAATTTGGTTTAGTATCAGTTTGGTACAGGAGCACTGCCACTTCGTGCATTGATCATGACTAATACTCTTGCCATTGTATCAGGGACTAAATTGGAAAAGGGCAATCACAAACTAAACGATCTGGTTACATTTTGTAATGTAAATCCGGAGGGGTCGGCACACAAAGCAATGGTAGATGTAAATGCTCTCTCTTCGGTTTTACAACAGATGACATTTGTTCTTAATCTGACCATCACAGATCTCGTTAAAAGAGCATTTACACCCTCCCGGTATTTGTAAGACTGTCATGGGACCAATGACCTTCTTATATCTAACTTAATTGAGGAATTAATTATTTATTTTGTTCTTCTCTGATAGTCCTTTGCGTTGTTTATATTTTAACATGGTAAATAGCCTAGCTAATGCTATTGTTAGAAGTTGAAAATAACCAATAAACTCGTATTTAATTTTTTATATTAATTTCTTCGATTTGTTTATTGTATGACTAGTGGGGCCAAAAATATGTAATATGCACTTTGGAAATAATTAAAGTGATTCAGTGTAGTCATTACTACATGGGTAAAGAGAAAATGATTGAATTTGTATTGCTTTCTTTTTATTTTGTTCTTGGGACTTTGGTTGATGTCAATCTAGAATTTAGTTTTCTAGATTAAATGCTGGTAAATTTTTACTTATCAGTAAAATAATTGGAGGAAGAGGTTATTTGTGAAATACCTTTGTTTGCATTTGAATGTACCGCAATTTATTTTACTATTTTGTAATGATTCCATGGAAATTTAAATGATTCAGTTAAATCTGAATATTAAAAAGATCAATCCTGGTTTAAAACAAACTCTAGAGTAGTACACTTATACTTTGAAAACCTGCCAACGGTTTGTCTCTGTTGATGAAATTTCATGTTATACCTTATTGGTGTAATCCGTTGTTATACTACCTGAGATCCTAACTGCACCGTGACATGTCATTGATTGGTTTTGGTGTCTGATTGATACTCTTTAAGTTTAACATTTTTTTCTGTTTGGGCTAATATAGGGCTCTAACTTTGTTTTTTTCCCATATTTTGACTTGGGAGATGGAATCTTTAACTAAGGGAATATTGAATTGTTGCTTATCCAGATAGACCAGATCTGTATCGAGTGCTTGAAGCAAAGAATAGTAAAATACTGTTTTAAATAAATCGGTTTCTTCGCTTTTTCATCAACAAATAAGACTTCTCTTGCAAAATAGAAGGATATATGAAATTCGAATGATTGTTCGATACGATTTGATCTCTTGACTAAAATCCAAAAGTTTTTATTAACAAAAAATTGGTGAATTTCTTGAGAATTTGTCTCTTGAATTCTACAGCCATATTCAACCGTTCACTTTTTAGAAGCCTGCTTAGCTAATCCATAGACCATAAGTTATTAGTTCCGTTTAGTTTCTCTCGTTATCTTTTTATCTCCAATCTTGACGACCACTGGAGATGATCCATAGACCACATAATTCCAAAAATCTTCCCTTGGCCTTGGATGTTCCGAAATTTGTATTAATTGAAAATAAATAAATAAAATATCGCGAAACGGAATGGTTTTGGCAGAAATTCGATATGTAGATAAAACGGATTGTTTTATCCTGTCTCACGGGACGGGTCATTTTAACTCATCCCACTAATTCATATAAGTCTGCCTGCTAAGTAAGTAGAATTTCCACCAAATCAAAACTCCTTTTGTGATATTTCATTTATTTATTTTCGATTAATAAAAATTTCGATTGGATGTTGGCAACCAAACAATTGTAACAGGTCCAAGTACATATATGATCGATGATTGCAAGAACAATTGATACCGCACAGCACAAAACTTATTATATATCCAATCATCAGTCCCCGGGAAGAGTGGGATCCGTATCGTCTGCATTAACTCAAAAGGGAATATTTTGAGTTATTGAATTTCAACCGTTTGATTTTAAACAGAGCCAATTCGACTCGTGTCTATAACATAGGAGGCCCTTTAATATTAGTGCAGATCTAGTTTGCACAAATTTTAAAACAGATTGAATAGTCTAGATTTATTAACTCAAAAGAGAATGCAGAGGATATGAATTCGGAAGAGTGAGTGAAAGAAATTGGGCCTTGCAGTTTATTGTACGACTAGTGGGGGTTAAATTATATCAATTTAGTGGCGTTTTCAGAAGTACTGGACTCCTCACATAGGCTTTTGACTGGAGATGAAAGAAATGTGCCGTTAAAGTGTTAATTAATCTGTTTAGTCAGGGATCGATGACTTGGCATCCTATGTGTCACGATCTCGTTAATTTGCTTAGTTTTAGATGATCAATTATTGCATCCTATTGCCATTATTGCAACTTCACCTCTCTCATATTTGCTCACCCCAGTACATCAATTTTCTTCACCTTCGTTTATCATCTCTATAGCCATTAACATAATAATTGGTAGCATAGCTTCAACATAGTATTTAGGAAGAATTGAAGCCAGCGATCATGAACAGCTAAAATGGAAAGAATAAGAAGCAACTAACATGTTATGTAATGACTCAAATTATTATTTGGGTCCATCAGGCTATGTAATTTTAATTGTTGTTTATATTAAGACTCTTGTAAGAGAAAGAAATTAAAAAAAAAAAAATTAAGTTGACTCTTTACTGCGTCTCTTCCTTTCTCATACCGTGAAAAAATTCTAATAAAACCTGTTCTCCAATTACAACTCAATGCTATCAAGAAACAATTCAAATAGCATGGAAAATGATTAAACAAGAAATAAGAGGCAGGATGGATAAGTTCGAGGAAAGGACAAATGAACTGAACCAACTGCCCAAATCAATATGATTCAATTGTTGTAGTAATGTCTGTAAATAATATCGTATGTGATTCATCTTTAGATAATGCGGAGCAAACCCGACCAATTGAGTCGCCGCTCAACTCAACCCAATCAACACTTCCTTCGCATAGAGCCCGGCAAAAAAGCACGACAAATAACAGTGAACCAATTGAACTGCAATTTTGAGTGAACTGTGAAGGCTCCATGTGCACGAAATACTCTTACATTTTATTTTTCAATCACAGTGTATGATTTTGTTTTATCATAAATCTTACTTGTAATTGGTTGCCTCCAATGTCTTATAACTGGAACAAATGATCGATGCTAGAAGGAAACATAATAATGTCACAGGAGCCTACAACCTTTTGCTCTTTGTATCTCAATTCTCGATTGGAAGTACTACTAATGTTTTTCTTGTAATTAAAAGGAAGCGGATTAACGTATATCAATATTAACCGAGTCAAAAGAAATGCTTAATCATAATTTTTTTTTTTTGACCTATGGAAGTATTATGTGGTTTTATGTTGAGATAAATAATATCGATTAGCTGCCGCATATAGTTCACACAAATGTTAACTGCATGGTTATTCGAAAATTGAAATGTAGATTGAAAAAACAAGAAATACCGTGTCTGGTAATTGGAAAAACAATTAAAATACCTTTTTCAAATGTTAATATAAATAATATTATCTGACAAATAAAAAAATACAACAAATATAATAATTAATAAAGTTACAGTGGAGGACAAGAACACAATTTTTTTACACTCGAAAGACACAATTTTCTGGAGTTTGGTGGGAATTGGAAGCAACTCAAAATTTGTCAGGACCAGTGAAGAAGAGAAAACTGAGAAGGATTAACTGATTAGGTATTATTTTGAAAATTGTAACAAGTGAGACTCAAAATTTATTCTTTTGGATATGCTTGTTTTCAGCTTTTGTTCTATTGATGCAGCGTTTTGAATAAGGAAAAATATTAATTTTTTTACTATTATTAAACTGCATTTTCAGTAATTAAATTAAGAAATGGAGATATTAATAAATTGATTGAGTTAAAATGGGGAAATAATTAATTTTCAAATTTTGATGAGGAAATATTTAAAAGGAGAAGTGACGATGGGTATATATATAATTTTTTTCTTACTAAATTGACTGTGACTGCACAATTAAATTGGACGGAATAAAATCTGGCATGTAACATAAATGCACAATATACACAAAAACATGTGCATATGCCCGGATCATCATCAGATGATTTTGTTCACTGAAAAAACCCAAGCACTTAGTTAAAGAATCTCGCACGCTTTACCTGTTTTCTCTCAAAAAGTAAAATCATAGATGTTTATTATTTTGTTGATGATTTAGCGAGGTCATGGTTAAACTCCATTGATAAGTAGTTCATAGTTTGTTTTACTTAGAAACAAGTAGATGGATCGAAATGGAATTAAGCTAATCGAAACTTCAATTGATAGATTAACACGATAATCATAGTTTTGTTACATAAATCTGTAAGCCACATGATAATTTTATATGGGTACACTAGAAATTTTCCCTCAAAAAAACGTAATTTCAATTTCTTTTTTGAAGAAATACATAGAATTCAATCTTATTTTATCATAAATCTTACTTGTCATTGATTGCCTCCAATGTCTTACAACTAGAACAGATGATTCATGTTAGAAGGAACAATAATAATGTCACAAGAGCCTACTATCTTTTGCTCTATGTATCTCAACTAAAATCATTATATTTGTAGCTTCTATTTTTCATAAGAATCGGATTAACACATACCAATATTCACAGAGGGAAAAAAATCTCAATCAGAATTTTTTTTTATTTGACCTATGGAAGTATTGTTTGGTTTTATGTTGAGATAAATAATATCAATTAGCTGCCACACATACTTGGCCGCTTAACTAATAGTTCACACAAATGTAAACAGCATGGTCATTCGAAATGTAGGTTAAAAAACAAGAAATACCGTGCCTATTAAATGGAAAAACAAAAAAAATACTAGTTTCAAATGTTAGTATAAATAATATAATTTGACAAATAAAAAAATACGACAAATATAATAATAATTAAAATTACAGTGGAGGATAAGAACCAATAATAATATATAAAAAAATAATTTATAGACAAGGTCAACCAAGTTGTAAGCAGAATAAAGCAACAAGTATTTATCCAGCGAAATAATACTTATTAACAAACCAATAAAATGAAGTGTATAACTTGAATAATTTAAGGTGAAATTTTATTAATTTATATTCCTTAGCTGTAAAAGTGTAATAATAACTAAATGAGGAAGGTTGAAATGCCTCTATTTTTTGTGCCTCCACCTTGTCTCTATTTTTAAAAACTTTAATAACTTAAAATTTAAAACTTAAAAGTCAAAATAAAACCGTTAGATATGATCTACATCATTTTATCTATGCACATGTAAAAATTTATAACATTTTAATTTGTTTTGGTTGTCATCAAGAGCTTGCAAAAAACGTACTAATGTGGATAATTTCTAAACGTTGATTTTTCAACTTATTGATTCACATAAAAAAAAATTGAAATGTGATAATTTTTTATGAACACATAGAGAAAATAACATATATCACATCTAATCTAACGGTTTTTATTTTGACTTTTAAGTTGTAAATTTTGAATTATTAAAGTTTTTAAAAATGAAGACATAATGGAGACACAAAAAATGAAAGTATTTGAAGTTTTGAACCCTCCTCTAACTAAATAAATTAGACCGTAATATATCTATATTTTTAATCCCCTATTAGGCTAATAGTGTTCTCAGCAAATGATTAATATGAATATTACAATTGTTAGGTTGGTAATGGATCTGAGTCTCTTAGCAAAATGAGACTACACAGCTGGATTTGAGATCGTAGATAAATCCGGTCAAAGGAATCAATCAATATCGTTTATCAACAAAAATATCAAGCAAAGGGGTTCGTGGAAGTAACATTCTATAATCCAAAAAAAAAAATAAAGGAAAGAAAGAAAGAACGTTTCGCAGAAAATAATTGACAATGTATTTTAGTTCTAATATGCCTATTATTATTTCCACATTTCTCTTAATTAGACCTCTATCACATTATCATGACAGAGTATTGTACTTATTTTGTGTGCTTGAGCTTGATCCTCCAGCAGACATCATAAATAAGAGTGGGGGCGGTTAGTTAGACATCAAATAAAATTTGGTTCGATATCTGACCTGTCGGAGTCATTCAATATGCATTAAAGTTTGTGTATACTTAATCTGTACAAATTTTAAAGTTTTATGTACAAATATTGATATAGATTGAACGATTATGATCGGACTGAATTTAATCTGATGTCGATCGTACCGCCCACAATTCCCATAAACAAAGTTGGACTTGACCAACAAAGGAGACTCTTTGCTATACAATCACAAATAATCTAAAAGAGAGCACATGTCTGTTTTTGTTCATATTTGTTTACTCAAATCTATCAACTGATTCATTTGATAACACCTGTTTGATTTGATAACGGTATAACACCCCATTTTATTTCCCTCACATACTGGGCCTCTGGCACAACGTTACAAGGAATCCAGGATCAATACTATTCAGTGGGGCAAAGCCCTACGCCAAAGCAACTCAAGTCCTCAAGCAAAGCATCTCAGCATATGCTCCCTCTGCCGGTCTGCCCCTATTTCCCTCGCAAGCGGAGCGGGTCTAGCGGTTACGGCGCCCGACTCGGACCCGTTATTCACTATCTCCATTAGCGCAACAATCCTCTCTCTTCCCTTTTTATCGGGTTTAGATCGCCTCAGCTTCCTGATTATCTAGTTGGAAATCTCAGCCGTTTCTCTCCCCTCTCTGGTTTACCCCCCTTTGTTTAGTCCAAGTTTCACCTAAAATTAAGAAAATCAAAAGAGAACGGATCACATGCACAGCCAATCTCTTTCGAGCGCATATACCTTACTTGGCATTGTCTCCAACCTCGTTATTTTTTGAAGTCATTGGTTGTTCCGTTTCTACCTCTTCCACCTCAGGTGCCGTCTCTCTCTTCACTTAACCTCTTCTTTCGAATTGGCTTATCGCATCGCATTTGTGTCATTTGTTTTCGGGGCTGTTTTTCTGTGACGCATTTTGTCGAGCATCAGGTGAGCATTTTCGCGGGTTTGATGCATTTTGGCGTTTGTTGGTAGAGTGCAAATCTTTGTGGTAGTTACGTGGAATTGAGGATATCCAATTGAGAATCGTAGCTTTTCTTAATTATTTTTAGAGCACTAGTGCATTTTTATGTAGAATTACGGGTATTTTGTGATCATAAATTTATTATTGTATGGGTCACAGTGTTTTCTCGTTGAGGCATTTTGCGATGTAACATTGGTCAAACGTGATTGGTTGCTAAAATATTTTGATTTGCGTAAGAGAAATCTTTTGGTAAACTCAATTGTACTTATTAAATTGTTGGTCAATTTTAAAGGGTTTGCATCATGATCTCATTTCGTGCATGAATTATGTTAGATGCACATTTACTGAATCCTCTGTGAGGATTTTTATCAAACACCTCAAGTAACAGACAGAATTTATTAGGAATTGACTTGTTTACATAATGGAATTCCTATTTATTTTCGGTATTTATAGGAGTTCAATTAGTTTTCTCCGTAATTTAAGAATGTCTCAACCTACATGTTCAATTTTTGTTATTGTTTCCTCAAACTGCTGACTTCCTCTTGGTATTCTGTTCAAATGTCTAACCATTTCTTTACTTTAAATGCTTGTCTTTAGGAAATCAGTAATTGACAAGCATGATGAACAAATTTTGATTAGATAATTAGTCATGGGTTTTAATTTGTTAACAATCTCTTGAATAAATCTTTAGAGATATATCAATTTATGATTTGTCTGGCCTTTTTGTTTATCTGAGCTTTTAGCTGAATTCAGGCAACATGCCAAATTGCAGCTGAAACTGTTAAAGAGCAATTGAAAGAACATTCCTATGTTGGCACTGTTACAAATTTAAGACAACTTAACCTGTTACCTGTGGCTGTTCCAAACTGGTATCAGCAATATAGTTATGCATTGTCTAAGTATCATATCATATCATATAATATCAGTTAAGGTGTTATAGCACTGAGTCATTTCTATCATACATTTCAGGATCCTTGAGTTCATTTTGAAGGAAAGAAAAAAGATTCAAAGTAGACAGTTCATGTGGGATTCTCCTGACGCGCCACATAAAAAATGTCCTTCATCCTTTCCGGAAGTTTACATTATTTCAGGAACTGCCGCATAAGCCATGCTAACATAAGACTCCTGAGATTCTACTCTGGAAAATCCCTCTCCAACCAATGCAAAATCCGGCCATTAACAACCCGTGCGGAGGTAACACGCAAAAGGTCGCAGAATAGCACACCTGAGAGTATCAGACTTCACATCAACCAGACCGAAATATTAAAGCCCCATATTGAGCCTATTAAGTGCTATCCAGCCCTGTCCAAAGAGAGAAACGTGGAGGCCAAGATTGACCGGCCGGCAACAATTCTGGCATTTGACATAGAGACAACTGGATTTAATACACCAGCAGAGAGGATTGTTGAATTTGCGGCGAGGAATTTAATTGGAGGGACAAATAGTACATTTCAGACCCTGATTAATCCCCAAAAAATAATCAAGAATTCAGATATTCATGGTATAACAAACTCAATGATTAACCAGGCTGGAGCCCCAAGGTATGCAACTAAAGATAATTTAAAAAGAAGATAACTAGCAGTTATGTGTGTGTTTTCTGAGCATGAGATAAGTGTCAAAGCCCTCAAATCACCAATAGTAGCATGCACTGGATTTCAAACTCGGTTTGATACCCTTGCAAAATGTGAAATAACAAAGACTTGCTCTAAAACAAGTATTACCTTGCAAAATTTGAAATGCATGAAGTGCTATTTATATAATTATGTTTAACTCAACCGCCTTAGACTAAAATCCTGTATGTTGAGGTTGTGCTTCTATGACTTGATAAACGAAATTTAGGATCGAGGATGTGATACCGAGACTGTTTGAATGGGTGGAACTGCAAGAACCTGACAAGCCGGTGATATGGTTGGCCCACAATGGCAAGACTTTTGACTTCCCGTTCTTGATAAGAGAAATGAACCGCTGTGGATTTGACATCCCTGACCGTTGGCGCTTCTTTGACACCCTTACCCTTGCACGCAGATTAGTTGATTCTAACGGTACCTCTTTATTTTCTTTTCTTTCTTTTCATTTCGTTCATTTTTTTCAGTTGAGTCTTAAGCATACAGGTCAGCAGAAGGGAAATTAATTAGTAGTTTCTTGTAATTTGATTCAGTACCTGGTTGGTACAATAGTGGGACCATACAAATTCCTGTGGTGCATCGATCTTTGACAAATTTCCTCTTTTAACAGGATTGGTACTGAAAAAGCACAAGGTAACAGATTTGTGTGAATTCTTCGGCATTGTTGTAGAGGAAGCTGCGCACACAGCAATGGGAGATGTCAATAGGCTAAGTTATATTTTTCAACATACAACATTTAGACTTAAGTTCACAGTCTCAGATGTGATTAAGGAATCATTGATGGCCTCAGATATTAAGTGGAAGCCCAGTAAGTGAACCAACAAGCATTTTAACATCGGTTCCATTATTGAAAGATCAATTATTGGTTCATATTTTTCTTGAGCCCCTCTTTTTTTTGCCCTTTTTGCTGTATTACTGTTTAGTTGGCAAGTTGATTAATTGCCTGTTACAACTGATGCTGTCATTGATAATAATTCTGTGTTGATTCATTTTTGGTGAAATTGCATCACTAGTCGATAAGTGATTTGTCTGTCACTGTGGTTGCTTATGTGTGTATTTATATATTTTTACAATTTATTATTCTCACCTGCTGGCACTGATTTAAAATGAAAATGTAAAATTATGTCTGTTCCAAAGAATTTCAGAATTATGTCTCCTCTGTGGTTACGTGCAACCTCATGGGATTTTTTTTATAAACCATAAATAGAAAAAAGAAAATTAACAAACCAACTTGATGGTTTTATCTTTTACAAAAACCATAAGTACTGAGATGGGAATTCAGCTCAAACTATTTTTTTTTTTTGTGCCAAATTAGGATCTCGGCCCCATGATTTTTACAAGTTGTTAGGAAAAGTGCCATAGAAAATCAAATTTCTCCTGTGCCGAGATAGCAAGTCGGCCCCTCTCTATTTTTCTTGCCATATCGGTCCCTCTATTTTTTTGCCGATACATACCTTTTCGGTCTCATTTTGTCCCATTTTTTTTGCTTGTGCCATAATAGGATTTAAAAAATAATAATAAAACTCTCTGTGCCGAATTAGGAATTCGGCACAGAAGTGAAAATCATTAAAAATATGTTGGGCCAAAAACCCAATTCGGCACAAGGAAATTTTTTTTTTCTCACTATTTTCACTCAATAATTTTGAAAATTGTACTGAAATGACCGAAACTTAAAAAAAGAAAACAAAAAAACTTTTGTGCTGAATTGCCAATTCGGCACAGTGAGGAAAATTGTGAAAAAAAGATTAGGCGAAATCTCCATCTTGGCACAGTAAAAAAAAAGTAATTACACTAACAAGTCACACGGTTTGGGAAGAAAAAATTAAAAATATCAATGGACCAAGATAATATTTCGGCACACAAAAAAAAATGATTCGGGCCGACTTACCATCTCAGTACTTGTGATTTTTGTAAAAACTAAAACCATTTATTAATTTTCTTTTTTCTATGTATGGTTTATAAAAAAAAATCCAACCTCATGAGTATCTGACTGATCACATCACATGAGAGCTTGTCTCGGCACCTGTTTATTACATTTAACCTGCATTTTTTTTTTTTCTCTTTTTTGTCGGTGAAACTGAAACCTAATGGCATAGGCCGGTTGACAATTTATACCATATGGTGCGGGAATTCGGATCCTCTGAGATATCTCAAAATTTGAGTGTTTTCCTAGAAAATCTCAACCGTTCAAATACATTCTACACGAATCTCAAAGCATAAATAATATTGGATCCCGCGCTATCCTCGAATAGGTACCGTACACGTCGGTCACGCAAAAGTTGAGATATCTCAGAGGATACGCTCTCATGGTGCGGAGCCTCGATTTAGTTTGGTCCGTTTCGCGAGTTATTTTATGATTTTATCTTCTTTTTTCAAATAAAAATTTAAGCACAGCATACAAATACATGAAAAGAATTGGTTGCAGTAACATTTAAAAATATGTGAATTATTTATTATTTAAAAAAAAATATAGAATCGTGAATAAAAAATTTAAAAAAGAATTATTTATTGTTATATGACTACATCTTTAAAGGTGGTGATATAATATATGTTTTTGGATATGAAAAAAAGATCGTACCAACATTATTTGTTTAGTCGCAGTTACTAGTAGAAAGAAGGCAAAATACATGCTAATTAATTATATCTACATTCTACACTGAATAAATCAATCAATATTCAATACAGAATAGATGGCAATAATTTTTCCATTCCATGATTCATAAATAAAACAATTGCATATATCGTATTTTTTTTTTTTTTAGACATTCTGAACTATGAGAAAAATAATAGTATGCTCCGGCATTTAGTTTAACATAAAATAATATGAACTATAAAAAAAAAATATAGAGTGAGGCTATGATATTATGCCAAGTGCACAATGGACCGTATCATGGTGTTTTCAAAGTTCAAACAAACAATCTATTCGAACCATTCAACTTTTATAGTTTTTAATATTTTTTTAAACAGGTAGAAAATTATTTGATCTAAAAATTATAGACCATTCAAAATTAGTAATTTTGATAAAATCAAGTGCACTTGATCAAATAAATTTTGACAGTCTATCAGAATCTGCACGGATATTAAGGGAACCAATGCATCTTATTTCTGACCGGATTGACCCAAATCTAATTTGACAATCCGAATTTAAATAGAAATATTGTGCTACCTCAGGCGCACTATAGGCCTCAGTTGCGCGCATGGTTAACGCTCATACCATTTTCTGGACACGTGTGATCAAGTGCATGCGGCGATTATGGAAACGTGAAACGTGTCGATTCTTTACCCGTATCCATGTTATGTTTAGAGTATCTACAACGTAATTTTTTTTCGATTTCTAATCTGACATGGTTGATTTTATATTAGTTGCAGAAATGTATGCCAAGTTCTAATCAAATTAAGCTGCTTTCTCTGTCTCCTTCACCAACTTCCGTAACCCAACTAAAGAAAAATAAAACAAACATTTTTCTTTCATTTTTGCCTATAATATACTCATTCCGATCGTTTTTCGCCTAACTGATCTCACAGATTAATTTGCCTTTTTATTCTCTACATTTTAAGATCCTAATTACTTGGAATTTTCTTTTACCTGATCTCCAATGAGAACCTCCGAGCGCCACTTCCTCACTGCAACTGCGGCTCTACTCATCTCTATTGTAAGAAATTGTTTTTTTCTTCTTGTATTTGTTGGTTATTATTTAATTAAGTTTTGTGATGAATGAAGACTTTAACATTCCGCTAGTAAAAATCATCTTGTGATGGAAGAAGATAAGGGAGGGAATTTTTTCTTACTGATGGTGGGTTGCGAGAGATGAGAGCGATCCTGCTCCTCTGATGAAGAAGATAGAGGGCAACGAAAAAAAATAAAGAAATGTTGTTGTTGAGTTCAAAAGAAATTAAAGTAATTTTTAGGATGGAGGAGTTAAGAAATTAATATTAACTTTAATTTCTATTGATTAGTTGGCAGTAGTAATTTATTTTTAATGAATCACTGAGTTGGAGATGCTCTTAGGTCGTATCAGAGAAATTTCTAAAGAAAAATTTGATAGTGGTGTCGGGGACATCAGAAATTCATAGAAAGTAGATTGGCTGATAATTCCCAACTTTACGGCTTTGACAATCGATATAAATATTTCTAAATTTAAATTAAATTAGACAAATATGATCCATATTTAATCATTATTTGAACTATTTGAAATTCGTAATAGCATGTATTTAAATACACTATCAACGGCACTTTTATGAAACTCACAAATTAAACTATTGGCTATTTAATCTAAACAAATGAATTTGATGTTTTTAATTTTTAAAAAATTCATTATTTAGAATTATTAGGATCTAAATTAACGTATTTAATAGGAATAAGTTTGAAGATGGCATATCCAGTAGAGATTACACTTAATAGCTTTGGCAAAAAAAAAAAAAAAAAACTTAATAGTATCCTCGGACCTTCTGCTCATTGACTTGGGGTTTGGGAGCAGCGACAGATCCGCACTTGACAAGTGGACCCCACGGTTTACTGTTGAAAGTACGAGCTGGTAAGCCGGTTTTACGCAAATGAGCAGTACCCTTTACTGTTGACCAGCTTTGTAAATAGTTGACCAGATGAGTGGGGTCGAATCCCCTAAAGTAACTCAAATTTTGTGTTTGGATCCAAACCGTCCGATCGGTTCTGGTACGAATATTAAGGGATCCGGATTATCATCGTACGGTCCAAATTTAACATCAAAATTTGAGTTAGTTTAGGGTGTCCTAACCCGAGTAGATCAGGTAGGCCATGGTACTCCAACCTTTTCGGAGTTTATTACGGATCTGCCACCGAACCGAAGCGTATAAATATGACCCGCCATTCTTCCTCTGTTTCTCCTCTCCCCTAGCGCCTTTCAGTGCGAAAAGATCACAAAGTCGCGCTGAGAAGGTTCGACATCTCTCTCTATCTCTCTCCCTCCGTTGATTATGATTTCAATCATGCCTCTTGAATTTAGTTGAAGATTTCTAGTAAGTCGTACATCCCACACTGAATTGTTATTTGATTTCTCTGTTTGCGTTGATTAGGAAATTCAGTCTCTCTTCAACTCTTTACCTAGATTTAACCAGATCGCTTTTGTTTCTTTTGATTTCTTCAATTTAGATTATATCACTGCACTTTAAGCTTGAATATAGCTTAAAACTTTCTGATGCTCCACTGCACTTTAATTCCCGTAATGCTTCTCATTTCAATCCTAATTTCTACTTTCGTATCAAGAAATTAAGATCAGATGGAGTAAACTGTCAAGTAAATTATTTAGAATCTGATTGGATCTCACTTATTTTACGAAACTCGCTTACACATAAGTACTCTCTACATGTCTGCCTCTTTATTTGTAACTCTTTTCGCCTTGAACTACAGGGGTTCATCCCAAATGGACAGCACAAAGATGGAGAGGATCATCGATTCTATCCCTGCTTCAGTTCTTCAGTTACTCACAGGGAATCACAGTTTCGAGTTCAAAAGGCACAGGATGCTACTGGAGATACAACAGAAGGTGAACCTCTACAACGATACCTTCCACCGCCTCCGCAAAACTCTCTCAGATGTGGAGGTGCTTCGCCGGGAGAATATAGATCTGACAGCCGCGAACCTCCAGTTGACATATCTCGCCTCCGAGCGGGAGAATGTCGCTCCAGGTGCGATGAAATTGAAGCTGAAAGGGAAAGAAAAGGAGGTGAGAGTTGAGAGGTCGGATCTGACGCCTCCATCTGGATCGGACAGTGGGGAAGGAAGTGGAGAGACACGTGCCAATAATCCAAAGAGCATATCGATCCGATCGAGGGGATTTCTGACTGGAGAGACAAACCAGCCTCGCCGCCTTCGCGTGCGCACACCAAATCCAGGACAAGAGGTATGAATTGCTAGGCTTCATCTCTCTCCAGTACTTTAAAAAAGATACAAGATATATATTTCCTCTCATTTTGATTGTTTTGCACAATTGTATTTGGAAAAGACCTTAAGTTCAGGAACTATTTATTGTTCATTGGATGTCGCCACGTTTCATTTACCCACCCTCACCAAATGTTTTGTGGCAAGGGACGTCTCCATTTATTTGTAATGGAGAGAAACACTCAGAATTAATATTTGACACGTATCATTTAGCATAGGTAATTACAGTCCAGACATCCACCTGATTGTAATGCACGGATTATATACTTGTTATTAAGCAGAAAGGTGAGGAAGGAGAACTGGAGGTGGAAATGGAGGTCTTCTCCCAAGGAATGGAGAAAACTGAGCTCTGCAACAAATGGCGTGGGACAGGCGCCGATGGGTGTCCCTATGGGGACCAGTGCCGGTTTGCACACGGCGTGGAGGAGCTGCGGCCTGTGCTACGTCACCCCCGCTACAAGACCCAAGTTTGCCGCATGTTCAGCACCGACACTGGCTGTCCCTATGGCCATAGGTGCCACTTCAGGCATGTGGGGCCCGGTGAGTTCGTTTGATTTGTGTGAGGTGTTACCCAATTATTTTGTTCCAAGAGGATTGTGGTGGTTGTTAAAAAAAGTTACTATGAGTCGGCTAGTTTAAGGGTATACGATATCGTTTTGAGATATCAATAGGAATAAGTGCTTCAATAGTTGAGCAGTACACATACTGGATTAGTCCACTTCTTTAATTACAAAGTAGGCACTAACAATTGGAACCACACGTGCCGTTAATTAAATAAAGAGCTTTGTTAATTAGCCTAGTAGAAAGACTGATTAGTGGGTCCACAATAATACGGCTCTGGGAGACGGATGAGCTCCGGAAAGGTCAGCAGTTTTCTTGGTTGGATTAAGGGAGTCCCTGACAGGTGGGGCGAAAGGGGCGACACCCTCTTCTTGAAAAGGTCAAAACTCAAAAGGGATCTCATGCCTGTGGATGTTAATTTTGTGTAAAATTCTTTTTTTTTTTTATGTGCATGTTAATTTTTGTGAAATAATAGATATTTCGGCTGGTTTGGAAATCACATGATGATGATATCAATTGAAGTGTAGGCTTGGGGAAAGTGAGACCGGCGATAGGTATTCTTATTATAAGAGAATTATATCTGAGTTGATTTTAAAATTAAAGCAAAGTTAGAGTGTGATGTGCTTATTAAGGGTGTTGGTGAGCACAATTTTAAAAGTATATCGAATTAGTTTTTAATGATGAATTCAAATTGTTGAAATCCATCAACAGATACATGTATATGAACTTTTTTGAAAGTTTCGAATTCATTTAGTACAAAGTCAAGCGGTTAAAAAGATGAATCATTTATAAGTTGTTTTATGTATTTATTTTTCATCATTTTATTGACCGCTTGATCTTGTATTAGATGAATTTGAAACTTTCAAAATTTTGTATGTACATGCATCACTCATGAAGTAGATAAATTTCGACGGTTTTAATTCGTTGTTGAAAATCAATCCAATAGACTTTTGTAATTGTGCTCACGAACTGCTCTTGGTAAGTATATCACACCGTAGCTTTGCTCCCAAAGAAGAGCAACATTCTCCTACAGGAGTTTCCTGAAAAATGCAACATGTACTGTTGCTGCACCGTTAACGCGCCAGAAAATCTAAGTGATGTGCTGAACCAATGATTGGTAATTTAGGGAATGAAAGCACCACTGAATTTTAATTATTGGGTCAGATTTCTAAATAACCGCTGTCTGTATATCTGGCATATCTGCCAATTTGAAAACTGGAATGATGTGTTTAGGACCATTATTGAAATTGGAGCCTGATAAGATTACTTTTTAAGGCCTAGTTGTATTGGCACATATGGGCCTAGTCTTAGGTAGTTATAACTTGAGAGAGTTGACAAATCTTTAGCATCAATTGATTCTTTGCTGGAGAAACAAAAAACGAACACAGTAATGTTTTTTTTTTTTTTTTTTTGGTTATGTCGAACGAACGCAGTAATGTTATGAGTTTGCTAATAATAATGATAAATTGAGCTGCTGTTTTCGTGAAAGCGATTGTGCTGTCATATGAAGTTTTTGATATAATTGGTGACAACACATGAAGTTTAAAATGTCCAAGAGGTTTGAATGGTATATTAAGAGTTCATAACCTGAGATCAACTATTCACGTGGAAGTCGCGTGAAGCAGCAAATTGATTCTAGTGCTATTGAACTTCAAGGAATTTCTAGGAAAAGACCTAGAAGTTCAGGATATATACTATAATATATTAACAGTTGTATTGCATTCTGAAATATATATTTATATATATATATATATATATATAAAATTGTCAATCATAGAAATGAAAAAGACTAAGAAGAAGAATAACGATAACTAGAAACTGAAGTGAAACTTCATTTACTTTGACAAAATTCTGCAATAGAAGGGATATTGAAATTTTCTTGGCATTATTTACCATCCAGCTTGGTCACCAAGTTTAGGTTTAGTTGATTACTTGATTATTGTCATGCCTTTAAAAATGGGAAGTTGGAGTCTTATATCAGCCCCCTCAATGATATTATTGGATTCCCCTAGTAAAATTTATCCTAAACGGCTAAACCTATATTAAATCAGTAAAGACTAAAGAAGTAAAGGATGAAAAAGCGCTTTTACAACAAGTGCTTTTTTTATCTTTACCACAAAAGCTCCCATCTTTAATAAAATTAAAAGCTGGTAAGGTGCTTGAATATATTCCCAAGCTTTTAGACATAATTTAAAATAATCCTGGAATTATTTATACTTTTTCCTGGAGACGGTAGAGATTTTATAAAACCACAATGGAGGTGCCATTTAAGGAGAAAAGACAAAACAAAGATATTTTTTTAAAATAGGTTTGACTAAATCTAATTTTATTTGCCAACTAACTGTGCTCGGATGTTTCTTTGAATGTGTTATTAATTTGCTCATCATGTCTCATGATTTGTCATCAATAATGGAGAGCACAATAGATTAAGTTAGCAAGGGGCTAATAATTGCCACCCCTTTTTCTTAACTGCAAAAGTGTGGAGATAACTATCTTAAATTTTTGTTTAAGGTTGACAAGTTTTACCTCTGTTACTTCAGTCTGCGTAAATTAATTTTAAATCTTAGCCTTTTGAAAACCATTTGACTAATACCAATAGAGATATGTTAATTTAGAAATAAACTTTTATCTGGTAAAAAAAAGCATAAAATGAACAGCCTATAGCCAACCAAAATCACTCTTTTGCTTTCAAATTGAGAAGAGTATCCACATCAAGCTTACTTTCTCAAATAAGGTTCTCCGTTATAGAATTTTTTTTTTCGTAAAACAAATTGTGTATATATATTTTGAAGAGATGATAATTATCGTTCAAAAATATCCTCTATCTATCTTTGAGTATATAATTTGTTTTTTCACATTAAAGATCGTACAAAATTATTCTTCAAATGTGCATGATTTATACTCTTTTTCAAGCAAAAAAAAAAAATGGTGAATCATGAACTGAACAAAATCTGAACAATTTTTTTCAGATGGGTAAAACCAATATTTTGTTTCTTGTTTCTTGTCGAAAAAGCCTGATGCCATCAGATATATCCCTCATTTTCAAGAAATTTAGAACAAATTTGATAATCACATATTGATAGATCAATTGTTCAACTAATTTAAGTGTGAGAAGGTAACCGATAAACCGACGATAATTTCTAATCACTTTGCTGAATCCAACTTCTAACACCAGTAGAAAAAAATTGGAGTAATTTTCAAGAGATTTTAGAGTTCAAGTTCTACAATACACAATTTGATAAATCACCATAAATCATTGTAGGATCAAAAAATATGTTCTTCACAGTGAAACATCATCTACTGAATTATTCAAGAAAGTAGCCTGGTTTAATTCCAACAACCAACTACTAAGAATAAATATAACGAACGAGCTAATATACTTTTAAATTCAGCTAATGATACACTGCCACGTCGGAAATAGTAAAATAATATACCAACTTGTTCGTAAAATAAGAAAAGAAAGAAAAAACGAAGACATAGCCGGCACACTGGAAATTTTCATAAGTTATATTTACTAGGTGTGAAGTCTCTTTGTTGCTTCAACCCGTTTCAATGGCCATTTTGTGATTTTATCTTTTGATTTAAATAAAAAAGTTGAAACATGTTAGAAGAATGAGGAGGATTCAAATGCCTCTATTTTTCATGCCTCCACCATACTTCTATTTTAAAAAAAAATTAATAACTCAAAATTTAAAATTTAAAAGTCAAAATAAAACTGTTGGATATGATATAAATCATTTTATCTATGCACATGTAAAAAATTATGACATTTCAATTTTGTTTTGGTTGTCATCAAGAGCTTGTAAAAAACGTACTAATGTGGATAATTTCTAGACGTTGATTTTTCAACTTATTGATTCACATAAAAACAAAATCAAAATTTGATAATTTTTTATGAACACATAGATAAAATGATGTAGATCATATTCAACGGTTTTATTTTGACTTTTAAGTTTTAAATTCTGAGTTATTAAAGTTTTTAAAAATGGAGGCATTTGAACCCTCCTCTGAAAGAATACACAGAAAGAATTGGATGTAGTGTGATTTTAACTATGTACATTTATTTAGTATTATTACTTTAAGCAAAGACAATACAGTCGTAAATATTTGGAAAAAAATAATACAAAGGCGGGCATTCAATACATGTGTTTGCATATTTGAAAATAATTATACGAACATTATTTTTGTAGCCGATGTTTCAACTAAATGGATGCATATCATATCTACACTAAATCAATTAGTCAATATAGAATATGTAGGAATATTTTTTTTTGCTATTCTATGATTCAAGTAAAATAACGCAAAGGAATAAATTTTCCTGGTAAAGAAATCATGATTTTCTTACTAATTTATAAGTTTAATATGAAAAAAGCAATATCGAAATGAAATTAACATTAATCATATATAATTTTCATATTATATGATCAAATATTACATATAAACAGCATATATCATTTTATATTAAATCCGACATAATTATACATATTGTATGGGTCCCCGCTCACAAAAGAAGCAAACGACAATTTGTTGTTCGTAAAAATTGCTCCAATTATTGTATGGTCTAATTTATAATAAAAAAAAAGTATGCGCGTTTAAAATACTAATATGTGGTCTAATTTGTTAAAAAAAAAAATAGAGGGCTATCAAAATGGTTGAAAAAAAATACATTTACTATTAGACTCATTTTGTTCGTAAAAATGAGAAAAATACATCCAATATTAGACTCATTTTGTTCGTAAAAATGAGAAAAATACATCCAACCTGGAAGAATTATCTCCAATCAACGAATCATTGCGATTTTATTAGTTTAGAATATTTTGTAAAAAATAATATTACAGATTTAATATTTTGTAAAAAATAATATTACAGATTTAATTTTTTTTCTTAAATAATGCTATGAATAAAAAGATCGGCCGTTGGTAGGCAAGGAATTCACAGAGTTAATTACGGACAGGTGTACAGTCAGCCTACACTACACTACAGGATTTGATTTTTAAGGATTGAAGTCATTGAACCCTATGCTTGACTATTAAATCAGTTAATAGCCAGGTTTAAAAATATACTGTTCGATCTGAAATGGACGACCAAGATTTATCTCGGTCCATCTAAATGAATTTTCAAACTATTGGAGATTCGGAATGGAAAAACTATCCGAAGCTACGGACTGGATCTCAACTCCATGCGACTCTGAATCCATTCCTCTGTGGTAACAGAATATATGAGTTCAGATTCAAACCGTCCGATCAGAATCCGGGCTAATCCGGCGCGAGGTGAAAAGTACGGGGTATCTTTAATTATTTGTGCCATTGCAGATCGGACGGTCCAGATCTAAACACAAAATTTTTGTTACCTCAGTTGATATGAATTCCCTCTCCCCCTCCCCTCTGACTCGCTCCATTCTCCATTCTCCTCTCTCTCTCTCTCTCTAAACCCTAACGACCAAAAACTACCAGGGACGGGGGACCCCAGTTCCCCTGCTTCCTCGAACTTTCTCGCGTCGACATTCTTTTCTCCTCTTGGTTGTCAGCGCCAAGATCGCTTTCGACAACCTCATCTGATATGAGTACTAGCGCTACGTGCGCAGTCTGAGAAACTACTGTAACTTACCTTTTGCTCCCTCTGACAAAATTCCATCCTTTTCCAAAAAGTCCGAATCTTTGTTGTTTTTACTTTTGCGTCCCCTCCCTTTTTTTCTCGGGGCGCGCGAGGGCTTCTTCCTCACGATGCATGAGAAGCTTCTCCGCTGCTTCTCTGTTAACTTCGTATATATATCTGACATAATGATGCCAATGAAATTATGTCTTAGTCATTGTCAATTGGTTAGAGATGGATTTGAAGAGGGTTTTTAGTAATGAAGGGGATGGGGAAGAGGATTTGTTGGTGCAAGACTCTAAACGAAGAAAGGCTGTTGTCAAGTGAGTGGATTTTGAATCTGACTGTTGATTTTTATTTGAATTGTTAATTAAACTGGGGTTGTAGTTTGAGCATTGTGTGTGATTTTGTTTTTTGTAGTTTTAATGTTGGCCTTCTTTTGAACCACTACATTGTGTGCTAATGGTTTCCTAACTGAAACTAATACTATATTTCATAATATTTTGCTAATCTCTTGTCTGATTCACTTTAATTACAGTTCTTTGAAAGAAGCAATGGGAGCAAGATATATGCAACTCAATTTGCCAAAAATTGAACCTTTTCTGCGAAAAGTTGTAAGATCTCTTTTATAGTAACCTTTCTCCTTGCATGTAAGATGTTTGACAAAATGCTATATGGCCTTTTATTCATTTCTTGACTCTGTTAAATTCAAATTCAGGTCCAAGAAGAGGTGCAAAATGCTCTTATACGCCATGTGCATGTGACACACAGGTATATAAAACATAATTAAATAGAAGTTTCTAGTTTTAAATTTAACTATCAGAAAGTTTTTATTTCTGATTTTCAATTTTGAATGGTTTGACTGTAGATATCCACTTCAGATTCCGGCTGGGTCACCGAGACACCAGTACCAGCTTTCTTTCAAGACAGAAATACCCCATACACTTTTCACAAGCAGCCCCATAAAAACCCAAAATAACCAACCTATCCAAATTTGCCTTACTGACGCTATTGTAAACCAAGTTGTGACCTCCTCCCCTCTCTCCTCAGCAAGAGTTGAAATTGTGGTACTTGATGGAGATTTTAACAGCGACGAAAAAACTTCTTGGACTGAAACTGAATTTGCGGAAAGTATAGTTCGGGAAAGGGAAGGGAAGCGGCCACTTCTCTCGGGTGAGGTCGAGATTAAACTGACTGGTGGGGTAGGGTTCATTACTGACATAGCCTTCACTGACAACTCCAGCTGGAGGCGCAACAGGAGATTTAGACTGGGTGCTAGGGTTTTTGTGGGTGTTAATGGTACTGAAGAGAAAGTGCAAGAAGGAGTTAGCAGTTCTTTCATGGTCAAAGATCATCGTGGCGAGTGTAAGTATTTTTGTTTTTTTTTTAATGGCACTTTTACAATGCTAACTTCCATTTGAAAGTTCCTTTTTTTTTTTTATACTTTCTGTTGAGTCCAATAGCAAATTTAATATTTGGCAGTACCAATTTGCCTCCAGGCAATCTGAGACAGTTGCTAAAAAGAAAAAAAAAATCAGAGTGAAGAGCCTTGGATAATGGATGGGCATAAATTGGTATAATATGGTCTATAGCAGTATTTTGCTTGTACCTTAGCCATAGAAATCATGGTTGTCTCTATGTGTTTTTGAAGCTCAAACACTAATTTTGTATATTAATTTTCCTTATTAATTTTAGCATATAAGAAGCATCATCCACCTGCTCTATTGGATGACGTGTGGCGATTGGAGAAAATAGGAAAAGATGGGGTCTTTCATAAAAGATTGGCTGATTGCAACATAAGCACTGTTCAAGATTTCTTGAGAAAACTTGTTATTGATCCAGAAGGCTTACGCAATGTAAGAAATGTAGATTACAATTGGTTACTCTTTTAACTGCAAATAATACCCAGAGGTTTTCATTTGTTAAAGCATGATCCATTTCTTTTTGAGCTTTTGAAGATACACACAACTGTTAGATTTGTAGAAGAAATTTGAACAGGTTATGTTACATGGACATAATATTTATATTCAGAACACCGGTACTAATCTTACATTAGTTAGAAAGGAATTTTAGGGGAGAATGGTCACTTTCTGGCTTAAATACACTTTGATTTTAACAAAATGTTATTTTCTGCCAATAAACTGAAAAATATTATTTTCTGAGTTTATTTTTTAAATTCTTTTATGTTTCTGTTTTCTAGTTACTTGGAAGTGGAATGTCTAACAAAATGTGGGAAGCTACAATAGAGCATGCAAGGGAGTGCTGCTTGGATTATAACAAGTTCTATTCTTACAATAGCGGCCAAGGATTTGTTCTTTTATTAAATTGCATTTACCAACCTGTCGGATCTATTTTTGGTAACAGCTACTGCAGCCTGAAAGAGCTTACTTTACCCCAGAAGGTACACTCTTTATGCCTTTTCTGCCTTTTCTTTTGTTTCATTCTTTCTTTTTCTTTATAGGAAGACCCAAATCTTTATTGTGGGTACAAATGTTTTTCGTTTTAGGCAATTGTGGACAGACTAAAGCATGAATGCTACAAATATCCTGAAAAAATAATGGAGCTCAATCAAGAGCAAGCGAAGAATGTGCAAGTGCCAGTTGATGCTTCGGATTTGCTCGTGACTAATCTTGGTAAGGCATTCTCAATGTAGGGGTTTATATACATAAAAGGAGTGCCATTGATATTTGTGATATTTGAAATTTGAAAACATCCATAACTCGAACTTAACTGGGTGCAAGGGAAAACCAAAAAGAAGGACAATTTTGACCTTGGTTCAGTAATTAAACAACATAAATAAAATGGCCTTTCCTCTAAATTGCTTTTGAAATTTGACTTTCTTTTGTTTGTCTCGTTTTTAAAAACGTGATTGCAATCAGTTATTTTTATGTAAAAACTAGTGTCTTTCTGCAAAGACAATCCAAATAAAATGTTGGTCTGAGAAAGAAAGAAATATTTCTACATTACAAAAAAGTGTACACCATTACTACAATTCCCTGTCTAGCTTTCTCTAATGAAGTCCCTTTTGCAAATACCAAAAATCATGGATGTTTCCTGCAAATCAAAATGTGGGCCGTGTTTCCCAATTATTAATTTGAAAATACTAAGCATTTGTTAAATATTTGCTTTTGGACAGAGCAATCAACTCCTGGAATGAGCTTTGCACTGCCACATGCACCGTCAGAAGTCATAGAAGATCTGTTGCAGATGACTGGAACAGTTCCTCCACAGTCACCTACGGCTCCTAACCAGTTCAGTTCATTTTCAGGAAGTGCTTTCAGTGCAGGCAGTATTGCCGATACTGGAGGACTATTATTCCCTGGTGTTAGAGGTGAGAATAAGAATATTATGGGGTGTTATTCAGAAATGGATACAAGGAACTCATGTGGCGATTCTATTTTTTTGGGATCATTCTGACAGTTTTACACAGGTTTGTAGTGTCCTAATGATAGCTTAGTAGGTATTTTTTGCGGGGTTGGGAGTACATTTTTCTTTCCTCTTCTTTTGATGTTGCTGTGTTTTCTTTCCTAGTTTCCTTAGTGGTTTTGGATTTGTATTTTCCTTAGTTGTACACTGTAATTGGCAGTTCTGTACATGATTGAAATTGTAAATTATTTAGTGATGAGATGCTAGTTTTGATTCCTTAAATAGTACTAGGAATTTAGCAATGTTTATCTCACATTTTCAGCCTACCAGTTTCAGCTTTGTTATCACAAATGCGAACATTGTTCTATACACAGTCAGCCATTATACGTCACCACGTGAATATCTAACAAGGAGACTAATCAGAACCCCCCATATCAAAGTTAAACGAATATAACATATAACAGCTGTATCTCAAACCTCTGATATTTTAACTGGAAGAAAAACAAAAAAGAAATTAAATATAAGAGTGAGGCTATCTTGCTATGCATCAAGTATATTGCTTCATATTACGAATCAATATTTTTACATTTAAAATCTAAATAGTTAATCTGTACCGTACAACATAATTCTCATATTAAAATGTACCTTCAGACTAAAATTTACATTTTTTAGAATCCTTTTTATTATTTATTTACGTAGGTAAAAAATCACTGATTTTAATGCTCGAGAATCATTATATCAAATGTTTTCTATCTAGCTAAAAAAAATAGTTAAAAATACCGAAATATGTAAAATGTGATTTATAAATTATGAGTATACATTTATATAGAAATCATATTGAACGGTTTCAAGTCGATTGTTTGAACTTTAAAAATAAAGATCTTGATCCATATAATATGAACATAATACCATAGCCTCGCTCGTAAAAAATGATATATAGTACACATGCCACGACAGAAAACAAAAAAAGAAATTAAATAAAAAATTATATATAGTGCATTAGTTCAAGCTCTCTTAAATACATGTCAAATCCATCAAAACAAAGGGCCTCAGCTCTTTCAATTCAAACATTCTCAGTGTATAAACAACACACATCAGTACAAATCTCCCAAGTTGGTTAGCCAGTTCAAACCCTCAACTTTCTTAAAATTAGATTTAGACCCCTCAACTTCCCTGGTACACTGGTTAGTTCTCTTGCTCTCTCTCTCTCACCAAACAAAAGCAAGGTTTATTCTCCATTTTTACAGAAAACTACTAGAAAAATCTGACTGCACAACCAAATTTGAATTGCATAAAATATTAGCAAGATTTCATCTGTTTTTAGGTGGTTTGGGAGGGCGGTTCTTTCCTTCCATTGCATCCTTCTTTTTTCTGCAGTCGGTACAGAGAAATGGACCCTCCAGTTTGTTCTGGCTCCTTTCAGGGCCATTATCCGTTAGTAGATCTTCACTAGGCGATTGTTGCAGTTGACATATTGCACAACGGAATGGATCAGAGCTTGCCCTGGATGGTAACCTGATACAAAAAACCCCAGGATGAGTTGATCCAAAAAAACAATTATGGTGAGTATAATATTAAATGGCTCGAAATAGATAGATTATTCATAAAATAATCTAATAAAAAAATTGTTCCAAACAAAAACATTGATTGGTCTTTATCGAGTCTGACAGTTGCCAAAATTCCCATTCCCAATATGATAAACATAAAAAAAAATAAAAGAAATTCTTGCCTTTTTTCAAGCATGGCAGATCCCTCTTCAAATAATTCCTCGATCGAACCAACAGAGCGAGAATAGCGTCCTGCTTTACCCTCGTCACTCATTGTATGTGATTTTTTGCCAAGAAACAGAGCCTTCAGCTTCTGAGACTTCTTTGGAGAAGGCAGTGACAGCTCTGCGCCAGCTGTAACATTGCGAATTGTTGTGATTACATCCACCACCAAGCATGTCGTGTCGTCTTTCAATCCACTTGTTCTCAATGCATTCTAAAAAGAATACATAAAAATGACTTACTGAATAGTTCAAGGAAAAACTAAGGATTTTCAACATAAATTAAAGTCTTTTGATGAACCTCCTACTCTAGATTTGCCCTACAATTAGTTGATTTTTGAAATGATAATTAATTAGGTTTGACTACTGTAGTCTAGAAAAAGAATACATTTTTAATTACAAATTCATACAGCACAGTTTGAAAATAATGCACGCCATAGGTAAATTTCATTGTCCAAAACCAAGTAGTTTTCCACACAGCAAGTCCTTTTCTGATAGTTTGTTAAAAATTAATGGACAACAGAGAAACTAAGAAAGCACCATTTCTAAATCACAGAGATGTATTTTTTAAGTAACATAACCATCTTTCCCTTCTTATTTTAAGCAATTTTAAAATTGCACGTCTGGTCCAGTCAGATCAGTTAGTATTGGTGTTAATCAGTTGCATCTTAGCCTAGTACTTCCATTATGTTGAGTAGCCAGGACTGGTACTTAATCTTACATCCATTTGTTTTGATACATAGCAAATCTCGTGTTCCAAGTCAATTTGAGTTTCATGCCAAGTGCACTTGGTCAGGAGTGAGTCCCCAAATTTCAGTTAAACAGGTATCTCTGCCAATTTTCAGTTAAACACGGTTAATCACACGTCTGACCATTTGTAGCACCAGATCTCTGCCAAATTTCAAGCCATGAGGTGACAGGTTCTAATCCCAGAGAAGACAGAAGGTGATGACTAAGTTCAAGGGCTTCAGAATTACCAATAAATGAATATAATACATAAACATGTAAATTGACTTTAAAGTAAAAGAGTGCAATAGTAGCTTTACCTTAACGATTGTTCTTGCAGCTTCTTTGGTAAACAAGCCCCGGCAAGACTTGACAGCCACATCATTCTTCATTGCATCCCAAATCCCATCTGAGGCAATAATTAGCCGTCCACCCGTATTTGGGAGCTAAATAAATGGTAAAATTACAATGGTAAATTAACTGAATGATACCCTTGAAAACATATAGAACTACTGTGAAGAGATATCAATGAACTGAATAAATGGAAAATTCAGTTCTATTAACCAAATGAGCCGACCGAGGTTAGATTCATTGTAATTTTTTCCATAAAACTTTGGTCAACAAAACACAAAGCAATAGGGTTTTTGCTACAGCGCCATTACTTGGCAGCCTTCGCAAAGAAGATAAATTATAAGGCCACCAATAATCCTGAAAAAATTGACCATTGCAGAGCTTATATTGGAATTGCAATGACCAAGACAATTTTTCTTCTCCATATTCAATTTTGTATTTAACTTTCGGAATATATTTTGTCACAGCCTCCAAAACTAAACCTAATTGCTACTTCATGTGAAAATTAAAATAGAACAAATGCGAGGTGCAAACTTGTCAAGAAACAAATTATTCTTATTGAAATATATACAAATGTATAGAATATATATTCAATACATTGCTGTCCCTAAATGATTTCATCGGTGCTTTCAAAAACCAGCCTCCATTTTGGCTCCACTCCTCAAGTAATCTTCAAATGGCTCCATTTTGGTTACCTCAAAACCAGCCTTCATCTTAAAAATTTAATTGTTTAAGATATGTAACTCAAAAGTATCAGAATAGAACTGTTAGATGTGATCCAAATGCTGTAATTTTTTTATGTGATGTAGAGAAAAGGGATGTAAATCATATCTAAAGTTCCATTTTGCAATTTGCTTTTCAAATTTTACTTAAATTGCATAAAATGGAGCCAAGATGGAGGCACGCAACAGTTGCACCCTCTACCAGGCAATACATTAAACACATGAGTGAAAGCAAAACATAGACCAATCCACCAGTACAAAATGTGATGTTACCTTGACTTGCTTCACATGAGGCACAGGGACTATAAACTCCCCAACATCCATATCTCCAATAGACCTTGACAAGCACAACCCACCTGGCCAGCATCGGAGTGGACCAACCTGAAACCAAATAAATAATAGATGATTACTTAAAAAAAACAGTAAAAAAAATAAATGGCTTCAAGTCCAGAAAAGACAAAGCAATAACTTTTGTGTATACCACTTGTCCTTACTCTTCACCTAATTTTGTAAAAAGAATGCTAATAACACCTGTCACTTTCTCATTGTGCAGGTTCAAATAACAAGGTGAGGTAATGATGTTGCCAGAGTTGTTTAGTAAAGGGTCATATGGGAATTTTGCATGTATTAAAAATGTAGATGTGACATTCTTCTGCTTGCTCAGTTATGCATGAGTCTTCCCATTTTGAAGGATTCAAATGATGTCTCAAGCTTCTGTGAAGAATTTGAAATTGCTATCCTGATTTTTTCACATCATTTGAATGTGTATGATAATTCGCATTTTCCCAACCTACACATGACATTTGATGATTTCTAGGAGAGTGGACGACACTTTTCAGAAAAATGAAAAAATACAGTGACACACTTCCATACCTCCTGGCCACCACAAATGTTGAGTCTTCCAACCTCACCACCACTCGCTCTAACACGGTTGACCTCATCCTCATTATCATCTAATCGATGATCCACTGTGAGCAATGAGAGCTCGCCACCTGGCGTCACCAAAATGCATCTTGAATCCCCAACTGATGCCACTGTAACAGTGAGCCCGTCGATGACTACTAGTGTGGCCGTGGTGCCCGACACCTCCCCTGTTAAGGGAAAAACGTTACAAATTTGCATTTTCTTTGTTTTTTAAATTTTTGTGTGTTTTGCGAGACAGCCTTGATTTATGCACAACTGCCAGTATTATCACTCTGCTCTGCATCTTAGAATCTCAATTTTTAAGAAAACTTACAGATGCAACAAACATCATAACACAGAAATATCCAAAGAAAAATGGGTCTGACTTAAAGGACATAAACATAAGACAGAGCACCATAGAAGACATTGGATTACCGTACCAACTGATACTGGTGCATAGAAGGCAGGTAGATACCAGCATTATGTTAATTTAGAGCACAAAAATACAGCATCCATGAGACATGTATAGATCAGTGAAATAAGAACAGAAATAAAATTAAAAGAAGTACCTTTTCTCTGAAAATCTATATCGCACTTGACAAAACCAGCCACAAGTGCACTGGGTAGAGTTTGCAACCACTCATCTCTGCTAATCCCTTCTGGCACTGCACTCATCACATGATCCAATAAATGCTCCTTTGAGTACACAGCAGCTGATACCCCATTGTGCCCATCAAATACCTATACAAAACACATCATATCAGATAAGAACTGAAACTAACATAAAAATATTCATAGGGATTTACTCCCTAAAGCACATTTTATTAAGAAACGAAAAACTAGCAGTTACTAGAGCGATCAAGGTCATTTTCACAATTATAGTGACGGAACAAGGTCTATTCCAAAAAAGTATAATCTCCCATCAGGGAACCCCCAAAATAAGACATAAACCTCTGCTAGCTGGAGTCTCATTCAAAGTACGCAACAACGCAGCGGCCTAATTACAAAACAAAAGGTCCCCAACAAAAAGCAGAAACAACATACACCAAAGACAGAGAAAGAGGTGGAGGGATCGTTAGGCACGCGAAGGCAATCTGGTTTGCTAAGGACCAAATCCTCCCCACGCTTGGCGTAGTTGTAATACTCGTACTTCACGATTGGACTATCTGAGTTTTCCTCGCGAAGCTCACGACCGATCAGCGTCGCGAGGGGGACGAGCGGCGGCCGTCCGATCGGACCGGAGGCAGGCGAGATCGCCGTGGCGGCGCTCATTGCGGAGGGAATCGGAGAACCTAATCCATCCGCATTGCAGTGGCAGGGATCAGTTGTACGAAATGCGCATTATTCGAGGGGCTTCTGTGGAAAATTGGCTGGGCGATTGGAGAGGGAAAGAAGGAAATGGGAGTGTGAGGGGATCTAATCTGATGGTATGAAAGAAGAGAAAAGAAGAAATGGAGGAGAGAGAAAGAGTGTTGGTATTAGAGAGGGTGTGTATATAGCTGGATTTTGGAAGATTTGGGGATTTGAGGGACCTCGACGGAGGAACTGAGAGAGAGAGAGAGAGAGAGAGAGGAGAGGGACAGAGGGGATTGGCGAGCGAGTAATGAGAAAAACTGAATTAAAAAATTGAGAAAGAAGTTGTATGGGAGGAGGAATCATGGGTGCTTTGACGGCTTGCTCCAGCAAGGCAGGCACTGCTACGGGTACGCAATTAATGTACCCCTATTTGTTCCGATGGTTGCTTTCTTGGGACAGGACCGGAATCAACGGATAATAACTGAACTAAAAATTGAATGCAATACAAAATTAACAAGGAGTAATTTTCCGAATGACCAAAAATTTGAGACGTTATTCTATGGCTTAATTAATAGAGATAATTGACTATTTATTAATCAGTATAAAGCATAATTGCTCGATGGATTAGGTCATGAATTTTAGTTCCGAGCTCACAAATTTTTATTGGTAATAATAAAATTGATTAGAGAACGGATTGAGATCAATTGAATTAAGCTCTGAGTTAATTAACCTCAGTCAACTAAAATCTGATATCTATTTATATTACTAGATTTTTAAGTATTTAGATATTAACTTACTCATGATGCAACAATTTTAAATCCTGTGAATGATTATATAAAAATATTTAAAAGGTATGATAGTCTTATAAAAGAAACTTCTTATATCAAGTTGATTTGATAAAGACAGATAATGTAAAGAACTTGAGCTCGAGACTCGAAAATAATTCTCGTTTTAGATCAAATAAGCTAAACGATCTAAGATCCAATTAGAGCTGCGACCGTGAGTACCTTGCGCCGTATAATTTTTTTATGGAGCTAATTTTCGCAATCTATAATTGCACTTTGTGTTTTCTCAATACCTGATTTATGCATGCAACATAAAAAATGTTCATCGTGTTATCCTAAATGTAATCAATTTAGCTCATTAATTTTTTTTGGTTGTTCACTTATTGAGAAGTAAAGATAGCATGTGTTATGTTCATTAAGAGAGTTTGGTGAGAATAAGTTTCAAAATCTATCAGATTGGTTTTAAACGATAAATTCAAACTGTTAAAATCGATCTACTTCACAAGTAATGTGTGTACATACAAAATTTTAAATTCTTTGAATTCATTTAATACAAAATCAAACAGTCAATTATAATAAAAAATAAACACATTAGAATAATTTATAAAACTCTATTTTTCAATTTTTCATCATTTTTTATGTCTTTGAGCTTCACGGATTCCAATTCGCCGTTCAATTATATGGTATGAGCTCTTTAACTTGAACCAGTTCGCGCATTAATTAACTTATAAGATATGATAACTTAATACTACTTTCTAATCACAATCAATATCTATTTAATTTGAACAACATCAGATGTAATCATGTCAAGCATTGGAAATCAGTTATAGGTTGTCATTCCTTCGGGGTACGATGAAGTGCTAAAAAAAAATCAGTTGTAGGTTGTCATTACCCTTATTCTATGCTTTGCTAATTGCTACCAACAAAACCACCGAACCGAACCATGCAATTCGGTTTCACATCCGTCGGATCGGAAATCAACGCACAAAAACAAATTCGGCGCCAGCGACTTAACGCGTCGAATATAGAAGGCCATTCGCTTGGAAAAGGAAAGGAGTTTGTAAAGTATTGGAGAGTGACAGGTGGAGATCTTTTGCGGTTAATACCTTATAATCACATGTGTAGTATTCTTCTGTCCCCGCGATGCATGCTTCTTTAGTTCTTTTAGTGGGTGGAGTGTTGAACCCACATATCAGTTGTGTGTTTTAAGTACGACAAGTTTTACTTGACGCAGGAGATCTGAAGAATGCCGCAAAATGCAAATAAATGTCATCTGAAACACGACAACGCGGGATGTGTGACGTGGCCATGTGGGCGGGTCCCAGTTAGTGGACCCTACACCGGTCTTTCCAGGGCTAATTGTGAGCCCTAGCTGTACAAATTATTTTCTCCGCAGAAAAGATTACCAGCTCCAATTCAACTGGATGGAGTTTAATGGATCTATCTACATGGGTAGATCTCAACCGTTTAAATATGATCGGACAGTCTATATTTGCATCAGACCGAATAGCAGTTCTGTACCTGCCCGGCTGCCCAAACTTAATCTAAACTGCCATACTACATATAAGGTCGTACGATCAAAGGGGCGTCCCGTATTTTCCGTGTCATTTTTCTCTGAGGTAACTCAAATTTTGACTTTAAAGCCGAACCGTCCGATCAGATGACTAGAATCCGCCCCGAAGTAAAAATGTACGGGGCCCTTCAATATTCGTGCCAAAACAGATCGGACGGTTCGGATCTAACTCAAAATTTGAATTATTTTCCTTCGCCGATCCGAATCTACAGCTAGGAGCAGTGGGTCCCACATTTGCAGTGCTCGAGGGGAGGAATGTCTTCTTGCTTTTTCTCCCCTGTTATTTTTTTGGAATCAGAGTAGGTCCGATGCCCATCGGACCTACCTTGGTTTGATGAGTGTGATGACCATTCGATCTGCATCAAGATTCGTGTGATCTGTATCAAAATCCGTGCAAGTCTGTATCAATTTCCGTGTACATAGATCTTGATGCTAATCGTACAGTCCAAGAGCTAATTGAACCTAACTGTAGGTCCGATGTCCATCGGACCTACTCCTATCTCTATTTTTTTCCCTTCTTTTGTTCGCTTTTTCTCCGCCATCAAAGAGCATTAGAGGGTTGATGGATGCCACCCCAAAAGTCTCCTATCCTTGTCACAGAAACGGGTCCCTATATGCTCAGATTCCTCGTTACTCGCAAATCTTGTTTCTTAAATATTTTCAATTTATTTCTTTTTCGATCACTAATTTTGACTTAAGTTTAAATTCGGTTTCTTGTTGATAAATTAATAAGTTTAATTAGAGATTTTGACGAATTTTTTTTATAAATCATAATTAAAAAAATATTTTTACAAAACATTTAGTCTAAAGTCAAGTGGTCAATTGATGAAAAATGAATGATCCAAAATGAAGTTTTAGAAGTTATTCTAATGCATTCATTTTTCATCAATTTTGACCGCTTGACTTTGTTCTAAATAAATCCGAAATATTTAAAATTTTGCTTGTACGCTCATCACTCGTGAAGTACATTGGTTTCAACGGTTTGGATTCATCTCGTTTGAAGTGAATACAATAGATTATGGAGTTATGCTCACCAAAGAGTTTGGTGAGCACATCACACCCTAGTTCTACTCAAATAACATAATATTATGTATGTTGTCAATAGTGAATTCACATCCCCTCATGTTATCTGACTGAGTACAATTAGAACGGACGGTCTAAGATCCGTCTTTCAGCTTGGCACGAATCTCAAAGCACAAATAATACTAGCCCTGCGCTATCCCGAATAGGCACTGACAGAGAAGAAATCTGAGCCGTCCATTTCAATTGTCTTGAGTCAGGTACCTAGGGCTGGGAGGATACAGATTCTGCACGTAAATATTTAATTGTCGTTAATTTGCTATTAACATGCACAAAAACATTGAAAACACTAACTAATGCAAACTGCACATCGCGTGTATGGATAGTAAATAAAAAATCGGTTCCTCCAATCCTGAAACTTAGATAAAAAATCGAAACTTAGATAAAAAAATCGCGAAAATAAAAAATATCAAGGAGACTCCAAGTAACACAAGTTATTGAAAATTGGAAGGTGAAATTTTCTGAAAAAAACATAACATATCAAAGGAGAATATTCAGCTCAAAATAAAATGATTCACAGGTATATATTAGGGTATACACGAGTTATCAAAATTTCAATATATTTTAATATGCAAATCAGAAAAAAAAATATGATAACTTCCAAAGTTATCTAATAAAAAAAAAGATAAATATTAGATATTAAATGGATCAACAAAAAAATATGACAACTTCTAAATTTATCTAATAAAAAAAGAATAAACAATAAGATAAATATTTTTTTTTTGTCAAACTTATTAGAAAGAGAGAACTCCCTTTTATTAGATAACTTTGGAATTTCTTTCCAGTAAAGTAGAGAATGAGCTCAAAACAGAAGGAAGCATCGTATTTGATAGAAAAAGAATTAGGATATTAACAATGTATTACTTCTCCGCAGATCTTAGCGAATGTATAAAGAATCTTTATCAGGAGCGAAATCGGTGTAAAAAAAATATCTTCAGAACCTTTTGCGGTCAAAATAGAAAGCTTCCAGGAAGAATTTTTTTTATAAACCATAATTAAAAAAATATTTTTACGAAACCAACATGATTATTTTTTGTTTTACAAAAATCATAAGAACCGAAATGCTATTTCGGTCCGGTCCGCTTTTTGGATTTTCTTTGGCGGCTCATATGATAACTTGTGAAATCAGTACCACAGAAAATCCAAAAAGAGTACCGGACCGAAATGCCATTTCGGTCCGGAATAAAAAAAAATAACAGACCGAAATGGCATTTCGGTTCTTATAGTTTTTGTAAAAAAAAAAAATAATCATATTAGTTTTGTAAAAAAAAAAAATAATTATGGTTTATAAAAAAAATTCCTGCCAGGAACACGAATTTCATTTCTGAATTTTTTCACCATGCTTCCTTTTTCTTTTCGTCAATCAGGTCCATAAATTTCTCGGCAACCTTCTCTGCATCAGTTCAATAGCAGACTGTATAAAAATTCTATTTAGGAAGTACTTCAAGGAGGGCCTACAACCGAGTACTGGATGTAACCATCTGGGCCTGAATTGTGTGTTTATGGGCCATGTACACAGAACATGGTTCCTTATGGGGCTATCTGAACCTCATCAAACACTTGTACACTAGAACAAAAACAGGTACTGTTTTCTTTTTGTTGAAATGGGTCCTCAAGCTCCATTTAATCATTACAAAGCCATTATCAAAAAACATGATATGATCAAGGACATATCGTATATGTAATGGAAAGTGACGCATCGAACTAAAAAACGAAAAAAAATTCAAAGGAATGCCAAAAGTTCCGCCTTGAATGGTTTATTTGTGCAACATAACATAGGCATATGCCAAAAGGAAGAAAACAAAAGGAAATGCTATGCTACTAGAGCACAAGGGTTGGGTTTGTTAGTCCCAGTCATTTACATACATTTTGATACATACACAATCAAAACTATCTGTTATTATACATCCTTAGATAAGGTTTTGAATAGCATTAATTTGGAAAATTGATTATTCACTTTCTATTTGAAGTAGTACTTAGATATCTTTATTTATTTTTATAAAAAAGAAAGAAGAAAGAAATTTCTGATATACAAAAAGCATATTTTGTGGATTTAAGATATACCAATAATCATAATAGAGTAGGGTTAAAATGCACCATTTGTGTTGTGTTCCAACTATATCCCACATCTCTATTTCTGATTTTAAAGTTCAAACAGTTGATCCGAACCGCTCAACAAGATATTCATATTAAAATGTGTTAGAGACTAAATTTTATATTTTTTGAAAAAAAAAAATTCTATTTTTTTAGATAAGGTACAAAATCACTGTTTTTGGATGGTCCAGAAGCAGTGATTTTGTACCTATCTTTTTAGATAGTAATTTTTTTTCTTCAAAAAATATAAAATTTGGTCTCTAACTACATTTTAATATGGAGATCATGTTGAACGGTTCGGATCATCTGTTTGAACTTTGAGAACAGAAATAAAAACATAGGATATAGTTGAAGCACAAAACTAATATGCATTTTAACCCTAATCATCATATAGTCTATTAACAAAATAGTTCATCGGAAGGAAATTCAAGAAAAATAATCTAATGAAATATCTTGCGTATGCAATCCCTAGTCTGGTATCCAACTTTGACATGATCAGTGTGCATTCACAAGTTCATTAAATTCACATAATATAATTCCATCTCATGTCATTTGCTTGTTTTCCTCTTGCTCGCAAATTTTCTAGAACTTCATGGACTTCTTCGAATTATTGCTTCTTTGTTGGCCTCAATCATTTAGATTTCAGAAACTCTCCACCGCATCCAAAAACATTCGGAGGTAAAGATTTTAACATAACCATTTTAATTTCATGCAGCGCACAAACTATAAAATTATAAAAATATAGAATTAAACTAACACTGTATATAGTTTGTACTTTGTATGAAGTCAAAACTTACCCAACACTTGCTTGAAATGGGATCGCTGGTACTGTGCTAATTTGACTTATTTACTCGGAGCCGTCCGATACCATGTATTTAATTTGGTTTTTTAATGCCACCAAAAAAAAAATCGGAAGGAGTTCACAAACAAGCAATTATTAATGAAAAAAGATTGACCTTTCTGGTACTTGCTCTCTGCTAGACAATTCACCTAATTGACGTACTATATAATTTACTAGTTAGAAATGAAGTGGGAAAGAGAAAGCTAAAGCATAATCATTAAGAGAAAGAAAGAAAGTGAAAAGAGAAGTTGGCACCAGAAAGAGAGAGAAGACTGTATTATAAATCAAGTAAGAACCTTTTGCTTTTGAGTTGTTCTTCACCTTTTTTTTATCCTTTATGATCTATAAACAAGGTAAAATAAAAGAAAAAAAAACAGAGAAAAAAAAAAGAATCAACACACCACACCAATACAAAGCAACTATGCTTTATTATCAACCCCACTCATCACTATACTTGAACATGCTCTCCAATCTCTACTCACACCAAACTTTGGAGAAAACGAATCAATTGAAAAAAAAGAAAAAAAGAATTAGCACGCTGTCATAATGGTAAGGGGACCTCACTTAGTGCTCAATTTCCCATTAGTAGATGAAATTTTCTTTCCACTCGAGCGGGATGAACTGTTTGACATTTTTCTCGATGACGGCAATGGTATGTGCGATTGAATCGGAGTCCTAAAAATAATACACCAAAACAAAATCAATTGAGCAATATATGAGAAAGTTAAACATTTTACTTGAAGAACAACAACAACAAAATCAACAATACCTCGTATTAGAGCCTTCTGCAAGCCTAACTTGAGGCTTCTTGATCTTAGAAACGCTTTCAGTATTACCTCCCAAGGAGGCGTTAACACTGACATTAGGCATATTAAATTGCCACAGCATGTCAGCCTCTGATGAATCACTTGTTGCCACATCCAAATCATCACTCTCGTCAGTATTGTTATTCATATAAAACTGTCCAATATCAACACTCTCTTTCCTTCCGAAATGTTTACTATCCTTGCTATTCGGTTGGTATCTCTGGTAAAAGAACTCCGGTAATTTTTCATTTTTGGCGGAATTACTATTATTTGTATCTTCTTCCCAATTTAACCCTCTGGCAACCTGAGTGGCAGTGTTGACCACAACCTTGTCGATCCATTCACCGCATGAGATCTCTTTGTCTTCCGGTTCTAGTCTCGGGTTCATGTTAGGCCACACAGAGTTTGTTCGCAAAAGATCATTGAGGTCGAAGCTTGGCTTCTTCTGTCTCAATGGTGGGGTGCTTCTAAGCTACAAGTATAAGACTTGTGATGGTTAAAAGTAAAATGGATGAAAGGCGAAGCACCAAACAAAAAATCATTTTACAAAAAAAAACCCCAACATTTCTCATAGTTGCACAGAAACCATTGTTTAGATTGGTACAGTGACAGGTCAATTGCCTTGAACATTCATTACCTCTAATTCCATGAACCTCTTTCCACTCCAAAATCAAGCCAAGTGAAATTGTAAATTTTCTAGTAGATTGCGCTGACCTAATACGAAGATTGTTTAATTAAATCAAACTCCGGTAACAACCAGGTGAAATTTACAAATAACCAAACAAGTTTGAGTGTTTCAGCAAAGACAGTATTATCTGCATATATAGTAATATTTATTGCAACTTACAAAAAAACCCACAAAACAAAATTACATTTTTAAGTTCATTACCTCTATATTTCCCACTTCCTCCATTGGTTGCCTACTTAAAAAATCAGCATCATATCGCCTCTCTGATATCAACGGCGATGATGCCCTTGCGCTGAGCGCCTCTGGATTGTTGGAATAGGTGATTTGAGTGTGTCCTAATCCACCCTCTTTCATTGCGAGTTCTGATTTCAGCCTAGCTATCTACAAAAACAAAAAACAAATTACAATCAACCAAGAATATCAATAGTAAGAAGAACCGGGTGGGTGGGGGGGGGGGGGTTCCAAAAATAAATTATACCAAAAACAAAAACCTGTTCTTTAAGATCTCTGACATCTCCAGTCTCTTTGTTAAGCTTGGCTGCACCAAGTTCAACTGTTGAAACACGCTCGGCAAATTTCAAGGTGCTGACTGTCTCCCCTACTGCATCAAATTCCGGACTGATATGCACAAACATCAATGTTTTTGCTTGACCACCTACCAAATTAAAATCAAAGGTTTAAACATGTAATTAATCGAGTGTAAAATTGTGTGGTACTAAGAAGTAACAGTCAGTTCATTCTTGTTTGGCTCATGTTGCTCCATTTACAGTAGGAAGAGTACAAAATTCAGTACATCTTGGCCCTGAATCTTACCAGTTTATGCCAAAATCCATGCCGATCATATTTGCCAGTAAAAGAAAATTTAATTTTGCATGTCTTGTGCATCTTAGTTATCTTGTAAATTTTTTGTTTCTATAATTATTATTGGATGTAGTTGTAGGTTGTTGAGCTTTCCCGTATCCCATGAATTAGCAATTGTTTCAAGTCACACACTTCGCTGGATTTTGATCTGATGAGGCTTAGAAAAACCAAAGACCAAATTATAGGCATTACGGTACCTTCCTTTTCAAATCGCCACATCTAAAGTT
This sequence comes from Carex kokanica, assembly GCA_025461125.1. Taxonomy (NCBI): domain Eukaryota; kingdom Viridiplantae; phylum Streptophyta; class Magnoliopsida; order Poales; family Cyperaceae; genus Carex; species Carex kokanica. Next base: position 635,639 of record JAJGRX010001283.1, on the reverse strand, counting down.
GGGGTCATTTAAAATAACCCAAAAAGAACATCCATTTCAGTTGCAAATAATGTAACATGGAGAGTAGAACTAGGGTGTTCTTAAGCTCACCAAGCCCTTTGGTGAGCTTTACTCCATTACCTATCGGATTGACTTCAAAAGATGAGACCAAACCGTTGAAACCGGTCTATTTCACGAGCAATGTGTTTACATGTCAAACTTATAAAATTTTGAATTAATTTAGTATAAAGTCAAGCGGTCGAAAATGATGAAAAATTAACTCGAAAATCTTCTGTTTTTGACCTCTTGACTTTATACTAAATTAATTCGAAAAATAATAAATTTAACAATTAAATGCTTCACACGTGAAGTAGATTGGTTTTAATGGTTTGGATTCGTCATTTAAAGTCATTTCTATAGGTTTTGGAGTTAAACACCCTAGTTCTACTCGTAACATGGATCAGAAAACTTTAGAAAATCCAATTTTTTAACATACCTAAAGAATCCTGGAGCAGCTGAGTGAGCTTGCTGTTCCTGTATGGGACATGAGAACTCTTTTGCGCCAGTGCCGCTATCACGTCTCCTAAAGCGGAGAGGGATTTGTTGATGTGTTGTGCCTCTTTTAGCCTCTCTCCTGTGACCTCTGACTTGTCAACTCGTTCACTTCCGGCCAGATCAACCAAGTGCATGCACCCGCGAACAATTGTACCGGCCGTCAGGTCTCTTCCTTGAACATGCACTGTTAGACAACTACACCCACAAAAGTAGAGCATTACAGTTTACAATAGAAAGATACAATGTCACAGGTTACCTAAGCCCATAAAATAGATTCAAGATCAAAAGGACTTTTAACATACAATAATTAAAGAGTGAGGCTATGGTACTATGCATAGCGCATATTGGTCCATACTATGGATCAATATCTTCATTTTCAAAGTTCAAATGATCGATTTGAACAGTTCAACATGATCTCCGTATGAAAATGTACTTGTAGATCAAATTTTACATTTCTTAGAATTTTTTTACTATTTTTTTGGATAGGTAGAAAATCACTTGATCTAAAGATTCTAGACCATTCAAAAATAGTGATTTTCTACCTATCTAAAAATTTAGTAAAAAAATTCTAAAAATGTAAAATTTAGTCTGCAAGTCATACGGAGATCATATTGAACAATTTAGATCGATTATTTGGACTTTGAAAATGAAAATATTAAGTCATACTCATAATTAAATATTATTTAGTGTCATTACCTAAAATGATAGAATTTTTTAATAGCTATATCAGGACTACCGAAGTAAAATTGGATAACTTAATACTCATGCTGGTCTCAGAATTGATCTAGGAAATGCTCTTTCTTACATTTCTTTGTTAATAGGAAAATACAGAGAGCAGGGTAACAATCACCAGTATTAAGACATTTTTATTTGAAAGTGGAGCATATTAAGATCAAATAATCCACAAATAGAAAAATTGAGGCACAGAAGTGCACCTGTGAGAACGGCTACTACGGTCATTAAGTGCCGTGGAGCCCACCGCACGATTCTTGAGACCAACATTCATTAATTCTATCACATCAAACGTTGACGTGACACGTACCAGACTAGCATCTGGTACATTTATCCCATTCTGAGAATTGTTTCGTATCTCCAGCGTAAACACTTTGTTAAGGGAAAAACATTTAGCCGGCCAACTGGTTTGGTATATAACCAGAGAAGATTATGTAAAAGCACCTATGTTATATGGTTATACTGATCTGTCATTTACTAATTATTGCACATAATGGGAATCTTTGAGAACTAACAGACAAAAATAATGGTAACTTCAGAAGAAACAAGTTGAAAGGATATCTTTTGTTGAGACCATCACTAACAAGTAGGTCCCGCACTTGCTCATTATAGATCTCAATCATTTGAACTGCAATTTCGTATACAAACATGCCTTTCCTTTGATCGGCGATCTTAAAAAGGTCACTCAGTGCTTTAAAATTCACACCTTGAGTTTTCTCAGTTGCATTCTTTGGACCACTCTGCATGTAGGATTTAAAATATATAGAAAAAAATTATAAAAGAACAAGATAATTCATTAATTAGTTAGAAGTTGAAACACTTACCATAGTGTATGTCTTTCCAGACCCGGTTTGTCCATATGCAAATATGCAAACATTGTAACCATCAAGAACAGATCTAATCAAAGGTTGTGTATCTAAAAACACCTCATCTGTAACATTCATTTAAAAATTGCATAGGTCATAATGACATAATTCTCCCTAGTACATGGAAAACATTTTGAGAGAGCACTAAATCTTTGTACCTTGAGTAGAAGAAGGTCCAAAAACTTTATTGAAACAAAAAGCTCGGCGTGCCTCTTTCCCATGCTTTGATGGGGTTAGAATCGTAATATTCCCTTCATCAATGGATCCCACGGTGTTGCCACTCAGTTGACCTGGCAAGAAAGGCCTCACCCTACAATAAACCCTTATACTTCCTAAAATAGAATACAAAGTTAAAATAAATATGAGTTAGTTTAACAGGGATGTTACATATTTTATCATCTGTGGTAAAAAATTATGAAACTTGAAAATTTTACCTTTAAGATCTTGCACTTGGTTATATAGTTTTCTATTTTCTTCTAAAACTTTGTGGTAGCCCGATGCAGCATTAGCAAGCCCATATATGTGCAGTCCTATTAAAAGTTATATATAACAGAGGGGAGATTATGTATACTGGAAATTAGTTTTGGATTCTATTTTTATTTTAGCAATAGTAACTTTTGGAGTTTTGGGATAATTTACCAAGCATGCTAAGCTCCTCAGTGTACTTCTTTTGCATGTATTCAAATCCAGCTTTAGTAGTTCTTAGAATTTGCCTAAGCTCCTGTAATTACAGTAAACTATTTAAAACCCTTCTCATTAATTCAATAACTAGGTTCAAAAATGGTTGAACTGCTATTCAATGAGTTACCTTAATATCAATCTGTTGTTGCTCCAAAATTGAATGTTGTCTCAGTGCCTTTTCGTTTGCTTTCTCTTTATCTGCCTTATAATATGTATCTACTGACTCCGTCTTAAGAAATATAACATAGTGGAAGTTAGACAACATTAATTAAAGTTTACTGTATAATATTAAACATATACTAATTTAATATGAAAGCTTACTCTTTTCTCATAAAAGCCCGGAGCTATTTCAGTTGACACTTTTGATTTAGAAAACGACTTGCTACCATCAGCAGAGCCCTTATGAGTACTTTTGACCTATTTATACAAAGATATAAATATCACCAAGTTAGCTTCCAAAACATAAAAATAATTTTCCTTTTTTGTTATTCCTTGGAAAGGAGTGTACCAATTCACTTTGGTTGCTCATCCGGTTGTCAAACTCTTCAACAAGCTTACTTAGCATGGACTCCAAGAGCTGCACCAAATATTAACATCATAAACAAAACAAAAGGGCAAGAAGATTATATTAACTAATTATTAATTAAAATGTACCATTGGAACTTCGTCAGGCCTTTTGTCTGACAGAGCTGCAGTAATTAACATTCTCAATGGACGTGTTGTAACCTAATTTTCCATCAATAAATAAGTTAAAATTAAAGTGAGGAAGCAAAATAACCAACAGATTTTGTTCCGAAAAATTCATAACTAACCAATTCATTTGTATCAGCCGAAATATTTCCACACAAACTATGATCTTCAGACAAAATTTCGCATTCGTTCATTGATAAGCTCCTTGACAGATAATTTGTAGACTGCTCAGAATTTCTTTTTAAAAATGATTTGCTCAAATTTGCCGGTTTAATTATCCCACCGTATTTCCATGATCCGGTCCCACCCGTTTTTTTCCATTCACTGTAGGACTTCATAGCAAGAACACAATTCACAACCCTTGCACCTTTTCCTCCCTGAAATCAATGATGAGTGATTTCATGGAAAATTTAGGAAAACTGATGTGCATTAAATATGCAAAAGGGAAAAAAAAAAAAGTTAAGTGGAACAGTAAAAGAAAAATGAATAATAGATATTATTTAAAATCTCAAGCTTTAAATAAGAAGTACAGACTACTACGATAATACCAACAATTTGCTTGGTATCAAGAAAATCAAGAATAAGAAAAATACAAGAGTAGAGAAAATAATGCAGAAACAGACAAAATATTCAAAAATTCTGAATAATATCAAAATTACCTGTTCCAAATCAGAGGCCTGGAATGTTGGTATACCCAACTCTTGCACTGCTACAAGAAAATTTCTCACATTTTCAAAATATTGAAAAGCAGATAAAGCCGCTCCATCCGGCTGAAGCACCGGGTCCCCCGGATTCACTACTACCTGAAGAAGCAACCAAAAAATCAATCAAATAATGAAAATGCTCCCTAAAATTTGCAAAATTGAACACTCCGACATCAATGAAGAATATAACAAATCTGGTGGTGCAATGTGAGAAAAATGTACCTTTGGTACAGCACCAGGATGGACCTTGTTGAGAGCATTGCAGAGGATCAATCCGTTTCGCAAACCGAGTCTGAACTCTTCCTCTGACGGCGCCTCTGGCAAGTCTTTCGCACTAACCACCCCGACTGTTCGTCTAAGCCATCCTGCCGCCTCATACCTTCTAATAGCTTCATTTCACAAAAGAAATTATAATAATAAATTGTGTATTTTAGAAGTAATAGGCATTCAAGAGAGGCAAGAAAGGATCTGATAAATGCAACTAGGGATATAAGATATTACATTTTGTCAATTTCAGCATTGTGAGATTTTAGAGAGAGAGAGAGAGAGAGAGAGAGGTACCTATCTCCTCTGCTTTGCGTGAAGCCAAATCACGATCGCTGAGCTTCTTGCTATGTTGTCTGAGCACATCTTCTATAACTGTAGCCGCTGAAATGGAAAATAGAGAATCCGGCGCCATTTCTCTATCTCTCTCTCTCCCAGTGTCTAACTTCCAATTAATCCAGGTTAAAGAGACGGGAGAGATGAGTGACTGTGTGTGTGAGAGAGATAGAGAAATTGATCAAGGTCATATGACTGCCGTTGATTATTTGGGAGCGGTGGTTATAAGAGAGAAAGGGAAAGAGGAAAGGAGCGGAGCCACTACTAACTAAAAGAAAGAGAAGAGAAGAGGCTCCTTTCGGCTGTGCTGCTTGTTTGTATATTTTGTTTAGCGGTAGAGAGAGTAAAGTAAAGTGGAATGCTCTTCTGTTCTAATCAGAGAGATGCCGCACGGGAGCCACACGGTTTAATTAATTTCAAAAAACAGAGGTGGGTAAAAGAAATAAAAGAAAAAAAAACCAAGATTGAAATTCTGCTGGAACAAGGGTTCCTAAGATTTTAATACTGTCTGTTTGAACTACAAAAGCTTGGGAAATGTTTCAAATTTTAAATCATGATGATGGATAATGTATTTTAAATTAATTTCAGATGTTGTATTTTAAATTAAGTTCTCTGCAACGGCCATGCAGCCAAACTGCAAAACGCCAAAAATTGAGAAATAAGAAAGATTCAATTTTCTTTGTCGGTTTGTAGTTGCTTGTCATTCAAGAGACAAGGCAGAATTACTTTTACAGCGCCTGATTAAGACCTTGGAACTTTTTTCATTCGTTTTCTTTTTGTCCTTCAGGATATTTTATTTTCATTGAGTTTTAGTAGGTAGTTGATTTTGATGTGATTTAGTAAGGATTTTGACTTGCATAAAATCTCCCGTGAAGGCACAAGTCTCACAACGGTCTCATAAATGCGAACTCCGTTGGGTTTCTCTCAATTTTGTACAAAAATTGAGCTTTCATTTTATTTTAAGACAATACTTATTGAATTGCCATTTACCAATAGAAAAGTCGGTATCATGTACAGTACAACTATGACTAATGCCAGAAAAAAAGGCAGAGATTTTGGGGGTAAAGCTTTTAGCAGAGCAGTTTTGGCTTCATACAGCTCACAAATCACAAATCACATGCAAGGCTGTTTTGGTTCTACGGTCTGTGCGCTGTATGAAGCCAAAACTGCTCTGTTAAAATATGGGATAACTAAGCAATTTTGAAGGGAAAACGGTCAAATATGGGATCCATCGGAGGAGCGGATTTCTGAAGAGTGGGACCCTCCTTGGGGTTCTTCTACTTGTTGGCTGGAAAAGACATAGTGGCGCGAGCAATAGCCGGGCAAACCTGCTCTCTGGAGGGGCCCACAAAAAGGTTATGTATCGTCATATGGGACCCACTGTGCCAGTTTTATGGACAAGTATCCTCTTTATTACTATAAAAGATTCCCTTCATTTGAGATTAACTCTCAGTGGCTTTGAGATTCGGGCTAGCGTAGGCAATATTATTGGGCTTTGAGATTCGTGCCAAGTTGAAAAGAACGGTCCAGATCTAGTAACTGTAAAAGATTCCCTATTACAGTACCGGGGAGGATGTGAATTCCAGTTCTATTCGCGAGTTGACCCTTGCACCTTGCGAGTAGTCCGGGTTTTCTGTGTCGATCGCTCTCTTTATAGTCACTGACAGGAATTCAGATCCTCCCCGGTACCGTAATAGGGAATCTTTTAGAATTACTAGATCTGGACCGTTCTTTTCAACTTGGCACAAATCTCAAAGCCCAATAATACTACCCTGTGCTAGTCCGAATCTCAAAGCGGCTGGAGTTAATCTCAAACCGTAAAGTGAAAAGAACCATTTAACGCTTGTAAACACGACCTGCGCCATATATATATATATATATAGAGAGAGAGAGAGGGAGAGTCCGGCTAATGTCATAACGTTATAATTTCAGCCTAAGTTATAACGAGTCAGTTTTTGCGATTTCAAAGTCCAAACAGTAGATCCGAATCGCTCAACATGATCTCAATATTAAAATTAGCTTGGAGACCAAATTTTATATTTTTTGAAAATTGTTTGCTATTTTTTTAAATAGGTACAAAATCGCTGTTTTCAAAAATCCATAAAAAATAGTAAAAAAATTAAAAAAAATGTAAAATTTGGTCTCCAAGTATATTTTAATATGGAGAACACGTTGAGCACTTCAGATCTACTATTTGAACTTTGAAAATAGCAAAAACGAATTGGTAGTACCAAGGCCTTGGTCATACCACTTTGATCTTAGCCAACCTCTCTCTCTCTGCGTATATATATATATATATATAGAGTATGGCTAATTTGCTTCCGGAAGCATTTCGACCGAGGTGCTTACGGGGGCATATCTTGCAATTTGATGTTTAAACAACAAATTCAAACCGTTAGATGTTCAATCTATATTAAAATCTACTTGGAGACCAAATTTTACATTTTTTGGAATTTTTTTACTATTTTTTAAGCTGGTTTGAAAACCGCTGTTTTCAATGCTTCAGAAATTTAATAAAAATAGCAGTTTTCAAACCAGCTTAAAAAATAGTAAAAAAATTCCAAAAATGTAAAATTTGGTCTCCAAGTAGATTTTAATATAGATTGAACATCTAACGGTTTGAATTTGTTGTTTGAACATCCAATTGCAAGATATGCCCCCGTAAGCACCTCGCCGAAATGCTGCCGGCAGCAACTTAGCCGCTCCTTATATATATATATATATATATGAATTTTGCTATTGTACTTCGCGAAGTAAAACTAATATTTTACTTCACGCTCATATTCCCATTTTCAAAATCCAAAACGTCGATCCGACCGTTCAAGTTGTTCTCCATATTGAAATGTGCTTGGAGACCAAATTTTACATTTTTTGGAATTTTTTTACTATTTATTAAGCCACTTTGAAAATCGCTGATCCATTGGTCCAGAATTTTTTACTGTTTTTTACTATTCACAATGGATCAGCGATTTTCAAAGTGGCTTAATAAATAGTAAAAAAATTCCAAAAAATGTAAAATTTGGTCTCCAAGCACATTTCAATATGGAGAACAACTTGAACGGTTCGGATCGACGATTTAGATTTTGGAAAAGTATGAGCGTGAAGTAAAACGTCGTTTTACTTCGCGAAGTACAATAGCCCTACTCATATATATATATATATATATATATATATATATAGGAAAATTCTAATATACTACGCGTAGCATAGAGGGCCTCCGTGCTATGGCTCAATATTTGAGTTTTCAAAATTCTAACGATCGATCCGAACCGTTCAACATGATTTCCATGTGAATATGTACTTGCAAAACCAAATTTTCCATGTGAATATGTACTTCACGCTCATACTCCCATTTCCAAAATCCAAATCGTCGATCCGAACCGTTCAAGTTGTTCTCCATATTGAAATGTGCTTGGAGACCAAATTTTACATTTTTTGAAATTTTTTTACTATTTATTAGGCCACTTTGAAAATCGCTGATCCATTGTGAATAGTAAAAAACAGTAAAAAATTCTGGACCAATGGATCAGCGATTTTCAAAGTGGCTTAATAAATAGTAAAAAAATTCCAAAATATGTAAAATTTGGTCTCCAAGCACATTTCAATATGGAGAACAACTTGAACGGTCGGATCGACGTTTTGGATTTTGAAAATGGGAATATGAACGTGAAGTAAAATATTGGTTTTAATTCGCGAAGTACAATAGCAAAATTATATAGAGTGAGGCTATGGTGCTATGCATAGCACGGATGGCTAGTGTACTACGGCTCAATATGGTACTTTTTAAAATCCTAATGGTCGATCCGACCGTTCAATGTGATAACCATATGAATATGTACTTGCAAACTAAATTTTATATTTTTTCAAAATTTTTTACTATTTTTTCAGATAGGTAGAATTTTGATGGTCCAGAATTTTCAAAAAACACTGATTTTTCTACCTATCTGAAAAAATAGTAAAAAAATTCGAAAAAATATAAAATTTAGTTTGCAAGTACATATTCATATGGATATCACATTGAATGGTCGGATCGACCGTTAGGATTTTAAAAAGTACCATACTGAGCCATAGTACACTAGCCATTGGTGCTATGCATAGCTCCATAGCCTCACTCATATATATATATATATATATATATATATATATATATATATGAGATGGGCTATGGTGCATTGCAATGCATAGGCACCCTTGTGCATTGGACCATAAATCACCGATTCAAAGTCCAAATGGCCGATCCAAACCGTTCATCTTGTTCTCCATATTAATATGTACTTGGAGACCAAATTTTACATTTTTTGGAATTTTTTTACTATTTATTAAGCCACTTTGAAAATCGCCGATCTGGTGGTCCAGAAATTTTTACTGTTTTTTACTGTTCATCCGGATTTTCAGATTTTCAATAAATCTAAAAAAATAGTAAAAAAAAATCCAAAAAATGTAAAATTTGGTCTCCAAGCACATATTAATATGGAGAACAAGATGAACGGATTGGATCGGTCATTTGGACTTTGAATGGGTGATTTATGGTCCAATGCACAAGGATGCCTATGCATTGCAATGCACCATAGCCCATCTCATATATATATATATATATATATATATATATATATATATATATATATATATATATATATAGGCTGTGGCTAATTTGCTGCTGGCAGCAGTTCGGCCAAGGTGCTGCCGGGGCATTATTTAGCCGTGTGATGTTCAAACAACAAATTCAAACCGTTAGATGTTTAATCTATACTATAATCTACTTGGAGACCAAATTTTACATTTTTGGAATTTTTTTACTATATATTAAGATGGTTTGAAAACCGCTGTTTTTAACGTTGCAGAAATTTACTAAAAACAGCGGTTTTCAAACCAGCTTAATATATAGTAAAAAAATTCCAAAAAATGTAAAATTTGGTCTCCAAGTAGATTATAGTATAGATTAAACATCTAACGGTTTGAATTTGTTGTTTGGACATCACACGGCTAAATATAGCCCCGGCAGCACTTGGCCGAACTGCTGCCGGCAGCAAATTAGACAGACCCTATATATATATATATATATAGATGAGCTATTGTGCTTTGCAAAGTAAAGCCATCGTTTACTTCGGCTTACTTTTTGGATTTTCAAAGTCCAAAACTTCGATCCGACCGTTCAAGTTGATCTACATATTGAAATGTGCTTGCAGACCAAATTTTACATTTTTTGGAATTTTTTTACTATTTATTAAGCCACTTTGAAAATTGCTGATCACATGGTCCAGAATTTTGTTGCACTGTTTTTTCTAGACCATGTGATCAGTAATTTTCAAATTGGCTTAATAAATAGTAAAAAAATTCCAAAAAATGTAAAATTTGGTCTGCAAGCACATTTCAATATGTAGATCAACTTGAACGGTCGGATCGACGTTTTGGACTTTGAAAATCAAAAAAGTAAGCCGAAGTAAAACGATGGCTTTACTTTGCAAAGCACAATAGCCCATCTATATATATATATATATATGAGGAGGGTTCAAATGCATCCAAATTTCTATGCTCCCAATGCACCCAATCTTTTATCTGCATTTTCAAAGTCCGAGCAGTCAATTCGAACCGCTCAACATGACATTCATAATAAAATATGCTTGGAGACCAAATTTTATATTTTTTAGAATTTTTTTTACTAAAAAGCCTTCAAGTGATGTCAAACTTTAAGTTAGGTTAAGCCTCTAAACCACCACCGCACCATCCATGTTCATGATTTCGCTTTCTCATTGAATATATATATATATATATATATATATATATATAAGAGAGAGAGAGGCCAACTATTTGCTCATGATTTTTTTTTTAAAAGTGGGTATATATAATATTATCTGCACGAATACTCTAGTTGCAGGTGTATACATTTTGTATATAACTTTCTAAAGTAATAAAAAAATTATACTACTGTTTGACAATTAATTTGTCACCGATCTATTTGTTAATGATAGTGAAATTATTTTCTATGGTAGAACGCACCATTAAATTTTGAGGAATGTTCAAATATCTCTAATTTTTGTGTCTCACGGCTCCACTTATTAATTTTTAATAATAAAAATTTGAAAATTTATATGTCAAAATAAAATTGTTGTGACATATTCTCTAAATACACATAGAAAATATGATTGGTTTTATATTTATATGAATCAATAAGTTAAAAAATTAACGACTATAAATTATCTGAACCTGTATATTTCTACTGGCTCTTGATACTAATCAAAACAAAGTTCAAATATTGTAAACTTTTGAAGTGTACATAGAGAAAATAATATAATTCATATCCAACGGTATTATTTTGACATTTAAATTTAAAATTTTAAGTTATGAAAGTTTTAAAAAGGAATGACACAAAATATAGATTTAGTATAGAGTCAAGCGGTCAAAATTAGAAGGTTTATAAATTAATTTTAATGCATTTAATTATTTTTTGAACATTTTTTTACCACTTGACTCTATACAAATTAATTCAAAAAAATTAAATTTTTGTATGTAGACGCATCACTCGTAAGGTAGACGGGTTTTAACTGTTCGGATCGCATATGAAGTCAATCTGATAGATTTTAGAGTTGAGTTTACAAAGAGACTCAGTGAACTTAGGGACACCAAAATTTGTATAGAGACGATTGATTAGTACATAGGAATGAATATTTTATAATAAGATAGAATTAGAGACGAAGTCTCATTTTGAGGATATAAATCTGCTGTTATTCCAAAGGGATCACAAGACCCTGTCATTTCTATCACATTCGATCAAAGTTTTTTATGTGCAAATTTCAAAGAAAAATATTTTTCGTACCCGAATCTTGACAAAGATTAACAGCTGGAATCGGAATAACAAAGTCATGTTATCTCTTTGGAATAACAGCAAATTTATTTCCCATTTTGAGAGGCGGTCTGATGCTAGGTCGGTCACATCAAAGATTTGTATAGACATTTTTAATGTTCGTGCAGATTAAATGCACCTGAATCTTAATGCGACCGACTGGGCATCAGACCATCACCCATTCTGATAGGCTTAGGGGTTGTGCCGTGCTGCAGTAGATATCTGTTGTAAAAACAACAAGTTGTCTGATCAATTGGCCAGTTAGTCGGTGGTAATGACTAAGTCATCACGACAGTCGTTGATGCGGAAGGCTGTTTGCCGATGAAAACGTTAAATTGGCTGATTTGTTCAATTAATCATTTGTTTTTCCATTTAAACGTATATTTAATTCTTTAGTCGGTTATTTATTGGACCATGATTTGTTTATTCTTGCCGATTTGTTGAATTTAGTCTGTTTAATGAAATGCAAAATTATTGTCTACAAAATTTCAATTAATCAGTTGCATATCAATTAATTGCAATTAATTGCTTGACGGTACCACATAAACATACCGTTCTTACTCGTACTGCCACAATAGTCAGCGTTACATGAAATCAACTTGCGGGATTTTAGGAAACAGTACTAGCAAATTTTGGAGTGGTTGCACTACTTTTCCCAATTTCTCTGAGATTATAAACTTCAACAAGTAATCCTGTACCAACTATCATCATATTAGTGTAAGCTTCAACAAAATCGTTACTTACAATCAATCATATACTGGTGCGAGATTGACATCGGTTGGTTGCCTAACAAATCTCTAGTAGCAATTCAACGTCGCAATATGCACAAGATATTCGTAATAAAGTTTTTAAATCAGCTAATGAAAAAAAAAAGTACCATTCCGAATCTTTAAGGAGAAGAAAAGTTGCACGCTCATAATTTTATTGAACTACTAAGTGGTTGACAAAGCTCTTCAACAACAATAAGATTAAAAAAATAATAAACTCATGAATGCCAACGGGCCAATTTGACAAAAAAAAAAAAAAAAAAAACGTACAGGCAACATCTTATGTTGCGAATTTTTGACTGTCGTTTCCGGCCGAGTCAACAATTTATCGTAAGAACTAACCAAAATTTCAAATTTACATGAATTTTTTTTTTTTGAAAAAGCTTGACAGTGGCTATCAAGAATTTGCATAATTATTTAGTCTGTAACTTTACAACTTGATCACGTCACTTTTCTTCATTGCTATACGAGCCGCTAATTACAAGTAATAAAAGAGCATATTCAAATTCACTTGAGAATGAGATAGTAGCACAGTTAGAAAAAGAATTGAGCACCACTCATTATTTCGAAGCAAAGTTCTAAATAGCGTTTATAGCGTTATAGCGGGAATGCTACAAAAAAAGCTATAACGAATAAATAGCTTTAACGGCCTAGTCTCTAACTAATCAACTATACAAAAATTCACCAACTTCACTTGCTTGTTTTTATATTATAATGTATTATGTATGAATATATGGTTGATAAAAAAACTCGTAACTCATGGCTCGTTCGACTCGTAATTAGCTAGTTTAAACTTAACCAAGCTCTGCTCATGCTGCTTGACTTATTTTTCAGTTCATTGTACGAAGAAGTTGAATTTATTTTTTTACTATCACTTTTTTTTCATTATAAGAGGATGAATCTTGTTGCAACAAAAAAATGAAATTTTTTTCTGACTCGTGATTTATGCGTGATTCACAGTATCAAATCAACGAAAATTTATAATTGTATGATTCACAATATGAAGGAGTTGTTAGCGAACTAGCCCGACTTGTTTACCGTCTAATAATATGATAAAGCATACCGCATGATTTTTTTTTTTAAGAAGAAGCATGCCGCATGAAAATTATAAACAACAAATTAGAAAACAAAAGGAATATGCTGGATAAAGCCCCGTAGTCTTTCATTTCGGCTAAGTAGCTAGGGTTCTAAACAACACAAACAAAGAGAAATATTTAACAAGAAATAAAAAGGTAAAAAGGAAATGAAAAGAAAGAAAAAGAAAAAAAAAAAGGCAATTAGTGGATGCACTTGAGAAGCATTGATCAGTGCTAAGCAAATGGCAATTATTATTGGGCCCATTTCAATTGAGCGGCTCATGCTGTAATGTAGACTGCATCGTCAAATTATATATCCAATAATATTAAAATTATGTGGCGACATGCCAGTATATATTTTAATTTCTGCATTGGTGTTCTGGTAATTGACGTAAATAAATTGCATGAGTAAAATAAGTTGATGGATCAAATGCCTTCATTTTTTGTGCCTCCACCATGCTTCTATTTTTAAAAACTTTAATAACTCAAAATCTAAAACTTAAAAGTCAAAATAAAACCATTGGATATGATTTACATCATTTTATCTATGCACATGTAAAAAATTACGACATTTCAACTTTGTTTTGGTTGTCATCAAGAGCTTTTAAAAAATGTACTAATGTGGATAATTTCTACTCGTTGATCTTTCAACTTATTGATTCACATAAAAATAAAATTGAAATGTGATAATTTTTTATGAGCACATAGGAAAAATAACATAGATCATATCTAACGGTTTTATTTGACGTTTATAACTTAAATTTTGAGTTATTAAAGTTTCTAAAAATGGAGACATGGTGGAGACACAAAAAATGGAGGCATTTGAACTCTCCTCATAAAATAATTACGAACTTAGTATAGTGACACGAATTCTCGTCTCTCTTCGAATAGAAACATATTTAATTCTCGAGAATAACATCTAAAAGATGATGGAGTATATTGGAACCCTTTAATAAAATAAATTGCATAAATAAAAATAATATATTTTAATTACGAAGTAATTTTACTTCAAGTATAAAACTACTAAATAAAACTAAAATTACCTGAATTAAGATGATATGAAATTTATTGAATAATAAAATTGAAGAAACTAAATTGCTAAGCAATTTTAAAAATAAAGATGCTCTCATACACTGTAAAAGTTTGTTACACGATCTTGTCAGTAAAATATTTTACCCTCATCCCCCGCTTAAAAAAGATATAAAGTCCATATAATATGGTCCATTTACGATCAGACCAGCGTGGCCACAACGAAAAAAAAAAAAAAAATCATGCATTTACACATCACCGTGCATGTAATTTCCAAATATATTTTTTAAGAGAAATACTCTTACTTCTTCGGAGTAAGTTTGTATTGGATCCGCTCACCAATTAGAAATTTTTTTAAAAACCATAATTAAAAAAACAAAATTAGCAAACCAACATGATTACTTTGGTTTTTACAAAAACTATAAGAACCGAAATGCCAATTCGGTCTCCATTTTTTTTTCTCCCTGGAATCGAATTGGCATTTCGGTCCCTCCTGATTTCACACATTTTCAGAACAAATGTTGTGGCCTTTGGTGTAACACCTTGGGACCGAGATCCCATCTCGGTCCAGGGTAATTTATTTCGGTTCAATTTGTCAGGGAAATTTATTTCAGACCGAGATCCAATTTGTCAGAGAAATTATTATATTGGAGAACAAATCAGAGAACAATTCAAACCCATCTCTGATTTGCTTTGGTAAGGGAAATTATTATTATATTTATTGGTAAGGTTGAAACCCATCGGGAAGGGAGCTAGGGGGGGCTGTCGGGTTCAAAAAAAAAAAAAACTACTGGGACCGAAATGGCAATTCGGTCCCTGTCTATTTAGATTTTCTGTGGCGGCTTTGCAGAAAAGTTGGGAAATCATGGGAGACCGAAATGCCAATTCGGTCCAGGGAAAAAAAAAAAAGATGCGGACCAAATTGGTATATCGGTTCTTATGGTTTTTGTATAAACCAAAGTAATCATGTTGATTTGCTAAAAAAATTTTAATTATGGTTTTTAAAAAAATTTCCACCAATTATGTTGCGTTATATATAAATTTAATTTCTTAATTATTAAATTAAGTATAAATCATATACAAATTCTAAATAATTCAAATTATATATAATTCATATTTACGAAGAATCGTCAGGGTGAAGTGTCTTGTTCCAAATAATGCTGATGGAGCTAGCAGCTCTCTTCGTTCAAAACCGGGAATATACAGAAAATATTTTGTCAAAGTATGATAAACCCTGTTATTATAATGTTTTGTCATATGTTGTCCGTTATTTCATTAGATTTAACATACGCGTTAAAATTTGTGCACACTTGAAGTTATCTGTAAACATCTTAATATAAATCGAATAGTTTCGACTGAATATCAAAGTATCAGACCAAATTTGGTTAATCAGATTTTTTTTTAAAAAAATTTCACTCAAGGCATTGTGCTGTCTGTCTTCTTTTCAGAGGCACATGATGCGATTGAGCCCCATCAAAAAGCCACCGAGCTTCTTTATTTCTTCCGGTTCCTTATGAATAGGTTTTGCACTTTTGCTCAAAGCATTTGATTCCTTGAGACAAAAATTATGTTGCATTCTATGTAGCGAGTCATTGTTCCAGAGAAAACATTTTTTTTCTTTTAACTTTTTGCTGGTGCTCATCTCTTAGGAGTTGTTCAACTTGATGAAATAGAAGAATTTTAGTAGAATTGTATTTGAAATCTTGAGTGAACGCTAAGTAGTATTATGAACGAAATAATAAATTTATGATGATTATTTTATTTCAGGACAGTTATAGTTACGATCACTGTAAATTAGGACTTCGATCGCTAGCGTCTATGTCATCAATTCACCAACTTCCTTAATCATTCAAACTGGACATACATCGGTCCCCATACTTGGTCTTACGACTTTGCAGAGACTCGTGTTTTTGACAAACAGTCACCCGAGCATGATCATCACAGCCTCCTTTACTTTAGGAGGCACCTTTCTCTGTGATAATTTACGTGAGTTCACTTTGAAAAAACAACATACAAAAGATGTAGAATTAGAACATCGATATGGTTTTATTATCTTAATAATCTCTGAAGTGGTGTACTTTTTTTACTTTATAAAAAAAAAAATTATTATCACGATATACTCTTTTTTCGAAAAGTTGTGCAAATTCTATTTTTGAAATAAAATTGTTATCTATCTCACTACATATTCGTCAAAATATAAAAACTTGTGAAATTTTTTAGACAACATAATTCTCATTTTTCAATTTCATCACCATACCATCAATTGTAAACAACATTATAGACAACTAATAAGTAATAACTCATCTTTTATGCAAATAATAATCTCTTTTTTGTATAGATTTTCATGTAAGACATCTCTATTATATTATTAAGATACTTTAATATAATACATAATTTATTAGATGACTAATGGTTACTAAAATTCTTTATATACTATGAATATTTATATGTACATTTTGGAACAGAGTCACAGACATACAATCTCTTGGCTCCTAAATCCTCACTACAGGAAATAATTTACAGAAAATCCCATTCGCTCTATGTTGGCCAGATAGGCTGTTCCATACTTCCATTACACACTCAATTAAAATTTAAAAAGATAGAGGCAGCTTGACACGTGAACATCCAAATGCAAAGTTCTCCAATTTAGACAGCTCAACTGACTTCAAAAGGGTCATCTAGAGAAGGAGATGAGGTGCCAAAATTTAAAAAAGGAAAAAAAAAAAAATGAGCGGTGCGTTGTCACTGAGACATGGTACTTTTCATTTTCTTATTTTAGCATCTACTGTGTTTAATTATTTCTTAATCATCATTTTTTGCAATCAAAGTGGGGTATTACACCTGTTTTATTGAAACAAGATATTTTTTGTGATACCAAACAGCTAGTACAATTTTTTTTTAATCGTTGTTTGGAGATAAAACATAAACTAAAGAGCGGATCAATGGCGTTGTAGATTCATGGACCAACTTTAGCATTATAGGAATGCGTTCAATTTTTAGCCCCCTTTTATGCATGTTTTTTTTTTTTTTAATTCATGCATAAAAGGGAGTGCGTTCAATTTTTAACCCCCTTTGCATTATACTCTCACGGTATGATTGCTCCACTAAGAATCCATATTTTTTTAATTAAGCATATGTTTCAAAATTATAATATAGAGTTAGGGCTGCTAATGAGCTTGACTTGGCTCAGACTCAATGAGAGAAGCATAACGGCTCGGCTCGATTTTGAAAGAAAAAGCTCGGCTCGGCTCGGCCCGGCTCAGACCATATTTGGGCTTGCAAATATGGTCACTTTGATATTTCGCTGTTTAATTGATATTTCGCTGTTTCGCTGCAAATAATCCTATATAGAATTATCTCTAAGCAATTCTATACATACGTTGACTAAGTCAAAGGATACTACTGGACAAATATTAAATTAATGTCTTATCAAGACATCATAATTTTTGTTTCCGGTACTTGTTTCGCCGGATAACGCTGTGGAAAATGGTACAGGATTACAAGTAAGCTTACATTTAATGCAAAATTTCAAAATCTACTCCTTGACCACTTAATGGTGGGCTCATGAGCCGGCTCAGCTCGGCTCGGGCTTGGCCCTGTTTGAGTGATAAAATATGAGCCGAGTCGAGTTCAGGTTTTATTTAGTTTAGGGCCTGACTCGATATAATTTATTGAGCTGTTCGACTGCTCGACTCATTAGCAGCTCTAAATATATTACTTGATTTGAGTTAAAGAAAGGTTGAGGTATGCTGATTTTCCGAGTTCAATGCAAGGCATTGCTTTACTAAAAGGAAAAATTCCAAGCCTACCCCTACAAAGATTGCAAACATCACATGTATGCCCCTGCAAAGCCCATGCTCATACAAGCTCAAGTTTATTTTCTGTACTGCACATTAATCTCGTTATCTTGAATCCCAGCTAATTACATGAGTAAGAAAAGAGAATTATTTTATATATACATACGTATACAAAATAAGTTAGCTTTACTGTCACTACATATATGAAATTCGCCCTATAAATAAAAAAGAAGGCTTGGTTTACTGTTTTCACCTTCACTTTTGACTCTATATACAACTTGCTAATGCATGTCTATAATCAGGGGCAAGCGAATGGCATCACGTGTTTTTGGATGTTTCAAATGTGTCGACCAATTAACCTTTACTTGAATCTCACCATACTGACTGCGTAATTTCCCCACATCAGAGTCGCCGTAATACTCTGGCGAGAAAAGCAATGCACCACGTACAAAGGGTTCGTTGGTGTCAGAATTCCAAAGATTAACCTTAACAACGAGGGACGACCCATCACAGCAACAAAACAAAGATCTAGACAAGGGGATAGACTCCAGAGGCTTGATAGTGGAGCAATCATCGATCTTCTTGCTGAAAATAAAGTCTCTTAGGTATGGCATATTGTTGATGTAAACAATAATATCACCATGAATTCTAAAATCTACTACTGTTTCCTCTTCAGTAGTCTTGATTAGCTTCACATCAAGCTCACCAAGCCAAGCACTTTTCATCACAGCAAAGGTCACGTGCACGGAACAATTCCCTCCTTTATACTCGTAACACAACCACTTGTTCATGGGATGGCGAATAGGATTAAATGTCACAACACCTCTACATAGTAAGTTGTCATCCATGTTGAGGTCGAGAAAGATCATGATTCGTTCATAAGCCAAAGGGGCTCTATCAGGATTGTTTAACGGCAAAGAACCCTAGAAGAATGAAAAGAAATAAATGTTGAGAGAGAGTGAGAGAAGGGGGTGGCGGTGGAGTTATGTGATAGGATATTAGTAGTGTACCGCTTACCTTTTTGTGAATCATCAGTGCACTTTCTTTGTCCCGATTGAAGAGGTATATAAGGTACGTAGTGCAGTCCATGACGATCGTACCATGAATATTGCCAGACATCTTCCCGCATAGGTCCACTTTCACGTCATAAACCTCTATCAAAAAATCTGAATCCAGGAGCCTCTCCCTCCCTTGGCCATTTGTCTTCACATGAATTGGTTTCCAAATGCCATCTTCTATAGGCATTGGAGGTCTCCATGATGGTTGTGTATCTACTCCCCCAGAATAATCCTACAGATATAATGAAGAAGAGATGCAACACTGTTAAAACTGCATTATGAAAGGCAGCAAAAATAAACACATTAATGCAAACTCTTAAACAAATTTGTCAATCTAAAGGGCAATATGACAAAAAGGCCCTTGTGCTTTTACTACCATGCTTGCCTATGCAAAGTAAACGAGACACTGGTTCCTAAACAGGGAAGCAGCTTAAATACCTACTAGGGATGGTGGTACTAAATAGATGTTTTTTGTAATAAACCCATTCTTTAGGTTGCTTTGTGAAACAGATTCTATTATATATAATGATTAATTTCAGTTCTCATTTGATTACTAGACACAGGTCATAAAATTAAGTCCCAATCAGAAGCTATCTACAGCAACAATGTAAAGGACATCAATAATCTGGAATTTCACAGAGAAGTCATTTCAGTTCTGAATATCCTAAATTCCAATCGAGTAATCTAATTATTTACCTCAAAGCTATCCTCCCCTACTGCTGTCATAACAACCCTCTTGACATAGTAGTCCCTGGAATCTGTACTCTCCTCCATTTTGTCCTGCTCACTGCTGGATCTCCAGCTGTCTTCCTCTAGGTAATTGTTATTAGCAGGTGCAAAGACCCGAATGCTTTTCCTCCTTCGAGATACACGCAGATAACATTTCCAAAAACCACTCCTAAAAATACAAAGACGTGGACCTACATGGAACGCCTTTCGGGTACTCCTCTCCTGATAATTTTTCTTCATTTCTTTATTCTTACTCAAGTGTGTATCCTGTCTCTCCTCCAATGACTTGTTTTTATCAGCAAGGGCAACAAAAAAAAAATAAACACATTGATGCAAACTCTTAAACAAACCTGTCAATCTAAAGGGCAGTATGACAAAGCGGCTCTTGTGTTTTTACTAGCATGAATGCCTATGCGAAGTATATGAGACCCTTTTGGTTCCTAAATTGGCAGGCGGCTTAAATACCTACTAGGGGTTGTTCTAAATAGATTTTCTGTTTTAAACCCATTCTTTAGGTTGCTTTGTGAAACATATACAATGTAATGACGCAACTGCTATAGCTGGTTTGAAAACACCAAATAAGAACCTATTTTGAGGGGGGCAGGTTGAAATTGAGCTCTTGTACTCAGTTGTGTTGCCAAAACAAAAGTCTGGCTCTGGTATATATATAAAGATTAATTTCAGTTCTCATTTAATTACTAGCCACAGACCATTTAAATAACTAATCCCTATCTGCTATCTAGTGCAACAATATAAAGGACATCAATAATCTGGAATTTCTCAGAGAAATCATTTCAGTTCTGAATATCCTAAATTCCAATTATTTGTGCTTGTGTGCAGAAAACTCAACAGAACTTAATGCTACACCAGCAAACAGACACAAATCATGGCTAGTAAGAGTTAGTATCGAAACAAATGCAATACCTCAGTGTATACTAGTTCATGTCCTCTTTTTCTCTTTATTTCAGATTTCAGTTTCTGGCTTGACTTGACTTGGACCCCTTCCGATGCCTATAAATCAAATAGGAAACAATAAAAGACAAACATATAAATAAGAGATTTCGACGTTAAGCTAATTAAGATTTTTAAAGTTGGTAAAATTCAGAAAATGTGACTTTGCCTTCTCCTTCTCCTTGTCCTCTTCTTTATAAGATTGCAGGAAGGGTTTCCCGAGAGCGTTGAGAGTTTTTTCCGGCGGATCCGGATGGGACTCAGACTCGGACTCCGACCCAGACCCAGAATCAGCGGAGGAGTCTGATTCGTCGCCATCGCGGGTTTCGGCAGGGTAAAGAGCGCACTGTGAAACGATCTGCTTTTCAAGGATTTCGGCAGGGGAAGGAGCACACTGTGCAACGAAGAACGGATCTTCATCGGAAGAAGAGTCGTCATCAGATGTTGGTGATTTTTTCAGTTTCGCCGCCGCCATTAACAGAAGCAACGCTCTCACATTTGGAATTCACATTTACCTGATTGAAGACAATTACGATCGGACAGTTCTTTTAATATGGCACGAATCTCAAAACAGACCCCACAGTCTCCATAGGCACCGGATTAAGTTTGGCCCAGGTAGGATTAATCTGGGCCGTCCGTTTCAATTTGCTTGAGTCAGGTAGCTGGGAGGATACGACAAAGAAATAAATTGGGTTTGGAAAGAGAGGAATGTAAATTGGGTTATAGGCCGCGGAGGAGTGGGTTTGAGAATGGGCACGTGCAATCAAAATTTTTGAACTGATTTTTTACTGTTTATGTGAGAAAAAAAAAAATTCTGAGTAAATTTTTTTTTCCAACCTAAATAGTGAACAACCGAACAGGCCCTTAGAGAATCTAGACCCGTGTTTGGACGGTGGCCGGTAACTTCTTTTGCAAGTTTTTTTGGGTTAATGACTAATTTAACCTTGTAAATTATTCACAATATTTTTTATATCCTCAATAATAAGATGTAAAAATTGAGCAGACCGCATAAAATTAATTTAACGATATATGAAAAAGAATAAGTAGTAAATATAAGCATATATAAAAAAGGGAGAAATTTTATGGATATCCCTCGAAAATTTTGAAATTGCGTATTCCCACACTAAAATTCATAATATCATATTTACTCTTTTATACTTCAAGAACTCGCACATTTATTCATTTTGTGCTCTAATTTATTACAGCACGTTTTAAATTTAAGTACTCATTTTATCCTTCATTAAAAAAAAAAATTAGTAGTATGTTTCAAAAAAGTGACGGTATTCTTTAATTGGTCATTTTCTGAGGGCAAATAGGTCATTTCTCTCCTTCTGAAGCTTACACAGGCATATACCTAGATGTCACTGTGTAAGCGTCAGAAGTAGAAAAATACGCATTCTCTAGGAAACCATTCAATTATAAGACTGATATTTTTCTAAAACATGTTTTCATATTTTTTATTTTTATAATAAAGGATAAAATGAATTTTAATAGAAAAGACATTAAAATAGGTAAATTCGTAAATTTTTGAAGTTTAGAAAGATAAATATGGTATTATGAATTTTAGAGGAGATATGTAATTTCAAAGTTTTTTTAGAGGTGTACATGAAATTCCCCCTTCCCCCCTAGAAAAAATGAAAAAAAAAAAAAAACCAATTATATAGCAAAAGATATTTTAATAATTTGTAAAATTAAAAAAAATTAAAAATTGAACAATTAAGTCCATAATTCTATCATTAGAAAGAAAAAAAATATATAATCATCCATGTTTTCAGAGGAACATGAATGCGATTGATTTGAACGAGTTTCTTTTCAGATGCGATTGAGCCCCATCTAAAAGGAATTCAGATCCAGTGAAGTAACTCAAAAACTGGGTTTTGAATCGGAACCGTTCAATTTGAATCCGGGACCATCTAACTAGAGTGGAGAGCACGCATCCCGAGAGATATGTTCGATCTCGAGACGATCTTGAGCGACGGATTCGATTCGGACTGTCCCGATCCAAAACCCAAAAATTGGGTTACTTTAGGGGATCCGGACCCGCCACCGAGCTCCTTTAGTTCTTCCTGTTCCTTCATGGTTTTGCACTTTTGCTCGTTGTATTTGATTCCTCAAGACAAAAATTATGTTGTATTCTATGTAGTGAGTCTTGATTCAGAAAAAAAAAAACATTTTAAGAATTTTAACATAATTGTGTTTGAATCATTGCTAAGCGGTATTATGAACTAAATAATAAAAAAATGATGAATTTTGTTACCTTATGATTGTTATAGTTATGAACTTATGATTGTCGTTAAGCAGAGATTCAATAGCCATCTAAAAGCCACCGAGCTCCTTTATTTCTTCCGGTTCCTTCAGAGTGCGCATCCTCTGAGATATCTCATATTTTGTGTGACCGACGTGTCCGGTGCCTATTCGGGCATAGCGCAGGGGCCAGTATTATTTGAGTTTTGGGATTCGTGTAGAACGTATTTGAACAGTTGAGATTTTCCAATAAGTCACTCAAAATATGAGATATCTCAGGGGATGCTAATTTGTTCCTTTATGGCTTTGCCCGACATTTTTAATAATACCCTAAGTTAATTAGAGATTAATAAATCTGGACACGGTTCGCAACTTTTATTAAAAATGTCCAAATCGGCCATTAAATGGCCGGTCCCGCAACTTCTTCTTTTTTTTTATTAAAGAGGGGAACCGGCCATTCATTTAAATTTTTTTTTTTTTAGAAAATAGATAAAATGCTAAAATCTAACCCTAAAAAATAGAATTGTTTTTTAAAATATTTGTTAGATTACTTTTTTGATAGCATATTTATACTAAAATACACTATGAATAGGGTCGATTTTGTGCTAAAGTACGCTAAATTACTTCAAATTATGTTAATTTATGGTGATTTACACTAAATTACTTAAAATTACAATAATTATGTAGAATTATGCTAAAATACGGTAAATTACGTTAAATTACGTATGAATAAGGCCTATTTTGTACCATCTTTCATAAATCATAAATAATAGTAAAAAAATTCCAAAAATAATAAAAATTGGTATTCTACAAGTTCATTATATAATTAATTTACTGAGCTACGTAGATTGGAGAATAGAAATGAAAATCTTAATCGGAAACTTCAACTGAAGTTTTGAGGCCCTTTTCTTTGTTTTTTGGCGATTCTGAATTTGGAAATTTGGCATCGCGAGTTCGACGCATGCGTATTTTCACAAGCTTTCCGAAAAGTGGTCATTTGCTGAAATCGGACACTCGAGCGCCGTTTTATGACCGTTTAAAATTTTGTCGTCGTTTTTCGCCTTCTGAGTGAAGATATCATCCCTATTCATACGTAATTTTGCGTAATTTAGTGTATTCTAGCATAATTCTACATAATTATTGTAATTTCAAGTAATTTAGTGTAATTCAGCATAAATTAACATAATTTCAAGTAATTTAGCGTATTTTAGTATAAATATGCTAATTATATATAAAAACTGTAATTTAGCAAATATTTAAAAAAACAATTCGAATTTTTAGAGTTAGATTTCAGCATTTTATCTATTTGTCTAAAAAAAAAAAATTAAATGGGGGACCGGCCATTTAATGGCCGGTTCCCCTCTTTAATAATAAAAAAAAAAGTTGCGGGACCGGCCATTTAATGGCCGGTTTGGGCATTTTTAATAAAAGTTGCGAACCGTGTCCAGATTTATTAATCTGAGTAGAACTAAGATGCTCTTAAGCTCACCAAGCTCTTTGTGAGCTTAACTCAAAAATCTATCGGATTGACTTCAAACGACATTTTCAAACCGTTAGATGTTCAATCTATATTAAAATGTGCTTGGAGACCAAATTTTTCATTTTTTGGAATTTTTTTACTATTTATTAAGCTGATTTGAAAACCGCTGTTTTTATTAAATTTTTGGAGCATTGAAAAACAGCAGTTCTCAAACCAGCTTAATAAATAGTAAAAAAATTCCAAAAAATGAAAATTTTGGTCTCCAAGCACATTTTAATATAGATTGAACATCTAACGGTTTGGAAATGTCGTTTGAAGTTAATCCGATAGGTTTTTGAGTTAAGCTCACGGTTTGGCTTGGTGAGCTTAAGAGCACCTTAGTTCTACTCTATTAATCTCTAATTAACTTAGGGTATTATTAAAAATGTCGGTGGCTTTGCACTTTTGCTCGTTGTATTTGATTCCTCAAGACAAAAAATTATGTTGTATTCTATGTAGTGAGTCTTGTTTCAGAAAAAAAAAAAAAAAATTTTAAGAATTTTAGTATAATTGTGTTTGAATCATTGCTAAGCGGCCGACATTTTTATTAATACCCTAAAAAAAAAACAAAATATCAAATATACCCTCACTTCGAATTTTTTTTCAAAAATGCCCTAACTGCCCAGGGGCTGGACGGTCAGCCTTCCAACGAACCGCCCCGTCCCCCCGTCGGGCGGTCCAAAAAAAAAAAATAAATAAATAAATCACCAAACCGCCCAACTGTGGGGCGGTCCACTATTTTTTTTTTTTTTTTTTTTTAAAGATTCATGAACTACGAAAAAAAATTGAATTGATATTTAAGATCAATTGATGAATGCTTTGTTTATTAGATATTAATTAAGCACTTCAAAATTATTGGAAAAAAAATGGGATGTCATCCCAGACTACGTCCCGCGTAAAAAATGTAAAAAAAAAAAAAAAAATCAATTTTTTTTTTCTGCTGTGTTCAGTCAGAAATCCAATAATTTTAATCAGATTCAAAATTCATTTTAGAGAAAATGGCTAAATGGATTTTTGTGTTCTTTATATCAAAATAAAGGTATGAAAGTCTAGTTTCCAGATAATATAATTTCTCTATACAAAAATATTACAGATTGGTACAGTTTTAGCGATTAATTGACAGGGGTCAGAATTCAGAAAAGCTGAAATTCCAGTGAGCAGTCCTACAAAAATATTTAAGGAGTTCTTTATATGGATTTAAAGCTTGACATATAATCTATCAGATGGTAGAGTATCAAATTTTTATGAGATGTGTAGCTGTGATTAACTAAGGGGCAAAATTATAGGACTGCTCACTGGAATTTCAGCTTTTCTGAATTCTGACCTCTGTCAATTAATCGCTAAAACTGTACCAATCTGTAATATTTTTGTATAGAGAAATTATATTATCTGGAAACTAGACTTTCATACCTTTATTTTGATATAAAGAACACAAAAATCCATGTAGCCATTTTCTCTAAAATGAATTTTGAATCTGATCAAAATTATTGGATTTCTGACTGAACACAGCAGAAAAAAAAATTGATTTTTGATGATTTTAGCTATCCCAGATGAAGGTGAGAATTGGTGACCTGATCAGCAACTTTACATATTTTTACAGTTTTTCTGATTTTGTTTTTTTTATTGTGAATTATCTACTTAGCCGTTTTGGGAGTTCTTTATATGGATTTAAAGCTTGACATATAATCTATCAGATGGCAGAGTATCAAATTTTTATGAGATGTGTAGCTGTGATTAACTAAGGGGCAAAATTATAGGACTGCTCACTGGAATTTCAGCTTTTCTGAATTCTGACCTCTGTCAATTAATCGCTAAAATTGTACCAATCTGTAATATTTTTGTATAGAGAAATTATATTATCTGGAAACTAGACTTTCATACCTTTATTTTGATATAAAGAAAACAAAAATCCATGTAGCCATTTTCTCTAAAATGAATTTTGAATCTGATCAAAATTATAGGACTGCTCACTGGAATTTCAGCTTTTCTGAATTCTGACATCTGTCAATTAATCGCTAAAACTGTACCAATCTGTAATATTTTTGTATAGAGAAATTATATTATCTGGAAACTAGACTTTCATACCTTTATTTTGATATAAAGAACACAAAAAATCCATTTAGCCATTTTCTCTAAAATGAATTTTGAATCTGATCAAAATGATTGGATTTCTGACTGAACACAGCAGAAAAAAAAATTGATTTTTTTTTTTTTTTTACGTTTTTTACGCGGGACGTAGTCTGGTATGACGTCCCATTTTTTTTCCAATAATTTTGAAGTGCTTAATTAATATCTAATAAACAAAGCATTCATCAATTGATCTTAAATATCAATTCAATTTTTTTCGTAGTTCATGAATCTTTAAAAAAAAAAAAAAAAAAAAGAATAGTGGACCGCCCCACAGTTGGGCGGTTTGGTGATTTTTTTTTTTTTTTTTTTTTTTGGACCGCCCGACGGGGGCGCGGTTCGTTGGAAGGTTGACCGCCCAGCCCCTGGGCGGTTAGGGCATTTTTGAAAAAAATTTCGAAGTGAGGGTATATTTGATATTTTGTTTTTTTTTTAGGGTATTAATAAAAATGTCGGGCTAAGCGGTATTATGAACTAAATAATAAAAAATGATGAATATTGTTACCTTATGATTGTTATAGTTATGATTGTCGTTAAGCAGGGATTCAATAGCCATTGTCCATGTTATCAGTTTTCCAACTTTCTTAATCTTCCAACATTGGACTAATCAGGGGTAGATCCAAGATTTCGTCAGGGGGCAAAAAAAAAATCGAATCGGGTTAAAATAGTTAATCGGATTTGAATCCATTAACTAATTGGGTATTTGATAGAAAATAATGTTTTAACTTATACTTTCCAATACTTTGAATTGTAATTTCTGATACTCTAACTTATAATTCTAATTATCAATCAAAATTCAACAAATTTATTTCAATTTTAATCCTAAATTTAATCCGAATTACAAATCAAACATACAGAGAGGGAGGGGGCAAAAAAAATATCGGAGTGAAAATGTAAAGTCAATTATGACAGATAGATTTCCACTAAAACTCAAAATTCAGGGGAATTCAGGGGCAGCTCCCCCCCCCCCCCCCCCCCCCCCCACCGCGACTAACATCAACACATCACATATGATCTTACGACTTTGTAGAGACCGTGTTTTTGACAAACAGTCGCATGAGTATGATCACTGTAATTTTCTTTACTTTAGGAGGTACCTTTCTCCGTAATATTCTATGTGCGCTTATTTTAAAAAGAAAAACATCATACAAAAGATGTAGAATTAGGACTTCAATATGGTTTTATTATGTTTCTCGGAGGTGATATTAATTTTTGTTTGCTTTATTAAATTATTTCTAATTTTATTATCACGACATAGACTCTTTTTCATGAAGTGGACAAGATCTAGTTCCACTGAATCTATTTCTAAGAAAAAAATGTGATGAGTGTAATTTACTTTTGAAATTATGATATAACGTAGAACTAGTGAAAATTCCGAGACAACACAATTCTCAATTTTATCACAATACTATATAATATTAGAGGAGGGATCCAATTACATCTTTTTTTGTGACACATCATGACACTGTTTTTTATATAGGTCAATTTTACGATTTCAAAATCCAAACAGCCGATCCGAACCGTTCAACATGATCACCATATTAAAATGTGCTTGGAGATCAAATTTTACATTTTTTTGAATTTTTTTACTATTTATTAAGATGGTTACAAAATCGCTGTTTTTCAATGGTCTGAAAACAACGATTTTTTTTAACCATCTTAATAAATAGCAAAAAAATTCAAAAAAATGTAAAATTTGATCTCCAAGCACATTTTAATATATCCATCATGTTGAACGGTTTAAATCGACTATTTGCACTTTAAAAATGATAGGTGTCAAAGTGTGTCACCAAAAAAGATGTAATTGGATCCCTCCTCATAATATTATATATTATCAAACAACTATCTATGCAACTAATAATTTATCTTTTATGCAGCTAATAACATCTCTTTTGTGCAGTTTTGTGCAGTTTTGTGCAGTTTTTCATGTAAGGTATCTACATTATATTAGAAGAATTCTTTAGAAAATGTGAAAATTTATACGTACCGATTGAGATCCGCACTAATGTTAAACGGCCTTGTGCATCATAGGCGAGGGCCGGATTGACTATGATTCTGATCATACGGCCAACATGCATTAAACTAAAAAAATTCTCTTTTGAGTTAATGTAGAGGATACGTGTTCTTGTCACCGAGACATGGTACTTTCCATTTTCTTTTCTTTTTATCATCCAATGTGTTTAATTATTTCTTAATCATCTTTTTTGCAATCAAAGTTGGGTATTGGTATTTCACCTGTTTTTATTGAAACAAGCTATTTTTTGCGATACCAGACAGCTAGTACAATTTTTTATCATCATTGTTTGGAGATATACATAAACAAAAGATCGGAACTTTAGCAGGAAATAATATAATTTGTTGTGGATTTTGTATTGCATTAAAAGGGAGATCATTCAATTTTAAGCATTATCTCACCGTATGATTGCTCCACTAAGTATATCCGATATTTTTTAAAATTAAGCATGTGTTTCAAAATTCTAATGTATTACTTGATTTTGCTGATAACAATTGGGATATATCATATATGCCCTTTAGAAATATTCTAAATGCCCAGCGATACCAAGTGTTGCAACTTTAGCAAACCGTCCATGATTCTTTTAGGAAGCTAAAATTAGACTCTTTTTTTAATCTTTATGGTACAATCACTGATAGGTCAATACTATAGTTTTATATTTTGATTTTAAAGTTTAAATGGTGAATCCGAGTCGCTCAATTTGATATAGATGTCAACATTTTATAAGAAGCAAATTTTATAAACTCAATTTTATAAGAAGCAAATTTGATATAGAACATTTTATGTTCTACACCTCAAATCTCAATTTCTGCTATGATAAACTCCCAAGGTTCTGCCTTGAGATTTAGAAGACAATTACATGGTGTTTTACTAGTAGAATGGCATCAGCTATTAGCCCTTATTAGTTCTTGTAGTTTCACTCATGGTGTAGATAGAATTGCTTGGAGATGGGAGTCTAGTGGGATGTTCTCTGTTAGTTCAGTTTACCACATTCTTAATTTTAGAGGTATTAATCAGCATAGTTACAAAATCTGGTGGGAACTTCCCATTCCCCCCAAAATAAGGATATTTATGTGGCTTGTCATGCATAATAGAATTTTGACTATAAAAAAATTTACATAAACGAGGCTGGCAGGGACCATTAACCTGTCAACTCTGTCCCAAAAAAGAAACAGTAGCTCATTTACTCATTAAATGCCGGGTAGCTAAACACATTTGGTTTTGGATGGGACAGAGTCAACATTACTTCTCTAATTGGAAAACCTGTGCTAATATAGTTGCTTTTGCAGGAACTTTAGACAGCGATAATAAAATTGCTTTTCTAGTGGTGTTTAGTGCTTTAAGCTGGACAATTTGGAAACATCGAAACTCTATCATCTTTCAACAATCATCTATTAATTCAACTCGAAATTTGATTTTACTAATTGTTTCTCTTGTTGAATATTGGTCAGGACATATGGCTAAGCGTTTCAAAGATGCCACTGCACATTGGCTGCCTCATGATCTCACTGCTATCCCACTGCGGGTATGGGATCCAACTGATCATCAGATGATACCATATCAAGGAGCCTCTACGACTGAACCCGGTATAGGACGTACAGGAGACGATACCTGGCCAGATGAATAATTCTAGGAAGTTCTCAAAATTTAGTTTTGCTGCCTTGTTAGTCTTGTGCTACCTCAGCCCCAAGAAATGGTGGCTTAATATTAGTTTCCTTCTTACTGTGTTTTGGTGGGTAATCAAACGTAGAGCATATGTTTTTTGTTGTTAGAAATTGTGGTGGCAGCTCACTGATGGGCTTATAGATATTACTCAGTACTATGTAATTTACAAATTTCTATTTCATATATGAAATGGGCACTTGTTGCCTTTCTTTCAAAAAAAGCAAATTTTATATTATTTAAGATTATTTTATTATTTTGTAGAGAAAATATGAACTCTAGTCTCCAGATTCTTTTATTATTTAGAACAATGATTTAAAAAGTTCTAAACCATAGAATGATTTTCTCTTTTTTAGACAAAATAATAAAAACTAAAAAAATGACTCTATGAGTTTTTTATATGTGGGACAATAGACTTTTGAATTTTGAAAAATTGAGTTTTAAAGTCATAGAATCGACTATCATAAGCGAATCAGACTTTGATCTAGTGACAAAGGTACATGGCTCCCATATATAAGTTAAAGATTCGAAACCTATAAAGTAAGAAAATCATCTGCAATATACAGAGGAATTTGAAAGTGTATTAGATGGCTTAACCTCCAACTCATAATTTAAAAAAAAAAAAAACTATCATAAATGTAACACATATCGTGATGGGTCACGTTTCTTTACAGAAAGACACATGTTCAAATTTTACAGGTGATATTTGAAATTAACACACAAAGATCATATGATTCATATCTCACTTTGAACAATCATTGCATTTTATAAAATATAAAATATTATTTTGAGACAGAGACCTGATAACACCAACCATAAAAAAGGCTGCCTAAATTTTACTAAGAGTAACCACAAAAGGTGTAATTAACTTAATTAAGAAAAGTAGCATCTTACCTTCTAGAAAAAAAAAGGAAAATGTGCAAATTGTCTGACTGAAATCAAAAGTTCAAACCCAGCTGAGAAATTTTGTATAGATATTTAAAAGTACAAGTATTTAATTCCATCTTCATCTCAGAGAAAAAAAAAATTCAAAGGTAACTGTCATGAGATACACCATTCTTTTCATGTAATCTTACAAAATGGGTTTTGATAAAATAGGCCTGATAATATGTTAACTGTTTACTCTTCTATGAAGCTCAAGCCCAGATTTTTAAGGCCCATATCAAACTAAGTTCGTCTCTCTTCCAAAATCACAGAGAAGATAAAAATAAATCAATGGCGCTTTAACAATTTTTTTATTTGAAAAAAAGAATATACGAGAGGATAATGTCAACTGCAATCGAATTACTCCAACATTTTGGCAATTATACGGTTCCCAAAAGCGGTGCCGCTTAAGAGCCAAAGGCGATTCTAAATTGCCATGGCGATCCGAGCCCCTCCCACCCCATACTCATTTTCTTCATCTGAGCTAATGCTTATGTTTGGTTGATCTGACCACTTTTCATTGTTCCGTTGTTGTTGGAGCCGGTGCTTTTATCTAGTGGATTTGGCTACCATTTTTTGGTGCTTCCGCTTTGTGAATCTGGTTATCGCTCTTCGCATCGTCCTTTGGAGGTTTTTTATTCTCCAAGATAAGCAGTTTATTTTTCTCTTCTCCTAACTCTTCTTTCCCTCTTTGGCAATGGAAAAGTGGATGGAACGAGTTGTACATATAGTTACTTTATATTTATATGTTGTTTGTGCTAGGGTTTGTTCATTGCTCTCTTTCTTCTACTCCTCTTCTCTCTCTTTTTTTCTTCCCACACTGGCAGCTCTTCATTGGGATCTCTGAGTAGTGACTGTCCCGGTTTGGTTGATTCAATTCATGGTCTGGTTTGATTCAATGCCTCCATTGGAACTTCTGAGTGGTGACTGTCCTGGTTCAGTTGATTCAGTTCCCGGTCTCTGATTTAATTTAGTACATTTTACGATGAAGTCTGTCAGCAGCACAACTATGCGCACAGAGGAAACCATCACTAAACTCTTAACATTTACATCAAGCAATGATAACCAAAATTGTATTCACATAATGTACATACCACTGTGCGTTTTTAATTTGTTTGCAGCTAAATGCTTTATAAAATATTTCTTGTCTAATTTTATATAATAGCTAGTTTGTAACTCTTTTAATTATCTCCTACGGATTTTACTGGAAACAAAATGTCTATAATTGGCGATTTTACTGCAATCATATTATTTATAAATTGGCGATTTTTATTTTCATTTCTTTGCAAGGCCAACAATGGTCTTTGTGGTCAACGGCCAGCCTCCTTTCTTTCGTTTGTTTTCTTATTTTTTTAATTAAATTAAAGAATCCAAGTAATTATAAAATGCTCAGTCAAAGTCTGAGCTGAATTCAGAGACTTTTTTGCACATCCAATAGGATCTTTAAAAAAAAAATGAAAATGAAGCATGAAATAATAGAAGTTGCAGATGAAATAAAATGAGCGAGGGCAAATTGAAAAGGCAAAAAAAGTGTTGAAACTTAAATTTAGAAAACTCAAAATTTTCGTTTCAATAAATTTGTTCTTAATTTCCGATTGATTGATAGGTATATATTGTATATTAATCTTCCTCGTTTGATATGAATATATGGTCATTGATATGTATTTTGGACCAAATGTGATATTTGGTATTTTGAGGTTCGATCTGCAAAATCTATATACTCACATCACATATTGCATTTTTCCACTGTTATGGTTTTATTGTGACTTTTTCATTATTGATTAAAAAGCATAAATACAAATAAATACATTACATTGAAAAGGCGCCTTAGACTGAACCAATTCAGTATCATATAAAACACAACCTATACCTTTCCGTTTTCATTCATTCCATTTATTTTTAAACAATTGGATTAACAATTTGATTAGAGTCTGCACTCTCTCTCTCCTGTTTTCTTTTGTATCCGCAAAGAAAAAGAAAACTCGTTCATTGATTATCTAAAATAAACCTCTTTGATTTATTCTCCTTTATCTATTTTGTCTCAAGTTTATGAAATTCCAATCAATTGTTAAATGAGGAGGGATCTAGTTACCACGATTTTGAGTTACAATAAAGTTACCACAATCTATATTTTCAAAGTTCAAATCGTCGATCCAAACCGTTCAACATGATCTCCACAATAAAATGTGCTTCCAGATCAAATTTTACATTTTTTTGATTTTTTTTACTATTTATTAAGATGGGTACAAAATTCAATGGTATGAATTTAACTAGTTTTTGTAAAATACTTAATAAATAGTAAAAAAATTCAAAAAAATATAAAATTTGATATGGAAGCACATTTTATTGTGGAGATCATGTTGAACGGTTTGGATCGACAATTTGGACTTTGAAAATGTAGAAAATGGTTGTGATAACTTTGTAGTAACTCAAAATTGTGGTAACTAGATCACTCATCTTATTAAATATTGCAGACTTATTGTCAATCGCTTTCATGGTCATGCCTAAGAAACGACAACTTCAAATTATCTTAGTGGTGATTTCAAATCTTACACGATATAAACAAAATGAGCTTAAGAATGATATTTTACATGATCCAGATAATATTATTTCAATTTAATTTAATTTGTTTAATTTCTTAACTATCCGAATTTTCTAAATTTTTATTCTAACAAAAAAAAAGGCCCAAATACAAGGAGGGAGATGATATTCATGTATTCGCTGATGTATGTTCGCTTAAGGTATTAAGCCAATATAATTCCTGCCTAATTTCATAATTTTTTTACAATATAAAGACGGATTTATAGCTCAGTCGTTGCGTTTTTCAAATTTTTTTTTTCTAGAACAAGTAATTAGACTAGTTTGTAGATCAGGAGAACTCTATCCATTACTTGATGCAATTTAAACAGAATGCTTAATTTGGTTAAATAATATCCTGCTGATAGTTCTTAACCTGGAACAATATATACTATTTTAAAACAAAAGAGAACATTGTTTAAACAGTCCACTTGAAATTTTTATTTGTTGTTAAAAAGTTGCTTTAGCTGGCCTTTCCAATTTGACGTGCTTACGCGAATTTCAAGAACATATTATAACATATATTATATTCAAATAGAGTTTGATTGCAAACTCTCTACAAGTGCATGAATAATAATTAGCAATTTAGCATCCTATTTGTGGTTAAGCGGTTAACCCTCAGTTGACTAATTCAGGTTAAAAGAATACCGAAATATATAATAATAATAAATATTTTTAAGGGGAATTTCATATACACCCTTCAAAAATCACAAAAATTATGTATCCCTCCCTCTAAAATTCATAATATCATATTTACTCTTCTAAATTATAGAAACCCGCAAATTTACCCAATTTGTTGCATTTTCTATTAACAATATATTTTATATTTATAAAGTACCATTTTACTCTTTATTAAAAAAATGAGAATATATAATTTGTGTAAGAAAAATATTTAGTCTTTTAATTGATTGTTTTTCGAATGCATATGGTTATCTCTACTCGTGATGCGTATGCATAGGGGCATCCACTTGCTTGTATGTCACAAGTATAAAAATAAATCATTTGTTCTCACAACCAACCAATTAGAAGATCGAGCATTTTTCTTAAACATTCTGCATATTTTTTAAATAAAGGATAAAATGAGTATTTATTAATTTAAATGAGTTCTAATAGAAATATAAGAGAATAAATATGATATTATGATAGAGGGAGAAATACGTAATTTCAATTTTTTTGAAGAATATACCAGAAGTTCCCACTATTTTTTTAAACGCCAGTTCACAGAATCCAAAATTCCAAATATGACTTCAAAGCCTGACTCCAAAAATAGAGAAAGATGGTTCCTCAATATATGACTTGTTTTGATCTATGAGAAATACTGATTTAAATATAGTACATACAAGGTGTACACACGACTAGAAG
The DNA here is from genome assembly GCA_025461125.1 of Carex kokanica. NCBI lineage: Eukaryota > Viridiplantae > Streptophyta > Magnoliopsida > Poales > Cyperaceae > Carex > Carex kokanica. The sequence goes on along the minus strand of JAJGRX010001283.1, from coordinate 600,155 downwards.
CATATGTCTGCCTAAATACCCTTTTTGTTTATTATTTTTTTATTTGTTTTTAAGCGTCAATCTACGTGCTAGAAACCTTGAATTTGACCACTTTTAAGAAACTTTCTTTAAAAATAGACAAATGACTAAAATAATACTCTCACAGGAATCGTATATTCGAAATCCGCCTGAAATTTTTTTGCTAGATACTTAAAATTAAATAATTTGGCCTCGTTTTGTTGAGTCCCATTTTGTCTCAACAAGATATACAATGACAACCCTTAAAATATTTAAATTACCTTACAGGAGCAGCGATAACTTTAAAATTTTGGTTGGTATACATTTTCGCAGCTTTTACCACATTTTGTAGTAAGTTATCACAATCACTTTGGCAATTTTTTGATGTACCTAAATTTGCTAAATTTGTTTTCTTTACAGGGGAAAAAAATAACCATTTACCAGCATAAACCCATGTTCTGAAACAGTACTATATTATACATGATTTTATCTTAACAACAAAAATGTAAAGTTTTATGATTAACTGTAATAATCTTTTTTATTTTCTGTTCTTCTAAAACTCTCCCACAAGCAAGTAATTATCCAAGATATGAACATCACTATCTCTAACAGTCCCTTCAATAGTAGAATAATAAGGCAAAACACAGAAAAATGAACAACACTCAAATACCACTTTTGCTTAATTGCTTCTTAGAAATGTTAACAGGAAGCTGCTCTGGTTTTGTACAAAATCAGGGTTGGCACAAACCAGACTATTATAGCCAGGGATTCCAACTTTTGACTTGTTCAAAATATTAGTTAACAACTTTGACAGTCATAACTACAAATTTCAATATGCTTAGACTGGGAAGTTATCAAGGAAATTAAAATTCCAATTAACTGATCAAAGATAAAATTGCCTCCAACTAATTTGTTCTTTGTCAAAATAATCAAAATCTATTAGCTCTTAGCCCTACCATACGAGTTACCTATATAGAATTTGGTATAATACACCTCTGTTAAACCATCGATCAACAAAATGTTACAAAGCTAAGATTCTACACACCAAAAAAACATAGACAGTCATGATAAACAAACAAAATTATATGAATTATTCCAGGCCTCTGTGATTAAGAGGCCATATTTCCCCTTGATATTAACTATCCTTTTGTATACATGGCAAAACACTATGACAATTCACATTATTTTACTCTGAGAAGAACAGTTACTTCCAATTAAAAATGGATCAGAGCTTTATTATATCTATCCCTAATTTAACATCCTACAACCAATAACTCAAAAGGAGGAAAAAAAATTAAATAAAGACCCACAATAATCCGAGCAATGGTACCTTGATCAGCATGCTCTCCAGTTCCTGTTCGTGCTAATTAGAGCTGAGATCATTCCAGCAGTGGCGCACACCACAGCACTAAATCCCGTCCCGTAATGGAAGCTCTTTACATCTGACAATGCCATTACACCATCCGCCGCATCTTGCACAATTGACAGTTTTTTCAATTCAAGTTTCGCATTCAATCTCTCCAAATCCATTTCATCATCATCCGCTTCCTCTTTCTTTGCCTCGATTGAAGCTTTGATCTTTTTCATCTCTCGGGTCTTAAGCGCTACGCTCCCAAAATACCCGATCAATTCAGACCAGGTGCTGATTTTTTGCAAAGGAGGCGCAATCTCACTTGGCAGGAGACCAGCTTTTGTGAGCCACACAAACTGCTCAATAAAGAAATAGACCCCTTCTCCACCAAAGGCCACAATCGCAAGCAGGAGATCCAGAGGAGAGGAGCAGAGAGTTTTAGAGAAGGAGAAAAAACGGAGAGAATTCACATCCTGGATGAACTTACCCAATCGAAACGCTTTTCGACTGAGACCGACACTGGATTCAAAGGCCTGAAGGCGAGGCGCGAGGGCTCCGCCACGGGAGGGAGTCGCAAGCAGGATCTTGGCGGCATAGCGAGATATCTTGAGGAGCTTGTCGACGCCATCGCGCCGCGCGAGGTAGGCCTCGAGGTGAAGCAGGAAGTCACGACGCAGCGGAGGTGAAACGGTGATCGATTTGGGAGGTCGCTCCGACGCGATGGCTGGTCTCGAGTTGCTGTTGCTTTCCAGCGGTGGCTCGGAAACTCCGTTCATGGCGACTGGGGAGAGATAGAGAGGACTTCGAGAAGACGAAGAACAGAGAACAACTAGAAGGAGAGTTCTCTTTGATTAGTTTGTATGATTTAATAATTTAATAATTTTAAGTGGATATTCCCCAATATAAATTTTCTAGATGCACATGGTACATGGAGTCATGGACTACAGAAACGGGAGTTGTGGAATCTCCACGTCTGCTATTATTTAATGGGTAGGCAATTTGAAAAAGTTAGTCATTTGACAACCGTCACCTTATCAATTAAAATTATTGATATTGTTTTATGAGTAGAACTAGGGTGTGATGTGCTCACCAAACTCTTTGGTGAGCACAACTCTACATAAATTATCGGATTCACTTCAAACAAGATTAACCCAACCGTTGAAACCGATGTACTTTACGAGTGATGCATGTACATGCAAAATTTTGAATTTTTTGAATTCATTTAGAAGTCAAGTGGTTAAAATTGATGAAAAATGAATGATCCAAAATGAAGTTGTTTTAATGCATTCAAAAAATTCTCAATTTTGACCACTTAACTTGAGACTAAATGAATTCAAAAAATTCAAAATTTTGCATGTACGCCCATCACTCGTAAAATACATCGGTTTCAACGGTTGGATTACTCTCGTTTGAAGTGAGTCCGATAGTTTATGTAGAGTTGTGCTCACCAAAGAGTTTGGTGAGCACATCACACCCTAGTTCTACTCTTGTTTTATTATTTGAAAAAAAAAATGTATTTTAAAGTTGAAGCAATTTCAAACAAATTGATACCTATCGAGCTATATACAATTTTCAATCAACAATCAGATGATTTTTCGAATTTGCTACATATTATACACTTTAAATTGGACGCCAGTTATTATGATTATGGAGTAAGTTTATTTACAAAATATATCTTTGTTTGCGTGTGTTGCGCGGGTAGCAGCTGATGGAGAGGTGCAGCCTTAAATGAACCGTAGATTGTTGTACTACTCAATACGCAAGAGATGCCTATTATAGGATTCTCTCTCTCTCTCAATTATCTTCATCCTTTGATTCCTTTCCAACGCCGGATTTTACTTTATTTAATTCTCAGAAAAGAACAGCGCTCATATTGTGCTTCCATTTCTATCCCCAGTTTTTTCTCATCTCATAACCGAATTTCTCCTCTCAGATCCAAATTTGCTTACCAGCACTAACGAAATTTTATATTTGCAATTGGTAACCAAATTTTCTTCTATCATAGGAGTCTGGTTGGTTCATGACTTTCTGGCAAAGTTCCAAATATGGGTGTCATTTGTTTATTCCGAGAAACAAATTTTCTTATACACCTTTCTTGCTAACTGCGTAGCTAAAATTTGCTACTGTTTAGATTGGATTTGCTCATCAGTAAAAAATAAAAAATAGAAAAGGCCCATCATGGTATTCAATTTGAGATGTACTATTAAATTAAAATTTGAATTATTCACAAGGAAATTACGCAGAGAACGCTATAATTGATTATGCGGTGAACTTGTTTTTATTAAAGATGATTAAAAAAATGTTAACTCGCAACCATTTATATGTTGGAGGGATAATTTCTTGTTCTGTGGTGAAGCAATTAATAAAGCACAAGTCGAAATAGGTAGATTAAGGTGTATTGGATAAAAAAAAAAGTGACTAAAGAGGAGGGAAGGAAGAGGAAGAAAAATGCATATTTATTTTGCTTCTGAGTTTAATTTTCTGAAGGTGAAGCAAGTTAAATGGAGAAAAATGAAATAAAGAAAGAGATTCTCTATTCATTTTTTATAAAACGAAAAGATATTTTTCAATTTTAAAAGTAAAAACTTAATTCCTCCTTATTTTCTTCTCTGTCTCTCTCTTTCCAACTCGGAGAGTAGACTCTTTTAAAAGAGCACTAGTTGGAAATGGCAATCCAAGACGCTAGCTGACAAAACCTGAGATGTCATTGAATAACTGAGGGATGGAGGCGCGAAGGTAATAAATCAATTTTTCTTTGTTTTAAATAACCTTTTTTTGGTTACAACTTGCAAACTCGTTGACGGCACGTCCAAAGGAAAATCTAGTGAATTGCGCAATGAATAATGTGTGACGCAAGATAATATGTATTGCTTATATTGGTATGTATTATGGATTAATAATTTTGTTTTTAAAGTTCAAATAATTAATCTGAACCATTTAATATAATCTTCATATGAAAATATACATGTAGATCAAATTTTATATATTTTTAGTATTATTTTTACTATTTCTTTATATATGTTAAAAATAGACCAATAGTCACTATATGTATGATACAATAACCTCTATAATTGAAATCGATCTTTTTTATTCTGTTACTATTACTATTTTTTGACGGAAACTATAATAATTATTATATTGAGTAATGCTACGGTGCTTTGGGAAGTAAAGAGGGTGTTTTACTTCCCGCTCATATCTCTATTTTCAAAGTTCAAATAGTCAATCCGAACTTCTCAACACAATCTTCATATTGAAATGTGCTTGGAGACCAAATTTTACATTTTTTTGGAAATTTTCTACTATTTTTTTCGAATTTTTGAAAATCAGTGTTTTTCTGAATTTTTTTATTATTTTTTTATTTAATGAAAAGATGTGATTTTCAAAAAAATTTAAAAAATAGTAAAAAAATTTCAAAAAATATAAAATTTGGTCTCCATGCATATATCAATATGAAGATTGTGTTGAGATTTTCGGATTGACGATTTGAACTTTAGAATTGGAGATATGAGCGGGAAGTAAAACACCATCTTTACTTCCCAAAGCACCGTAGCCTATCCCTTATTATATTTATAGGTATAAAATATCTGTCAGTCCTTGGATGTATTAGTTTATACGTTCTCGTGTCTGAGTTTTGCATGATTAATTTTAGAAATAGTTTGACATGGTATCTTATCTCGAGATCTTCAACGGTACGGGACTCCTTTACATAAAATTTTGCCAATTTGGCAGTGATTATTACCGTGAAAAACATTATTTGGTCGTTATAAATATCCAAATACACTAACACCTTGTTTGGATGGAGAGTACAGGAAAGAAGGGGAGGTGAATAATAGAATGGAATGAAATGGGATAGAAAGGAAAATTAGCATATTTAACCTCTTTGTGTTTGAATGATTAATGAGAGAAAATAAATTTAACGTTCTTTTCTGTCTTATTTCTTATTTAATTAATTAAAATTTAGAAGGTTAATGAGAAATTCGGTGGTTGTCATAGGTTTGTGACAAAAAACTTGTATGAGAAATATATAGGTAAGATATAGGATTAAACATTTGTGCTATATTTTCTAAAAATATTTGCAACCAAATTTCTTTCCATCCGTTACATTCCAAATTGGGAGAAAACTGATTATATTAATTACAATGATACAAGAATAAACCTTTCATCTCATATATCCTTCACCTCTGACATAATTTTATCAACCAAACACGATTTAACGAAACGTTTTCTTTTCTTTCCATTCCCTCCCTTCCTCTACTCTCCATCCAAACAAGGTGTAACGTGAATTGTGAATGATCCTTGAATTAAATTCGATCACACGAGCATATACCCAATTCGAATGATTGAGAATACTTGCTAGCAACAATGGACGGTAGATCATTAAATATACGTCGACTAAAAAATGTGGATGACACAAGGTATAATTGACCAACAAGGCATCACATTGTATAATTTTTGAACTTAGGAAACTTTGGAAAAGATATAATTTGACCAACAAGGTATCACATTGACAACAATCTACCTATACAGCAAAAATTATCTCCAAGATATATATCTCTAGAAGTTCGCTTTAATTTACTTGCCTCGAAGCAAGAAACATCTATCATTAATACAATTTCTAACTGTACTCTTACATACAACAACACACTGAAATGTAGAACAAAACAACGACTTTTCACTGCACATTAATATCCCAGTGTAATAGTTACATCTAACATGAAATATACTAATTTTTCATCATCATCAGTGAGACGCAGAAACGCTCAAACAAGAGGTCAGAGAATTGCTATCATTCAATATGCCAGGAACTAGTTGCATCAATGGCTTTAAATGGAACTAACCTTTATATCATATAGAAAACAATGTTTAAAAATTAAATAATTTGGGGATGAGATTTAGGAGGATTTAGATTGACCAGAAATCTGTGTATCATCTCGAAACTAGTAAAAGTGATGGCAGCTGCTGGTGTAGTTCGCAGTAAATTTGTTGCACAACCACTGTAAAAACCAGAAATGCCATCTTTGTAAAGAACCTTTCTTATGCAATCAATTACGCCTTTGTACTTCTTTTCTTGATGGAATCCCTGTTCTTGAAGCCTCGTTCGCACCACCTAACATTTTAAGAAGTTCTCAGAGGCAAATAAAAAAAAGGTAGACATGATTTTGGTAACCAAAATAGGCGTCTGGGAAGCAGCCTCCAAAAAATCGCAGTATTCCTTTTTCGGTTTATTATATGATTTTAACAAGTACACCATTTCGATTTAATATCCTGTTATACCTTATTCTAATCAACTAATTTTGTTTATTTTCACTCATTAATTTTCATAACAGTGGTCATCGAACAGCAATTATTAAATTAATAACTCTTTGTGCAAAATCTGGAAGGAAAAAAAAATTGTTCAAATTAGAAAATTAAAATGGCAGACGTGTTCTTAATCTCTTACGTAGTGTGTATCAAATTTGGGCCGATTTGAAAAATGTTTAGCCTTCCACCAAACAATTAAATTTTTTTTTTTAAGGTCTGGGCGAAATGTCCACTAACAATTTGGCTTAAAAAAGAAAATGTTTACAATTAAGCTATACAGTACAATCCCATTATAAAGTGATGACAAATTTTTTAACAGTGGAGTTAATTACTTTATAATGGATGACAAATAAAATACCAACTTTACTTAAATTTGATACGCGCAGTCTAAATAATTAAGAACACATTTGCAACTGTAATTTTAACTGCAACAATATTTTTCATGATATCAAATTGATGCACCATAAAAGTTGGATATATGCTAGAATTACCCTAATGAAAAAAGAGATAGACAACAAAAACCTACACTTAAATCCCTCCAAGAAAAAAAAAAACTAACACCATGAATATAGAAAGATATGAAGTACCTCATGAGGGTATGTCAATGTGGAAGCGATTATTTTTGAGACCGATGAAGCAATAGCAACGTCACCAGAATGTAACGAGTCTACAGTAGTGTTATCTGCAATAAAGCAAAATCATTGTAATTTGGATGTTTTATTGTTTTTCATTTCTTCACTCAATACAAGAAATGACACCAATAAAGCAATTTATTTTTTATCTTATTCTGAGGTCTTGACATTCTTGGCATGGATATATATATATAATAGTTATTGGTTCTCCTTTTTTCTTTTTCCTGGTTCTTTTTTTTCAGAAAAGAATCTCTGAATCCAGATTTTTACAAATCCCGCCCATTGTTTGATTTTTTTGGGTGTTTATTTGTTATCCTTTTTTCTTTTATGTTCCATCAAACTATATTATTCTGTGCTGTTTTCATTAATATACGAAGGAAGGGTACCTCTCTGTGCAAGATAAAGTTTGATTTTTTCATAAACAGGGAACTGGATGGCCACATGGCTGATACCAGCCAAGGCCGGAACAAGACCACTGTAGAAATAAAAAAGGAGAGAAATCACAGTTTAGTAACAATAATTTGAATGGATATGAAATTTTCAATTCTAATGATTTTAAATAGAATAATGATAATGATAATGATAATGATAATAATAATAATAATAATAATAATAACGTATAATAATAACAAAAATAAGGTACCTGTATAAACCTCTAACGCCTTCTTCATGAGCTATTCGTCTTAGAGCATCTACTATTCCTTTGTATGGTATGACCCCAATCCTCATTCCTTGAGTCTACATTCATCGGATATAATAACCAGCATTTAGTAAAACAAGTTTTGTTGAGAAAAATATCAATTTCCGGTACTCATTAACACATTGAGTGGTGAACCTCAAACATTGCCACAGCATGTTCCAAAATATTAATTGTGTTGCAAAATGGGAAATACTACAAACTAGAAGCTAGTAGATTTTTTTTAATCATGTTTAGCAACTAGTGAATCATTATAATTTACAAAACTTAGAAGGAAATTAAAGAAATTACAATAGAAAATTTGATAAGCACCCCTTGGGACTTCCTTACTTTTCCTCCTTGGAAAAGCTAAAAATTAGAAATCCCTCGGATGGTTCAAAAAAGTAACAAATTAGAAAATAAAGTGAAATAAATGGCACACCTGAAATCTAGTTTTGACAACCCAGAGGGGGTTGGTCGCAATTATGGTTGCAGCTCCAGCTCCAGATGCCGCTATCATATTTGCCCCTATTGACAGCTGATGGCTTCCATCTGCGTCATTGTTTCATTTTATAAAAAAAAAAAGGACTAGGAGATATGACATGTATCTTCTAATAATACAAGAATAATGCATCCCAACTATTTGTGTAAATAGTTCTCCTCCATTCCAACTACTTGTGTTTACAATATACAAAATTTCCAAAATTATTAATGTAACTTAGAGAGGAAGAGTGCATATATTGCTAGGGTTATAGCCTCACATGGTGCATATATCATCTTATAAGTGTTGTAGGTGCAAACATGTAATTGTTAACTAATCCCTTGAAATCAAACATACGAAGTCATAAAGAATGGACATTAACTATTATTAAGAATTGCCACACAAATACCAGTATAGATCAGCACCAAAGCTATCGTGTAAAATACTCATTGGGTTGCAGTTATACATTTTAGCCTCCAACAATCCTTAAGGAAATAGCTAATAATAAAAAACTGAAAAAGGCCAAAGAGAAACACCAAAAATAGCAAAAATGCTATTGCAGCCAGATTGCAAATGCTATCAGAAAAATACTGGTAAATACCTGGCTTCTATAGTATGATTTGTAGCAAATAGCAACAAAAACCCAATTGAGCAAGCAATGATTACCAAACATAAGATTTGGAGCAGACAGTAGACTAACCATTTGAAGCCAACAAGCTCTTGAGCTGCTCGTATATGCTAAAATACACCTGGTAAAATACAGCACAATGCAATAAAACAAAATTTAAGAACAACTGAAAATTTTATTCGAACTCAAAAAATATTCAAACCTGTCACCAAAAGCTTCATGGCATAAACGAAATTTAATATTTAGTACTGAACATTAAGAATAAAAATAAAGCAGGAAAAGTCAGACAAGTTGGCCTATATAGTCCAGCTACTTCCTGTTTAGTCCATGATATTCAAAGTTGCCATTTTGACACCCAAAAATTCTGATCTGCAGCATTTGGTATTATTCACTTCTAATAATAAAAATAATGAATGAAAACCTCAATAAAAGCTAATGCGTAATAATTTTTAAAAAATTATTCCATATGAGTATTGCTAGGGATTTCCAACCACTTATTCACTAAGAATGTCCTGAGAAAGTAAATTTCCAAGTCCAAATGTCTAGAACTTCAAAATGTTAGGGGCCTAAACAGATTTGGATTCTATTTGGGGATATCGGTGCTTCAATAGGAGCACAAGAGCGGCCATATTTTGAGTTCAACAATATCCCTATTGAGACCACTGATCATGCTCCATCAACTTTCCTTTTTTGTTCTTCAAAATTGTGTTAAAATCAAATGGAGAAATAATTGGAAGACCGAATGGTCACACAAGGACAAAATATCAGAATAGATAAAATAAGATCCATTGAAATGACCCTGGCAATATCAATTTTTGGGTAATAGAAAGAAGGGAGAACTTACGGCCCAATTGGGAAGCAGTGCCAAAATAGTTGGCGAAAGGCCGCGGTATAGGCCCCGTACACTACCTTCCTGTTGTATTATTTGATTGAAGCTCCTGAGGATTATACTTCCTGGAGTAATATGACACAGAAGATAAATAATGTCTAAAAAAAAGTTTTCTTTTTAAAATATCTATCTTTGCAATTGTACCAGAACCTTCAAGTCTGTTTAAAACTTTCTGCTACGGAATTATATAAAATAAGGGAATATTTCTTGTAGACCTTGCCACGCACAATATATCATGCATGCTACTAAAAGCACAAGGACTGTGATATATACATACTCCTACAAGACATAAGAAGTGTTCGAGCATCCCTCATTCCTTCATCTACTTCAAACAGGGAAGGGGGATGCAGATCAGAAACTTAAGTGGCATGGTTAACAAATTTTAAGGAAATTGAGGGAGAAGTGGCATGATGTGATGTTCTAGCTCGGCATTGCCTAGGTTTCAGGGTATTAATTGATGAATTGTCCCAAAAATAGAAAATTATATCCATATATGAGCTAAAAGTTTACATGAAAAACATGTTTAAAGCAAGCACAAAGCATTTACAGAAGAATTCTCGCCATTTTAGTTTGTCAAAGCATACAGAAAAATTAGACCTTTATTTGTACTCTCCAAACTAATTTGGGAACTGATAACTCCAATGGAGCAAATAAAATTGAAGCAAACTCCTCAAATTTAGTCAAATGAAAGTGTTCAATATCTAAAATCCAATAATCACATCTTTGGTCTTGTTAATAATTGCCTGATTAGGCAATAATTGCTCTTATAATTACTTCTTTCAAAATTTTAAAAGCACTCACCTTTTCTACCAGGGGGCAAACCCTGAACTTGTAATCTTGTTTTGATTACATCCAGTGGACAAACGAAAGTCGCCGCAACTACACCTGGTTCGAAACAAAATTGATTCGAATTCAATAAACGTCAAAAGAAAAAATAATATAGATTAACAAGAAGTAAACGACATTTTAAACAACTACAAAATCGTACCGGCGGAAGCACCAGCTACGGCATTAGAGAAAACGCCCCATGTCGAAGGATCAAAATTATCGCGCGCCATACGAAAAATCAAACTTAAACCAAGCGTTATGATCCGAATCTAGGGTTTCCTCTCTCCAGAGGAATCGATCAGACAAGCAAGCTCGCATGGCCAGAGAAAAGAACTCGAATGAATCTTCTCCTCGAGGAGGCGCGAAATAGGAAGTGAAGAGGCGCCCGAAACTACTTTCGAATTGTCTAGGGTTTCTATTGGATCGAGAGCGAAAGATAAATCGGCATTAGAGATTAGAGAGAGTATGGTTTTGGTTGGTTAGAGAAGTAGCAACCTTTGTCTTGGCCACCTCTTCTCGGGTTGAGAGAATTTGTTGGAGTTTGTTTATTTTATTTATAGATTTTACGAGGCAGAGACCAGAGAGAATCGCCGCGGAGCGTAACCTACGTTGGATCTGTTGACTAGACCAGATCAATGGCTATTATTTTTTATGTTGACGGTTCGTCGGTTCGATAGATCTCGCGGAAAATTGATAATTACGCGTCGAATAGGCGCGGCGTATACACTCATTCGCCTAAATGTACGGTCCACCAATAATAAATTCCGTCATGTCAATGTTCCAGGTGTAGGTCGTAGTTAGCTTTGGTGGGGTCTAGAGATGGTCGCTGCGGATCGGTGTGGAGATAGGAACATCACAACCGTTCGTTCGTGAAAGAGCATTTTCAACTCTCTCGAGTCTTTACAAGTCTGTCCAGGTCCTCGGCGAAAATTCAATTAAACCAATCCGTCACGGAACGGGTAATAGGAGTCCAGATTCAACTTAATACAAGAGAACTAACTGTACCATTGACTTGTCGACCATTTCCGGTTTTCAGAAATTTACAATCGAGGCTCTACTCGGAAAATCAAGAAGCCCATTATCGGAAGTTCCAAGTTTTCATCATTCTCTATATGGCCCAACCTGCTGGCCCAGTTCTCTATTCTGATCAGCTTCGATCCGTCTTCGGTGAAACCCAAGCATCCATGAACCGGATTCTAAGTTTCTAACTATTACAAGCCTAATTCAGATCCAGTGCAATACCTAACCGTGTAGAATGAGATTCTAAACAGCCAATGAATTGATTTGGCCCGACCGTGAATATTCTACACGGTCAGGTTGGAGGCACTCGCTTTAAGAGCATCTCTATTGCCTTTTATATTGAATTGCAAAAGCTGACCTGTCACCGTCTCTCCTATTTGTCAATTTCATTTTTTCTTTCATCGCTACGGATCGCTTTCAAAATATGAAAAGCTTTCATTTCGCTTTCATTTCGTTTCTCTCCTTCCACGCTGGCGGAAAAAATCCAATCAAATTCGCTCCGTCGCTCCATCAAATTTGCTCAATCAAATTCGCTCGGAACTTCGCTCAATCAAATTCACTCCATCTCCGCTCGGAACTTCGTCGCTCGGAACTTCGAACAGGGATGAGTTCCTGCATTTTTTTATTGAATTTCTTTTGGGCATTTTTCAGTTGCTTCTGGATCATTGTTAGAGGTTTCAAGAACTCAAGTAATTTGTTGAAATTGTGAACATCCGATTTAATCTGCTGGAAAGTGATGATCTTGTAGCCACTTTGCTTATTTCGCAATTTGTATTGTGGAGGGAAAGGGGAGCTCGAATATTTGCTGACTCTGACAAGGGAAGTGAGGTACTGGTAGAAGACAGAATTACCAGCGTATCAGTAGTTGGAACTTTGAAGCAGCGCACCAGTAGAAGAACTTTTTTCATCAGCGTACCAGTAGATTGTTTTTGGCAGCGTTTTCTATTTCTGTTTTGGTGTGACTGTCAGCGTACTAGTAGCTCTAGCATCCGTACCTGTACCAGTTTCACCTCGTACCAGTAGCTCTGGCAACCTGCTGCACATGTTTTATTTGGGCTATAATTTGGTCAGGATGCAACGTTGATGTCTTGCATGAATTGGGATTCAATTAGACTTTGTTTTCAGATGGCACGTGGGATCATGAATTTTTTTTTTTTTTTTGAGAAAAAGGGATCATGAATCGAGAGAGCGATGGGGTGAAATAGAGATATGTTCTCAGTTCGAAGTTACTGTTTTTACTGGTGTGAGCAAATTGGAGATGGAGAGAGACAGTGGTGGGAGAATAATGAAAGGTCCTTAATACTTTAAGATCCGTGTAACGGATACTTTTGCAATTAGTATTATTTCACCAATGGAACTGTTTTGCAATTAAGTGTTAACTTTAAATTGACAGCTGTCTTGAAATTGCAAATCAATTTCAGACTTGGAGATGCTCTAAGTACGACTCCATCAATCCCAACAGCGACACGTGATTCTCTTCCTCCTTCCATGAGTCTATCTTTGTATCTGCCTCTGTTAAATAATTTTTGTCGTATATTAATGCATTATTTTTTTAGAATTTTAGAATTTTTTTTTTACCTCTTGACTTGCTATTAAGTGAATTCAGAAATTAATATATGTACGAAGCTCTTTTGAAGAAGATCAGTTTCAACTATTTGAATTCGTCGTTCAAAATCAAACTAATAAATTCATATTAACTGAAATGTTACCAGAAACATATTAGCCCGACTCAAAGGAAACTATTGTAATTTTTAGCGGAACAAACTCGCGGGCTCAATCCATAAACCAAAGAAAAAAGACATGAAAATAAGAAATAAACGGTCCAGTTGCAAAGCACGTTTAAATTCAGCCTACTAAAGCCCTATATTTTAACATAACAGCATTCATGGTTGACATGAGTAATTAAATGGTATCAATTGGCACATACAAAGGTTTTGCCAACAAAAAAATTCTTACATATAATCACATCACGGAAAAACAAAGTCAACAAAAATAATTTCATTTTAATATTTATACATGCCGCATCAAATTCTTGCTCTTTATTTATCTACTGTAATTCTGTGTTTTAATATTTAGTTTAAAATTTTCCAATATTGCTACCGAGAGAGGTACTCAAGTAGCAATTTATATTTTAATTTTTTATTTAACTTTTTAGTTTTCAATGTCAGAAACCAAGATGCATCAAGGAAACTATGACTTTAAAATTAACTTTTCAAGTTTCCCCGTCATTCCTTGCAGAAGTGGCCGTTTTTTTTTTAGTTAAATAAATACCACCCACTGCTGAAGGCTTATTTCGCATCCTACCACCCACGCGTACTGGGTCCACGCACCAAATTGGACGGTGCGCGGACTGAGCGGGCGCACCAAAATTATTATTATTTTTTTTTTTTTAGTTCTGTTCTGAATTGTTTGAAATTTTTTTCTTCTGGTGTATTCTATTTTGTTCTGTGGTATTTGTAATTATATGTATACATAACATTTGACGGACTAAATTTGAACTAAAAATTACTACAAAAAATTATATGTACAATCTGAGCCGACATTTTTATTAATGAAATACGCTAAATTATGCTAATTATAATGAAATACGCTAAATTATTCTAATTATAAGAAACACGCAAAATTACGCTGATTTTGTGCCATCTTTCATAAATCATAAAAAATAGTAAAAAAAATTTCAAAAATTTCAAAAATTAGTATTCTACAAGTTCATTATATAACTAATTTACTGAGCTACATAGATTGGAGAATAAAAATGAATATCTTAATCGGAAACTTCAACTGAAGTTTTGAGGCTCTTCTCTTTATTTTTTGGAGATTCTGAATTTGGAAATCTGGCATTGCCAGTTCGGACGCATGCGTCTTTTCGCAAGCTTTCCGAAAAGTGGTCATTTGCTGAAATTGGACACTCAAGCGCCATTTTATGGCCGTTTGAAGTTTCGTCTTCATTTTTAGCTATTTGTCTCTAAAAAAAAATTGGTGCGCCTCCCCAGTCTTCCGGTGCGCATATCCAATCTGCGCACCGGGTTTAACGGGTCAGTTTTACCGCGGTGCGCATACCCAGTACGCGCACCGGATCGATGGGTCGGTACGCGTGCCCAGTATGCGCACCCATCGGTGCGCCTGCCCAGTACGCGCACTGTCCAATTTGGTGCGCGGACTGGGTGCGCGTGGGTGGTAGGATGCGAAATAAGTCCCAAACAGTGGTATTCATTTAATTTTTATTTTTTTCCGTGGTAACTAAAAAAACGGAAAAAGTGGTCCTCTAAGAGCCTGTTCGGCTGTCACTGTGTCCGTGAGAAAAAACTGAGTGAAATTTTTTTTTCCCACGCGCACAGTGTTTCGGCCATTCAAATTAGACCTGAACTCAAACCCATTCCCGTTCCGATCTGGCAGCCGAACATGCCCTAAACTTGGAGGGATACTAAAGGAGATGTTACATTTACAAATGTATACTTCTTATATAACCAGACAGAATTGGTAACGGTACCAGCTTAACAGCCAAAAAATTGTGCCTATCAAATTGGGATCGATGACTCATCGGAGCTGTTTGATTTGCATCAAAATTCGTGCGTGTTGGATAAGTAGAAATTTCAAAGCTGTCTGTGCAAATTTTAACGAGAATCTAACGACTCCGATCAGAGATCGAACTACCCCGATTCCTAGTGCATTTGGATCATAGAAAAATAGTACTAATCCAAGTTAGCTAGGGAGCTGGTTCGAACTCTTTAGTTAGCTGCTGATCTCGCTAACTCCTCACCGAGTCTAAATGCTAAGATAACTATTCCCATTGAAAGAATATTTTTATCATTAAGACATATATCATTGTAATTTTTTATGGGAAGACCAACAATTAATTTTGAGGGCTAATTTCCTTCTTGTTGCCATCCATCGGATTTCCAATAAAATTCACTGTAACAATGAGTAAATTGAATATTTTGATATTTCTGAATTGATAATTTTTTTTTTAAAGTTTGGTGTGTTCATTTCTCAGCATCAATTACGTGTATTTTTATACTTATGAAATAATAATGATGAATTCCTTTTTTTTAAAGGTCAACTGGCAAGTAGCCGGCTGAAAATATATTAATTAAGACAAGTTATATATAATCTCCCATAGGGAGCTCTGCGCATAAAAAAATAAAAAAAGAATGTATTCTAGATAAAATAATAAATTTTGAGTTTAGATTTATTGACAATGAATTGAATCGACGATCTTGACAATTATTAAATTTAATTCTAATTATGAGATCCGACATATGGAATTTGATTGAATATAATATACGTGATCTATACTATGTTTATATCATACGCATTAAAAATGATGGAATATAATGAATTCCGACCATCACAAAATTAGTAATTTAAATTTATTATCATATATAGGTTGAAGTGTATTACCAGGAATAATTAAAAATGCTATGAAGCACTGAAAATTTAGGCTTTAGAAATTTGAAGACTGGATTTCTATTCGGCCTAGACATGGTTTAATAAAATAACAACGATTATGTTTGTTTAATTAAAATATTACAAAAGTATGATTTTAATTTGACTTGCACCGTCAAAAACTTTTATAATATTTTTTTCCCAGACTAGGCCGAAATAACTTGGATAGATTATTATCCAAATTATTCGTGTCGTAATGAATATTCATAGGCCATGTGAGATGGTTTAATTTAGGCCGGTCTAAAGATCGGCTTATGTCATGTAGTCTGACTCAATTAAGACATATTTGGTGAAATAAAAAGCCTAAACCCCTTATTCCACCCTTTAGGTCACAATCAAACATGGTGAAAACGTTTTAAATTGAGTTCTAGATTCTCTAAGTACTGGTTTCCGTTTCTGTATAAAAAGTTGTACGTAGAGCCAAAGAGTCATGCTAATAAATATTTTAAGAATACTTATTTTGCCGCTTCATATATTTTGAGTGAAGTTGATATGGTCAAGTTAGATCTGACTGTTTCACTTAGATTTGTACGAAATTAAAGCAGATTTAAATATAGATTCTGAATTTTTTTTTTTGTCTTGGTTGAAATTATTTTATCCCTGTAATACCGCGGAGAATTTCAATCCTTAAATTCATCATAAAGGAAAATACATAGAGTTTAACTTTAAATGTCAAAATTTAAATTGTTGATTTCGATCTGCTTAACAATTCAAGTATTTTCTTATACTTACTTTTTATTTTTGTCTATTTTGGACAAAATAAAAATAAAAATTGATATGAAATGAATGCACAAATATAATTTATTTTTAACTACTTGAACATATACATACAATATATAAAATTAAAAATTTGAATACTTTAATGGTAATATTTTTTTGGATGTAGATGAAGATTAATAGTTCAAATTTTCCATTGAAATTGATTGGATGATTTTTAATTAAACTCACGGAATTTAGCTATTTTGAAGTCATATATACTATTTTTTTTTGACAAAAGTGGGTGAAACACCCGGTCCAAGGACGAGGAGGACCCTATTCTTCATTTAGACAGATCGGATCTGGAGAAGTATCTCCAAATGATGGAGGATATCTGAGCCATTTATGAGGCCGGCGGGTTGATCCCCTCGTCTGATTCCATCTCGGCTGTTGATACCCCCTCTCACACTCAAAGTGTCTCTTTTGTCTCTCACAGTTTCAAGTATAGTGGTGCTTGAAAAATAATTCTATGAAAACTTTGTAATATCAATTTAATTCCTAGCAAATTTTTAGTTGCTTTATATCATGTTGGATCCGAACTTGTCTGATGCCTGTAAAACTTTGTATTTTCTTTCTTATGCTAACTCTGGTACGTAGTGTGTACCGGCTCCCCTATTGTAAAACTGTTTTTCAAGTCATACTAATTTTATTTCATATGCTTTTAATAACACTGAAAAATATATTTTGCGCGGAACTAAAAAGCATAATTTTCTGGATCAAGAAAAATGAGAACTTTCAAAATGACTTTGGTCAAAATACTAAGGCTGTGCTCCAGAGGAGGTGAAATATCGTTCATTAAAGGAAAGGGAAGGGAGCGGAGGTGGAATTCCAGCAGCTCGGATCTGACCGAGTTGTTCCCTTGCTCCAGAAGAGAATAATTGAAGAGAAAACGAAGGAGAGTGGAGGAGAGAGAAGTTGAGTTTGCTGTACAAAAGCTCTGAGATTTGTCACTCCCAAATCGAGGTGTAGACCCTTTCCCTTCCGTTCCTTTCCGCGTAGAGGGAGGTTTCTGGAGCACAGCCTAACGGAAGGTTATATTTATTTAAAAAAATAAGCAGTATTGTCTCTTAGTCTTGTTTAGGTTAAAAGATGTGTGGTAGTCGTTGTTGATGAAATCTTGCGCTTTGATACGATTTTGGAGAGAATCAAACTGTTTGTTGAACAACTGCCGTCGCTAAAATTGCACGAGTATTTCCCATAATTCAAATAATTGCAATCTAATCCAAGTCCACTAAGACTTGGCTTTCAAGCATCAATTGTTGAGCGGCTTGTACCTTTTGACAAGTATAAACGGGTATCGGGTTCACGCGCTTAAATCCGGATCCGGATAAGAATCAAGACGCCGATTACAGGAGCTCGCGGTTTCAATCGGGCGCTTAATTTTTCAGTTATTACACCCACAGACAACAGCGCCCGGTTTTAGATAATAATCAATCAATTAATTAATTAATTTATTTATTTAGGCGCCAAATAAACGACACCTGGCTAAGCCGGACCCGGACGCATGACGGTGGGCCCCGCGTTCTGGTACTGTACTGTGTCAAATCTCGTGCCAAATAATACCTGGTGCATTTACGACGCCTCAGCCTCGACTCGGACTCGCATAGATCGTGCCAAGTTGGCAATTAGCGTATCAGATCCTCTGTAGCTGATATGGTCTCTCACTCGGTGTAGAAGTCGCTCAGCCCCTCGGTTCAGATGCACTGCATCAGGATCAGGACCACCTGTCAGTTACAAAAAGGGTATTTCTGCCACAAGGAACCTAATAGGTAATAACAATTAGCCCACCTATCGCCACCAAGAGGCAAGCATTAAACTATTAATCGTGGCTCCATAAGTAAAACCTCATAAAAGCGATCAATGAACTGACAAGTGGGACCACCCAGTGGTCCCCAGTTACTGTCTTAATTTAGCTTTCTTTGCTAGGAGTCCCGACCGGGTGTATCTCTCCAGTTGAAACGAAACCGTTGGACAAAGTTCATATTGAGCTGTTCTAATAGCTCGAAAGGAACAGACGATCTCAGATGGACGGCCTCAAATAGCCAGGATACCGTTGATTCTTTTATTCTCTCCATTTATAGATCATTCATACAGACGGAATGGAGACGAACAGCGTCTTCGGGAGCCCGTTGTTTTTTTCGTTCAACCTTGAAAAATATCAATATTAAATTTCTGTAGATAAACTGAAGTCCCAGTGCTTTTCTTATTTGTCAGATATATACGTTTCATAAATAGCATTCAAATACTCTTCGAGATAAATAAACTTTTAGTTCAAAAATTAAATAAACATATGTCTTATATTCTTGTGAACGGTTTTAGAAAATAAGCGTTTGTTTGTGATAGTCCAAAAATATGAAAATTATCAATCTTATGCAATCATAATTTTTGCAAATCTATGTCCAGCAACAAATATGGGTACAATATATAACTAACTCATCATTCAATGTATACACAATATTTGTATCATGTAATTTGTAACAAAAATTCGGATTCAATGTATAATTTAATATTTTTATGGGCAATATTTTAGGAAGCTGGTTAATGCAAAAGCTATCAATTTAATTGATTAAACCAACCATTCAATTCAGAGTCATCTAATTACCTTTGTCCTTCTTTCAAATTATTTTTTAGTATAGTAATTGATCGGTGACTGTTAAGACAAAATTGACAAGTTTATTCATTTTTTTTTTCAGTGTCATGATTCGTTCTCTAAAATGTAAAATGTATCACATATAAATAATAATAATAAAAACTAGCTGATTTTTTACAATTCGAATCCTGCATATAAATAAAAACTGCCTAAATCATTACAATTTGAATCATTCATGACATAATTAGGTAAATATTTAGATGAAAAGGTTAATTTTAAAAAATAATTCAAATACTCAATATATTTAGTTTTCGTCTTCAAAAAGTATTCAGTTGGCAATTTTTATAGCCAGGTTTGTATCTAATTTTTTTTACCTAACATGTTTTCATCGAAGAATTGTAAAACTTTCAAATTTTTTACGTGTATCAAATGAAATAATTAAAGATTTTTAATAAATATAGTATTTGAATTTGTATTCTTTCATCGCGTATGAAATTAATTATCAATAATTTCAAAAACATAGATATGCAAATTTTTATTATATTATCTAGCATGATAACATACTAGTTGATGAGGCCATAAGTAAAAGCCTCAAAAAGCCCTCCCAAAAGCCCACTTAAGTAAAAAGCCCAATAAAAGATGCGTTCAGCCTGCTAACTTCATTCAAAAAAAGGCCAGCAATAAAAATCCAGTCGGTTGTCCGGGACCAAGGAGAAATCCCGAAACCGGCCAACCGACAGGAAGGCCTATAAATACGGAAGAAAATCTCTGAAAAGGGGGACCGCGAAAAAAGGAAAAAAGACCTACGGAAAGATAGAGAGAAGGATACAGAAAATCCAGAGAGTTAAGAGTCAAAGGCCGAATTAAGAAGAAAGGATTACCGTGTTCTGATCGGGCCTAACCTAGGACGTATCACTAGTGTAACTAAATTATATTGACCAACGCTTCTTACTAGAAATCAATATACAACATGTTTAGCAATAAGAGTTGTTTGGATAAATTGCTTGATTTTTTTTTTCTACAAAGTTGTATAATAAAACTTTACGATCTCCTATCTTTGAATAACTGAAGTTATCTAATAATGAAATGGACCGATCGTCCCTTCTCCTTAAAAAAACAAAAAACAAACATAGTTTGTTGCTAAATATACAATATATTATTCGGTACCAAAATATAACTTGTAATAACTTAATGACTTATGACTTGCTATTTGATGTCAAAATTTCAAAATTAATTTAAGGAAATGCATTTAAAAAATTCCTACTCGACCATTTATTTAATGCAATTTATTTCAATTTAATAACATCATGATGTGATATGGATCCTTACTATTTATATATATATTTTTTGTTATAACACTGCAAATTAAAAAAATAAAGATAAAGCTGGATAACCGGTAACTGAGAGAGCTGGATGTTTTACTTTTCGGATGGTGTCAAATTATCCGAATGTTGAAGGGTTGAATCGAAGTTTTCTACTTTTCGCTGAGCTGGTGCTCCAGGCGCAGGGTATCATTTCCTTTTTACAGGGGCTGATAAAAGCGACCCCACCCCCACATAGCGATTTCTTTCTTTTATCGTTTTAGCCTCTCATTGGAGCCGCCTTCCCCACTCTCTCTTTTCTCTCGCGAGGTACGGTACCCCGAACCTATCTCCTTTATTTTTTTTTCAAAAAAAAAATGAAAAAAAAATACTTATTTAAAAAAAAATCAACGAACAAAACTGAAATTACGGCAGAAGGGACGAAGCAGGGATGAGAGAGAAAAATACAAGTGAACAGCCCACGGAATAAAACTTGAAATAAAAATAGAGGGTAATCTCGTAATTGTATCTAGATAAATAAAGCTACTGTTCTGGCTGCCTCAATCTCGTGCGTTGAGGAGAAAAAATGAGAGAATTTTTTTGGGAGAGATAATCGAATTATAAATTAAAGGTAGAAGATGCTGGGCCTCAGAATTTGAATTTTGGAATTAGTTTTGTAGGATTGGACATGGCGAAGGGAAGGCGAGTGATCGTGGAAAAATCAAGAAGGGGAATTTCGAGGTGGAAAGAAGATGAAGAAGATGAGGAGGATGAAGAATATATAGCCGAAGAAGATGAGGAGCTTGAATCTGAAAGCTACGACGAATTCCTTGCCTCGTCGTCAGATTCAGAGGATGATGGTGGTGGCGAATTTGGGGGGAATTTGGAGGAATTTAGTGGATCTGACAGATCCTTCGAGGAAGAGTCAGATTTTGAATTTGATGATTCAGAATTTGAAGAAGAGGAGGAGATCCGGGCGAAGAGTTCAAAGAAAGGGAGAAAAAAATCGGGGAAAAAACAGACGAAAGCTAGAAGGAAGGTATCAGATTCAGACGAAGATGACGAAGATTTTGATATTAAATCAGTTCCGAACAAAAATAGAAGGACGCAATCTCGAAAAGAAGATTCTGAAGGATCAGATTACGAGGAAGAAGAGGAAGATGATTTCGATGATTTGGATGCAGATGAAGATTTTACACCAGATGTAGAAGACGAAGATGAAGAATCTGTTTCCTTTTCTAAGAGAATAAAAGGTTACAGAAAAGAGAAGGCTAGTAGGTCACCTGTTAAAAGAACAAGAAAGAATAAAAAATCAAAAGTATCAAGGCGAAAGAAACCTACTGTCCCCAAAAATAAGAAAGAAAAGAAATCTAGAAAGAAAAGGGGAAGAGGGAGAAAGAGGAGTTCCCCAAAAGAGCCTGCGACTAAACGAAGGCGACGATCAGGTCAGATCAAAGATGATGATTTCATCGTCGATGATGATGATTTTATTGTGGAAGATCGGGTCGAGGCTAAAAAGAAAAACAACAAGAGAAAACTTGTATCAGACTCTGACACGTCAGAATTCGAATTCATTACTTCTGATGAAGATGAATTTGTTATCCAAGAACAGATCGAACCTAAAAAGAGGAAGAAAAACAACATATGCTGTTCTGAGTCAGGGTCAGGATCCGACTCATCTGATTCAGATTATGTAATTTATGAGGAAGAGGAAGTGGCGAAGGAGGTGCGAAAGAGAAAGAGAGAGCATGTAAAGGGGAAGGCGAAGGAGGGAGAGAAAGAGGAAGATACTGGAAAGAAGATGTGTGGGATCTGCTTGTCAGAGGAGCAGAGAAGAACAACGCCTGGAGTGCTTGATTGTTGTGCTCATTTCTTTTGTTTTGCATGTATAGTTGAATGGTCGAAGGTAGAGTCAAGGTGCCCTGTTTGTAAGAGGCGGTTTGAGACCATCACCAAGGCGTCCAGTTCAGATTCTGACGATCTAGGGTTTGGCGCCCCAAGGAAGGTCATCAAGGTTCCCAAGCGAGATCAGGTAACTTCTTTGAATTATTTTGGGTTATCTATATATTATTTTTCTGTTTTAGAATTATGATTATTTTCTCTGCTTGTTTGCCTAGGTGTAATATAACATATAGGTCAAACAAAGGTGTCAAATAGATTTAATTTATTTCAATTACTTTGAACTTGTGAGTGATGGCATATTCTCCTGAAAAGAGTAATTATCTTATCTGGTTAGATATCTAATTTGACTTGGGCAATCATTTACTGGTAACAAAAGATTCTGTCATCTTTTCCTCCAACTTTGTCCAAAAGCATGATTTAAATCCACAAAGGCAGGGTACTAGATTTGGGTTGGGAATAGTTTCTCTTTTAAGCAACTTTTGTCTCATCTCCAGTATATGAAAAAGTTTTTCAATTTCTGTTGTATGTAATGAAACAGGTGTACCAGCCATCAGAGGAGGATATAAGGGGCATGCTGGACCCGTATGAAAACGTGTTGTGCATTGAGTGCCAGCAAGGCGGCGACGACAACTTGATGCTGCTGTGCGACATTTGTGACTCCTCAGCCCACACCTATTGTGTGGGCCTTGGCAACGCAGTACCAGAGGGCAACTGGTTCTGTGACTGCTGCCGCTCCGCTGGTGTGGGCCCCTCCAACCTGCCACCTCAACCGTCCATGGGCCCTGCCGACCCTGTTCCTACCGAGCTTGATCTGTTAGTGAATCTGCAACCGACAGCTCCGTCTTCTTCTTCACTTGAAATCGATCTGAATGCCCCTCCCAGAGACGTTCTTGAGGATCCTGGTGTGGGCCCATCACAGGTGGCGTCACCATCAGCTGGTGGGGCTGCCACACTCTCTGGCAGACGGGCCATACGGAACCGGATACGGATTATACTGTCCAACACCCGGCCAATGCAGGTTGTCAGAAGGAATGGAGAGGAACGAAATGGTGTTTTTAATGATGTTGGGTTAGGCCTATGGGTTGGCGGGTCTGTTGGCCAGCAACGCAGTTTTCTGGCACCTCAAAGAGAGCGAGGTGGGCCCCACGATGCTGACAGGGCAAAGGAGCAGGTGCGGTCAATGGTGAAGAATCACTTGAAACAAATTTGCTCAAATGCTCCACTAGGTATCAAGCAAAGTCTCTTATTTGTGCATACACAGTAAAGCTGAGTTCTTTGTTCTAATTTTTTTTTTTTTTTTTCCACTGTGCAAATTGGGAAGACCGGAATGCATTCAGGGAAGTAGCAAGAAGGGCCACCTACACAGTTCTAGCGGCCTGTGGATTTGGAGTCGAACACAACAGAAACCTTGTTTCGAATTCCATCTCTGCCCCGATTGGTTGCTCTCATGAAACTCGTGACTCAGAACAGACATCTCTTCTGGCTGGTTCTTGCTCAGCTTGTTTTGATTCCTTTGTCAGAGATGTGGCCGTGACCATACTTAATCGGGGTTAAAGAAAAAAAAGTAGACTTATTTTTTATTTAATTTTCTTTTCAATTCTTGATTAGATCGCCATTCTTGCCAATCTAACAAAGAAGACCTGTATTGAAGGTCATCTTGCCCCATTACCATTCCATTCGCAATAAAAAAAAGTCATTGCCTTCATACATGGCCACCCATCAATGATCCATTTCTTTTTGTTTTTTTTTTCTCTAATTTTTCGTTCTCCTATTTTCTTTATACATGCCTTATAAAATTGAATTTAAGGATACATGTCATTGAGAAAACGTGTAGCTGTATGTTTGAATTATTGATAATGATTCTGATGCTACCTGCAAAGATGGTTAATTTGTGCTTCCCGCTGCTTTCTATTTTTATTTGTACATTTTAATACACCTCAAGTTCTGGGAAGAAAAATCAATCCATTGTTGTGTTGAAAAGGTGCATTTCATTCATTATTGCAATTATTTGACGAAATAATGATTTAGGATTTGAACATATTCTATAACAAAAAAGGATCTCTATTCAGTATTAAAAGGTTGATAAGAAAACTTTCCTAAATTTCTTAAAAGCAAGCGGGAAATAGGTTAAAATTCAAAACAAAAAAAGGAATGGTGGGAAGCAGGTCTTTACGTTTTAGCTTCTGGAATTTTGTATTAATTGATCTCCATTGCTTCGTAACGGGTCTCCTTTTATATCACTTGCGCAATACTCTAAAATGCTAATTGTGGGAAAGGGAAGGGTTTAAAAAGGAGGGTTCAATTGCTACTGTCTAATGTTGTATGAACTTCAATTTGTGGGCTTGAATTTTGGCCCGTTGATCTTATCCGTTGATATCTTACGTGGCTTCTCTATAAAATCCATGAAGAATGGTTCAATGATCTCCTTCTCGTGTCCCAAATTTGAACCAAGATTAACGCGGATTTGGCCCGCACGGACTTAAAGTTATTAGTACAAATCTAGATGTGGATCGAATGGCTCTGAGTTGATATTGTACCGTCCTCTGATTCCCATCAAGATACACACGGTAGAGTTAGCAATTTCTAACAATTTTTTATTATTTATTTGGAAAAAGTGGCTTTAAAATCACCTGTAACCTGTTTCTATCAATCTCAGTTTTGCTCGATCCTAATTTGTGTTTAGGCAACGTCTTGGTAAGTGTAATATCAAAAACTTCTCCAAGACAAAAAATGTCATCTGAAGTTTCATTATTTTGAAAAACTCGGTATAGAACAGTTTGTTACAAAGGTACAGGATTGGTTTGTTACAAAGGTTGACCAGTCAAACATATAATAGAACAGTTTATTGGAAAGTTAGTTGCGGATGTTGACTGGTCAAACCATTCAGTAAATTGATTAACGGAATTGGTTTGGTCAAACTATTCCTAACCCTTGAGTTACCTTAATTACTGTTTGAATTTAATTATGATCTGTTCGTTATATATTAGCACGAAACTTAAAGAGGTCCCGTGCATTATAGGCTTGAGTCAAATTGACACAAATTTGATCGAACGTACGAATTAACCCATGCACAGTGTCGTGCACATTATTACAAAACTGCACTAAGCAACATCACAAAATTAATGACAACTCTAAAGAACAGAACACATCAAAACTTTGTGAATGCTATCTCTGTAGCTCCCTCGAATTTTTTTTATAAACCATAATTAAAAAAATAATTTTTAGGAAACCAACATGATTACTTTTTTTTTTTTTATAAAACTATAGTAACCAAAATGCCATTTCGGTTCCAATTTTTTTTTTTTTTGGGACCGAAATGTCATTTCGGTCCCGACTAGTTTAAAAAAAAAAGGCTGTGAAATTAGTCGGACCGAAATGCCATTTTGGTCCCAAAAAAAAAAATTCCGGGACCGAAATGACATTTCGGTTCTGATGGTTTTTGTAAAAAAAAAAAGTAATTATGTTGGTTTCCTAAAAATCAATTTTTTAATTATGGTTTATAAAATAAATTCAACTCCCTCCCTCCCCTCTCTCTCCATGATAGATGTCGAAATTACAGGTTTTCTTTTATACATAACCGTTTTGGTAGAGGATATTATTTGTCGAACCTTAATAAGTGGCAGAATTTTGACAAAAAATTATCGACGAAAAAAAATGATTTAGAAGCCATTAAAATTGTTTAGAAGCCATTAAAATTGTTGATTTTTAGAGTGGAAAAAAAAATGATGAACAATGGTTTTATTGATTGTTTTTTTTCTGATCTTTACATGGTGTATACGAGGGTATTTATAACCTAATTACATGAGTATTCCTGCTAGCCGTTAGGTTAATTCCTAATTTACTCCTACTAGCCGTTGGACTTATTTCTAATTATAATTGCTGGATTTATTGCCTATTTACACTCTAATTACAATACTAAGCTAGATACCAAATATAGCTTGACAGCTATATGATGGATGGTAGCTTATTTGTTACCTAAACTAGCCTACTAGCTTATGATGAATATTCTGAGGCTATTTCTCAACAAATTTTTGTTTAAAGCATTTTTTTTATAACCTTTTGCATTGCATTATTTTCTTAGATGATAAATTACCTTTTGTATTTTTTTTTTTAGTAAAAATAAGAGTCAAGCTAGCCCTCATTGACCCTTTTGTATTTTTTATTACCTTTTACTATATTTTTTTTTCACGATCCATAGTCCAAACGCAATCACATGCGCTAGCGATTCCGCGTACAGGTGCCGCTAGAGGAGAACGTCAAGTGAAATCAGCTTCCATTCGATGATCAGATAATGAGGCACGTATCAGTAATCTAAACCCTTGTTTCCAATCAAACGGTTTTCATAGAGAATCGTGTCATTCATGCGCTCTTCCCACCTCACATTGCCCCTTCAGCAGATTTTATTCTTTGGGCCCCTTGAGACCTTGTAAAGGGCGACCAAAAGGTTGCACAATCAGTCAGGTTAACCAAGCTACCTAGTACAACTAAAACCAAGAATACGTACCGGAATTTAATCCCAACCACCTGTGGCCATTACAATGTAGCATGTCTTGTGGCCATTACAATGTAGCATGAATAAAGGTAACATAATATTTGTGTTTAGGTCCGGATCATTGAGTAAATTTATTTAAGCTTAATAATATATGGGGATATTATTTTAAAAATAATAATTAAGTTAACAAGTATCAGTACCCAATCATAATTATAATCAAATAGAGCTTTCAGAACAAACAAAGCAATTTGAGTACATTATGTTTCTTCTTATATAGTTCCACTTATCTCTTGTAGAACATTACATAAACATAAACATTGTAATTTACATTTTTCTTAATTTCATTTTCTAAACTCATCCACCAAAGAAAGTATCTTTTGTACTACTGGACCATTACAAAGACATAAACATAAACATTGTAACAGCAACACACTGATCTAGTTGCAATCAACTAATTTCCTAGGCGCCGCTATCAGCCGCTCCATTCCAAAAAATCCCAAATCTACCCTCCCTGTACTGTGCTCCATCAATCCGACATGCAGCATGCATTAACGTTCATGTACCTCTACTGAGAAACCTTGTCTCTTAAGCTCCTCCAAGAACACTTCTTTTTTGTTTTCCTTTTTTTTTTTTAAAAGAAAGCTTCCCTCGTAAGCTTTCTCAAGTAAATTGAGCTTGCACCGATTTCAATACACGTTTTAGCACATAATGTCTCCTCTCTATATTAATGCCGTCTCCTGTATGGATACCACCAGTCCACCATCGCCATTGCCTCATACACATGCCATCAAATGGAGGCCTTCTACTCTCGGTGCCTCATTGAAGAAGAACGCCTCTTAAATGATCTCTTGTCAGTGCCGCAAGACCGTCCCGACCTTCAAATCCCTCTGATCTCTCGGATGTTGTCACAATGGGTCGAGTATTACAACCGCAAGTCCCAGCTTGCCGAACGAGACATTTTTCAGGTGTTCTCACCATACTGGCTTACTCCAGTTGAGCAAACGTTCCTCTGGCTCGGCGGCCTGAAACCCGACATCATATTTCATTTTGTGCCACCGGGTGTTAGCAATGATCAGAGAAGGGACATGGAGCAGTTAAAAATGCAAATGGTGCAGAGACAGACAGAGCTGGAGGAGAGGATGCGACATGCGGAGGAGGCAATGACAGTGTTGATGACTCTGGCGGCGGTACATGGACATGTCAGAAATGGCGAGGCGAGAGGTGAGGCGGCACTGAGGGTGGCTGAGATGATGCGCGTAGTGTTCTATGATGCTGATACACTGAGAAAGCATGTTGTTACAAGGACAATTCAGATACTGAGCACTGCTCAGACGGTGCTATTCCTCGTGTCGGCTCTGAACTTCCATCTCAGGTTGCGCCAGTATGGTTTGCATGACAGTGCAAGGGATTGATGAATTTTTTTGTATGCATGGAAGCTATAAGCCTTCTTTAATTTTGAGCAATGCGAGATGCGATGGATGTCTGGACTCAGCTGGGTGATTAGCAAAGGGGGATCAGTTTACTGGGGAATTTGCATCTGCTGTCATGATTGGGTTATAGCTAGAGCAACATTTTCTCGTTGGTCTTTCTATTTCCTAACCCGGTTTAATTAATGGGTAATTATATGTTACCCCTTGATTCTTTCCTCTATTTTTCTCCCAACTAACTAACTTCCTTTTTTAACTATAATAATCAATTCTAACTAACTAGTGGTCCCTACAAATTAATTAGTAGATTTTATCCTTCTATTTCTTTCCTCTCTCCCTCTCTCTCCCTCTTCCACCTCCGCCTCCGCCCGCCTCTCCCACCTTTGCCTCTCCCTCTCCGACTCCGGCTTCGCCTCCCACCTCCGCCTCTCCTTCTCCGCCTCCGCCTCTCCTTCTCCGCCTCCGCCTCACACGACGAGGATGAATACTTGCATGACGAGGGTGAATACTTGTGCAACGGATAACTCGAAAATATGTCATCATGAATCTTATTTTAAAGAGAAAATTATGTAGAAGACGTTCGTGGTTTTAGATTTGCAAAATTTTTCACAGATCGTCAGAAATATTAGTTAGATTGAACGGAGAAAAAAAAAACCACCTCTAAAAACGTGTAAAAGATGGGTGTGATATGTCCAGTTTTTTTAAAAATATTTGATATATTAGTGTGAATACTTGATTTATTACATATGAATACTTCATGTATTATAGATGAATACTCGATGTTATTTCCACTTGCGGTGACGGTTATGCGGTCCTCACGGTAGTTAGTGATGGCGGTTGTGCGATCCACCCACTTAATTACGCGTTTTCTTTTGTTTTTAGCGGACGGCAGTTGTGGTACCCTACTATCTCCGCGTAATTAATGCTCTTAATGTCGTAATATTTCCATATATAATTATTTCTCAAAGATGAGTATTTTTATTTATATGGATGAATACAACTCGTGTTAAGTGTGAATACTTTTTCGCAATTTGTCCCTTACTAATTCCACCACTTATCTCCGCATATTACTGTGGTCCCCTACTTATCTGAAGTCGCGGTTGTGTGGTCCCACCATACATTCATGTACTCTTTACACTTACACGACGAGGATGAATACTTGTTCAATGAGAGATGAATACTTGCGTACGAGGTGTGAATACTTGTGTAACGGACACCTCGAAAGTATGTCATCATGGATCTCATTTGAAAGATAAAATTGTGTAGAAGACTTTCGTGGTTTTAGATTTGAAAAATTCCGCACAGATCGACAGAAATATTAGTTAGAGTGAACGTAGGAAAAAAAACCACTTCTAAAAACGTGTAAAAGATGGGTGGTAATGTTTCCTTATATAATTATTTCTCAAAGATGAGTACTTTTATTTACATGGATGAATACTACCTGGGTCAAGTGTGAATACTTTTGCGCAATATGTCCGCCGGTAATGCTGTGAAGGCAATTGTGGTTCCCTACTAATTCCAGCAGTTATTAACTGTAATATTGTGGTCCCCTACTTATT
Organism: Carex kokanica; assembly: GCA_025461125.1. Taxonomy (NCBI): domain Eukaryota; kingdom Viridiplantae; phylum Streptophyta; class Magnoliopsida; order Poales; family Cyperaceae; genus Carex; species Carex kokanica. The sequence continues at coordinate 569,879 of JAJGRX010001283.1, read as the reverse complement.
TTCAGTTGGGGGAAAAATGAGGGATGAATGATGGGGGAAAGCTAGGCCCTCCCTTAATTAATAATTGGATAATAAGTGAACTTCTATCAGAAAATTCGATTACTCGGACCGTTAAAGGAAAGAGCCATTAAACGTAGATCTGCTAATGAGCCAAGCTAAGCTCAAAGCTCAGCCCAGCTCGTCATATAACTAAACTGGTTCAATTCAAGCTCAGCTCAGTCTTGAAGAAAAAAATCCGACTCAGTTTAATGAATTTGAGCCTTTAGCTCGGTTCAAATTCGGCTCATAACTTGCGAGCTCACCTCATGCCAAATCATCTTCATGAGCCAGCTCGGCTCATTAACAGCCCTAATTAAACGAAAGAAAGTCGGAATTATAGATATTATCCGATCAATTAATTAATTAATTATTACCTAAAGAAAGTGCTTCTTCTGGTTTTTTAAATGAGCACTATAGATTATGAAATGCCGTTGTAATTAGTGTATATGGATAAGGTGATTATTGTTTAGGGACCAATGGAAGCTAGTTTACAACTAATAACCGAATTAAAGTTTTAACTCAAATTAGATTCTCATTCCATTTCTTGATAGTACTAGTTGCGGACAAATACTTGTAATGTATGCAATGATATAGGCGCGCAGCATTGATTGAACATAACTTTAAAACTCTAGAACTTAGATTCTAATTTTACTTTTTGCCATCAAAATTCCTTCCATTCGATAATCACAATTGACTACGTACAACAACAAGAAGCCATAAACTAACATTCCCAAAGGTTAAAACACATGTAAGTCAAATAATGTCTTTTAACTCTTTTTTTTTTAAACAAGTTGAAGTCACATAGCTACTTAATATTTAGAAGAGATTTTCAAGACGCATATAGATTCCTTGTAGATATCTCTATTCTTATATTAACCACGTAGATGTTCTAATCCGTCAACAATTGTAATTAAAATATAAAATTTCGAATTGAATATCAGCCATTCGATCATAGTCTGTATTTTTTTTATTCTATGCATCTTTTTTTATGTTTTTTTACGTGTAGAAGTCTAAATTTATTTAGATACGTACTCGCCACAAGTCTATTTTGTCTGTCTTCTTTTGGTCTTAATTTATTTTTATTTTTTAAATGTCATTTAAGAAATTTTTAGATTGATTAATAATTGATTGGTTATATATTCATTTCTTTCCTTCTTTTTTTTTACCATATGAGGAATGTTATTTGTAATTTAATGATCTCACTTAAGTAAACATGATTTTATTCTTTATTTCAAAAGACATAATACGACAACATGTAGGGGTGTCAATGGCACCCGTTTATCCGTTTACCAGACCCATGACGGGTACGGATAATATTTTTTTTCGTAAACTTATTGGGTACGAGTACGGGTAAATTTTTTTTTCCTTATCTAAACGGGTAAGGATACGGGTAAAGCCTATTCCGTACCCGTTACCTGATCAGGTAATTAAAAAAAAATATTATTTATATTAATGAGAAATAAATATTAATTCTCTAACTATTCTTGATAGTTGTGTTACGCTTAATTAACCATTAAAACACGTAAATAAATTTCAGCAAATCCCAATAAAGTTTATTTATTTTTACTTGAATCCCAATAAAATTTAGACATTTAAAACACGTATATATTTGTGAAATGAATGTGTTTAATGTATTATTTAGTAAATAATTTTTTTTTTATTATAATAGCATTACCTCTTATTTACCCGCTACCGTTTCGCTATCCGACAACCATAACTGGTAAGAGGTAGGGTACGGGTAAGAATAATTTGTAACGGGTACGGGTATGAAAATAGTTACATCCGACCCTTACCGTACCCGTTGACACTCCTAACAACATGAAAATAACAACAACAAATAATACAACTTATTATGATGGTATTTTTTTTTCTCTTCTTTCCCAGTTAAGCAACATAACACATAAAATGATATGTTCCGGTAAAAAAAAAAGCTCATAGGTATGTCATTAAAAAATGAGTTTATATTTGTATGAGAATATATTGGTCAATCTTTTTTATTGTTGAATAATTATTCTTTTCATTGATTTATTTTTTTTATAAAAATATTTTATTTTATATGAGATTTTTTTTATTCTCTTATAATATGTTCCCATTACAACACACGAGCACGATCTAGTTAAATAATCATATAGTTTGACCTTCAACTTTTACTTAAAAAATAAAAATTGATTCAATTAATTGCTACAACGTACATTTAGATGTGATGAGTTGTCTTATTTTAAAATACACGACCGCTTATGTTTCTACAATACATAACCGTATATATAAAAGCAAGCTCGCATTAATATCAACAATTTATATATTCTGATTTATAATTTTAATTATCTTGTTAAGTATTTAAAATTGTTGACATGACTTCTGCTATTTAATAAAAGTAAGATTGTATCAGTATTCGTTGTATTTTTTTTATTTTTGATCGAATTTTTTTTTTAGGAAAAAGAATTAGTTAATTTGGAATTTGGAATTTTTGTTAAAATAAACACTTACGTGTACTATCTGTGATCCACAACGCAGTGATATATTACAAAATATTTCTAATATTGATTAATCGGGTTATTCATGCAAGTGTTGAATCCACGTCACCAGCTTTGGCCAGCCTTCTCTATCTCTTTCTCCCTCTTTTGTATTGATCCCGTTTTCTAATATTAAGATGGTTTGAAAATCGTTGTTTTTATTAAAATTCTGCACCATTGGAAAACAGCGATTTTCAAACCATCTTAATAAATAGTAAAAAAAAATTCAAAAAATGTAAAATTTTGGTCTCCAAGCACATTTTAATATAGATTGAACATCTAACAGTTTGGAAATGTCGTTTGAAGTCAATTCGATAGGTTTTAGAGTCGCGCTCACGGAAGGGCTTGGTGAGCTTAGGAGCACCCTAGTTCTACTCATATAGATATATATATATCGAGATGAGCTATTGTGCTTTGCAAAGTAAAGCCATCGTTTTACTTCGGCTTACTTTTTGGATTTTCAAAGTCCAAAACGTCGATCCGACCGTTCAAGTTGATCTACATATTGAAATGTGCTTGCATACCAAATTTTACATTTTTTGGAAATTTTTTACTATTTATTAAGTCACTTTGAAAATTGCTAATCACATGGTCCAGAATTTTGTTGCACTGTTTTTCCTGGACCATGTGATCAGCAATTTTCAAAGTGGCTTAATAAATAGTAAAAAAATTCCAAAAAATATAAAATTTGGTCTGCAAGCACATTTCAATATGTAGATCAACGTGAACGGTCAGATCGACATTTTGGACTTTGAAATCCAAAAAGTAAGCCGAAATAAAACGATAGCTTTACTTTGCAAAGCACAATAGCCCATCTCTCTCTCTCTCTCTCTCTCTCTCTCTCTCTATATATATATATATATATAGATAGATAGATAGATAGATAGAGGTTGGCTAAGATCAAAGTGGTAGTTACTGAGTCTTGGTGTTATCAATTTATTTTTGTAATTTTCAAAGTTCAAATAGTTGATTTGAAGTGCTCAATATGTTCCCCATATTAAAATGTGTTTGGGGACCAAATTTTATATTTTTTGAATTTTTTTACTATTTTTTTATGAATTTTTAAAAATCGTTGTTTTTCAGATTGTATATATTTATTTTTATTATTCAAAACAATGATTTTTAAAAATACTTAAAAATAGTAAAAAAAATTCAAAAAAATGTAAGATTTGATCTCAAGCACATTTTAATATAGTGAACATGTTGAGCAGATGACTATTTGAACTTTGAAACCACAAAAACAAATTTGTAGCACCAAGGTTCAGGAACTACCACTTTGATCTTAGCCAACCTCTCTATGTATAAGCTATCTTGCTTTGGAAAGTAAATAGGGTGTTCCGAACTTCTCAACATGATCTTCATATTGATATGTGCTTGGAAACCAAATTTTACATTTTTTTTGGAAATTTTGTGCTATTTTTTAGAATTTTTGAAAATCAGTGTTTTTTGAATTTTTTATTATTATTTTATTAAATGATAAGTTGTGATTTTCAAAAATTCTAAAAAAAATAGTAAATAAATTTCAAAAAATGTAAAATTTGGTCTCCAAGCACATTTCAATATGAAGATCATGTTGAGAAGTCGGATTGACTATTTGAACTTTAAAATAGAGATATGAGGGGAAAGTAAAACACCATCTTTACTTCCCAAAGCATCGTAGCATTGCTCTATATCTCTCTCTCTATATATATATATGAGGAGGGATCCACTTACACCGTTTTTGGTGACACCCGATTACACCTTATATTTTTAAAGTTTTCAAAGTCCAAACAGTCGATCCAAATCGTTCAACATTATGGATATATTAAAATGTGCTTGTGGATCAAATTTTACATTTTTTTGAATTTTTTTACTATTTATTAAATATTTTACAAAATCATTGTTTTCAGACTATTTAATTTTTGTACCCATCTTAATAAATAGTAAAAAAATTTAAAATTTGATCTGCAAGCACATTTTAATATATACATCATGTTGAATGGGTAAGATCGACTATTTGGACTTTGAAAATGTAGAGTTTAATCCAGTGTCATCAAAAAATGGTGTAAGTGAATCCCTCCTCACTCTCTCTGTATATATATATATATAGAGAGAGAGATAGGCTACCATGCTTTGCAAATTAAAGCACCTCTTGTGCTTTGCGCTCATTTTCGGGTTTTCAAAATTCAAAATGTCGATCCGACCGTTCAAGTTGTTCTCCATATTGAAATGTGCTTGGAGACCAAATTTTACATTTTTTGGAATTTTTTTACTATTTATTAAGCCACTTTGAAAATCGCTGATCCATTGGTCCAGAAAATTTTACTGTTTTGCTAGTGTGACCATTGGATCAGCGATTTTCAAAGTGGCTTAATAAATAGTAAAAAAATTCCAAAAAATGTAAAATTTGGTCTCCAAGCACATTTCAATATGGAGAACAACTTGAACGGTCGGATCGACATTTTGAATTTTGAAAACCCGAAAATGAGCGCAAAGCACAAGAGGTGCTTTAATTTGCAAAGCATGGTAGCCCATCTCTATATATATATATGCTGACTCAACTTGTTCTCTGACTGCACTACTGTATTTATGTAACTTACGTCCTAAGTTATTAAATTTAACACTCCAAACAAAAACCAGAAAACCAAAGAACGAAAGAAAGAAAACCTCCAAACATATTTCCAAAAAAACATAAAAGACGAACTGCATGTCCGCATCTCCCCCTTGTATAAATATGTATATATTTACGATGGGCGCCTTGTCCCTCAACACCCGGCTATGGATGCCTTGTACTCACAATGGCTCCTTGAAAAACAATACCTCTTGATTCATCTCTTATCTGTACCGCAAGACCGTCCCGACCTCCAAATCCCTCTTATCATTCGTATGTTGTCGCACTGTGCCGAGTATTACAACCTCAAGTCTCAACTCGCTGAACGATACATTTTTCAGGTATTCTCAGCTTACTGGCTTACTCCGGTTGAGCGGTCGTTCCTCTGGCTCGGCGACGTGAAACCCAGCACGATCTTTCAGTTTGTGCCATCAGGTCTCATCAATGATCAGAGAAGGATGATGGATCAACTGAAAAGGCAGATAGTGCAGAGACAGACAGAGCTGGAGGAGATGTTGCGACAGGTGGAGGAGGCGATGACGGTCTTGATGGCTCTGGCGGCGGTGCATGGACCGGTAAGAAATGGAGAGGCGAGAGGTGATGCGGAACGGAGGGTGGCGGAGATGATGCGTGCAGTGTTATATGAGGCTGATAGGCTGAGGAAGCATGTTGTTATTAGGATAATTCAGATTCTAAGCACCGGTCAGACGGTGCAATTCCTTGTGTCGGCGGCGAACTTCCATCTCTGGTTGCGCCGGTACGGTTTGCAGATGGCGCACGCAACAGTGATTAATTTTGGTTAGATTTGGGGTGTTATCTGATCATGATATGTCTTTCAAATGGAGTGAGGTGGTTGGTTGGACATCGGATCAAATTTGATTTAATATTCAGTCGAAGTTGTCTGATCCACATCAGTGTTGTAAACAACGGTATGCGCTCGTCGGACGGACAAAGTACCGCTAAGCGATTAATCGGGAATAATTGATCATAATTAGAAAAAATCGGCCAATTAATCGGGAATTTTTTTAACGGTTTGGTCACCGCCAACGACTAATCGGCTGATTAATCAGTCTAAACGGACGTTTTTTATAACACTGATCCACATCAAGATACATGTGTACTTGATATACATAAAAATTTAAAATTATCTATAAAAATCTTAATACGAATCAAACAACTCTAATCTATCATCCACCGCCACCTATAACTCAAACAGACAAATAATAATCAATTCGGAAAATATAAACCAAATTAAAACATGACAAAGGACATCATTTTCTGGACAAAAGGACTTGAAACATATTTTATGGAATTAAAATATAGTCAGATATGAAAGACTTTGCACCGTAAAAACAATAAAACAAACAAGTCAGCACAAATGCAAATCAAGGTCATGATGACATCCAGTGGAGCAGAGCTGCAACAGGAATCTTCACGGTTAGGAGCGCATATCGGACCATTAAAAATGGGCCATATGTGTCAACAAAGGGTTGCCACTTATGGAAGCTGAGGGTGCCACTTAGGATAAAGGTTTTTGGTTGGCTTCTAGTTAACAATAAATTGTTCACTATTGACAATCTCAGAAACAGAAGATGGCCGATCACAAACATGTGTGTCATGTGCCGGCAAAATGAGAAATCAGCAAGACACATGATGGGAGAATGCTGGTTTGCAAAGGAGTTGTACCAAATCATGGACATCGATATGCAAATGTGGCCGCAACCGATTGAGATGCTCTTACAGGCCAGAGCCCCCAAGCAAACTAGAAGAACCCTACTGATTGTGATGTTTGTCATATGGAGGGAGAGATGTGCACGGATCTTCAGAGACTCCAACAAGAGACCGACGGACTTAATAGAGGAGGTGGCCCAGCTCATGCAGAGCCACGTTAATCAGACGGGAGGAGTTTAAGATCCAAAAAAAAAAAAATTCTCTTAACGTGTCTAATTTTATGAACTTTCTTAGGATTTAGTCTTCTTTTTCACTCTTTAGCTTAATTTTTTTTTTTAGCCTTTATCTTTGTTTTAGCTCAATTTCTCTTGAGCACATTGTTTTTTCCTTTTGACAGGCAGCTACAACTCTTTTGTAACCGCGATTATCAATCAAATATGGGCGTGATCCTTATTTTTCCTAAAAAAAAACAAGTCAGCACAATTATATAATAAACTGATACAACGATTTATTATACAAAGTAAACGTTGAAATAACAGAATTCCTACAATTCCAAAAGATCGCATCAGATTTATTTCCGTTACATATAACCCAAAATCATACCAAAACCAAATTAGATGCAAAACCATAAATCTCAATCAAACATGCTCAAACCATATACAAATCAAATTGAAAACACATAATATCCATATAAAATTAAATTAAAGACCTCTGGTCATATGAACTGGTGTATTTATCTTTGTTGAGCACTTAGTTGATTTATCTTTGTTGAAAACCAAATAAACTGATCGGACACAAATAACAAGATTATACCAATTGATCGAAGGATCAACCACAAGCATCCAGTTTATATCAAGCCTAGATTAAATGATCGGGCACAAACAATCAGGTTATATCAAACCCAAATCAAAATATCAGACACGGACACCCGGTTTATATTAAACCCAAATCGAAAGATCGGGCAGAAAACATCGAGTTATCTATCAAACCCAAATCAAAGAATAAGCCACCAACACCCATTTTATATAAAAACCCAATATAATGATCGGGCACAAGCATCCTGTTTAATATCAAATTCAAATCAAAGTATCATACACAAATAACCGGTTTATATTAAACCCAAATTGCATAATGAACACAAACATCTTGTTTATTTCAAAATTAAAAAATATTTAAAGAAAATATATTTGAAATAATTAAATCAAAACATTAACCTAAGATTCGTAACAGTACTCTTGAAACATTAACCTAAGATTCGTAACAGTACTTTTGAGGAGGGTTTTCATGCCTCTACCGTGTCTCCATTTTCAAAAACTTTAATAACTCAAAAGTTAAAACTTAAAAGTCAAAATAAAACCGTTGGATATGATCTATATCATTTTATCTATGCATGTGTAAAAAATTATGACATTTTAATTTTGTTTTGGTTGTCATCAAGAGCTTGTAAAAAACGTACTAATGTGGATAATTTCTAGACGTTGATTTTTCAACTTATTGATTCACATAAAAACAAAATCAAAATGTGATAATTTTTTATAAGCACATAGATAAAATGATGTAGATCATATCCAACGGTTTTATTTTGACTTTTAAGTTTTAAATTTTGAGTTATTAAAGTTTTTAAAAATGAAGACACAATAGAGACATAAAAAATGAAGACATTTGAACCCTCTATTTTTATTATACCACCTAAGATATTTTTACTTGCTACAGTAGTTAATTTGTAAGTTGGGAGGTCACAAGTGACCCAATTGCACATTACACGTGGCAACACGCCAGGCGGCCAGGGCAACAAGAAATCGGTGGATTGTCATATGTTTGAGCTTTGAGATGCATAATGCCACCACTTGGCACGTGACCTGCCAAGACTTAAACTTGAATAAGATCTTGTGTGCTTTAGAATAACATACAACAAAAAACAAAAATTTATGTTGTTTGGACGGGTGCTTCATCACAAATTCACAACTTCTGGCGTCAAGGCGTCATCGTGCTACACAAAACTGATGCAATTCTTACTGAACTGCCAAAACTCAAATTCCTCGTAGCCAAATTTTGAGTTCAACCTAGCTACGATTAGTCAAGGCCGGACCCAGAGTATTCCAGGGAGGTAGCTGTTTCTTTCTAGATTTTGAGTTTTAGTGAAGATTTATCGGTTCCGACTGACTTTGTCTCTCCTGAAATTTTTTTTACTCATCTCTGGATGTTTGATTTGTAATTTGGGTTAAATTTAGAATTAAAATTGAAATAAATTTGTTGAATTTTGATTGGTAATTAGAATTATAAGTCAGAAAATCAGAAATTACAAGTCAAAGCATTGAAAAATATAAGTTAAAGCATTATTTTTTATCGAGTACCCAATTAGTTAATGAATTTAAATCTAATTCGATATTTTTTTGCCCTCATAAAAATCCTGATTATGCTCCTGCGATTAGTGACCTCATTGTTGGCGTCACAAGTTCGGATCCTCTACATTACCTAATTACCTTACCTCACCTTACCGTTTGAGTTATCAGAATATGTTTTTAATGATCCTAGATTCCATTCCAGATGAAATCACCAAGTTGATTCAAGGCTTATGTACACCTAAAATCAATCAAGATTTAATTGGTAATATAAATGCTAATAAAGCAAAATAAAGAACAAGAGACAAACTTGTTAAAGGAAATTGAAAAAAAAAAAAACACACTTCATGTAGTTACTGATCTAATTATATTTAATACGAGACTTAGCAATAAAAAAAGACTTGGCTATAAAAAAGATTTTTTATTGTTTAACATCTCTTCAGTTGACTGAAAAAGACCTGATATTATTTGATAGAAAAGGCAAGAAATTATACAATAAATTAATGTTTGAATTGTTATAAAATTTAATTGAGATTCAATACATAATAAATTATGTAAAACTGTTTAAAAAAACCCGTTGTAATGATTATTGTCATTGAATGACTAAAGAAACGAGCAAGATTTATATATTTAGATAGTAATTAAATGGTTTTTATTCTGAGATTTTGACTATTTTTTTTTTTTTAATTATACATCCAAGGACCAAACCATGTCGTTAAAAGCAAGCCCACGTGGTTCCCTCGAGTTGTTGTTCCCTCCCCGGTTGTCAGAGGTGATGTGAATTCGTTGTGGATCCGTATCCTCCCAGGTACCTGACTCAAGCAAGTTGAAACGGACGGCCCAGATTAATCCTATCTGGGCCAAACTCAATCCGGTGCCTGTAGAGACTGTAGGGGTCTGTTTTGAGATTCGTGCCATGTTAAAAGAACCATCCGATCGTAATTGTCTTCAATCAGGTAACCTGAGGACTGTTCTCTTTTGCCTCTATTCCGTCCGAGTCTCCGTCTCCGCTGCAATCTCGTCTAATTCTATCTACCAAAATTGAGCTCCCATTAAAATATGTCTCCAACTTCAATATCCGCATGATTGCATCCTTCGCCAACTTTTCTACACGCAACCCCACGCCTCAAATCATCATACAAATTTAGAGGTGTCAATGGCACCCTTTTATCTCCTAACCCTTATCGTATCTGATAAGACGGATACGAATAAGATTTATAGATACGGTAAATTTTTTTTTTCGTTATCTAAATGGGTACGGTACGGGTAAAGCCTATTTCGTATCCGTTACCCGATCGGGTAATTATAAAAAAATTTATATATTATAGGGATGGGCTATGGTGAGCTATGGAGTAAAACAAGTTTTTACTCCACGCCTCATTATTTCCATTTTAAAAATTCAAACAACCGATCCGAACCGTTCAACATGATCTCCATATTGAAATGTGCTTGGAGACCAAATTTTACATTTTTTGGAATTTTTTTACTATTTATTAAGCCACTTTGAAAATCGCTGATCCATTGGTCCAGAATTTTTTACTGTTTTGCTACTGTTCACCCAGATCAGCGATTTTCAAAGTGGCTTAATAAATAGTAAAAAAATTCCAAAAAATGTAAAATTTGGTCTCCAAGCACATTTCAATATGGAGATCATGTTGAGCGGTTCGGATCGGTTGTTTGAATTTTCAAAATGGAAATATGACGTGAAGTACAAACTTGTTTTACTCCATAGCCCATCCCATATATTATAAGTATTGAAAGAGTATTTTAATTAGTTTACTTGCACTTAGCATTTTTTTTTTAATAAAGTACTATACAGGTGTGAATTGAATTTTTAATGTATTATTTAATAAATAATAAAAATAATTATTATATTAGTATTATCCGTTATTTATCTGCTACCATTTCGTTATCCGACAACCATAATGGGTAAGGGTAGGGTATGGGTAAAATAATTTGTAGCGGGTAAGGACAATTTGTAACATGTACAAGTATGAAAAATTGAAAATGCTTCCACCTGACCCTTACCATACCCGTTGATACCCTTATATAATCGTTAGTAAAATATATATAATGAATTAAGTAAACTTCAATCAAATTTTCCTAATTAAATAAAAGGTAGAGAATATGTAAGATTTTCTAGTATTGATGGAAAACTAAAAAATAAATTTAACAAACATATTTTTGTACAAACATTAAGAAAAAGGCAGGCACCATGCATTTATTTATTTCTTTATGTAGATATCCATTTAGAGATGGATCTGCATTACAGTACTGTTTAGTACTCTCATGATTTTGAAAATTTTAATCTAATATATTAAATTAAATTAAATTTTATATTTTTATATTGTTCAGCATATCTTGTAAAATGCTAAATGACTAAATGTATATTTGTAATTTAGTAATTAGAATTTTATTTTGTAATTATTAAGACATAATTACAAATTTCAGCTGTCACCTCTCTTAATTATGAACTCATATCACCTAAGGTAACTAAAATTTTGAGTTCGAATCTGGACCGTCCGATCTACCTTGACACAAATCATAAAAAAGCTCCATGTATTCCACTTCGAATCAGATTGATATGGATTCTGATTAGACGGTCCGGATCAAAACTCAAAATTCTAAGTTACTTCGGGAGATCCGACCTCCCTCTGATCTTATCCTCGTATAAACCATACGACTAGGAAACTATATATAAGTAGCAGAACCTCAAGTAATTAATGAGCACAACTATGGAGCACTTCTACTCACAATGGCTGATCCAAGAACAGCATCTCTTGAACGATCTCCTATCTGTTCCCCAAGACCGTCCAGACCTCCACATCCCTCTAATAAACCGTGCCGTGTCGCACTATGCCGAATATTACAAACACAAGTCTCAGCTAGCGGACCGCGACATATTTCGGGCCTTCTCTGCTTACTGGCTTACATACATCGAGCGCTCCTTCTTTTGGCTCGGCGGTTTGAATCCAGGCATTTTCTTTCATTCCCTGCCATTAGATCTGACACATGATCAGAGCTACAAGGTAGAACAACTCAGGCAACAGACGATGAGAAGAATTTACGAGCTCGAGGAGAAAATGAGGCTGGTGGAGGAGGCCATGGCGGTTTTGATGGCACTTGCTGCTGCGAATGGAAAGGTCAGGAATGGAGAGGCAAGGGGCTACACGACGGAGAGAGTGGGCGAGATGATGCGTGCGGTGCTTGACGAGGCTGACGAGTTACGAAGAAATGTTGTTAAGACAAACATAGAGATTCTTAGTACTGCCCAGACTGTCCGATTCTTTGCCGCATTAGCGCATCGCCATCTCTGTTTTTACTGGCAAGGTTTGCAACACAACAGCTTTTAGTGATGAACTGTTGAGAAAGCCGGGTTAACCGTATGTGTTGTTTTGCTGGTGTAAGGTCAAGTTAACTTAATCAAAGTGGTTATGATTTATGTTAAGGTTGATCAATTGCCATTATGGCCTTAAATTATAAGGATGAAATAAAATTGTGTTGTTTATTTTCAGTTCTTATTTCTTAGATGTAAAAGTATCGGCAATGATAAATTAATTAATTAATTATCAGCAAAAAAAACAAAGTGCAAAGAATATATATTTTTTGCAGGAGTTTCTCTGAAGTGCAATTTTCATGGGTCCGGATCCCCTAAAGTAACCAATGTTTGGGTTTTGGATCAGGACCGTCCGATTCGAATCCGTCGCTCAAAATTGTCTCGGGATTTGAATCCGTCACTCGGGATGTGTGCGCTCCACCTGAGATGGATTGTCGCGGATTCGAATCGGATGATTCCGATCCAAAAAACCCAAACATTGGGTTACTTCACTGGATCTGAATTCAATTTTCATGGTAGTAAACTAGGCCTTAAAGTTAGAGATGGGCTAGATTGATTGCAACGGGTTGCACCCAAAATACAAGTGAAGGGCTTTCTGTTGTGGGCTAAAATTTTAGGCTTTAGCCTTTAGGCTCCTTGTTTAAATAGTGAGGTAGTAATAATAATTTAAAAATTAAATAATTATAGGAGACTTTCAATTTATAGGAGAGTTTAATCCTCTTATTCCTCTATCCCCTTCCGTTTTTGGTGTGGAAGGTTTTCACAAGATACTTGTTTGTCCTAGTGATTTTATGGTACGCATATTTTATGTCTCCCTCAAAATTTTAATCATTCTTTCTATCAATATATTAAAATATTTTATCTACGCACAGAGTTAAGGACATATTACCCTTGTATCTATAAAAACTAACAAAGTTTATAATTTTCTTTTCATCAAAAGTTAAATATTTCTTATTTCCTCGTTGTACCTAATCATTTGGGGTGTTAATGGATACAGTACAGATGCCGTGGAGACATTTTACTTTTCAAAATATGATAGCCTGCCTCTGTATATAGGATATGAGTGACTGTGACTATATAATATATTAATTTAGTTTTGAGTCTGTTGAAAATAATGTCTAGAATAATCAGCTTAAGATATTATTCTTGGTGTAAAAGATCATAAAATAAAAAATATAATGCGTGCTACTGAAAAATAGTGAAAACTTTAGTTCTTATTTTTGCTAAAAAAATTTAGTAAGCATGTTGAAATAAGATAGTATTGAAATAAACATCGTGATTAAACTAAAAGCTTGGTCACCACACGGAATTAATATAGATATATATTGAAGCATGTGGGAAGTTATTCACTGTCCGATGTCAATAAATTATATCCAGCATATGATTTATTCACGTGCTCTTTGACTCGTGATGAAGCCATCTAAGCCACTTTCTTAACTGCATATCAGTGCAGACTGTGTAGTGATTAGCCAATAGAATTAGTATCCGGCTTAACATATTTAAAATGAATAGTGTCACGAATGGAATTCATCAGAATTTTTTATTTTTAGAAATTATATAAAAATAATATAGGATATAAGATGGATTGCGGGAAAAATTGTTGCAATTGATATCATTTAGCTGCCACATGAAAACTCAGAACCACACGGTAGACCACATGTTAATTAGATACCTCTGCATGTATATTCCATTTTGTTACCGGACCCGCGTGTCACAACGTACTAGAACTCCCTATGAATAATGTTCATACTTTCATTGGAGCCGCGGGTGACTGGAACGTACTTATTTGGGGATGAAACTTTGTACAGACTTTCGTCGTGCGTATAAGGGATCAAATGCATTTCTACAGCTTTGAGCCACTGTTTTTTTAGCTTGAGCTCCACTAGTTTGGAAAATAATTGATTTGCATCTTTTAAATCCATGGCTCGCTTCCGCCTCTCAACAGACCATATATTGCACTTATAGAACATATCCTCCACAATAGAAGCCACGGGCATTCTCTAGCTCATCCGAAAGACATTTTTCAGCGACTCGAAGCCGTTTGTTGTCATGATACCAAATCGGTATCCTCTATCACATGTTTGAAAATTCTTCTCATAATTAGACGACTCCATAACATCATTGGAATGTACTTTGCTATCTTCTTTAAAAATACATTACACCTTGAATTTAGATGCACAAGAACAAAGAAATGTTACTTCATTTGCCTCATCTACTTATAAAATCTCAAACGAAATGTTATAAATTAGACATAACATAGCAAACTCTTCGAACATATCTTTCAACCTTCTTGGTTTATTCTTCCTAACTCCTTGTTTGAACCTCTATCCGACCACTTGTCATTTCCATAATTCTGGAATAGGTTGTCAGCAACATGCTGCATACAAAACATGTGCACAAAAAGTTATGGAGACCATCCGTATTCTACTGTCAGTGCAGATTTGATACCTTGTGATGGTCCGATATAACATAGACGAATCTATCTGCCCCAAGTACTTTATTCCTTAACCACTTCAAGACAAAAATCCCAATTCTCACCATCCCCCTCCTATACAATTGCAAATGCTATATACATCAATTGGTTCTCGACATCATAGCCGTAAGCTATCAAAAACCTCCCCTCATACCGCCCAGGCAAGAAGTATGCATCTATATTGATCACTGGTCTCAAGTACTGAACCGCTACAATGCATGGACCAAAAGCCCAGGCTACCGCCTTGAATTGAGAAACTCCTTCAATAAGCTCTCCGTATTTATCTCGTACAGGACAGGTCAGAAATTGGTACTTAGAGCCGAGATTCTTGTCTCAGATTCCCATAAGCAGTGGTTCCAGCAAGCTGTATGAGCCCTCTCAGCTCCCAAATTGTCGGGCTATTGCAAGCTCACAACCCCTCCACAGTTGATTGTATTTCGGAGTTACATTGCCATACTTAACCCTCACACAGTTTGTCACCCATTGGATGCTCATATAGAGGTCCGTCTTAATGGAGGTCTTCCTCCAAAATTTCATTAATATTTTCAAATTCCGACCTAGTTTCATCATCTACTAGTGCCAGTCTGAGGTAAGGTGCTGGTGCAGGTAATGATAAAGGCGCCAGAGTTCACTCGGGTTGCAGCATCACTTAATATCGGAACTCCGGTATAGGTTGGGGGAGTTCCAGAGTTCACTCAGGTTGCTAATTCTAAGTTCCACCTTTCGGGGTTATAACCAATGCATTCGTAAATCATAGACTTCAAGTCTCAAATTGATGTATCATCATCAACCATGAATGAATTAATTGCCTCTTTGGAGTAATAAACCTCATATGTATTAGTCAAAAACTTTCCACTACAATGTAATGAAATCATCATTGACGTGGCCAACAAACTACATTTTGGTAAATGGTAAACAGTTGTCAGGTTACTAATTTAAATGTATAGGTTGCTGAAAAAAAATTTAAAAAAAACCTTAAAATCGACTCCGAAATCGTCTTCTCTTCCTCTCTTTCTCTCTTTCTATTATGTGATTTTGAGTGAGTTGTGAGAGAGAGGAGAGAGAAAGAGGGGTATTTATAGCCGGCCGGTCATTTTTTGGTCAGTTCTAATTTTAATCCCGGCCGGCCATTTTTTGACCGGTTTGGAATAATTTGTAATTAATTTTGGATATTAATAAAAATGTCGGATATCTCGCCATGCAGTGCTATTACTAAATTGCTAATATAGCCTTTTCCATCTCTTTTAGCAAGCATATTTAAAAAACACCAAAAGCGAGCAGATAGTTGCACACTAAAATTTCTACGATTTCTCACCAACAAATAACGTAGCCTATAATTCTGTTCCTTTTGAAACCTCCTTCCTCTGAGCAGGCATCCCTAAGATCCCTTGGTACAATCTCAAATAGGAAGAATATGTACCGTCCGATCAATGAATCGGCAGGCTTCTTAAGGCCCAGTCGACTGTAAGATCAAAATGAACGGTTTAGATTCTTCTTTTTTGAATCGGCTACCTGAGGGGATGTCCGATATATGTTGTCCCCACCCTCTCTCCCGAACTAACGCGTGGAATTCCCGTGTAAAAGAACCTCCCTTGTACAAAAGGACAATAAACATTTCAAATAAAGAAGAAAGAAACGGAAAAAGAATCCATATTATCTTAGGTAACAGAGTATTTCTGGCCAATCCGGACCGATGTAGAACACAAGGGGATCCTTTAATATTCGTGCAGATTCTGATCGCCCGGTCTGAATCTAAACAGAAATATTGTGTTACCTTAGTGATACGAATGCCTAAATAGCAGCATCAACCTAACCCAAAATCAAGTAGAAAGAACAAACTCTTCTCTGCTTTCGCTCTCCTCTTTAGTCTTTACATTTCTTCCTCTCTCTCTCTGGCTCGCCATGGCCGACTTCGATCGCTCCTACCACCACAACTACTCTAGCTCCTACTCCTACAACCCCCGCCTCAGCACCGATCAAAACCAAAACCCTCCTTTCTCTCTCAACCCCTCTCGCCCCAGCACCGATCAAACCTCCTCCTACTCCTACTCGTACTCCTACAACACCTCTCGACCGAGTACTGATCAAGCACCCCCGTACGACGCTAACAACAGTTATGAGTACAATGGGAGACTGGATATAGTGCCGAGGCAGCAGCCTATGCCGCCGGCAGTGGTGGCGCCGAGGCCGGTGGCGGTGGTTGGGTCGTCTTCCGGGCCGTGGTGCTTTGGCGACCCCGAGATGAAACGCAAGAGACGAGTTGCCAGTTACAAGGCGTACTCGGTAGAGGGGAAGGTGAAGTCCTCGATTCGCAAGGGCTTTCGCTGGATCAAGGTTAAGTGCTCTGAGATTATTCATGGCTGGTAGGAGTAGTTTGTTTCTTTCTTTGTTAAAGGAAATTTATTTGGCTGTTCATGTTGTATTTACTCACTGTTAGCTTATCTTCTCTTGGGGGCTGTATTGGGGTTGATTAGTGTCGGTATCTTCATTTATTGATCAGTGGAAGTGAAAAAGGTGGGATCTTCTTGTGGGAATTTGGAAAATTGGATAAATTTCTGCAGTTATAGTTAATTATTCAATTGATCTTGAAGATTTTGTATTGGTGTTATTGCTCGAAATTCGCAGCAACGGTTCTTTAACTATAGAAAAGTTTGTAGAGGGTGGATCTTGGGTTTCCTTATGGGTTGAATCTAGAAACCTATTTATGTTGTATTGATGATGCTTTATGCAATTTGGCATGGATACAAATTTACAATGACGATCATAGCTGAAAGTTTTTGCTTTGCTTTTTTAAATAATAGATACATTCTAGATTTCTAGGTGGATTTGTTGCATTTTTCAGGATTAAGTTGCCTACCTAAATTGTAGTATTGTTCTTAAAATCAATTACCTTTTGTGTTAGATATATGTTCATATGATCATGTTACGTTTCCCTAATTTGGTACTATTAACTTGTTTAGCAGTGCACTGAGATGTCTTTATACCCACTCTATTTATAGAATTGTTACTATAAAATGATTTTGGAGAATATAATAAGGACGGCTATGATATATATTAGCTTTGACCAACTCCAAAAGAGAATTTTAAGATACTAATATGAATACCTAATTCTGGACATATTTTGGGGCATTTTTTTGTTGATCATAATATGGTAGTTGCATTTCTTGGTGGAGTTTCTATGCAAAAACAAAAGATGTCAGTATGAACCGAAAACCAAGTGGCACATGTCTTGGCAATTTGGCATCATTCTTTGCTGTCTTAACCAAGGCAGTTGTC
The DNA here is from genome assembly GCA_025461125.1 of Carex kokanica. NCBI lineage: Eukaryota > Viridiplantae > Streptophyta > Magnoliopsida > Poales > Cyperaceae > Carex > Carex kokanica. Next base: position 551,638 of record JAJGRX010001283.1, on the reverse strand, counting down.
ATTTTCTCATGCCATTCTATTCTACTCTGTCAAAGTTGAAATGTGGGGTTGACTTGAAATGAAAGGAATCTGATTCCAAATTTCCTCTATCTTTTGTTTTTTCTTTCTGTAATTAGACAATGCATGTCTTAATTCTAAGTTTCTAACCATTGTAACTTCATTAATTATTTTTTCCTCATAATTTGAATATTGAACCAAATTGGGACAAATCCAGTTGTTTCATGAATTCAATGAAACTCAATTATACGCAGACAAGACAAGCTAGCTCCTTCATGTTCATTAAATGTTGAAATTTGGTCAAATTTGAAATAAATCTGGTCCTGTTTTTGTACTCTTGCCTGTTGGCCCACTAATAGTAAATGCCTGAGTTATTTTTTTTCTGTCATTTTTCTGTTTCTCACAGTAAATGCACAAGTTCTTCTACTCTGGTCAGCCAAGAGTTCTTAGTCACCCCTATAATTTTTTTTTTAATTATGTATATTCAAATTTAATTAGATCTTATTTACTTAAAAAAATTATATAGTTCAGCTTTTCTTATAAAATGTTAATTGTGTGCCTGTATCTCAGTGTTAAAATTTTACTTTGTTGTCGTGAAGGCTTGGGTTAAAATCACCGCTGTCACAAATCATGCATTTTTTATTTCAGTCCCTTTCAGTCTAAATTTTCTAGTTTTATCCCTTTTTAAAAAAAAAAAACGAACACATTTTTTAGGCATGGTTGTTTGTCATAGGATTGTGTGGGATGAAATTTGATGGGGTCGGAAACTTACTTTTTTATTTGCGGAAACTCATATTTATAGTTATCTACGGGAATAATTATGTGAATGTACTGAGTTAGTGTTCGGTTGTATCGTGAGAACATGTGGAAAATCCTAATTAGTGAAAGATATTCATGGAAACTGATTTTTGTAAAGATTTATTATCACTACCAATTTTGTGATTAATAGGTATTTAATTGTTTTGTGATGGATTTTAATAATCTAAAAGTATGATAATTAATGCATAATAATATTTAGAAAAATAAAATTGTACAAGTATAACAAATTATAATTTTCTCTTTGGTTAGTCGTGCAAATTATATCAATGAAATTAAAATAATGACAAAAATATTATGATTTTTATAACTGGATTATTTTGTAAGTAGAAAATTAAATTAAGTAATTTGAGATTGTGATAATTCTTATAAGATTTGAATGTAAGTATAAGTAAGTATAATTTATTCAACATTGAGTATTAATGCATGCAATATATTTTTATTAGAAGATTTTGAGGAGAGATGAAGTTAGAGATGGTGGGAAAAAAATAATCTGGTTTGATCTAATTTTTTTTTTTCTCCATAAATTTGTAAAGACAGGGAATGAAGATGAAAAAAAAAATCCAATCTCATGCTAGACAAAATGACATGAGAACACCTAGATTAATTTTCTATTCCAATCCAATTATCACCAATTAATCCAATTGAACACGCCCTCGAGGAGTTATGGACTTATGGTCCATATGACACCTACATGACAATTCTTTACTGTCAATTGCATGGAGATTCACGCTGGTGTGGATCACCAGATGGATGGATGGTAGAGATTCAAGTTATGGTCAGGTTAACTGACAGGATTTGGTGTCATAGACTAGTATAGTAACATCGGGCCAATAGATTCTTTTGTTACTGTCCAAAGGAGCCGACATTTTTATTAATATCCAAAATTAATTATCAAATAATAATTATACCAGATTAGTTGGGTATTTTTAAAAATGCTCAAACCGGCCAAATAATAGCCGGCCGGGATTAAAATTAGGACCGGTCATTTTTTGGCCAGTTGGGAATTTTTGTTTTGTTTCAGAATCTATAAATACTCCGTTTTCTCTCTCCTCCCTCTCACAACTCACTCAAACTCTCCAGAAGAGAAAGAGAGAAAGAGAAGGTGATTTCCGAGGCGAAAAAGACGATTTCAGAGGTGATGTTAGGTTTTTTTTATTTTTTATTTCTAATTTCATAACAATTAACGGTAAATAAAAGTCGATTCTTATGCTAAATTATGCTAAAATGTGCTAATTATGCTAAGTTAAGATAATTATTCTAAAATGTGCTAAATTATGCAAAATTATACTAATTATCGTAAAATGTGTTAATTATGCTAAGCAGTGTTGTAAAAAACGGCCGTCCGATTAGTCGTTGGCGGCGACCAAACCGTCACGGATTTTCCCGACGAATCGGCCGATTATTTCCAATTATTCCCGATTATTCCCGATTAATCACTTAGCGGTACCATGTCCGTCCGACGAGCGCATACCGTTATTTACAATACTGATGCTAAGTTAAGCTAATTATACTAAAATATAACAAATTATGCTAAAATATGCTAAAATATGCTAAATTATATCAAAATATGCTAAATTATGCTTAAATATGCTAAATTATGCTAATTATAGTAAAATGTGCTAATTATGCTAAGTTAAGCTAATTATACTAAAATATACTAAATTATACTCAAATATGTTATATTATGCTAAATTAAAGCAAATTATTCTAATTATGCTAAATTAAAGTAAATTATGCTAAAATGTGCTAATTTTGTTAAATTAAGCTAATTAAACTAAAATATACAAATTAAACTAAAAAATACATAATTATGCTAAAATTTGCTAAATTAATTAAATTATGCTAAATTGTGTTCATTAAACTAATTAAAACTAAAATATAGTAAATATGCTAAAATTATGCTAATTAAACTAATGAAAACTAATTGACAACTAATTAATACAAATTAAAACTAATTGAGAACTAAATTATACTAATTTGGGTACATTTCTAACAAATTCTATCAATTTACAACTATTTTGGACTTAAAAAAAATAAAATAAAAAATAAAGTGACTTACTTGCAAATGTAAGAAGAGGAGGAGAAGTTTTTGAGAAAGAGAGAAATTGAGGAGAGAGAGTGTGAATTTTGTGAGAATGAAGTTTTGGTGAAAATCTGGACCCTTGCTCATTCTTATATACGTCCGAGCTGATTATTTTTTAGCCGGTTGAGAAAATAACTGGAACCGGCCAAAAAATAGCTGGTTTGGACATTTTTAAAAATACCCAGCTAACTTGGATATAATTAATAATTTGTAATTAATTTTGAATATTAATAAAAATGTCTGCCAAAGGAGGAAAGAAGCTTTGAAAACAAATTATCTCGGGCGTCAAAACTCAAAAGTCTTTAGAAGTTTTCCGTCTAAAATATGATTTTTGTATCAATTTTTTTGTTGGACTACTACAGGAATTGTAATGAATAGATTGTACTTTCTGTCTTCTTTTTCACTGACCTTCTCGCACCTACTTTTGCTTTCCTGCGTACTGGTACACTGGCACAGTGCTGTGTTCTTGCTGCCTTGCTAATACTAAATAGGCTTTCTCTCGGCTCTTGGGCTTTTAGGCCAGATGTTGTTGTCAACTTTTTATCATAGTCCTTTTTAAGCTCCAATTGATAGATGAAAACTAAACCGAAACAAGCACATTATCGTACAGGTTTGGTACAGTTGGGGTGTAATTTTTGGATTTGAGATTCTGGGCTTTTATAAGTTTGGTCATAATGATTGAAAGTTCAGGTTTTATTTAAAAATATAGCACGTAGTTAGGTGTAGTAAGCAATAAGAGTGCTTAATTTATTTTCCCCTTTACACTTTAATGCCTTTGTTTCTTCTTTTATTCATTGTGTGACTAGTAAGACAACTAATAAATTCCAAACCTCTTGATTCTAAGAGAACTCAATCACCAGCCAGTTTTTTTTTATCTTCTATGTTAAAACAAGGTTCCTGCGCTTAGTAAAAGTTTGAATTCGGCTCAGAACGAGTTGAGTCTGATTTTAGTTGAGCCAATCACGAGCTGAGCTCAGCTGACTCAGCTCGTTCGTGTTGTGAGGCGTGTATAGATCAAATATTTTCGACAATTTGGTGTTGTAAGTTGAAAATATAAACCGTGAGCCGGAAATTTTTTTTTTTTTCGCTACGAGTTTCATCATCTTATGATGGACACAAAGAGATAGTGAAACAGTTGGAAAAGAGCTTTATTTTGTCTTCTTGCAACGAGCATAGGGACAAGCCGAGTTGCGTCAAGTTTAAACTCGCCCATGACAAGTCGAGTCAGAATCGAACAAAAAAATTATGTACGTTTTCAGAATTGATCTCGAGTGAGTCACAAGCTACAATTTTTTTTTTTTGTCAGTCCAGGCGCCAAGATATATTTTTAATACACTTACCAGGTGATTAACACTGAAACGTTGAATAACCTTTTCCCGTTGCAGTCTTTCATGTTTTTCCTTCTTCTCTAATCAATCCTCTGGCACGTCAGACAATAGTAAAGTTCCAAATCTCTTCAAGTAAAAACTTGCGAGGCAAGTTTTGATGTTATATTTAGACAAAGTTCTTGCGCTTTATGACAGCCTTGGTCAAGGTGGTTTGTTATTTCTTTGTAGTTTGTAGGCACCACAAATATTTTTATTTATTAAAAGGTCCGGTACTTTCTGTCATTTTTTAAATGTTATTCTCAATATATTTTTTTTAAGTAAAGATTGGAGATCAAATTATTAAATATTAAACATCTATAAAAAATTATTTTATCTGGATTTCGAACCTGCGACCTCCCATACAGAGAGCATTGTCTTTGTCACTAGATTGAAGACTAGTTCTTAAAAATTGAACATGAATATCTCTGAAGTAAGTCATTCTCAAAGAAAGAAATAACAAATGAAACGAAAGCTCGTGCCACTGCACTAAACCGACAGTTCTTCCCACAGATATGTTAATATACATTTTATTTCAATTTTTGCAAGGTGATTTAGTTCATGATGAGGCAAACCGGATATGATGGGATTGACAGCATTGGTAAATTTAATTTTCAACCCAACGTACTTACGTACAGGATCGGTATATAAAAATTATGCACAAAATATCTATAAGAAAAATAACATGTCATAATTTTTTCTCTATTTTTCAATTTTCTTACATGATTTGAAAAAAGTATGGTTATGATTATCAAGATAAGTCCTTTGTTAAATATGAGAGTACTGAAAAACTTTTAAAATTATAAGACTGACTAAACTTAGATGCTTGATGATTGATCTCTTGAAAATTTGTCTGTGTATTCAGTAGACGATTCAAATTATGTTCAACTAGGAGTGGCCAGGTGGGTACGTTTCAATGAACTAAATTCGGTCTCATGTTCAGTCAAAATTGTTTAATCTGAATCCATACACACCTGATCACACTAATCTGCAAGTTGTTTGCGCAAATCTCATAATTAAAATTAGAAAATTGAGATTGGAGAGGTCTAAATAAGACATTATAGTATAATTTTATTTTATAAAATATAAATGATAGGGGGAATTTCACGTATCCCCTCAAAACTTTCAATATTACGTATTTTTTCCTGTAAAATCAACAGTTACATATTTATCCTTTAAAATTGTAAAAACTCACGTATTTATCCATTAACAACTCTATGATATATCAAATATATCCAAAAATAGTTATATAATGATATTTTAAACTCTTGAAATATTAATTAATAAGATATGGACCCTTATACCCTTCTCATTATCTTATTTTCTCTCTATGAGTGTCCGCCAAGACGCCAAACTTTTCAAAGAGTCCCGCTAAACTTTTTCTCCCCGCCTTGCCCTCTCTGATTTAGCATTGTCGCCCCCTCTCCATTTGTTCTGCTACCTCTCTGATAAGGCATCGTCTCAATCTCGCGCCTCTCCAATATGGCATCGGATGTTGAATCGCCCCTCTTTATTTGCTCCGCGCAGCGTCGAATCTGAAGACTTGGTTGTCAACGATCCCACAAGACTTAGATGGGAGAATATGACCGAGTCACCAATTATAGAGTAAGTAATGAGATTTAAGTTTTTAGTTCTGAAATAAATGACAATAGTTGCTTTCAGTTTTTCTCAGCACATGTAAAGACAGAGGCGGATGATAGTTCAAGCTGAGGGGTGCTAATCCACCTCAAGTTTTCAAAATTTTATTATCAAGTATCTAAAATTCTTACTAATTTGTCTCTTTTATATGTATTAGCACCCCCAATAATACTAACAAATTTAAAGGGCTTGAACGTAAATTTTAAAAATCAAAGTCACAGCAGACTGGGCTTCATATTTTATTTGGACGTTTCGATTTCTGTGTTTGTGTAGTGAACAAAAGAAAACGGATCATTCCAATTTGAAAATGTCATACTTATATAGAAAAAATAATGTCCGATTCTATATATTGAATTTTTGTACTCATCTGGAACTGCCATGATGCTATATAGAAAACAGATCTTATATAGAAAAAATAATGCCCGATCCTTTATAGAAAACGGATCCTTCCATTGAATTTTTGTACCCATCTTAATAAATAGTAAAAAAATTCAAAAAAATGTAAATTTGATCTGCAAACACATTTTAATATATCCATCGTGTTGAACGGTTTAGATCGACTGTTTGGACTTTGAAAATGTAATGTGTAATCCGGTGTCACAAAAAAACAGTATAAGTGGATCCCTCCTCGTGTTATATTATGTTATGCATTTTTTTGTTAAAAAAATAAAGATATTGTTTAGCACCCCTATACTTAAATTATGGTTCCGCCCCTGTGTAAAGATACATACAAGTATTTATAAGGAAGATCATCTTGATCTAATCTTGGTCTAAACTACAGTTAACTATTGCTAATTAAGGTTACAGACCTAACCAAGGCGTTGGAATGTTTGTTACAGCATTCTGGTAAAGATGCTCTAATCTGGTTAAAATGTTCTCCAATTGTATTTTGTAATGGACACCTCCATTGGTTGTCTAATATGTGTTAATTGGGATTTTGTTAATTTCCGGTATCTTTTCTATCAGCAATTTCTTGATAATTCAGCAATATTTGAATCCGTTAGAAACATGCAGTAGTGAGTCTCTTGTAAATATTGTTTTTCTTTCTAAATTCTGATTTGGACCAAGTTGGATATTTGTTACCAACTAGATCAATTGAATAGATACAAATATTTCGACCAAGAAGATTTTATTACCAAGTTGGACATCTGTTACTAACTCTCTAAATTATAGTTTGGACCAAGAAAATTTTGATTTTGATTTTATTGCAGCAAGAGCTAAGAAGGAGACGGAGAATAATGAAAAAAAGAGGGTAAAATGGGAATTAACATAAAATTAATGTTAAATATAATATATTGGACAAATATATGAGTTTTTATAATTTCAAAGGATAAATATATATAATTACTGATTTTAGAGGTGGAAACAAGTAATATTGAAAGTTTTGAAGGGGATACATGAAATTCCCTCTAAATGATAAAACTGTAAATTTTTAATTTATGGGATGACTAAACCAATTCTAATCACTTGGATATATTTATCCTTGACGAATATGTGCAGAATTGCAGATAGAATGGTTCAAATCGAAAATCCAATTTGATCTGAATTCCATCGGACCGTTTCCGATTCCATTCACCAATGTTAAAAAATGCGAACTCGACAGATGCATCTTGTAATCTTGTATGAAATTACAAAAAAACACATACGACAAAATAGCACATACGTTCCTAACTTTGAAAACAAAATTGCTGCGGGCTAAATATTTGGGCCCACAAGGCCACAACCTGAAAACAGCTAGGGTTGGTGAGTACAGAGCTGGTTTAAATAGGACTCCAGGAAAATGCCAATTAATTTGAGCGCAATTAGAGGTTGTGGTTGTTTTGGATGGTTCACTGTATTTGCCATGGCGCTGATGGCCGCTGTTCTATACTTCTATGTGCGTCTCATAGTTCACAGTAGGGCTGGGCAAAATTGTTCGAACTCGTAACTCGCTCATAACTCGCTCATTTACGCTCCCTTTAACTCGCTCATTTACAACTCGAGTTGGCTGACTCGTTTAATAAATGAGCTGAGTTTGAGCTGAGTTGGCTGACTATATAGTATGTATCTACTATTCGAATATAGATAATTAAAATTTAAAATCATATCCGTAACTGTATCCGCACGGATATTTGAATATCGGATATCCATATCAAATTTTCAGATATGGATCCGAATACAATCGGATATTATCCGATCCGTTTGCACCCCTAACTTCAAGTAACTTGATATACTGCCAAATACAGATCATGCCGATAACGTTATCAACGTTGGATTTCACATCAAAATTTATTGTAAAAAATTGTTCAAATTGACAAAATAAATAATTGTTAAATGATTTATCCTCATTAGTAGTTGAAGGTATTCATTTGTCAACACTAAAGAATCTAATAATTTCTCATTAGTAGTTGAAGATATCACTTGAAAATACAATATGCTTGATGATTGATCTCTTGAAAATTTGATTGTGTATTCAGTAGACGATTCAAATGATGGTCAACTAGGAGTGGCCAGGTGGGTGCGTTTTAATGAACTAAATTCGGTCTCATGTTCAGTAAAAATTGTTTAATCTGAATCCATACACACCTGATCACACTAATCTACAAGTTGTTTGCGCGAATCTCATAATTAAAACTAGAATAATTGAGATTGGAGAGGTCTAAATAAGATATTATAGTATAATTTTATTTTATAGAAAAATGCTAAAATATCATTATTTAACTGTTTTTGGGTATATTTGTTAATGGATAAATATGTGAGTTTTTACAATTTTAAAGAATAAATATATATAATTACTGATTTTAGAGGAGGAAATACGTAATATTGAAAGTTTTGAGGGGATACATGAAATTCCCTCTAAATGATAAAACTGTAAATTTTTAATTTATGGGATGACTAAACCAATCCTAACCACTTGGATATATTTATCCTTGACGAATATGTGCAGATAGAATGGTTCAAATCGAAAATCCAATTTGATCTGAAGTCTATCGGACCGTTTCCGATTCCATTCACCAATGTTAAAAAATGCGAACTCCACAGATGCATCTTGTAATCTTGTATGAAATTACAAAAAAGCACATACGACAAAAAAGCACATACGTTCCTAACTTTGAAAACAAAATTGCTGCGGGCTAAATATTTGGGCCCACAAGGCCACAACCTGAAAACAGCTAAGGGTTGGTGAGTACAGAGCTGGTTTAAATAGCACTCCAGGAAAATGCCAATTAATTTGAGCGCAATTAGAGGTTGTGGTTGTTTTGGATGGTTCACTGTATTTGCCATGGCCGCTGTTCTATACTTCTATGTGCGCCTCACAGTTCACAGTTCATGCTATACAGTGACAGTTTACTGTGTACTACAAAATCTAGCTACAGTGAGAAGAACTAATTGCGCTCAGTATTTTTCTTTTGATATGTTAAAGTATAAAAATTCTTTTTAAACATTTTAGAAGATGTATTTATTAAATTAAGCTACGATAAAACCATTAGCTAGAAACTATATTTTGTTAGTATATTACATCAAACAAACAAACAAAAAGTTGAAATCTCTCTTTGGCGAGCTACAAAAGGCTACTTTGAAGCATTTGTGTAACTCTAGGGAACAATCACCTTTAAAATAATCAAGAAAAAAAACACAAAAAAAATGCAAAGAGTATATTAAATAATAATAGTAATTAAAGGTTTGGAGTCATGAACAGGACTATAAATTAAATTAAAATGGAGGTAAAAAATAAATAATCAAACTTTCATTTCATGCAAAATATTAATGTTAATGCACGCATAAAAACATAAAATTTAACTATGGCAGTCCTTCACAAATTCTTGAGTATTTAGATAATAATATTGGATGATCTGTTGGAAATTTGTTAGAAAAGCGAAGAAAAAGAGAAGTCACTATGGAAATTCGAGGTGACTGTAATAAAATTTTGATGTAAATCATGCATCTTAAATATATCCGTTGAATATTATTTGTCATGAAAGGAAAAAAAAAATGACAGCTAGAAATGTACAAAAAAAAAGAGGCAAGTAAGAAAATCATTAAAAATAAATACTGTTGAAAATTGAAACATGAAGTTCTGAATGCCTGAATTTTGAAGTAAAGAAGACAGCGAATGTCTTCAAAACCAGTTAAAGTAGCAGGAAAGGTGATTTTGGAAAATACATTACTCAATATGAATTTAGAAAATGAATATTAAAATGTTTTAAAAATATTTTTTTCCTATACTTATTTTAATATTATATGACAATTAAAGATAATTTCCTTTACAGAATTGAAATGAAAGAGGAAAACTTCAAAGGAAAGAATCAAAGGCACATATAATAAGCAGTCAACAGATTAGAGAAAATGCACATGACATGCAACCGATGGATCTACCAAACAAAACAAACAAACGCTAATTGAACGCGTCTTTCTGCTAAACCGTGTAAAGAGAGTGACAGCCCAAACCCAACCGTCACTTCTCTCTGCCATGTGGGGCCTCTTACCTTTTCTGAATAATTTTTCCAAGTCTTCTCTGGGAACCCCATAATTTACACCCATTAATTGTTTGTTGTACAACAGAAGGCAGACAATATCATTAACGTATTATGAATATTGTTTTGTTATTGGTAAGTAATGGGTGAATTATTTGGTATTTTAGGTTACTGACATAAGAGTTATGGTAATGTACTGGTATTAGATTATAATAGGATATATTAATGGATCAAATTAAAAAAATTCATGTCCAAACGATCAATTCAAATAACTCAATAAAATCATATAAAATAACAAGTTTTACTGTTTTATTTTATTTTACTATTTTTATAGATATTTTATGTTTTTTTTAATATTTTTTTAATTGTACTAGTATTATACAAAAATTAAATCAAAAATTGAAAATTTTCATATTTAGACACATCACTCTTAAAATAGATGAGTTTCAGTGAATTTGTTGTTTGAAACCAATTTGATATGTTTTAGAATTGAGTTCACAAAGGAGCTTGGTGAACTTTAAAAAATCCTAGTTCTACTCTATAAATATTGATATTTTTCTATTATTTTAGGATCATTACTTAAATATAGTAAAAAGTTAAAATTAGTAAAAACTTGTATACAAGGTTTTAATATTTAAATTTTATTGAGCACTTTAGGCCTACCGTTTATATGCTCCCATTCGTGAATTAATTACATAATTCCACTAACATGTATCAGGCGATTGTTTTCATTAGTTTAACATCTATGTTTGTTTGTGAAAAGTACCTCACCTTTTTATACTATATAAGATCTTTTTGTAGCATGAATATATCTTACCTAAAATTTACACTTTCATTTATGCTTCATTATACGGTTATGATAGTTTAATAAAATAGATTATAATTAAAGTTGTGTCCTCGAGCTTTGTTCCATGAAAATAAATCATTGAAAAATATTTTTCAATCAAGGAAATTTCTCTGGAAAATATTCTAAACATAAATAATTTTTTTTGGGAACTTTTAAAATGTAATTAATGATAAACAATGAAATTTCTCATGCAATAATTCATCAAAATGAAAAAAAAAGACAAGTTATATTTATTTAATAATTATATTCCAAGACATATTAAACACAATTCTTTAAAATATGAAGCATGATACAGTAACTCTCCGATTAAAATTAAAAAAAAGAACAGACGAATAAAAGCATAGATTATGTTGTATGATGAAATATTAACACTTCTTTTTACAGAGCATCAATTTCTGAAAGTACTATAATGTTAGATTATATTCCTTGTTATATTTCTTGTACCAACCTATGTACCCAATTAGGGCTGTAAACGAGCCGAGTTTAAGCGAGTTACCTCCAACTCGAACTCAGCTCATTAAATAAATGAGCGAGTCAACTCAAGTTGGGATGGTAATAATGAGTTGTAGAGCTAACTCGAACTCAGCTCGTTATCAACTCGAGTTGGCTCACAACTCGTTTATAACTCATTTAACACGTTAATTATATACTACTTGTAAAAAAAATTATCAGTATCCAGCAATTTTTCAAATAACAATAGTACATAAGCACCAGTAATTTTTCATACAGCAACTTAGTACATAAGCACTAGTAATTTTTCATACAACAAAAATAATTTCTGAAATTTATTGTAACCAATTCTAAGTAACTCAAGTTATAAATGAGCGAGTTGAGGTAAGCTCAAACTCAGCTCATTTATTAAACGAGTCAGCCAACTCGAGTTAGAACTGACTCGAGTTGTAAATGAACGAGTTAAAGCGAGCTGTAAATGAGCGAGTTATGAACAAGTTCAATTTTGCCCAGCACTATACCCAATAGCCTGGCCCTACGCATAATTTGTAAATCATTTATCATCAACTAACAAGCAAACAACACTGTTCTTCCAATACAATTCTTACAATATACAATTACACATTATTATAAGCAAACGCGTCCCACAATTGCCTCCTATATAAACCCTATATCTCCTCTAAACACCACCAACTCAAAACTTCCATTCTAAACAAGCTCTGTATCAAAGATAAAAAGCACATAAAAAAGGAATCTCAATTAGCTCTGTAGACTCTACTCCCACTCAAAATTCAGTACCCATTCACTATCTAAACAGAGATCTGATGGCACGAAGAAGCTCCAAATTGACTAACAAAGCATGGCGTCTGCTCCGCCTCGCCGTACTCTGGGCCCAGAAAAGCGGCAAGTTCAAGCAAAACCGTGTGCTTCTCCAACTTCGCCTGTTTAAAACCCTCAAACTCAGACATAGTAGACAATCACCTCGATTGCAATTCGAGCGGGAGTTCTCATTCGAGGAAACACCGAGTTTCAGATTCAAAACTCTTTCCCTTTGCTTCCTTCCTTGCATTAGGCCCTCGGTCGATCATGATTTCAATGGGGATGAGGCTGATCTCTTGTTTTATCAGCGTGAGAAGGAACATGAGCAAGTTGAGTATGATGACAGAGAAGAGGCATTTGTCGAGTTGATTGAGGAAAGGGAGAGATCAGAGGAGAAGGGGATTGATACAAAAGCAGAGGAATTTATTTCCAGGTTTTATCAAGAAATGAAATTGCAAAGGCAGATTTCAGCAATTCAGTACTATGAGATGCTTGAAAGAAGTGCATAGAGGACCTTTGAATTTATTATTATTTTTTTTCATTCTGTAGAAAACAGAGTTCATTTACTGTACCTGTAGTTCTTTGCAATGCTTCTTTGCTCTCTGAAAATTATACATTTCAATACAATTTTTTTTATACTTATCAGGAAGACTTGGTCGTTTGATTTTGTTATTTTCATTTTCTATTCAGAACTTGGAATTTGAGTTGCTCTAGTTTTGTGATCTCGTTAGTTGTACTTTCACCGGTTTAAAACGTTGAAATTATTTTCCTTAGCTTGAACATAGAAATAAAGTAAATGATTGAAACATCCTATGATTCTGTGCTTTCTTATCTTAGTTATTACAAACCGTACTACAAATGCACAAACCCACTTTATGATATCTAAAGATACAAGAATAAAGAAGATAGAATTCAAAATGATTTGTATTATGTTTCTTGATCAGTCTTTTACGCAGTACAGTCCCTTATATAGGGATAATTAACAACCTTAACTGAACTATTTGGCCTTTCTGAAGAAGTTTTCTTTAGGTATATGCTTAATGAAATTATAATTGTTGAAAATGTTGTTACCGGAACTTAACCTTTTCATTATTCCTTTATTCCTTATTGCACTAGAACGGGGAACAGTCTAATAAACATCAGATCAAATTTGATACGGTGTTGATGTTCATATGGAGTCATTTGGTCAGTAGCAAAATCTGTGCAAAAAGCCTTAAGATCCGTGCGGATCAAATATACACGATTATTGATGCAATCAAACGGTTCCGACTGTCATACCGCACTTTCATCCATTGAACCTGCAATGCCAAAAGAAACGATACGAGACACCACTATTTGTGAAAATGTTATGTTGTTTACAAGGCCCATACAAATATTACTAAAGGAACTAGGCCCAAAATATATTAGGCCTGTATCATTTAACATCATTGCTAATTGCCAGGCTTACTTTTATGCTCTTTATTATGTGGAATTTTATGAGGTCCCGTTGAATGCCCAATTATCACGTAATGGGGAATTCTACCTGGAACCGAATCTCCTGTCTAAAATGTTCATCCGCTACTCTAATTTTAACGGTTATAATTAAAATATGAGTTACATTTTCTTAAATTTTAATATACTTAAAATTTTAATTATAACCGTTTGGAAATTTGATTCCTTTGTACATGTGGAACCAATTCAAAGACATTTGCTCCGACAGAATAATTTCATACCTAGTAAGTATATATTGTAGCTAAAATTTACTTAAAAAGTTATGTTTTTTTTTTCCATTTTTTTTACTTAATGTTCTCAATATTTTAATTATAAAAAATTACAACAATTCAAGTTTTTAGTCCCCAATAAGTTGGGAGAGACAAGAAATAAAACCCAATCATAATCACAAGATTGAAGCATATAGTAATAAAATAATAAAAAAAAAATAGTAGTACTACTAGTAATAATAATTGTATAACTAATAATAGTAATAATACTAATAATATACTAATTATATTAATCATACACTATAGATTGTTGGGGCCAAAGTCCTCAGTTCTACGTCTTTGACTCCAAATTTCTAGTCATATGGCTTAAAGCCTGTAATACTACTCCTAAACACACCTAAATAATATTTCATAAGTCATGATTCTGGTACGTGAATCGCTAACTTTCACGCACTCATGTCCAAAGCCAACTCTTTAGATACATTTCATTCCTTAAAGTCCCTTTTTACTGTTTCCTCCTATGTCAATTTTGGTCGATATATGTCTCTCCTTGTGTTTTTGATACAACATATAATCTCCGTATACACCTGTATCCCGGGAGACCTCTGTTAAGAATACCCAAACCATCTCAAACGATGTTGAGCTTCTCTTCAATCTGTGACGTTCTATCATATCTTCGGTTCAATCTAACGCTCTTAATTATTGCAGGAGAGGGGCATTTAGACAATGTTGCAAATATATTTTTCTCATTCTTATCTAAAAGCAATACTTAAAAATTATGATAAAGATAAATTTCGTTAAAGAAGTCAAATGTAAGAGAAAATTTTAAAGGAAAGAATCAAAGAAACATAATTGGCAGTCAACAAATTATAAAGTGCACATGGCATGCAACCGATGTATCATATATAGATCTAACAGAAAAACACAGATCACTACCAAAGAAACTGTTACGCTAATAAAACGCGTTTTCTACTAAGCCGCGTAAAGAGAGTGAATGAGTGACAGCCCGGACCCATCCGCCTCTTGCTCCCTGCCATGTGGGGCCTCGTACCTTTTCTAAAAAAAAATTCCAAGTCGTCTTTGGGCACCCCATAATTTACATCCATTAAGGGCCTGTTCAGTGAATGCCCGTGGGAAAAAAAAATTAACTCAGAATAAATTTTTTTTTTCCACACGCACAGTGTTTCGATCATTTAAAAATCTTCATTCCCGTTACCATTTCCGTTCCCTTTAGACGGCCGAACATGCCCTAATTATTTGTTGTACAACAGAAGGCAGACAAAATCATTAATGTATTATGAATATTGTTTGTTATTGGTAAGTAATGGGTGATTTATTTGGTAGTTTAGATTACTAACATTTATATGCTAATGTACTAGTATTAGCATATATTAGGATATATTAATGGTTCAAATTAAAAAAATTCATGTACAAATAATCATTTTGAAATAACTCAATAAAATCATATGAAATAGCAATTTTTACTATTTTTTATGGATATTTGAAAGATGACCCTATCTGATATATGAATATTGATATTTTTCTATTGTTTTAGGATCTTTTTTTTAAATATACTTAAATATAGTAAAAAGTTTAAATTAGTAAAAATTTGTATACAAGGTTTTAATATGTAAATTTTATTAAGCACTTTAGATCTACCGTTTCGCTATGAAAAAAGAAGTAAAATTCAACCCGTTAACACATTGATTAATATGCTCCCATTAGTGCATTAACATAATTCCACCAACATGAATATATATAGAGTGAGGCTATGGTGCTAAGCATAGTACGGATGATTAGTGTACTACGGCTCAATATGGTACTTTTTAAAAGTTGTAATATTATAAAAGTTGTGCTTCATTTATGCTTTGTAATATTATAAAAGTTGTAATATTAGTGTACTACGGCTCAATACAGTATGCATAGCACGGATGATTACTCTTCATTTATGCTTCATTATACGGTTATGATAATTTAATAAAATATAATATTATAAAAGTTGTGTCCTCGAGCTTTGTTCCACGAAAAAAAATATTGAAAAATATTTTTCAATCAAGGAAATTTCTCTGGAAAAGATTTTAAACATAAATAGATATTTTTTTTTCGGAACTTTTAGAATGTAATTAATGATAAACAATGCAATTTGTCATGCAAATAATTCATCAAAAATGAAAAGAAATTATATTTATTCAAGAATAATATTCCAAGACATATTATACACAATTCTTTTAAATATGAAGCATGATACTGTAACTCTCCGATTTCTTCAGAGAAGGGTTCAAATGCCTAATGCCTTTCATACTTCATTGTGCCTCATATCGTATATTTATGTTTTCAAAGTTCAAACTGTTGATCTGAACTGCTCAACATAATATTCATATTAAAATATGCTTGGAGAACAAATTTTATATTTTTTGAATTTTTTTATTAAATTTTAGATAAGTACAAAATCAATGTTTTTGAATGTTCGAGAAACATTGATTTTGCACAATCTTAAAAAATAGCAAAACTTTTTAAAAAATATAAAATTTGGTCTCCAAACAAATTTTAATATGGAAATCATGTTGAGAAATTTGAATCGACAATTTGAACTTTTAAAAGATAGATATAGAATGTAATACACAATACTACACGAAAAACATGAGGCATTTGAACCCTGCTCATGTTAGATTATATCCCTTCCTATATTTCTTGTACCAACCTATGTACCAAATAGCCTGCCCCTCCGCATAATTTGTAAATCATTAATCATGAACTAAACAATTATCATTAATTATCAACTAACAAGTAAACAACACTGTTCTTCGTAGGCAAGTCTTAGAATATAGAATTATACATTATTACAAGCAAACGCGTTCCACAATTGCCTCCTATATAAACCCTATATCTCCTCCAAACACCACCAACTCAAACTTCCATTCTTAACCACCTCTGTTTCAAAGCAACAAAAAGCGCAACAAAAAATAATCTTAATTAGCAAGATTCATTACCCGTTCACTATCTAAACAAAGATTGATGGCACGAAGAAGCACCAAATTCACTAACAGAGCATGGCGTCTGCTCCGCTTTGCCGTACTCTGGGCCCGGAAAGGCGGCATGTTCAAGCAAAACCGTGCGCTTCTCCAACTTCGCCTGTTTAAAACCCTCAAACTCAGACATAGTAGACAATCACCTCGATTGCAATTCGAGCGGGAGTTCTCATTCGAGGAAACACCAAACTTCAGATTCAAGACTCCTTCTCTTCGCTTCCTTCCTTGCATTACGCCTTCGGTCGATCATGATTTCGATCGGGATGAGGCTGATCTCTTGTTTTATCAGCGCGAGAAGGAACATGAGAGAATTGAGTACGACGACAGAGAAGCGGAATTTGTGGAGTTGATTGAGCAAGGGGATCAGAGATTAGAGGAGAAGGGGATTGATGCAAAAGCAGAGGAGTTTATTTCGAGGTTTTATGAAGAAATGAAGTTGCAACGACAGGTTTCAGCAATTCAGTACTATGAGATGCTTGAAAGAAGTGCATAGAGGACCTTTGATTTTTCTTATTTATTTTTTTGCTTTTTGTAAAAAAAAAAAGTTCATTTACTTTTGACCTTTTCATTTCTATATACTTAAAGAGTGGATGCTTCTTTGTTTAATTATACATTTCATTGCAAATTCTTATAATTATCAGGAAGACTTGGTCGTTAGATTTTGTTATTTTCATTTTCTATTCAGAACTTGGAATTTGAGTTGCTCTAATTTTGTGATCTCGTTGCACTTTCACCGCTTTAAAACATTTGAAATTAGTTTACTTAGCTTGAACAGTGGAATAAAGTAACTGATTGAAACATCCTATGAATCCGTGCTTTCTAATCTGATTTATTTCAATCCGTACCACAAATCTACAAATCCAAAATAGCAAAAGTCTCATCTTGTGTAGGGCTGCAAACGAATCAAACCAAATCAAACTTACTCTAGTTCGAGTTGGTGTAATTTCAAATCAAATTGGTTCGAAACTGAAACAGGGTTTCGAACCAAAAAGAAGAGTTCGAGTTTGCTTCGATACGGTTCGAACTAATTCGGTTTGATTCATTAATAGTCCGAATTAGTGTAATAATGCGGCACATATACGGCTACATATGCGTATGCATCAACTGCAGCATAAAATATGCCTATGTGAACCGGATTGCAGTCTAGACTAAAAACGGGTTCAAAAATATTCAAAATCCATTACCGGATCCATTATTTGAGTCCACAGACCCAAAAATACCCAGAACCCATTATCTAAGTCCCAGACCCAGGTCCGTTAAAATTTCCAGCGCCTCCTTTGCTTCTTTTATAGCACTCCAGTGCTTTGATAACATGTAGTTTGAAATTGTGGGACTAAATGATTGAGTTACAAACTGGATGGAGGAGCTAGACTGCTGCTGGACTTTGTTAAATGGCGTTGCACATCTAGGCTTTAAATGGGATGCTTGATTGTTCTCTACACAAATGCACATTAATACATGGACTCCATCTGGACTGCTTTAAACAATAAATGGGCCAGCAACATACCAAATGTTGAATGTGCTTGGAGATAGTCGATCTGAACAGGAAAATCCTCGTACTTTGAACATGATACACATTAAAAGTTGTTGTTGCTCATAGCTCTAGACATTAGCAAGAGTGTTGTCTCATGCATATTCCACCATCTGGTACTCGTCATCTGGGTGCCAATTGTTGATTGGTATCTCATCTGTGTTGATAGGTAACAAATAGCTGTCTCCTCCTGAATCTGTTGCGTCACATGTCCTGACCAATATTTAACCAAAGAAAGGATTAAGAAGATAATTTGTATAGGTTGTTTAGGTGACACTGAATTAAAACAGATATCATTTCTATGCTTCCAGATTGTCCAGCATATTGCACTAACTATTAAAAGAAAAGCAGTTTTAGCTTTTGCTGGTAATTGACAAGAGAAATGGATGATGTCTTTGAATCTTCGCCAGTTAAGGCTGAGAGCTTGGCATGCTCCCATCCAGAACCAAACCTGTTTGGCAAATGTACATTGAACAAACAAATAGTCTATTTTTCTGTGTGATCACAGAATTGACATTTTGTAATGCCCTGCCAGCCCTTTTTAACTAATTTATCTCTAGTAAGTATCTTTTTTCTATTGGTAAGCCACATAAAAATTCTTATTTTCAAAGGGATTGGGATAGACCACCACAACAAAGGGTGGGATGGTAATATGCCTTTGTAATTCAGTATCTTATATAGGGATTTTACTATAGATTTTCCATCTCCAGCTCAACTGGTCTAGATTATGAGTATATGATACTTGACTAATTAAGTATAGCAAACACTGTCATCCATTCTTGACATTGGATTTCAGTGAGATGTCTTCTGAATTTGACAGCTTCTCCTTGTGTGTTAATCACTTCCTGTAATTGTATGTCTGGAGTATTACAAATATTATACAGTTCGGGGAACCTAGATGCTAAGCTACAAGATTGATACCATATATCTGTCCAAAACCTGATTGTGGTGATAACCCCTGGAGTGTATGATGTACTGATTTTACCTAAATTTTCTAGTTTCATGATAGCAGCCCAAAAATCAGATACAGGTAATATGGATGTTCCTATATAGTATTTAGATTGTATCACATGTTTCCAATTGCTATGATAATTAGGGTCTCTAAACTTCCACCACCACTTCATTAGTAAAGAGATATTCATTTGTCTCAAATCAAGTATTCCTAAACCCCAAACTCTTTGGCCATGCATGTTATTTGCCAACTGATTAGAGAATATTTTTTCTTAACTATGCTAGCTCCTTGCCATAAAAACCTACGTCTGATTTGATCCAGTCTTTTAATGACATGAGAAGGTATTTTGAAAATAGAAAATGCATACAAGTGAACTGCAGACAAAACTGTGTAAGTCTACCTCCTAAAGACAGTAAACTTCCTTGCCAATTTTGTAATTTCTTTTCTAGTTTGTCAATAAGAAATTGCCAATATATTTTGGTCATTTTATAGGTGTGTAGAGGCAAATCTAGGGAAATCAGATGTAGTGTATCTAAAATGAGAGACTAACTCCTCTATTTGTCAACATTAATTAAATGTATGTACTTCTTTTGAAATTCACTTTAAGTTAATTTCAATTATTTATATTATAATTTCATGAATGCAATGTAAAAATATTTCGCATTTCTGTAAAAGTTTTCTTTAGGTATGCTTATTTAGTGAGATTATAATTGTTGCGAACTATATAATCATAATTTATACCTCTGCGTAAAAAAATGTTATTTTCAGAATTTGACCTTCTCATTCATTCTTTGCTGTTTTTTCTGTATTCCTTATTGCACAAGAATTGGTGTCGAATCAAATTTAACTCGATGTCTTATCGAAATCATTTGATCAACAATTAAATTTGGGCGAAAAGGTTTAAAATTTGTATTGATCAAATATATACGAATTTTAATCAAGGTTCTAAATAGCGTTTATAGCGTCGTAGCGGGAAGGCTAAAAAAAAAGCTATAGCGAATAGCGTTTTTTTTTTTTACATTTCGTATATTCAATATTTGTACTAAATATCAACATTATCTAAAGTCTCATAGAACAATAAATAACACCAAAGTAATTAAGAAATTATAATATTCATATTGAACCCGTACAAAGTCCAAATTGCGGTTCAAAATATCCATAGTAATATCATAAACTATCGATTTTTCCTATTAAAAATATCTTAAGCATCATGATTCATGACATAATCTATATTTTTTTTGTATTCAAATTTTAATTTCGGTTTGGACTTTTTTTCTATTCAAATTTCAATTCCTATTCCCAATTTCAAATTGATTTATCTGTAGCAAGTAGCAACAAATTCAATTTCGGTTTGAGATTTTTTTTATATTTATTTAAAACCCATATAAATTGCTTTAAAAAAAAAACCCATATTATATAGCGCAAATAGCGCATTTTGATGTCATAGCGTAGCGTTTGGGGTCCAAAAACGCTATAGCTCGCTATTTAGAACATTGATTTTAATAGAATCGAACAGTTCTGATCAGATATTGAAGACACCACTATTAATTGTCAAGAGGTTATGTTGTTTTCAAGGCCCATAAATAAATTTCCTAAAGGAACTATTAATTGTCAAGAGGTTATGATTCTTCTTCTGTCTCCTCTTATTTTTAAAACCGACTCTACAGGGAAAAATTCGACCAATGTGTGTAAGCATTTTTTTATTTTTAATTGAAAAGCTAACTTTCAACGCAGACAAAAGACGAAATCAGAAAACTAGTTGTTCATCAAATTTTGAAAACAAAACATCTGATTATTTTTCACAGTAGAGGCCAACTCACTAATAAGTTGTTTTAGAGTGCTGAAATGTAGCACCTCTTACAAAATCTAAAGAACACTTTGAGCAATGATCGGGAAAGTACCTGGGATAGGGTTAGGGTTTGTATTTGGGGCTAGAGCTGGACGTCGACTCCAAGAGAGCTGATGATGAAAGCGCTGGTTCAAACTCATCGGTTTCGGGCTACGATTAGGGATTTCGTTTTCAGGTCGAATTTCCGGGCTACAAAATCTAAAGAGGAGGCAGAAGAAGAAGAGGAGGCTGGAGAAGAAAAAGGGAGGGCATTTTAGTCATTAATTATTTGGAGTGACAAATTTACAAATTAATGAAGTTTAGAGTGGCATTTTTACAATTTCAAAGTTCGGGATGACATTTTCACAATTTGAAGGTTTTGGAGTGGCATTTTCACAATTTTCCCTTCATTTTTCCTTCTGTTATATAATACAATTAGTTTATATTTTTGGTTATAGTTTAAATTTATATCAGAACTTTTTCTACAAATGGTCACACTTCTCTTGTTGTAATTTATTAATTAAATTGAAGGAACCAGAGGGAGGAAGAAATACTCTATCCAGTGGTGCCAGTTCTGATGCTAGAGTAGCAGTGATTTTAATAGTTGTTGGTTTGGCTATGTTGAGAATGTTTGTAATAAAGGGAGAGTTTATCTAGCTTGGTTAGTTTGGTAATACCCAATTAATTAGGTTAGTGTTACTGAGGCAGTAGGGCATCCCTTGGGTTTTCTAGAATGGGTTCAATAGAAGATTGAAAGAAGAAATTGGATAGGACTAGTAGTATGTAAAACTTAAATTTCATTACCGAACACGAACAGCCTCGTTGATAATTGTGAGGCCAACTGTTAGGCTCTAAGGTGCTCTTAAGCTCACCAAGCCCTTTGTGAGCTTAACTCAAAAATCTATCGGATTGACTTCACACGACATTTTCAAACCGTTAGGTGTTCAATCTATATTAAAATGTGCTTGGAGACCAAATTTTTTATTTTTTGAAATTTTTTTACTATTCATTAAGCTGGTTTGAAAACCGCTGTTTTTATTAAATTTCTGGAGTATTGAAAAACAACAGTTTTCAAATTAACTTAATAAATAGTAAAAAAATTTCAAAAAATGAAAAATTTGGTCTCCAAGCACATTTTAATATAGATTGAACATCTACGGTTTGAAAATGTCATTTGAAGTCAATCCGATAGGTTTTTGAGTTAAGCTCACAAAGAGCTTGGTGAGCTTAAGAGCACCTTAGTTCTACTCTATATGAAAATTTATGAGGCCCCTTGAAAGCCCAGTTATTATGTAAAGGGGTATACATGATTACATGTGGAACCAATTCAAATTAAAACGCGTATTATGAATATTGTTTCTACCAAGGAAACAAACAAACGCTAATAAAACGCGTCTCTACTAAACCGTGTAAAGAGAGTGACAGCCCGGACCCCCCCCCCCCCCGGGGGTCTCTTGTTCTCTACCATGTGGGGCCTCGCAACCTTTCTTGAATCATTTTCCCAAATCTTCATTTGTTGCACAATAGTAGGCTGTCGACATTATTAAAGTATTATGAATATTGTTTATTATTGGTAAATAATGGGTGATTTACTTGGTATTTTAGATTACTAACATAATGTTATGTTAATGTACTGGTATTAGCATATAATACGATGTATTTATGGATCTAATTAAAAAAAAATGTCCAAGTGATCGTTTCAAATAGCTCAATAAAATCTTTATTAAAAATCTTATAGAATATCAATTTTTAATATCTTTATGTTTATTTACTATTTTGTAGGATATTTGAAAGATGACCACGTATGATATACAATTGATATACGAGGAGGGTTCAAATGCCTTCATTTTTTGTGCCTCCACCATGCCTCCATTTTTAAAAACTTTAATAACTCAAAATTTAAAACTTAAAAATTTAAATAAAACCGTTAGATGTGATCTATGTTATTTTCTCTATGTGCTCATAAAAAATTATCACATTTTAATTTTGTTTTTATGTGAATCAATAAGTTGAAAAATCAACGTCTAGAAATTATTCACATTAGTACGTTTTTTACAAGCTCTTGATCACAACCAAAACAAAATTAAAATGTCATAATTTTTTATACGTGCATAGATAAAATGATGTAGATCATATCCAACGGTTTTATTTTGACTTTTAAGTTTTAAATTTTGAGTTATTAAAGTTTTTAAAAATGGAGGCATAGTGGAGGCACAAAAAATGGAGGCATTTGAACCCTCCTCTTGATATACATTATTTTTTAAATTACATAAAAATAGTAAAATATATTAAATTAGTAAAAATTTGTATACATTATTTTAAAATTGATTTTATTGAGCAGTTTATATCGACCATTTTGATTTGAAAAAAAAAAAGATTTAACCCTCTAACATGTATATGGACTAATGTGCTCCTATTAGTACATTAACATAACTTCCACTAATAATAATCAGCTTTTGTTTTA
The DNA here is from genome assembly GCA_025461125.1 of Carex kokanica. Lineage (NCBI taxonomy): Eukaryota > Viridiplantae > Streptophyta > Magnoliopsida > Poales > Cyperaceae > Carex > Carex kokanica. The sequence continues at coordinate 527,663 of JAJGRX010001283.1, read as the reverse complement.
GTGTAAAAAGGCAATGTGTGAAAAGTCGTAAATTTGAAATTCATATAGAACAATCTCTTGTGAATATTAAATAGTTGAGTAGTTTGACCTCCAACATTTACTGAAAAAAAAAATGCATAACTCCACTCACATATATCATTAGATTGTTTCCATTAGTTTAACATTAATGTTGTTCGCGAAAAGTGGCTCAATTTTTCATGATATATATTGCTTTACAGATATTTTTTAGCATGAATATATAGAGAGAAGGAGGAAAGTTAGAGTGTGTTGTGCTCATCAAAAGATTTCGTGAGTGCAACTCTAAAATCTATCATATTAACTTTAAACAAGATGAATTCAAATTGTTGAAATTGATCTACTTCACGAGTGATTCATGTACATGCAAAATTTTAAAATTTTCGAATTCATTTAGTACAAATTCAAGCGATCAAAAATTGATGAAAAATGAATGCATTAAAATAATTTGTAGAACTTTATTTTTTTACATGCACAAAGTCATATTTTTTACCGCTTAACTTTATACTTAGTAAATTTCAAAATTTTGCATCTACACACATCCCTCGTAACGTAGATTAGTTTCAACAGTTTGAATTTGTCTCGTTTGAAATCAATACGATAGATTTTTAAAGTTGATCACCAAATCTTTATATGAGCACAACACAACACGGCTATGATACCTTATTAAAATAGACTATTAATAAAGTGGTGTCCTCATAGCTCTGTTCCGTGGAAAAAATATATTGAAAAACATATATTTTAATCAAGAAAAATTCTCTGAAAAAGATTTGAAACACAAATAAATATGTTTTTTTTTCGGAAGTTTGAAAATTTAATTAATGATAAACAATACAAATTGTTGTGCAATAATTCAACAAAAATTCACGTGACAATATTAGAAAAAAAAGTAACATTTTTCTTAATGAGAATGAATTTCTTCAAGTACTATAATATTAGAGGATTCAGATCAGCTGAAATTCGAGATTCATGAACAGTAATTCTGAAATTCCTGAAATCCGAGATCCAGCCGTCCAACTTTTTCTGTACATGTATCTCGAAACATCTGATTTTTCTGTGTATGCATCTCGAAACAATTCAATGGTTGGATTCGGAATTTCAAAAATTTCAGAGTCACCATTGATGATCTCGAATTTTAACAGATTTGGATCCAATATTAGATTATATCCAATGTTTCGTACTTCGAAAAGAAAAACTTACCAAAACCCTCGGTTTTCATTTTTAATAACATCCCTTGTTATTTTCTTGTGCCGGTCTATGTGCCCAGTAGCATGGCCCACTAAACAGTAACTAATTAGTAAGCAACACTGTTCTTCCTAGATAATTCTTAGAATATACATTACTATAAGCAAACGCGTTCCGCAATTGCCTCCTATATAAACCCTTCCATTCTAAGCCAGCTCTGTTTCAAAGCAACAAAAGGCACAACAAAAAGAATCTCAATTAGCAAGATTCATTACCGATTCGCTAATCGCTATCTAAACAAAGATTTGATGGCACAAAAAAGCGCCAAATTGACCAACAGAGCATGGCGTCTGCTCCAGCTACGATTCCTTGAAACCCTCAAACTCTGGCACAGTCGACAGTCTCGGTTGCAATTCGAGCGGGAGTTCTCTTTTGAGGAAACACCAAGCTTCAGATTCAAGACACCTTTTCTCCGTTTCCTTCCTTGCATTACGCCTTCGGTCCATCATGATTTTGATCGGGATGAGACTGATCTCTTGTTTTATCAGCGCGAGAAGGAATATGAGCAAATTGAGTACGACAGCAGAGAAGCGGAATTCGTGGAGTTGATTGAGGAAGGGGATCAGAGATTAGAGGAGAAGGGGATTGATACAAAAGCAGAGGAATTTATTTCCGGGTTTTATGAAGAAATGAAGTTGCAACGGCAGGTTTCAGCAATTCAGTACTATGAGATGCTTGAAAGAAGTGCATAGAGAACCTTCAAATTTCTTATTTATTTTATACTTTTTTTGTAAAAAAAAAAAAAGTTTATTTACTTTGACCTTTTCACTTCTATATACTTAAAAAGACTATAAGATTCTTTGTTCTTTAAAAATTATACATTTCATTGCAAATTTTTTATACTTATCAGGAAGAGTTGGTCGTTGGATTTTGTTGTTTTCATTTTGCGATTCAGAAAACCACAATAGTAAACGTTTTTCATCTGGTTAGAGGGTAAAGGCTATTTTTGCTTGTAAAACAAAATTCGTATGAAAAGTTTTATCATTGCGGATCGGATATGCACGAATTTTGATGCGGATATGTCGTCCATTGCAATAGCGATACGAGACAACTATTTATCTGAATGTTATGTTTGTTTCCATAGCCCATAAAAATGTTCCGAAATATATTGGGTTTTTGAAATTTGAAGTCGTTGATAATTGTGAGGCTAACTGTTAAGATCCTTATTATGTGAAATTTTATGAGGCCCGTTTGAAGGCTCAACACTGACATCATTGTTGTAAATAACAATATGCGGTAATCAAACAGACAAGCAATTAATCGAGAATAATTGGTCATATTCGAAAATAATCGTCCGATTAGTCGGAAAAATCCATAACGATTTGGTCACCGTCAACGACTAATCAGCCGATTAATTGACCTAAATTTACTAAATTCAAAATTTCAAATCACATTTGCTCCGACAGAATAATTTCATATCTAGCAAGTATATTGAAGCTAAAATTTACTTAAAAATATATATTTTTTATATTTTACATTGGTAATGTTCTTTTTACTTTCAGGCTCTGGTTCAATCGGATCAATTATTGCATAAGCTTCAACCAAGATCCATTTTGGCGGTTCGGTTAACCCCTTGCACATTTTATATTGATTTCGTTAAATCAACCAGTTACTAATATGTCAAATTGCTACTTAAGACCTAACAATTTTACAGACCTTATGTTACTTGCAATTTTGCAGATGTCATCTAAAATTTTGAACTAAACCAATGAAAAAACATTTGATTATTTTTTGTTCGAATTTTTTAGATACGTATTCAAAGATGTTATCAGTGTAACAAAATGCGATTCATGCCGCTGCATAATTTTTGCCACATATAATCTAATCAGCCGCATAAAATCTGCAAACCGCATATTGGATCTGCAATCCGCATAACGCATCTCTTGCCTCCCACACACCACACTCGATACAAGGTGTCTCCCTTCCTCACGGACCCCACCCTACAACGACTCCCGTCCAATACGGGTCCGGATTTCCTATGACTAAAATTTTAAGTTTGAATTCATATCAAAATCCAGATCAATCTAACTCGAGATGAAATGTACATAATTCCTTTAATATTCGTACCATAACATATCGGACGTTTCAGACCCAAACTCAAAATTTGAGTTACTTTGGAGGATTCAAATTCGTTCAATGCACGAGTTCAGATCCTCTAGAATAACTCAATTTTTTAGTTTCGATACGAACTGTCCGATCATAATCCGACCTTAGATCAAATGCAAAGCACTTTTCATATTTGTGTCAGGGCATATTAGACGGTCTGGATCTAAACTCAATATTTGAAGTTACTTTAGGAGACCCGAATTTCTAATGCACGGAGTGCATGGTGTTTCTACTGTGTAAAGACTTGAAAATATTGAAATATTTAATTAGAAATGAAATTTATTAATTACAGTATATAGAAAAACCATTTTAATTATTGGCTGAACTTCAAGAATAAGCGAAGGCTTAGGATTTGTCATACCATAAAATTAGAAGCACATGATAAGCTTAACTTCAAAATTATCAGATTGGATTTAAATGACAAATTAAAATGTTAAAACCGATCTACTTCACAGATAATGTGTTTTTATATCAAATTTTTAAATTTGTAAATTAATTAGCATAAAATCAAAGAGAAGAACAGAAGGTATATAAAAGATTTTAAAATATTGTATAAATTAATCTCGTCGTAAATCATTAATAATATAAGTTCTATAAATATTGTATATAAAATTATAAATCAACGATGTTGTAATAATAATATATTATAATGTTTAATGTATAAATAAAAAATAATATAAGATTTTGTTTATATCATTTATTCTAAAGTTAATGAGTACAAAATAATTCTTATTTATATTCTTATTCATTGAGTTAATGAAATTTTTTCTTTTCCGTCTTCTTATTAGATAAATTACTAAAAAAAAATCTGATCCTTATCGACCGCTATGCTTACAGTAAATTACAGTAATTGTGCGGAAACCAGTTCGAACCGGTAATAAATATTTAATGTATTTGCCTCCTAAAAATAGGTAGTAATTGAGCTATATAAAAGTAACATATTCTGATGTGAAGAACGGTTGAGCTATTTGTTTGAACAAATTCTTGAGCTCGAAGCAACCAAGTATGAGATTCAAAATTAAACTCCTCCAAAGATAATTCCAAAGCAAATATTTTAATTCGGAAATAAAAAATATAAAACTCTTTGTTAGCATAGAATCCGGAAAATGTTTTTGACAGGTTACAGAAACATGGACCAGGTCCACAGCTCGGCGTACATCTCCTGACGTCACGTGCCTTCAAAATCTAAAAACTCAACGGAATTAAGGCGGGCCCCACAACACAGTAACTCACTAAAAGCATTTGAATCACCTCTGATCCTACTCCCCACCCACGTTTGACTCGACCCTGACACGTCCCCCACCTCTTTCCCAGATATCAATACTAGTATTTAAACAAAAACCTTCCTACTGCATGTTGGACCCCACTATGTTTCTCCCACTGACAATCTACAAACAATAGAATAATACAAAATTATCCATAAAGCGCGGTGTAAGAAATCTAGCAACTCGAATCCCCACTCTCCCTTGAACACGGCCTATTATTAGTGGTCGCATCTTCATTTCTGTACCGACTTATATCCACCGTTTGATCATTAATCAAAGGGTGTAGAATAAATATGCAGATAGTTTCTATGCGGAATGTTGCTTAGAGATCTCCTCGGCCGAACCGTTTGTAATTTGAAATGGATCTCCCACTCTCTCTAGAAGAGAGCCGTTAGTTTTTATCGTTTTATACTAAAACCCCACTTTCCCCAATTTTAGTTTAATCATTTTATATTTCGTTTAACCTTCTCCTGCTATAAGAAATTAATGCGTCTATTTCTCTCTCTTTTCTTTCTCGGCGAGTTAATGGTTGCTTGATAGTTCCTTTCTCTAGTCTTTTCACCTCTCCCCTCTTATTGGGTTCCTCTCAAAACCCTAGTTGCGGCCCGCCCTTTAGAGAGGCGATCGAGGAATAGCGGAGTTTCCTTGGACGAAGCGATCAAGTCGCGGTGTATTCTACTAGGTTAGTTTATCTGTTGATTCGGCTTTGATTATTTTGGTTTTGGATGGGTTTTGTTCGGAATTTGATCCTCGGGTTTTTTGTGGGTTTAGGGTTTGTAACAAATAGGGGGTCCACGAAATTTAAATCGCAGCACAGATCTAAAGGTCGCATTTATATTTTCACTCGTTTATTATTCTGTACCTTGTGATTATAATCGTTGCTACCGTATATAATGGATTTGTATCTATTAGGAAACCTCCTCCATTAATTGATATGTGAAGATTAAGAGTTTGAATTCTTTTGTGTGCGATTTGATTAGAGCCTGATGGGATCACATCGTTTTTTCAGGTTTTCCAAATATATTGGTCATTGCGTATCGGATTTCTTCATCAAATTGGAGAGAATTCTTTATGTAGATTAAGACATAGGCTTTGTAACTCTACAATTTAGGGAAAAAAATGGGAATAGAGAAAGGCGGTTCTAAGGGCAGTGGCTTCTTCCACCTTTTTGATTGGAATCGGAAATCCCGCAAGAAGCTATTTACGGTTTCTCCTGGTAAAATCTTTGTTTTTTTTTTTCTTTTTCTTGATTCATTTGTGCAAAATGTAAATTGTTAATGTTATTTTCTCATCCTGTTCTTTCATCATTTTTTAGAGGGCACCAAGCAAGGGGGGAAGAGGATAGATGAAACCTTACCATCCACCCGTCTTCGCATGGTTTGTTATCTCTTTCACAATCAAAATTTCTCATTTATTTTTTATTTACTTAAAACATTTATCATTTATCTTGGTCGGTAATTCCAGATCGATGAAGACGAGTTGGTTGGTGTATCAAGTATTAAAGGAAGCAGTGACTATAGCTGTGCATCCTCTGTCACTGATGACGACCTTACCGGGTCAAAAGCACCAGGTGTGGTTGCCCGTTTAATGGGTTTGGATTCCATGCCTGTATCCACTGCCTCCGAACCATACTGCACCCCGTTTCGTGACACACGATCCTTTAGAGAGAACTACTCCCTTAAGAGAAGCCCTGAATACTGCACCCAAGGCCGGTTAACCAACAATGCACACAGAATTGAAACTAGTGGTTACATGAGAAGACCAGTCGATTTACGGGCCCAAAAGATGCCCAGCAGCCCAATTGAGCGGTTTCAGATGGAGGCATTGCCGTCTAGGTCTGCTAAGCCTATCCCAATGACGTACCACAAGTTACTGTCACCGATAAAGAACCCCGGGTTCACATCTGCCAGAAATGCCGCTCAGATTATGGAGGCCGCGGCCAAGATTCTTGAACCGAGGCTCCAAACTGTTGGCAATGGTAGGGAGAAGGTTTGTTCATTTGGGTCAGGTCGTGTAGGGCCCTACGCGAAAGAGAGTGTCATGGCTTCTCAGAGGACGTCTCGGCTCTTGCAAATGAGTCGGGTCCCGGTTGAATCAGGTGAGAACCAGTTTGCTAGAGGGAATAGAGAAGAGGATATCGTCATATTTAGGACGTCACCTGATCCGTATGAGGTCAGTTTGGGGAGTAGTACAAGTGGTGTTTCAAATGTGAAGGGTAATAAAGGGAAGTCAGTGTCTCTGGCGATTCAGGCGAAGGTTAATGTACAGAAAAGGGAAGGGGTAAATTTGCCAAATCGCCACTCTGGAGTTGCGCAAAAAGAGCATGACGAGTCCAGGCTGAACCAAGCTTTCCGAAGCCAACCCGGTACCGGCAATTCCACTACCAATCATAGAAACAGTATCAGGCAACAAAAGAAACAAGGTAGCAGTGGTTCTGCGATCTTGAAGCAAAACAACCAGAAACAGAACTGCACTGTAAACCGCAGTAAGTCTGGTACCGGCAAGTTGACCTCAAGTCAGCAAGGGAGAAAAGGAATTTCATGTGAATCCTCTTCATCAAAACACAAGAGCTTAAATAGACTAGCGAACAGTTCAAAACCCAGAAGCACAATCGAATTAGAAAAGGAGGCCTCTTTTAGCCACAACAAGGATTTCCCACAGAAGAAGAGATTCATAGAGAGACGCACTAGCAATTCTGACAAACACGACCAAGGTGTTCGACAAAATGTTGTTATTGACGAATTAACGAAATGGAACAAGGAGATGAAGGATACAACCGATGTGGTCTCGTTCACATTTACCTCTCCATTGGTTAAGCAAGCTGGAAATGTCCAGTACCAGATTTTGGGGGCTGAGAAGCTGGGGTTGGTAGGCGGTGCAAAAGGAGATGCTCTTAGTGTGCTCTTGGAGCATAAGTTTAGGGAACTGACGGCTCGGATAGAACCATCGACCGATTTCGGCAGAGGTATGAGTTTTGGGTCATTGGAAAAGGATTCATCTGCTAAGGGAGAAGACATTGGTTCGTTAAATGCTGGTATTTTCAACTTTACGAAGCATCAGGCTCTTCAGGTAAGAGAAGTTGCTTATATTTGTATTATGAATGTATCTATAGGGATTATACATCCTGCAAAGGACATGATATAGATGTAGCTGCTTGCTTGTACTAGCTGTTTTACCCAACTGCAAAACAATAATAGCTTAGATGTAGGTACGAAAAGTTGCTTATATTTGTATTATTAATGTATTTATAGGGATTACACATCCCATGAATGACATGATATAAATTTTATTAGTATAACCTAAGATGTAGGTGCTTGCACATACCAGCTGTTTTACCCCAACTGCAATACAATAATGAGTTTAAATTGAACCTAATATTGATGAACTTTTGAGTTTGGCATTGGTGTTTAGATAGATAAACTTTTGATAAGGTCTTATATCCTCTTTCCTTCTCTCAATTTCATTTTTCAGGTTGTAGAAAAAGGGGAATCTAGTAATTTAATGGATGTAAATAGTAAAGAGTATGACCAGTTGAGTCCGCTATCTGTTCTTGAAGAAGAAACATTCATTACAAATGAAAGCTGTTGCACCTCTGAGGACTCAACCTGTAGTGATGGTACTTTTTTACACTCCTTGAACTGTTCAGTTTTTTAATAGATACTCCTTGCAGTGTCTGCATGACAACTAATAATTAAGTGAAATTTTTCATTGGCTCTCCGAAATTTGTCGCCTTTCAAACCAATTTTACTGTTCATTGTTCTGCACTTGTAATTAACACCCAGCATTTCACAAGTTTGCAATTAATATTACCGCTTATTGGGTTTCCTAAACCCTAAACACTTGATAGTCAACCAAATCAGTTTATGACAAAGTTCATTCAAATTTGGAAAGAAGACATCTCTAGGAGTAATTTTCTTTATACCTTTTTTTAATTTGATAATGATTTCCTCAATAAATTTTACAGGGAGCAAAATTTCGCCAACTTCGGTTCAAGCTCAGAGCAACTTTTCAACCTCAAAAAAGGTGTTCTCCAGTGAAACGGAAACAAAACTTTCTGATTCGGCTTGTTCTTCTATATTCGACACCTCCAAATTCTTCGACATAACACCAGTGAAACAACCAAAAACAATATCCAACCCTGAACTCGATTATATAAGCGACATACTATCTAATACAGAACTGGAGAGAAAGGCTTTGCAGGGAACTCAACTGGACTCTCCTCTCTTCGACAAACTTGAGAAGAAAAGAGGCAGGAGCAAACTGGAGAATGAAACTCTGTTAAGTCTAGCGGATCGAAAGCTTCTGTTTGATTGCGTCAACGAATGCTTGGATTCACGGATTGATTATCATTTCAAGGCGGGTTATGAGGCGTGGAGTAAAGGAACAGTTGCAGTTAGAAGCGGGCTCCACAAACGAGTGTATGAAGAAATTAGCGGGTGGAAAAACATGGCCGACTGGAACGTAGATGAAATTGTGGAGAAGGATATGGGTACAGGTCTGGGGACGTGGATGGATTTCCGGGTCGAGGCGTTTGAAGCCGGCATGGATTTAGAGGCAGAGATACTGAACTCTTTGATCAATGAGGTGGTTTGTGATATTATGAAATGATAAGAGGTGAGAAATGTATTGTTAGAGATTGAATTACTGAACTCTTTGATCAATGAGGTGGTTTGTGATATTATGAAATGATAAGAGGTGAGAAATGTATTGTTAGAGATTGAATTAAGGTGGTTCTGGTTTTACGTTTCATTCAATGCTAGATGTCAAAAATGGATAGTTAAACATTGTATGATGGCACAAAATTTACATTGTTGGATTTGGGGGGGGGATGCTAAGGTTTTGAATGTAGTATTTTTAGCTCTCCTTTTGTTTCATTTGTTGTCTAGAATAAGGATATCAGTTAAATTATGCAGAGTTTGTATAGACTTCATGGGTACTCTATATAAGTCAATTTAATTTCCTTCTGTCAAGGCGTGTGATTTTTTCTGGGTTTGTTTGATAATACTAAAGAAATGAATCGGTAAATTATTATATTCTAGACGGGTTGAGATTGTGCTTATCGATTTTGCGACATCGCTTCAATTTTAATGGGTAAATGAGTGTGTCTTATTTTGTTTCAAGTAATTATTTGTTGAACTTCTTGACAACTTTCTTGGGGGGATCGTACTAGTTAGTATTTAGATATTTATGTACACAATTGGCCAAGTATAGCTTAAATCAGTATCTATACTTTTGAACAGTTTAGATAAATTATTTGAATTTTGAAAACGACGATATTAATCTCAACTATTTAAATTTTGAAAATAAAAATATTAATCCATAGTATGAGCCAATCCATGCTATGCATAACACCATAGCCTCAATCCAATTATTTACATCCATGTTTAGTCTCAAATTTCATTATCTCCGTGTAAGGTGCTACCTTTTTTTTTTATCCGATCAACATCTACTGCAATAAAAAAAAAAATGATGGCACCATGTTGTCATATTCACAGAGACCGTCCAGTCAAAATCATATGAATAATATTTATACATTCGGTTTTTGAAGAAGTTTTTTTATCTGATTTAAACCAGATTTTTATAGAAAACCGACGAGCAAATTATAGCGCATTAACCATCATTTTTATGACAGTAGATGTGAATATTTTTTATACGACAGATCTGATGGATCTGTTTATGGTCCTAAAAGGATCCAAAACAGAGAGATATCACAGGACATGAGGATATTACTGGCCTCATGATCACTCAATCAATCAGTCAGTTTTATTAGTATATAAAAATGCTCAGGATATAGGTAGATTGATCAGATGGGTTGGCAAAAAAGCTAGTAGCTCGTGGCTCGATTAAGACTCGCACCTGACTCGCTTACTAATAACTTGCTCGTTACTGGATCAAACTGTTAACGAGCCAGCTCGGTCCAAAATTAGCGAGTTCAAGTTGGGGTCTGGCTTGCTCGCCAGCTCGGTTAGGCATTAATTTGTGAATTTTTATGAATTTGTGTGCATTTTATACTATCTAGCTCGGTTCAGCTCAATCCAAAAAGTTTGTATAATTTATTTTCTTCTTAAACAAGAACCAGCCAGACCCAACGAGCCAGCTCGGACTAGCTTATCACGATTTCAAGCTAAGGTTTTAGCTCGGATGCCCTAAGTCCAACTCGTTCGGCTGTAGCTCGATCCATAATTAATAAGCTGAACTAGAGCCTAGCTCAGACCAAGCCAGCTCGTTGCCACTCCTATGTCCATCTGACTTGATCATACGGTTTTTATCAGTAACGAGGACTATATTTTCGAACTTCCGAAAATAGAGATACGTAAAGAAAAACTTTCATTTCAAAATTGAAATATTTCTCTTTAGTGACCTTTAAATTTACATTTTTTTTTTGCACATCTGAAATTTCTGATAAGAGGAATTTCTAGATTTTATTGATTATCAAATCATGTTTTACAATGTACAGAAGCTATTCTATTTATGCACACTTAGGCTAAATAGCCGTTGGAACTAATAAGGAAAATGAATATACAAATAATTAATAGAAAGATTATGGTGCTGATTATAGATAGATTGCAATCTTCTAGAGCAACACAATTAGTAGGAGCAACTGTCGCCAATCAGGATTGATATGAGAGAGCCCATGGCGCCAGGAAAGGAAATTAGGGGGCAAGATGCAAAATTCCTTCATGTTCTGATAAATGTCCCCAAGAAGTGCATCTCCACTGAATATATACACTAGTTATTTTCAACACTCCCCCTCAAGTTGGGATCGTATAAATCGATAGAACCCAACTTGTGCAAGATAGTTTGAAAACTTGATGTATCTAATGCCTTCGTGAATATATCCTCCAATTGTTCCTTGGAGCTAATGTACGGTGTTTCAATCTCCTTTGATTGCACTTTATCTCGTATGAAATGACAATCGACTTCGATGTGCTTTGTTCGTTCATGAAACACCGGATTAGATGCAATGTGTCTAGCCGAGTTGTTATCACAATGCATCTTCATGGGTTGATTATTTTTAAATCCCATGTCTTGCAATAATTGTTTGAGCCAAATTAGTTCACTTGCAGTTGACGCCATTGCTCGATATTCCGCTTCGGCACTAGACCTTGCTACAACATTCTGTTTCTTGCTCTTCCATGTTGTAAGGTTGCCTCCAACAAATGTACAATAGCCGGTAGTTGATCGTCTATCACAACTTCCTGTCCAATCCGCATCGGAAAAACCTACAATTGTTAAGTCATTATTTTTCTTAAACCAAATACCTTGACCGGGTGAACCCTTAAGGTATCTAAGTATCCGGACCACGACATCCATGTGACTTGTTCGAGGAGCATGCATGAATTGACTTACCACACTAACCGCGAACGCAATGTCTGGTCTAGTGACAGTTAAGTAAATTAATTTACCTACAAGTCTTTGAAATTGGCCAACATTATTTAAGGGTTCACCATCCTCAATGTTTAATTTTTTATTAATTTCCATTGGGGTATTGAATGGTTTAGCACCTAATTTTCCCGTTTCTTTTAATAAGTCTAGTATGTATTTTCTTTGTGAAATGAATAAACCTTTGGTTGAATAAGCAAGTTCAATTCCTAAAAAATACTTAAGTTGACCTAAGTCTTTTATGTCAAATTTAGTTTTCAAGTGATGTTTAATTAATTCAATATCGCCTTCATTATTTCCGGTCACAATTAAATCATCTACATACACCAACACAATGGTGGTTGATTTTTGGTTTATTTTAATGAACATAGATGAATCAGCTGAGCTTTTGTTAAAACCGAATTCGAAAAGAGCATAACTAAGTTTGGCATACCATGCACGTGGTGATTGTTTGAGACCATATATGGACTTATGTAATTTACATACCAAGTGTTTGTGATAAGCCGTAATAATATCTATTGAAACCGGAGGTTTGTTATGAAAATTAAGCCAAGTTTTGATTAGATTAGGTTTAATTAGGTTAGAAATGTCCAAAAGTTCAAGTTACTGCCCTAGTTATGTTTATTTTACAGGTAATCAAGTGTTTGGAGCTTAACGGAGCAAAACGGGCGATTTGTGGCAAGTCAGCACATAGCCAGGAGAATCTGTCACATTCATTGCGGACCGCAAGACACTCATTGCGGGCCGCAACATTATCAAACAGAGAGCAACTCAACAGCACAGCATTTTCCAGACCTATTGCGGCCCGCAAGGAATTTTATTGCGGCCCGCAGAGAAGTAAACAGAGAGTCAGAATCTGCGCGAGAAGGAACCGCCTCCACTCATTGCGGCCCGTAAGGATGTTATTGCGGCCCGCAATAAGGCGGTTTCAGAGCCCGAATTTGCTATTTTTAGAGATTTAGTTTTATATTTTGGAGAGGTATAAATAGGAAACCTGTAGAACAGAACAGTTACGTTTTTTAGAGATAATTTCTGGTTTTAAAGAAGAGAGACAAAGGAAGAGAAAAGGAGAGAGAAGAAGGGAGAAAGAAACATCACAAGATCAACCGGTTTTATTATTTTCTCTCTTTGGAACTCTTTTATTCTTTTTAATTTGATTTGTGCTTTAGCCATGACAGGCTAAAGGATTTTCTAGGGTTAATTAGGGCTGTACTTGAAACTTTTGTTATGATTTAGTTGGTTTAATTTGTATTTTCTTGTTCTTTGATATGATCTGTTCTTTATTTCAATTGATTGTGAAGACTTAATCGAAATCACATGAAACCCTAGGATTTAGTATTTGCAATTGAGAAATTGAATATTTAGTCCTGACCATAAAGAATAGGGTATTTGATAGGTTAAGTACCGAGAGGTGACGCTTGTCTTATACGGGCTTTACCTAATAGTTTAGACAAATTGTACCAAGTACCGAGAGGTGAATTACGGTTTTCTAGATTAATTAGGACAGTAAGATCTTAATGACTTTAGATTAGCATAGCCAAGTACCGAGAGGTGACGTTTATTCTAATTTGAAGATGGTATTAATATAGAAATATCCCTTTATACCTACAACTTTCAACTGTGCCTTCATAATCGAAAGAACAAATTTAATAAACCAATTAGTCATAACATCAGTGGATAGGAACCCTAAGAAACCCTAATTTCTCATCTTTGTTAAAATTCAGAATTTGTCTTAAGACTTTAGTTTAATTTAGTTTAATCAAAACCAAATCAATCATTTGAACAAACAAAACCCTTTTTATTTTCTTTTACTAAATTGAATTGCTAGGTTAGAAAAGATATTCCGACTTGTCCCTGTGGAGACGATCCCTAAATACTACTTGACTAGGTTGTACACTTGCAACTGAATTGAGTATAAATTAGGATTTATTACTTGTATTGCAGAAGACACATCAGTTTGTCATTTTCTTTAAAGTGACCCGGTGGTAAGTCCATATACACTTCCTCATCTAATGTACCTTGTAAGAATACATTTTTAACATCCATTTGATATAAATGCCAACCTTGATTTACCGCAACTGAAAGCAACACTCTTACTGTACTCATTTTTGCAACTGGCGCAAATGTTTCTTTGTAATCTATGCCATATGTTTGCGTAAACCCTTTTGCTACTAACCTAGCTTTATACCTCTCAATTGAACCATCACTATTATATTTGATTTTAAAAACTCATTTGCAACCTACAGATTTTTTATATTGAGGCAATGTAACAATGGTCCAAGTTTTATTTTTCTCAAGGGCATGCAATTCCTCTTCCATTGCCTTTTTCCATAATGGGTTTTCAATTGCTTTTTGGTATGTAGTGGGCTCACATTGATTTGATATAGAACTCAAGTAAGCACAAAAATTTTGTGAAATATTTTCATATGACATATAATCTTGAATTGGATAAGCATTTGTATAATAAGTGACAAAATCATTTAACCTTTGAGGGGGTCTAGTGGAACGAACTGACCTTCGTAACGTGTTTGAATTTGTAGTGTCACCTTGAGCTTGTAGTGTGTTACCTTGATCCTCATTGTCTTCGAGTTGAGGTGCTTGGATACCTATCTCATGATTTAAACCTTGTTCAAAAATAGTTAGACGAGGTCTAGGTTGTTCAAAAACATTTAAATCCTTCACCTGATCACTTTCTTCTTTTTGGAAAAATGGTTCAAATTCAAAAAATGTAACATCTCTTGATATGTATAATTTTTTGTTAATTGGATCATAACACTTATACCCTTTTTTGTATTTGAATATCCTAGGAATACACATTTTGAAGCATGTTTGTCTAATTTATCCCTATGTTTTTGTTGGATATGTACAAAGCAAGTGCATCCAAATATACGTAAATGGTCTAAAGTTATGAACTTATTATTCAAGGTCTCTAAAGGTGATTTATCTTGTAAAACTATACTTGGTGTTCTATTAATTAAATATGCCGCGGTAAGAATCGCTTCGGACCAAAAAAATTTTGAAACATTATTTTGAAAAAGCAATGATCTAGTGACTTCAAGTAAATGTCTATTTTTTCTTTCTGCGACTCCATTTTGTTGTGAAGTACCAACACATGTTGTTTGATGTAATATGCCAAGATTTTTAGTAAAATCTGAAAATTCTTTGTTTATATATTCAGTTCCGTTATCGGTGCGTAATATTTTAATGCTAGTATTTTATTGGTTTGATATCAAATTTACAAATTCTTTAAAAGTAGAGAGTACTTCAGATTTTGCTTTTAATAAATAAATCCAAGTAGTGCGAGAAAAATTATCGATAAATGTAATAAAATATTTGAAATCATTGTAAGAATTAATTGGGGCTGGACCCAAACATCTGAATGCACAAGTTCAAATGATACATTTGTTTTAGTTTGAGAATTTGGAAAAGAAGATCTTGTTTGTTTTGCAAAACGACAAACATCACAACAATCATTATTTAAATTTGGTAGCTCAAAAAGTTTTTCTAATACTTTATCTGAGGGATGACCTATTCTATAATGCCATAATTTGCCTTTGCTAGTACAAGAGTTTGCAATATGAGAATAATTAATTGAATCTAAAATATATAGTCCATCTTGTAATGTTCCCTCACCAATCGTCTTCCCTGTAACTATATCCTGAAATATTACATTTTTTGGTGAGAAAATTAAATTACAACTTAATTCTTTTGTGATCTTGCTTACAGACAAGAGATTAGAGGTAAGAGATGGGATATAAAGAATATTTGAAACTATTTTTGAAAAAATGTTGGTTTGTCCTATACCATTTATTGGAACATTAATATCATTTGCTACAGTAACAAACGAATTGTCAATTTTTTTTCTAAAATTTTGTAATAGTTCTAAATTTCCAGTCATGTGATCTGTTGCACCTGAGTCAATTATCCATGAATTTTTATGCACAGCAGAGAATGCTACATTACCAAATAAAATTTTAGAGTTAACAGATTTCTTTTGGTCAACTCCTTTAAGTGTTTTTCCATTTTCTAACAAATTCAGGGACTTACTTGAAAAATTACCTTGATCTGTCGCTGAATTTTTCTCAGCACCATGCACATCACTGGTTTCGCTGATCCTAGCATTCGATAAATCTTGACCGAGTTGCTGAACACTCGCTTGCCCGAGTTGTCCATTCTGACCGAGCTGTTGGATAAGTTTACTCAAAACAGAGGTGAGCGGTTCACTTGAACTGGAGGTGGCTTCAACCTAGTTGGAGCGCGCTGCAACATTTGAACCGCCTCGATCGCCTCCAGTACCCTTCTTCCCCCATTTCGGCCTGAGGTGTGGGTGCAAAATCCAACAGCCTTCTCGATCATGTCCATTTCTGTTGCAATGGTTGCACTTTGTATTGCGCATCTGGCCACCTTTTTCTTTTCCCCTGCCACGATCACCGCTCGGTGTGTATTGGTTTCCACCATGGCTCACAGTTAGGGCACTCCTTTCTGTTTCAATGTCAGTTGAGTTGTTCTCTTGATTCATGAGCCTTCTACGACTCTCCTCTCTCTGTATCAAGCTAATTGCGCCAGCAAAAGAAGGCAATTCGGGAGAGAGGAGAATTTGACTTCTTACGTGCTCAAAAGATGAATCAAGAGATGATAAAAACATATAAACTTTTCTTGGTCTGCCCTTTTTTGTAGTTCACCCAAATCAGTTGTTGGAGCCGTAAACGGCAAGTTCTTCTAATTTTGATTTCAAAGATCCAACATGTTCAGTAGTTGATTGATTTGGTTTTTTCTTTATTTTAATTAAATCTTGTTTCAATTGGAAGATATGAGCATAATTATTTTGTCGGCCGTACATTTGTTTGATTCCTTCCCACATATCTTTTGAGGTAGTAAATGAAAGAATAAACAAATTAGATATGCTTGGTTCCATTGAGTTCAATAACCAAGTCATAATCAGATT
Organism: Carex kokanica; assembly: GCA_025461125.1. NCBI lineage: Eukaryota > Viridiplantae > Streptophyta > Magnoliopsida > Poales > Cyperaceae > Carex > Carex kokanica. The sequence continues at coordinate 510,704 of JAJGRX010001283.1, read as the reverse complement.
ATCAATTGAATGCCACTCTTCCAATTTGTTTTCAGAATTTGGATCATTGACATCAGATTTAGGTTGAGAAACTTTACCGGTTATCCAGCCAATTAGTCTTTTTCCGTGAAGTGCCATTGTCACTGAGCGCGACCAAGTTAGGTAGTTATCACCATTGAGTAGCATGGTGGAGAGGCGCAAAGATGAATCAACATTTGAGTGTTTGTAGGTGTTTGTATTTGCAGGAAGTGCAGCTGTGTTCTCAGGTGCGCTTGCCATTAATTTCTGTTATGTTTTCCGCTCTGATACCATGAAATTTCTGATAAGAGGAATTTCTAGATTTTATTGATTATCAAATCATGTTTTACAATGTACATCAGCTATTCTATTTATGCACACTTAGGCTAAATAGCCGTTGGAACTAATAAGGAAAATGAATATACAAATAATTAATAGAAAGATTATGGTGCTGATTATAGATAGATTGCAATCTTCTAGAGCAACACAATTAGTAGGAGCAACTGTCGCCAATCAGGATTGATATGAGAGAGCCCATGGCGCCAGGAAAGGAAATTAGGGGGCAAGATGCAAAATTCCTTCATGTTCTGATAAATGTTCCCAAGAAGTGCATCTCCACTGAATATATACACTAGTTATTTTCAACAACATCACTGAACAGTGAACACCATCGTTTAACACAATTGCTTACATGAGCTGGGTCTAAGGCTCTAAGGCCTAGCCCAGTGCATTATGATTAATCTCAACTTATACAGGGTCGTAAAAGTTTATACAAATTTCATATCAAAATTCAAGCTCCTCCTAATTTCTGTTCCTTTATTCGGAAGTTGCTGTGGCTGACAAGACATTGTCACTTTTACCTTTTTTATTTCCACACGTCAAGGAAAGCTCCATAGGTTCTATATATTAAAGAAAAAGAAGATTTTTTTTTTATTCCAGAAAATAAACCACGTAGGCTACCTAGACATGAGATACAATTATAAAATGAATGAATATGACAGTTCGAGACCCATAATCTACTTTGGTGGCACGTGAAATCGAACTGATGCTATTAGGTCATTAGCTACTGAGGGATCCGTATCCTCTGCATTAACTCAAAAGAGAATCTTTTGAGTTAATGAATTTCAACCGTTTGATTTGAAACGGACCCAATCCGGCTCGTGCCTATAACATAGGGGCGCCTTTAATATTAGTGCAGATCTAGTTTGCACAAATCTTAAAACAGATTGGACGGTCGAGATTCATTAACTCAAAAGATTCCCTTTTGAGTTAATGCAGAGCATACAAATTCGCTACGGGAGAACTAGGTAGCCAACTAGAGACAAGACAACTTCTTTATTTTTAGATATTTAAAAATTATCTTGTTTCTAATAATTTAATTTTTAAATTTTTAAAATTAAAAAAATTGAACCGGAGAAGCCTCTGTCACAGGAGCTCCTTTCCTTGACTTCAAATCTATGCTACATTATGGAGCGGGTTATATTGCATACAGAAATTGACCCGCTTTACATTTCAATATTCATCTCACAACTGTTCCAGTAATCCAGTACAAAACAACTTTTCTTCCCTTTCTCGAGAGAGGTAATTAAAATTAATTAAAGAAAGATAATATATTTGCTTTATTTTTGCTTTGCTTTCGTCGAAACCAAGTTAACCTATAGTGAGCGTCGTCACATCTAAACGGTGTACAAATCGAATTAAATATAGATAATTAATGTTTTGTTCCATTTGTCAAATTGCCAACTGAACCTAGCTGATAAAAACCAAAACCAACCCGCACAAAAATACAACCAAATCAAGCGAAATTTTGTTCGGTTAAACCGGATTCGTGTTTGTTAGAGGTGGATAAAATAGCCGACAGCTCCAAAGTGATGAAAGAAGGATTAAAAAATGAGGAGGGTTCAAATACTTTATTTTTTATGTCTCCATCATACTTCTATTTTTAAAAAATTTAATAAATCAAAATTTAAAACTTAAAAGTCAAAACAAAACCGTTGGATATGATCTACATAATTTTATCTATGTGCTCATAAAAATATATCACATTTTGATTTTGTTCTTATGTGAATCAATAAATTGAAAAATCAACGTCTATAAATTATTCACATTAGTACGTTTTTTACAAGCTCTTGATGACAACCAAAACAAAATTGAAATGTTATAATTTTTTACATGTACATAGATAAAATAATGTAGATCATATCAAATGGTTTTATTTTGACTTTTAAGTTTTAAATTTTGAGTTATTAAAGTTTTTAAAAATGGAGGCATGATGGAGGTATGAAAAATGAAAGCATTTGAACTCTCCTCTTAAAAAAATTAACAGAGAGCAAAAAAGCAAACGGAACTTGTAAAAAAACAAAAATATTTGAATTACCCTTGTTTGTAATATTTAACAAATTACTTAGCTTTAAAATTATATACATGCATGAGAAGTTAGGGGTGTAAACGGAGCAGATTTGGAGCGGATAATGCTCATACCAAATCCGTATCCGTTTTTCAATGAGCGGATACGGATACGGATAGTAAACGGATGCGGATACGGAGCGGATAATCCACGGATACGGATTCAAATACAGTTATGAAAAGAATAATTGTCGGATAATTGAGTCATATGAACTTTAAGTACAAATACTAAATTAAAAAATTAAAAACAATTAAGAAAAACAAAAGTAAATTAAAAAAAGGTAAAGAAATGGAGAAGATATAGGAATGGAGAGGAGTTAGGGAATATTAACCGCTGAAAGTCAAGTTACAACGAAGTGGAGAAGTTAAAATTTTGGATCCGGATAGTGCGGATATCCGCTCCGTTTATACTTTCAAAGAATTATCCGTATCCGTATCCGCATCAAATTTTCCTATGCAAAAAATATCCGTATTCATATCCGAGATATCCATATCCGTTTAAATTTGAATATGGATAATAAGCGGATTCGGAGTGGATATCCGAACGGATATCCATATCCGTTTACACCCCTGTGAGAAGTGCTTTAAATAATTACGTCAAAAAAAAAATTTGAATTTGCACGTTCAAGGATTCGAAGAAAAACAATAAAATATTGCAGAATCACCATAACAATAAGAAAGGTTCTGTCATGATTAAGTTATTTCTTTTAGACGAGATAATTTTGAGGTTAAAATACGTTAATTTGTTTATAATGAAAAAGGCTAGAATTATTTATTTGACTGATACTTTTTTTTAAAAAAATGAGTAGAAAATGAACAAAAAAAAATTGTAAAAACACTTTTTAAGTCGAGTGAGGCTATGATACTTTGAAATGCGCAGATCGTTCCGTGCATTGGATTTATATCTCCGTTTTGAAAGTCCAAATAGTCGATCCGAATCGCTCAACATTATTATCATATGAAAATATATTTGGAGACCAAATTTTATATTTTTTGAAATTTTTTTACTATTTTTTTGGTACGTAGAAAATCACTACTTTCGGATGGTCCAGAATTTTTAAATCAAGTGATTTTCTAATTGTCTAAAAAAATAGTAAAATAATTCCAAAAAATATATAATTTGGTCTCCAAGTATATTTTCATATGATAATAATATTGAGCGGTTCTGATCAACTATTTAGACTTTGAAGACGGAGATATAAATTCAATGCACGGAACGATCCGTGCATTGTAAAGTACCGTAACCTCACTCTTTTAAGTCAATGAAAGACAGACTTTCTTTTTAACTCGTAAAAAAAACTTACTAAAATTAAACAAATATTATTCGTCTTCAATCTTTTCTATACAAAGAATGAAACAAAATAAACATTTGAGCATTAATATTATGATAATAAAGATTCAACCCAAATAAAAAAAAAGTATGTAAATAAAAAGACAATCTCAAACCGCACATGAGGTGCTGTCGGAGATGGCGAGTTGGTTTCAGAGACGGTAGCAGTGTGCATACCAGTACAAAAGGCCGCATCAGATTTTTATTTTTTTGGTCCTTCTAAATACTGCACTGTCAGTATGCTTTCATGCTTTAACATATTTTCTTTTGCTCATATTTTGTAATCGGACCTTGACACCCCTGGTGTCTTTTTAATGAAATCTAGGAGCTTGACTCCTAAATTTTAATCAAAAAAAAAAAAAAAATAAAAAGACAATCTCAAACAAAAGAAAGTCTCATATAGCGTCACACCTAATTTGACTATCTCCGTTACCTTATAGTTGAAATGGATAAATTAATTATTTAGTTGCACTAGAAATAAGTATTAAATAAAGTGAATCCCTTGCTATTTTGTTCTGATGTGAACTACAAATTGGTCGGTTTGGTTATTAATCATATGATGGTATGCAGAAAATAAAAAAACGAACAATCTTAACTGAACTGGGCCAATTAAACCGATAAACCGAACAAAATAAATTAAATTTTATTGGTTCGGCTCAACTAAAAAAAACCGATCCAAATACATCACATCAGCCGGTGGAAATAAATAGAGAATACATGGTGCATCCATTTTGCTTCTCTAACAATCCAGCAGGCTTCGCGACAAATCGAACGGTTGTTCAAGCATCGAAATTCGCGCGCACTCGTAGCTATCTCACTTTTCTTCTTTCAATCTTTTCACCTTTATCGGTAAAAGTTAAATTTCTCCACTAATCCCTCGTCGTCTCCATATGATAGCAATAGTTAATCGAGATTAATTGTGGCGGTTACAACATGTTCTTTCAGTGTTGTTTATCATTGCTAATAAGTAATAACTGCGTAATAATTGTCAGAGACTTGACATGCGGTAACAGCATGAATACGCCACAGAAGATCTGAAGACAGGTGGTATGGGCACTGTGCGACAGCTTTCATATTAGTGGGAATTTGTCATGCTATCTGGTCCGGTTTTGTTTGGATCAACAAGCAATTTAACACTGTTCCGATCAGATCAAACAGTAAAAACAAAATCTAGAAAAAAAAAAAAAAAAAAAAACTTCAGGTGGTAGCCACAAGAAACGATTTGTTTGGTTGGGTTTGAGATTTCAATTTTTTTTTTCTTTTATCACAGGAATATGTATCATCTTAATTAACAGGCTGAGTATGATGTGAGTTGGCGAACTTTCAGCTGAGCGATTAGGATTTGGTGTCTATTAAAACACAGGGAATTTATTTTTGAGATTCATACAATAGTTAAAGAACAATCTGAATATTTAGTAATTCTACGTACGATCCAAATATGAAATTCAGCAGGTCTATACTGAGTACAAGTTCGTAATCACATAGACTCAGCTTACACGCTCTTTTATTGTCATTTAATTCTTAAATCGTCACTGTGAGAAAGTAAATCACCATAATTACACTGTAGCTTTGGTGTAAATTTAAAACTGTACTAAGCATTTAGGGGTGATTATTGCCACATGAATACTTCTTTATGTAAGGCGTAAATGTAATATGATTGACACGATTACTTCAACCAATTCGATACGAAAATTTGTGAATTTAGAATTGAATGATTAAGTATGAATTAAATTTTGATTAACTTGACAAATAAATTAAAAGTACCAATTTTATAGAAAAAGTTAAGTAAAATCAGAGCATCGTAACAAATGCAACTCAATTAACCCTCACATTTTTTTTTTGACAAATTCCATAAGTTCCGTACTTTATTCCATAATACTTTAGAAAATAAACAGACTATTATAGATTATATTAAAAAATGTGACAATTTTTTTTATGGAATTAACCCTCACATTTTTTGTACTTTTTTTTTGACAATTAACCCTCACATTTTTTTACTCAATTAACCCTCACATTCAATAAACAAATACCAATTTTATGTACTTTTTTTTGACAATGAACCCTCACATTTTTTTTAACAAATCACAAATGCATTCAATATGCATGCAATTAACCCTCATTTCGCTATATAAATTTTGTTTGGTTGACACCAAACATTTTTTAGAAAATAAACAGACTATTATAGATCATTGCATGCATATTGACTATCGTGGATTGAAATATTGCATAATCCTTGAGTGAAACCGAGTCCAACCAACCATGGTGCATTATTTATGCATGGAAAATTTGTTTTTTTTTTTTCATATTGCATAATAACAAAATCACAATAGAAATAATAGGATTTCACAGTATTTCTATTTTTAATTAGAATTCACTCTACTATATTGTTAGTCAGAGTACAATATTATTTTGTTTGAATTTTTCAATCATAACTCATAATTACTTGGGATATGTAATAATATTAATAACTCTATTTTATATTCAAAGCTCATTTCTTGTTAAGGCCCACGAGCCGAAATCATTTATTCTAAAGTCCACACAGCAAATAATTCTAAAGCCGCTGCCGCTGAAAACTAAAAGGAAGTTATTTTAAAACAAAGTTGTAAACTTGTAATTATGGTAATACGTGGCTCCGTGCCAAGCAAGCTACGACCGTACACACCCACTACCTCACCACGAGTCGCCTACTATCTCACCTCTAATCATCACACGTACGACTAGTAGTGTTTGGCAAATACCCCCACGGGTCAGACCCGTGCCCGCCCGCCCGGGACCCGTGCCCGCCCTGCCCGTGCCCGTGCACGGGTTTTGCACGGGTACACGGGTTAAACGGGTACGGGTTGAGAAGGGACGGGTACGGTTTTTTTTTAAAATTTACCCGTGATACCCGTCCCGTTTCAAACCCGTACCCGCCCGTACCGACCCGTGGACCCGTATTACCCGTACCCGTACCCGAATACCCGTGCCCGCCTACCCGTAGACCCGTGCCCGCCTACCCGTACCCGAACCCGAACCAGAGCAGAACCCCTGTACTTTTTTTTTTTTTTTTTTTTTTTTTTTTTTTTGAAATTTGAATTGTTTCCCCCCAACCCCAAGTCCCCAGGCCCCCCCCCCCCCCCCTGCCCGGGCCCCTATTTTGTATTATATTTTTTTTTGGTTCTATTTTGTATTATTCTATCCAAACAATTTTTTAGTTTAAAGTTTAGTTTGTACAATTTTTAAAAATTAATCTTTTCTAGACAACTTTGTATTTTGTAATATTCTATTTAAATTTCTATCCAAACATTTTTTAGTTTAAAGTGTAATTAGTTTGTACGTACAATCTTTGAAAATTAATATTTTTTCTTCCATCAGAAAATTAATTTATATGATAAATTAATTGGCAAGATAAATGCTTGTTTTCATAATATGATTTTTTTTTCCCTTGTGAGGGTCAATATATAGGTGCCTTTTCAGTAAAATCAACCAGGGAAATTTTTTTTTTTTTGGATTTTAATAGGTTAAATAAGCATGTTAGATTTATTTTTTGAATATGCTAAGTAATTTGCATTTATTTTTGAAAAGGTTAGATTTTATTTTTCAAATTCGGATTTATTTTTAATAGGTTAAATAAGTATGTTATATTTATTTTTTGAATATGCCAAGTAATTAGATTTATTTGTGAATAGGTTAGATTTTATTTTTCAAATTCGGATTTATTTCTAATAGGTTAAATAAGCATGTTAGATTTAGTTTTTGAATATGTTAAGTAATTAGATTTATTTGTGAATAGGTTAGATTTTATTTTTCAAATTCGGATTTATTTTTAATAGGTTAAATAAGCATGTTATATTTATTTTTTGAATATGCCAAGTAATTAGATTTATTTGTGAATAGGTTAGATTTTATTTTTCAAATTCGGATTTATTTCTAATAGGTTAAATAAGCATGTTAGATTTAGTTTTTGAATATGCCAAGTAATTAGATTTATTTGTGAATAGGTTAGATTTTATTTTTCAAATTCGGATTTATTTCTAATAGGTTAAATAAGCATGTTAGATTTAGTTTTTGAATATGCCAAGTAATTAGATTTATTTGTGAATAGGTTAGATTTTATTTTTCAAATTCGGATTTATTTCTAATAGGTTAAATAAGCATGTTAGATTTAGTTTTTGAATATGCCAAGTAATTAGATTTATTTGTGAATAGGTTAGATTTTATTTTTCAAATTCGGATTTATTTCTAATAGGTTAAATAAGCATGTTAGATTTAGTTTTTGAATATGTTAAGTAATTAGATTTATTTGTGAATAGGTTAGATTTTATTTTTCAAATTCGGATTTATTTCTAATAGGTTAAATAAGCATGTTAGATTTAGTTTTTGAATATCTTAAGTAATTAGATTTATTTGTGAATAGGTTAGATTTTATTTTTCAAATTCGGATTTATTTCTAATAGGTTAAATAAGCATGTTAGATTTAGTTTTTGAATATGGTAAGTAATTAGATTTATTTGTGAATAGGTTAGATTTTATTTTTCAAATTCGGATTTATTTCTAATAGGTTAAATAAGCATGTTAGATTTAGTTTTTGAATATGCCAAGTAATTAGATTTATTTGTGAATAGGTTAGATTTTATTTTTCAAATTCGGATTTATTTCTAATAGGTTAAATAAGCATGTTAGATTTAGTTTTTGAATATGCCAAGTAATTAGATTTATTTGTGAATAGGTTAGATTTTATTTTTCAAATTCGGATTTATTTCTAATAGGTTAAATAAGCATGTTAGATTTAGTTTTTGAATATGCCAAGTAATTAGATTTATTTGTGAATAGGTTAGATTTTATTTTTCAAATTCGGATTTATTTCTAATAGGTTAAATAAGCATGTTAGATTTAGTTTTTGAATATGCCAAGTAATTAGATTTATTTGTGAATAGGTTAGATTTTATTTTTCAAATTCGGATTTATTTCTCATAGGTTAAATAAGTATGTTAGATTTAGTTTTTGAATATGCCAAGTAATTAGATTTATTTGTGAATAGGTTAGATTTTATTTTTCAAATTCGGATTTATTTCTAATAGGTTAAATAAGCATGTTAGATTTAGTTTTTGAATATGCCAAGTAATTAGATTTATTTGTGAATAGGTTAGATTTTATTTTTCAAATTCGGATTTATTTCTAATAGGTTAAATAAGCATGTTAGATTTAGTTTTTGAATATGCCAAGTAATTAGATTTATTTGTGAATAGGTTAGATTTTATTTTTCAAATTCGAATTTATTTCTAATAGGTTAAATAAGCATGTTAGATTTAGTTTTTGAATATGCCAAGTAATTAGATTTATTTGTGAATAGGTTAGATTTTATTTTTCAAATTCGGATTTATTTGTAATAGGTTAAATAAGTATGTTAGATTTATTTTTTGAATATGCCAAGTAATTTGCATTTATTTTTTAATCTATTGTTTTCAAATAATTCATTATTATTTTTAAAGTAACTGATTTAAGAAATTTTTTATTTATATTTTATTGTTTTAAAGTAATTGATTTAAAATATTTTAAAGTAATTGATTTAAGAAATTTTTAATTTATATTTTATTGTTCAAAATTTAAAGTAATTGATTTAAGCAATATTGTTTTAAAATAATTCGTAACTTTGATTTTGATTTTAGTATCACAATAATTATTGAGTTCAAATATGCAATCATGTTAAATGAATTTTGATTTGTATTTTATTGGTTTAAAAAGAAAAAAAAAAACAAAAACAGAAAAAAAAAAAACAGCAGCAGCCTAAAAAACAGAAAAAAAAACAGCAGCAGGAAAAAAAAAAAAAAAAAAAAAATTACCCACCCGGACCAGACCCGTTCTACCCGGACCTAAACCCGCTTACCCGTGACCCGTGTTGCCCGTGACCCGTGTTGCCCGTGACCCGTGTTGCCCGGGGGGTTTGAGAGGGGCCGGGTAGGGTTTTTCAAAAAAATACCCGTGCTAACACGTCCTGTGTCGCCCGTGACCCGCGTTACCCGTGACCCGCGTTGCCCGTGACCCGTCCCGGGTTTTACCCGTGCCCGCCCGCCCTTACCCGTTTGCAAATCACTACGTACGAGTACCTTTTTTTTTTTGCTTCAATAAACAATCAAACGAAACAAATACACCCATACACGCATAAGTACATAACTACACCTTCAACTACTAGTGGTGTTATCGTAAATACGTACAAGTATGGGGTCGTAGACTATTAATCCCAATCTGACAGTTATCACGTCCTTCCCCACCTTCCCATTTATTAACGCCTCAGCGCTCTCTTCCCGAAGCCTCCCTCCATTTCTCTCTCTCACTCTTTCTCTTATAAAAAGAAACAAAGAGAAAAAAGAAAGAAACGAGAGGAGACAAATCGAGATGGAGCTCGAAAAACCTAACAATGGCGATGAAATCGACAGCTCGTGCTCTACTCCTTACGTCAGCGCCCCCTCCAGCCCTGGTCGTCCCTCCAACGCCACTTCCTCAGCGCCATTCAGTGGCGGGTACTTCTTCAGTGCTCCGGCCAGTCCAATGCACTTCATCATCTCCACCTCCGGCAGTTCCTCCGCCGTCACCTCATCCGGAGGTCTATCTGGCGACATTGAGTTTGAGTTCTCTTCTCGCTACCTCTCGTCAATGATCTCGGCTGATGAAATCTTCTGCAACGGCCAGATCCGCCCCATTTCCAACCTCGACACGCCTCCCCTCTCTCCAATTCAAGATGATGAACAAGAAATCTCTGTTAGAGGCCGCGACATCAAGCTGAGAAATGGATCCGTCCACAGGAGAGCAAGATCAATGTCACCAATGCGCAACAACCGCTACCAGTGGCACAACGACGAAGAAGAGGATAAAGATATTGACCAGGGAGAGATCAAGTCTCGGCCAAACGATCTAGATCTAGATCAGGACCAGAATGAAATGGCTGATGCAACAGCTCCTTCAGTCTCAGCCTCTTCATCCCGATCCAGTTCTTCTTCTTCCAGCAGAAGTTCTAAACGCTGGATCTTCTTAAAGGATCTTTTGTACCGTAGTAAGAGTGAAGGTAGGGAGAGGGAGCGCGGCCCTATTAGAGAGAGGTTCTGGACCCACATGCCATTCTCCAAAGAGAGAGAGAAGGAGAGGGAGAAGGAGAGGGAGAAGGAGAAGGAGAAGGATAAAGAGAAAACTAAACCAGACAATGAGGCGCCAAACAACACAAACACACCAGCAATGAGAACTAATGCTGGTACAAGTGGTACAAGAAAGAGGCAGTCGGCACATGAGAGGCTTTACAACATGAACCGAGCCCACGCTGAGGAAATGCGACGGCGTACTTTCTTGCCGTACCGGCAAGGGTTGCTAGGTTGCTTAGGGTTAAGCTCTAAGAGCTATGGCGCCTTTAATGGCTTCACCAAGAGCCTCAATCCTGTATTTTCCAGGTAAAAAGGTGGGAAAAGGATTGTTTTAGTGTGTTAGAAAGTTATATGATGTGATATGAGCCATGAGATGTTTGTATAGATAGTTAGAGTTGTCTCTTTTTTTGTGGTTTTTTGATAAGTGTAGGGGAACTAGCTTGATTTCCCCGTTAAAAAACATTTTCAGCTGTGGAATTTGGTGGAAAGTTTGTAGTTATAATTGTTCGGAAAAAGATGGAGAATTAATAATATTATTATTGGTATTTTCGGGTTTGTAGTTATAATTGTGATCGAGTATATTCCAGCTTAGAAGCAAAGAAATTTGAGAACAAGTAAATGTTTTTATTTTTGGTTCTGTATTATAAACTACTATAATTTTTTTTTACAAAAATGTCATAAATTATTTACATGCGACACCCTCTTTGCGAACTAAAATAATACCCCAAACAACGAAGGGCACCTAAATCTTTTCTATCTCGATGAACGCGTGGGGCCCTACATGTCAGTAGAGAACGCACCAATGGCGAGATGGAACGTATATAGAAAAAGAGTAGAAATGTAGATGCAAGCTAATAATAAGTTGTCTTTCTCGAGGGGAGAATTATTAAACAGTACAGTGGGGGAAGAGAGCGACGTGACATGCACGTGATGTGTCGGAGGTTGCTGCTTGTCTTATTATGGCGTAGAATTCATTATTGGAGGGGTCGCCATTTATTTTGGTTTGGCAGGGTATTGTACGATTTTTTTTTTATCTCTTGGTCCCATTATTTCTACGGTTGACTTTTTCTTACTTTCGGGTTATGGGTTTTTCACTTTTTCTGAATAGTTGGCACTTGGCGGTGGTAAATAGGAAAGTCACGCCTCCCTTTTTGGGCTATTTAGTTATCGCCTGATTAATTTAAAGTTCTTGGATAACAGAAAATCGGTAAAATTAGTTGTAATAGTAAGGTTTTTTTTTTAAAATAGAATTATCTAAAATTATTTCAACGGAACCAGTCTTGATCGGTTTGATTTTCGAAAACTAGCCTCCATCGATTCTAGGAATCGGTGGAGCAAAAAAATCCCAATCTACACCGGTCCTGGAGACCGGTGGAGTCTGTTTTGCACCAGCCACATCCCTCGCCACAGAAAATCTCAATCTATACCTCCACTGATCCCTAGGACCGGTGGAGCCTTGGTTTCCAGATTTTTTCTTCACAATTATTCTCTGCATTCGATTTACATTAAGACGTACATATCAATCAAACAATAAATAAGATGTATCTCTCTTTTAATTAGCCAAAAATTTCAACAACAAAATTATATAGTGTTTCCATGCATCAAACACTGATAGCATGTAACCTACACCGATCCACAGGACCGGTGGAGGCATTTTTGAAGCTCCACCGATCCACAGGATCGGTGCAGGGTATTTTGTATGGTCTACCGTGTAGTATGGGTGTGGCTAGTGCAAAACAGGCTCCACCGGTCCCTAAGACCGGTGTAGATTGGGATTTTTTTGCTCCACCGATCCTAGGGATCGGTGGAGGCTAGTTTTCGAAAATCAAATCGATCAAAGCTTGTTCCGTTGAAATAATTTTAAGTAATTGTATTTAAAAAAAAAATCTAATAGTAAGCACAATACACAACATTACATGTGGTCAATGTAAAATTTGTCACTAGAACCTAAGTTTAGTTTATGGTCTTTATAACTAGAAGAAGGTGCAGCGTATTCATCAACTATATATTTATACATAATCATAAACAAATTTTATTTGAATGATCTCCTCTCACCAAGAAATCTTGTACTTGCTTAAAAAGTATTTCTACCAAATCCGTAAAGTAACAAATGATATACAATATTAAATATGAAAAGTGCAATGCACCTGCACAAATATGAGGATACCGGACGGCTGAGATGCACGGGCTGTAAATGAGTCTAGTTTGAGCTGAGTTAACTCCAACTCGAACTCACCTCATTAAATAAATGAGTCAATTCAAGTTGGGATGGTAATAATGAGTTATAGAACCAACTTGAACTCAGCTCGTTATCAACTCAAGTTGGCTCACAACTCGTTTATAACTCGTTTTACCAGTTAATTATATACTAGTAAAAAAATTTATCAGTATTCAGTAATTTTTCATACAACAATTTTTCATACAGCAACTTAGTACATAAGCACCATCAATTTTTCATACAACAGCTTAACAAAAATAATTTATGGGATTTATTGTAACCAAGTTTATGTAACTCGAGTTATAAATGAGCGAGTTGGAGTAAGCTCAAACTCAGCTCATTTATTAAACGAGTCAGCCAACTCGAGTTGAAACTGACTCGAGTTACAAATGAGCGAGTTAAAGCGAGCTGTAAATGAGCGAGTTATGTGTGAGTTACGAGTTTGAGCAATTTTACCCAGCCCTAACTTAACCCATGCCTTCGTGCTGGTAGTCTGGTACAATGTCGCACATGATTAATTAGGTGCAAGCTAGCTACAAAACAACAAAACACTATATAATCTTGTTTACAAGCATCTATCAATTCTGGGGTTTTCCCTTTGCAATAATTAAGTACTCTGTTAACTATGATGTTCCGACTTCCGACGTCTATTTCTTAAAAAATAGTTTTTTATGAAAATAAAATATTATATTGGGTCAGGCTCATCACTTTTCACTTATCTATGTTAGTTAATTTTTTGGGATATTCTTAAAAAATAGACTAGTAAATTTATGTAAAGTGTGAAGTTAAAAAAAAAAAAAAAATGAAGTTTGTTAAAATAACATGTGTTAGAATATTAAGTACGAATAAAAAAACTTACGTTTGATACTGTGATCTTAATTTAAAATTATTTAATAGTGAAGCTCACTCTTTAATTTACCAAGTATTATATTTTTTTGTATGAAAGATCGTAAATTCAAAATTTCATTGAAAGAATTTCATAAATATTTAAAATAAAAAATTTGATTGCTGACGTTATTAGACAAAAACGCATTATTTTTTTTTATTTATCATTCTAGGTATAATTCCTAAAAAGTCGCTATTTCTTTTGATTTATCATAGGGGAGGATACGTCAAGTTCTAAAACAAGGACTCGTCAAGATTGCATTGGAATTTAATCAAAGATAATCCATAAAAATATAGATAAAAATTCTAATATTCGTGTTGTTAATTTATCTTTCGTTATTAATGAAAGGAGTCGAGTATTTTTTTGATAATCAACTGAAAGAATCTAACTGAATTTGAACCTATATATATATATGGAGTCATGTTGAACGGTTCGGATCGACTATTACGATTTTGAAAACTCAAATATTTAGCCATTGCACGGAGACCCTCTATGTTACATGTATCATATTAGTTAGATTATATAATATATATAGAGTTGGGCTAACTTGCTTTGGGAATTAAAGGGGGCGTTTTACTTTGCGCTCATATCTTCATTTTCAAAGTTCAAATAGTCGATTTGAACCTTCCAACATGTTATTCATATTAAAATGTGCTTGGAGACCAAATTTTATATTTTTTGGAAATATTTTACTATTTTTTCAGAATTTTTCAAAATCATCACTTTGCTGAATTTTTTATTATTATTTTTTTTATTAAAAAGTTGTGATTTTCAAAAATTCTGAAAAAATAGTAGAAAATTTCCAAAAAATGTAAAATTTGGTCTCCAAGCACATTTTAATGTGAAAAACATGTTGGAAGGTTCGAATCAACTATTTGAACTTTGAAAATGAAAATATGAGCGCAAAGTAAAACGCTCCCTTTAATTCCCAAAGCAAGTTAGCCCAACTCATTATATATATATGAGGAGGGATCGGATTACACCGTTTTTTGTGACATCGAATTACATCGTGCATTTTTTAAGTTTTCAAAGTCCAAACAGTCGATCCAAACTATTAAATATGATGGGTATATTAAAATGTACTTGCAGATCAAATTTACATTTTTTTTGAATTTTTTTACTATTTATTAAGTACCTTACAAAATCGTTGTTTTCAGACCATTGAATTTTTGTACCCATCTTAATAAATAGTAAAAAAATTCAAAAAAATATAAAATTTGATCTGCAAGCATATTTTAATATATCCATCATATTGAACGGTTTGGATCGACTGTTTGGACTTTGAAAATGGACAATGTCATTCGATGTCACCAAAAAACGGTGTAATCCGGTCCCTCCTCTGTATATATATATGTCTCACATAAAAACTATTATCTTAAGTAAGATCTTATTCTTTTTGTCAACTGATCTTTTTTTATACTTCAATTTAATCATTTTACGTGTTATGTGTTAGTGTTTACAAAATTACATCCCTAATTATTATATTTTTGAAAGTAATTCAAGGCAGGAAATTTCTATAATAAGAACGGGGTTTTTTTGTCAATTAAACTTAGTTGACAAATGTGCAAGGAACAAAATACTAACTAAAAACTAAATAATCAAATTTAGAAAATTTAATTTTGTACGAGTAAACTGCTACATAACCTTGAGTTGACCAAGATGGTTTATGAGTTCAACATCAAAATCTATTGAATCAATTAACGTTTTGAAATTTATTCAATGTTCATTTTTTGTTATATTTTGAATGCCAGATTTATACTAAATAAACTTGGTATATAAACCAATCATCCGTACAGTTATAAGTCAATTCAATGGTATAAATTCATCATTTAAAGTTAATTTGATATATTTTAAGATCAAAGCGAACAAACTATCTTGAAGAGTCCAAACTCATATTAGTTTTACTCCTAATTTAATTCTTCACTGTTAGGATAAAAACGTGTATTAAATTTGATAATATTCGAGATTGATTTTGTTAACGATGAAGTGCCAATAAATTGAATCAAAAATTGCTTGATAGATTATCAATCAATTTTTAAAGTACATTAAATTTAATATTAAACATATTTTTATTTAGACTATAGTTTATTCATTTTTATCTTGTTTCCAGTTCCTTTTTTTGTATTTATAATATATTTAGAAAACATTCCAAATTCATGTACTGCCTTGGAAAATTCTAAGAAAAAACAAGAATTCATCATTGGAACCTGTTGGTTACGTGGTGTGTTTGAATTGTTAATTTTAGATCATCTCAATATCAATACAATATATTCATAATTATACGTCTAGATCTTATGGTCCCTTTTGCTGCTTGACAGCAACTTTTAAACAAATCCCGGTACATAGAAATTTCTCCAAATAATCCACCTTAATTAATGAGATAGTGTAGGTGTCTGGACTGTAATTACAATTGAAGATAGGATTCAAATCTGCTGAAATCTGAGATCATCAACAGTAATTCTGAAATTCCGAATTCAGTCATTGAATTGTTTCGAGATGCGTACATAGAAAAATCAGCTGTTTCGAGATGCGTGCACAGAAAAAGTTGGACGGCTGGATCTCATATTTCAGGAATTTCAGGGTTACTGTTCATGGATCTCGGATTTCAGCTGATCTGAATCCTTGAAGATAAGTTCAACCGATGGGATAAAGATATTAACAGCGCTATTTCGGCTTCATACAGCGCACGGGTTATATATTCTTTTTCGTTTTAATTTTATTATTTTATACGCTACATGTAAACAATACTGTTCCAATTTTCGGTTTAACTCTGGAATTAGCTGTGAACTTTGTTTAGTTCTTAAAAAAAATATTTTATATATTCTATTTAGTTCCTAAAAAATTATCTGAATTAGTCCAAATTGAATTGAGAAATGAATGTGACCACTGGAACTGCGTGAAGTTGTGACATTGTGCTGCTTCAGTTTACCAGAGAGAAGAGAGAACAAAGGGAGAAGGTGTGAAGTGTATGGATTAGACTGGGAAACTGTGGGAGGTGCATGGAAGCCGTGATAGCAGTGGTTGTGAGAAAGAGATAGAATTGATTATGCCAGGTTGGTTCAGGTTCCATCCGTCACATCACCTGCTTTTTGTTGCTCTCTCTCTCTCTCTCTCTTATCATCTATTTTATCAACGGCTGCTGAGTGAGTTGAGTGGGGAAAATGACTGTGGGCTTCAGCCCAACAACATTGCAATTAAATAAAGCATAATAAAAATGAAACCCCGTTCAAGTTTATTATCTGCGAGTTCAAGTTTTATTCAGCTTAACTCGGATTGATTTGGTTTGTTTCTCAGCTTGTTGTAAAAACACAATGAGATTATTTGCAGACTCTTTCACTATTTCTTTTTATGTTCATTACGAGATGACGAAACTCGTTGCAAGAAGAAGATTTTTTTTTTTTTTTTCAGTTAATGGTCTATGTGTAGCTCGCAGTGCGAACAAACGACTTCGCTCGGCTTGTTCTTGCACGGGTCAAGTTCAAGCATTGCATAGCTGAACTCGGCTCAGCTCAGCTTGTTGACAGACTATTGTCTCGCTCGACGTTGTATTTTTATATCATTACAGCTACAGGTATTTAGAGCAAAAGCAATAACACATTTAAGCACGGTTATTAAGAGTATATAACACGTGCAACGTGTTAATGTTATATTCTGGACAAATGAAAAATTTGGTACAGCAGTATTGAACAGTGAGTGAGCGTCTGAGTGACAGTGACAGAAAGCAAATTACAGCTCATTCCTTCCGCCAAACTATAAATGCAAACACGAATTGTTATTTATTTATTTATTTTGTTTGTTTGATGCCAAAGTATATTGATTTTGAAGAACAAAACGAGAGAACGCTATACTGGTAGTCTGGTACATGGATTTTCAGAATTTATATCACCTAAGGTAACTCAAATTTTGAGTAGAGATCCGGACTGTCCGATCTACTTTGGAATGAATTAAAGGAGCTCCGAGATTCCAACTCAGACCGAATTGATCTGAATTCTCATCAGACGGTCCGGATCCAAACTCAAGATTTGAATTACTTCAGAGGATCCGAACTTGAATCTCCCGGGCTGTAAGAAAAAAGGGCATTTCAATTGAAAACTGTGAATGGGCCTCTTATGCAGACTACCACGGGCTTGAAATTTAAAAAAAAAAAAAAGCTTAACAAATTAAAGTGCATTGGTTAGTTCAGTTAATACAATACATTTTATTGTATACAGAACAAATCCCCAAGGACAAGCACCGGCTAGGAAGAATACCAACACCGGTTAGAATCCATGATTAAAGCTGCTTTGTAAATGTTCTAAGCCGGGAGCACATTCTATCAGAGACATTTCAGCAAACACCTAAGCTGCAACATCAATCAACAATCTGCTTCATTATAAAGGAGCCGAACATGATGGTATTAGCACCGCCTCCTAATCCAAGTGACGGACCAAGCACCCAGAATCCAACATCCACTCAATTCATCAGAAATCAAACTCATTTCCAAACGCATAAATGCTACACGAAAGGTTGCAGGAAGTTTCGCATCTAATCTATATATAGAGAGATTGTTCCGGTTTGAAACTTCTTAGTCCCACTACGAGAAATAATTAAACGATATAGCATTTATATCGTCTGCTCGAAGTACCTTGATGGCCGAGCTACTGAGATCCACTATGGTCCCAGGAGGGTTCCAATCGGACGGTCATCCTTTTTGCCTGTCAGATTCACTATGTTTTGTTTTGGAATAACACAATTTTTAGTTTTTCTTCGATCTGCTTTGAGTTTATATCTGACATGCTGCTGAGGCTATGAGCTGGAGATACTTACCGAAACAGCTCGAGGACTTTGACTTAATGGATTTGAATTAATTGTACAACTCAAGTAAGAACCAATATTGTAGGTCCATCTCAGTAGCAGGTAATTGGTACTGGTACCAAAGCCCTCCAGTAAGATGCTTGGTGCCTTTTTTGGTTTTCTTTTGTATAATGCAATGTGGCTCTTGTTATTCTTTTTACTTTATATTTCCTTTTATCAGATGAAATATCTGGAAGATTTCTATGCTGCAAATAAACTACAAGCCTTGAAGACGTTTTTAAGGAATGTTTGTAGGCTAACATATATTTTTTCATGCAACACAAACTTATATTAGGACAGTTTTTCATATGATCCAATCTGTTCTGAGGTCTTTTCTTCAACGAAAGCATTGACCGGTTGCAGTTGTCTAAAATTTCAGCTACACCACCAGTGGTGCGCGTGTAGTTAGAATTGGCTCCCCTTAACTCCTTAAGTTGTCACTTGGTTATAGATTTCAGTTACTTCCATGTTCTGAAACAAATGAAATTGGTGGATTATCATGGTACCAGTCAAGAATACCTGTACCAGAAACATCCAGTTAGGCACCTGATGACTTGTTTTGTCAATTGCAAATTTGATCTTATTTAATGGTGAGATTTGGAACCTGCTCTTATTTTTTCTTTGAATTCAGCTATTTTCTGATGAGATCTCTGGCGTAGAGAGTTCCCTAAGGCGTTTAACAGAAATCTATAATGTCTGTTTTCTCTCCCCTCTTAATTTTTTAGACCTCAGTTCGTCTCAGAAACTCTATGCTGTTGCCACATGGATCGAGTCCCGTCATGGTACTACTCGTGGCTGGTTGTAGTTGAACCTGCAGGAACCCTTATAATTCATATAATCATATTTAGCCTCTTAGGTTATTTAGATGCTATTTTGCCTGAAACTAACGGTCGGTACTTAGTAACTCAACTAGGATCTGGTACAGCAGCAAAAGTCGGATACCAGGTACATGTATTTTTTTTTAACTGGACCTTGTTATTTTGCTAGCAATACTTAAAATGATAAAAAGAAGTTTTACTAAAATGCTCTTAAATTGCTAGTTTTAAATTAGGTCTACAGTATTGGAATAGACATCATTATAAATTCAGATGTGGATTTAGAGTATTTGTTGCACCTGTTCAATTCAAAATGTAAGCAGTAGACATAATGTAAACAAGGACAACATGTTTAGGACACAAAATTAGCCCTTGTGGAATCGGTGACATGTCTGTTGCTTTCTTAACAGATTAACGGGCGTTTTGTTAATTTAAATTTACTGGGAGAGCTTAGCCTCTATTCCCCTCACTGGTCAGATTTTTAATTTGCTCATGGTTCCTGATCATCACTATTCACTAGTCAGACTATTAATTCCAGACAACTAAGTTATTTCTAATAACCAAAATTCAACACAGATTGCAATATGTTGCTCTTGCCTGAACTTGAGACCGCACTTGTTGTGCTGCTACGTACTGCTACTGTCTTGTTTTATGATGATAAATAATGACATAGTGGATGCTTTAAGATTTTGTAAGGTGAATGACCAGGGTATTGAAGCATGTCTACTGGCAGGGAAAGGATCAAATGCCCTTCTGCCAACACTGCAATGTTGCGGTTATGTTCAGATTGCTGATCGATCAAGTTTATGTTCGTATCAGAAGTCTTACCTGGTTGGATTTTTTGGGGTTAATGTTAGGGGCGGATCCAGGATTTTCGTCAGGGGGGCGGGGGGGGGGGGTTGCAAAAAAATATCGAATCGGGTTTAAATCCATTAACCAATTGGGTACTCGGTAAAAAACAATGTTTTAATTTATACTTTTCTGATGCTCTGACTTGTAATTTCTGATGCTCTGTCTTATAATTCTAATTATCAATTAAAATTCAACAAATTTATTTCAATTTTAACTCTAAATTTAACCCGAATTACAAATCAAACGTCCAGAGAGAGGCAAAAAAAATTTCAGGAGGAGGCAAAGTCGGTCGGGACCGATAAATCTCCACTAAAGCTCAAAATCCAAGGGGGACAGCTGTCCCTCTGAAACCATTTGGGTCCGTCCCTGGTTAATGTTTCTCGAGTGAAGAACTGCTGGCTAAGTGCTCCATAAGTGCTCCATAAAGGGGAGTCAATTTCTATATATTAACTACATAAAAGCATGTTTGGCCCTTAATTTGCATGAATACTTCGCAAAAGTTCTGCATCAAATATCGTGCATGTAAAATAAGCTGCAAAAGTTTAGAATCTGGAGAAATACAAATTTACTGTAAACGAACAAAATTTAAGAGCAATTATTTTGTGAATGTTATATTGCAACCTGTTTTATACCTGCTGCACACAGAGGCAAAAACACATAAAACAAGGAAAATAATAACACACAATACTAAGAATATGCAAACTTATGCAAGCTTAATATAGTTTTCAAACATATATTCTCAGTGTAAACTCCGCAAAGTTCATATACAAGAGTGAGGCTATGGTGCTATGCATAGCACGGATGGCTAGTGTACTACGGCTCAATATGGTACTTTTTAAAATTCTAACGGTCGATCCGACCGTTCAATGTGATATCCATATGAATATGTACTTGCAAACTAAATTTTATATTTTTTCGAATTTTTTTACTATTTTTTTAGATAGGTAGAAAAATCAGTGTTTTTTGAAAATTCTGGACCATCAAAATTCTACCTATCTGAAAAAATAGTAAAAAAATTCGAAAAAATATAAAATTTAGTTTGCAAGTACATATTCATATGGTTATCACATTGAACGGTCGGATCGACCGTTAGGATATTAAAAAGTACCATATTGAGCCGTAGTACACTAGCCATTGGTGCTATGCATAGCACCATAGCCTCACTCTCATATACAAACATAGAGGCCGAAAGATACAATTTGGAGAAACCAGTGTGTACAGAACTTAGCAAGATGCTAGGCCCAATTAATTAGCAAAATATATTAGCCCATATAATTTGGGCCGAAGACAACATGCCAGGCCCAATTATCAAAATCAACACTCACAGTGTCCATGAGACCAAGTGAGGACGATTTTTATACCATTTTGTCATTTAAGGAGGAGAGAAGAGAAGAGAATAAGAGATACTGAAACAAAACAAACAGTAAAATACAAGGCTACCACATTGCTATCAAAATTTATATCACCTAAAGTAACAAAATATTTATGTTTAGATTTAAACCGTTTCATCAGAATCTGTACAAAAATTTGAAGTATCTTATGAATTCCACCTTAGACTGAATTGATCATCAGACGGTCGAGATCTAAACAGAAATATTCTGTTATCTGAGAGGATTATCTAAACAGAAACATTCTGTTATCTCAGAGGATATCGGATATGGACCCGTGATATCGGATAGGAGAAATTTGTGATATCGGATAAGGAGAAATGGGACCGGATTTCTTAAAATGAAGAACTCGATTATAAAATTCAAAAGTAGACATTTCGAAACTTTATAGATATGATGACGAATGACGATCCCTCCACCGAATCTGTTTTCTTCTTTTCTATCCATTTTAGAGAAGTCAGAGAGAATAAAGAAGCTCCCGTTAGTTGGGACCAACACCTTTAACAAGAAATGCAATAAGAGCAAATATTAAAGGCATTTGCTTCGGTAGACATAAGAACCTATTTACAAAATGAGTTTTATTTTTATTTTTAAAGTTCAAACAGTCGATCCGACCGTTCAACATTATCTCCATATTAAAATGTACTTGGAGGTCAAATTTTACATTTTTCTGAATTTTTTTACTATTTATTAAGTATTTTACAAAAACTAGTCAAATTCAGACCATTGACTTTGTAAAATACTTAATAAATAGTAAAAAAATTCAAAAAAAATATAAAATTTGACCTCCAAATACATTTTAATATGGAGATAATGTTGAATGGTCGGATCGACGGTTTGAACTTTGAAAATAAAAATAGTACTCATTTTACAAATAGGTCCTTATGTCCACCGAAGCATCCCTCAGTATTAAATGGTGTATTCGTCCACTTCTTGGCCCCACATTTTAGGAGATTGAATGAGTGTTGCACCGGGACTAAATAGTTGGCTTAGGAAAAACATTCATCTTGTCAGCTGCCTTTTGCTTCTATATTATTTGATCAATCAATATGATTAATAAATTAATATATAAATAAATTTAAATTTTATTTAGTTAGAAACAGATTAAATTTTAATCAAGTCGTTACATATATATTAGTTATGATTTTTTAATTAATTTTTTTTGTTAAACATTAGTTCTGACCACATACTATAACTGAATATATATTTTTCATAATTTTTTTGGAGAGCTATTAGTGATATTTTGAATTAATATAATTTTGAAAATGAAGTTATTCTTATGCATTGTTGAAATGGTTTATCTTTTGTTTTAATTAAAATGTTTTCTTTATATATTTTTATATTTATAGTGTTGTTTAGTGAATGTTGTCCTCATTGTTAGGTTTTATGTTGTGTTCGATTATATTAAATATTATTGTATTATTATTATTATTATTATTTTTAGATTCTTATAAGAACTTTATCCACATTATTATCTATTGGGTATTTTATTTATATTGTTAATAATAATAATTATTGAGTGAGGCTATGGTGCTATGCATAGCACCAATGGCTAGTGTACTACGGCTCAATATGGTACTTTTTAAAATTCTAACGGTCGATCCGACCGTTCAATGTGATATCCATATGAATATGTACTTGCAAACTAATTTTATATTTTTTCGAATTTTTTTACTATTTTTTTAGATAGGTAGAAAAATCAGTGTTTTTTGAAAATTCTGGACCATCAAAATTCTACCTATCTGAAAAAATAGTAAAAAAATTTGAAAAAATATAAAATTTAGTTTGCAAGTACATATTCATATGGTTATCACATTGAACAGTCGAATCGACCGTTAGGATTTTAAAAAGTACCATATTGAGCCGTAGTACACTAGCCATCCGTACTATGCATAGCACCATAGCCTCACTCATAATTATTCATGCTTTTATATATATGGACATACGATATTTTTTGTCAATAAAACTTGTCAAATCCGACAAAATCCCAACCGCCTACAAAAACACAAATAATCGAAACCATTTGGACACGTTACGGAAGAGCTCGCTGTTCAGCTATATTCTGTCCATTTTATCACAGTTATCGAAAAAAATTTTAGGGTAAAAAAAAATTACAACTTAAAATGTACTCATAAACTCAATATTAAATGCCACCATTATCCAAGTATCCAAAGTCAGGGGTAGATTCAGGATTGCGGTTAGGTGTAAGCACAAAATACTAACGACATTATAAAAGAAAAATATAATGTAACGTGACTAACACACTGTGACTTGGTCAAGTCAAGTCACGGCTCGTGATTTTTTTTTTATGTGACATGACTAAAATGGTAGAGGATAGTCACGTCACGTATGATCTCGCCGTGATCATACGTGACGTGACTGATCACGTTTAATTATTGTTTTCAAGTTTTAAGTTAGTTCAAAGAAAATAATAACAAAATATACTTAAAAATAAGAAACTATTACAAAATAAATTATAATTAAGAAAATAATATTGAAAAAACTGATCATGTAATGTGTGACATGACTAAGATAGTGGAGGACAATCGCGTCACACGAATGATCACTTCACGTGATTGACACACGTGACGTGACTTGACTTGAAGTGCCTACGAAACTGTTAACGACATGACTAATTTTCTTCTCTAGACAAGAGAGTAAATTTCTTTCCCCTGGCGAATCGGAGCAGAGTAGCATACCTCTTTTTTTTCCTAGCGAATCTGCGATTCTTCTGAGCAAAGTAGTAGACTGGACCGTGGTTTCTTTTTCTTTCTTTTCCACAAATTAGTCTGGTCAGACTTTCTTTTTAGTGCGATTTGGGACCATAAATTAAATTCAGGAATAGACCATATTCCTATTTAGAAGTAGACACAAGTATAAAATTTTACTAGGTCAAAATAAATTTTCAAAATAAAAAATTCGAATTCAGAAGTAAGCAAGTTCTGTGTCTCTCTGGATCCGCCGTTGTTCAAAGTTGTTGTTTTGTCGGAGAAAAAAAGACGGATAAATATACTAATATTATTTTTTTATTTCATGCAGTGTATTGATAATAGAAGCAAAATAAAAAATTATACGACTCTATATGCTGTGCTGCATGAAGCTAAAAGCGCGAAAGGGTCAAACTATCAATAGGTCGCCACTTGTGATGTGGTCCAGTACAATTTGCGAGATGTCAACATGTTATGTTTGATTGTGGAGTAAAGTTAATGAAAATTAAAGTTCTTACTCTTTATATCGTACATCTTGTTTGGAAAAATGTTGAAAAATGAAAAATAAAAAATGAACATTTTTCTATGAAAATAAACTCCACAGATAAAATAATCATATATCTTACTCTATTCTTTTACGGATCCGACTCCGCTGTTCTCCAAAGGGAGAACAGGACCCTGTTATTCCAATCCTAGCCATTCACCTTTATCGAGATTCGGATATGAAAAACTTTGAACGGTTCAGATCGGAATAACAGGGTCCTGTTCTCCAATTTGGAGAACAGCGAAGTTGGTTCCTTCTTTTACACCTTGTTTGGATGGAGAGTAGAGAAAGGAAGGGAATGGAAAAAAAAAAAAACTTTCCGTGTTTGATTGATAAAATTATATCGGAGATGAAAGATATAGGAGATGAAAGATTTAACTTTGTATTATTGTAATTAATAGAATCGGCGGTTAGAAACTAGAAAGGCACTGACTCAGAACAAAGCAACATCTGGGCTTTCTGTCCCCCCAGCCTAGGGCTCATATCAGTAACTCTAAGAATTAAATTAGGAAAAAAAATAAGGCCTGATTTGGGCCTGCCTTAACTAAAAACAAAAAAAAAATAGATATCTAGCATATCATATTTAGTAAACTCCGCAATGCACCGCTACTCCAACCGCTTCCCGCGCGGCAGCTGCGCGAGACAAAGCAAGCCACCTCCTCCTTACAACAATAATAGCAGCGTATTCATATATAAGTAGTCAAAGTTCAATGTTACTGAATCAAAAAACAAAAAGAAACAAACAAACAAACATCCCGGTATATTTATAACCTCACAAACAAGGGGGAAAGAAAGAGAAAGATACCTAATATATTCCTCATGTTACCCCCATGTTTTGCCCCGGGAAAAGGGAAAAGATTTCAACAATATACCTCCTCCACTCGCTATCTTCACGACATGTGGCGCCGATGCAGTCTACGTGCCCCTTTTGTCAACTCAATCCCCCATTCCCCACCTCCACCTCTGCACTCCCCCCTCTCTCTCTCCTCATCACTGTTCCCTCTCTCTCTTTCATCCCCTCCAATCGATCCCTTCCCACCTTTATCATCTCTTCCCCCTTAATTATCACCACAAACTTTGAATCTGTATCTTAACCACATGCCTTCTCTATTACTCTAGTAATTATAACCATTCGTTCTGTTACACCAATTAACTAGACGGGTATCTAAAGAGATCATGAACCAGTGTGTGCCCAGCTGGGATTTGGATGACCCAAACCCGCCGCCACGACTGCGTCTCGATTTCCAATCTCAACCCAACTTGTCACCGGGGCCAGCCGTGCCGACGCCGGACTTTGAGGTGGCTGAACTGACGTGGGAGAACGGGAACATTTCGTCTCATGGACTTGGTGCACCGCGTGTCGTCAAGGCCATGCCTAAGTACCCTACCACTATCACAACTCCCACTGTGACGGTTCCTTCATCAACTGGCATCACTTGGCCTAAGCAACAGATGACTGGAGGCGGGACATTAGAGGAGGTGGTGAACGAAGCAACACGCAGTCATATGTTACCCCAGGTCCCGCTGCCTGGTACAAATTTCATACCGTGGACCAACACGGTGCAAGCCGCACAGGCGGCAGTTGACATGCTGGTACCATGCACGAGAGATGAAGTAGTTGAGCCGGTGATGGCAGGGAAGAAACGGGCAAGAATTGTGGGAGAGGATGGTAGGGTTTGCGCTAGTCAAGGGAGTGCTGCGCCGGGGAGAGCAGAGAGCACATTAGTGGCACTGGATACGTGCGGTGGTGCCGGTGCTGGAGAGGACACGGGGTTTACAACCACCACTAATAACTCAACTTCACTTTCACCAGGGGGTGGTTCACCTGAGACAGAGAATGCTAGTACCGGCGGTGGTGACGCAAATGACTCCATTTGTCAAAGCCTGAGATCTAAGGCAATCCACCTGATCAAAATTTTATATACTGTGTCATTATGCTTTGCACAATTTGTTCTTAATATATGTTGAATGTTTTTGTTAACAGCTAATGATTGTTAAACACTAATTAATTATTTCTGTAGAGAGATGGGGTATGTGATGAGGAAGAGAACATGGCGCCAAAGGTGGAAACTGGAAGAGCTTCAATTTCAACAAAGAGAAGTAGAGCAGCAGCCACACACAATGAATCTGAACGTGTAAGAAAGTGTTACTGAGTGATTTGAATTCATATCTCTATTTTTAAAGTTCAAACCGTCGATACGAACTGTTAAAAGTGATCTCCGTATGAAAAATATACTTGGATATTAAATTTTACATTTTTTAGAATTTTTTTACTATTTTTTTGGATAGGCATTCCGATGGTTTAGTTCGTAAAAGTAATCTCCGTATGAAAAATATACTTGGATATTAAATTTTACATTTTTTAGAATTTTTTTACTATTTTTTTGGATAGGCATTCCGATGGTTCAGAATTTTTAGATCAAGTTTATTTACAAAAATAGTAAAAAAGAATTCTAAAATATGTAAATTTGGACTTCAAGTACATTTTGAAATCATATAATTTAAAGGTTTGGATACTCTGTTTGAACTTTTACAATGAAAATATGGATCCAAACAAGGGTCAATCCATAATATGCATATATATTACCATAGCCTCACTCAAGTGTTGGAACATTTTATTTTATTTTGTTGTTTTGTTTTTGTTTTCTTTGATTGTGTTTGTTAGATATCTGCCTTAGAATCAGTTTGTTACATCAGTTGTGGTCCTTCCAGCTTCCTGTTGGATTGAAATAGCACAACAGTTAAATTGTAGTTAGCTAATTTTGTACCAATTTTGCATCAGTTGCCTGAACTTTTCTCCCAATAATTGGATGTATTCTCATCAGTTGCAATCATTGGCTGGATCTGGATCTTAAGTGCTTCCAAAAGGATAGCATTAGGGACCATTCTAAAACTGGAATTCGAATCTCAACTACAATTCATGCATATCATGATGATAATAAGAGCCAGGACATAATTGGCCTATTTTTCTTTGTTGCATGTCTCCATATATTATGCAACTGGTACATTTGGTGGTACGACATGTTTGCTTGAGAGCACTGAGGAAATTTTGTTCAATGACTTAAATTACCAACTATTGGTAACTTAGTTATAACCTTTATCCTTAAATCAAGTGGATTTTCAGTCACACAGTCAAGTGATTACACAGTGGAGATATAGCTCAATGCATGCACCACGGAGTTCATAAATTCATTTTTTTTTTTTCATGATTATCTTTTCTTTTAATTTTATTTTTAGAGCTCAAATGTTTTGAGCATTTTGATCTTGCATGCTATAGTTACAAACTCCATATAACTTATCATTTAATATAATCAAATGTAACTCCATGACTCTTATTTTTCCTAAAAAAAAAGGTGGATTTTTAGTCATATAAGAATTTATCAAATTAATGAAGTTGTTCTGATCTTATATAAGGAACCCATATTTTTGTTCCAAAGAATATCAGTTTAAGATAACATCTTAACAAAGAAAACCATTAATGTGCAGAAAAGAAGAGATAGGATCAACCAAAAGATGAAAACTCTACAGAGGCTTGTTCCGAACTCGAGCAAGGCAAGTTTCACTCAACAGCTTAATTAATTCACTCTTCATATATAGATCCCTCGTGTAAAAAAACTAATTAAACCTGTTGTAACTGTTTTAACTTGAGCAAAGACGGACAAAGCATCGATGCTTGACGAGGTGATAGACTACCTAAAGCAGCTACAAGCACAAGTGAACATGATGAGCAGGATGATGATGCCAATGGCCGCAATGCCGCCGTTTCAGATGTCGATGATGGCCAACATGGCGCAGATGGCCCAAATGGCCCAGATGGGAATGGGCATTGGCCCCCCCATGGTGAATCTCGGTTCCATGGGCCAACCGACTGGGTACTCTGGCATGCCAACGCCGCCACTTCTCCATCCATCGCCTTTTGTCCCTTTCACTACGGCCGGATGGGATGGCGCTAATGATCGGCTGAAACAAGCCGGAGGGAATGCCATGACAGACCCTTTTTCTACATTTTTGGCTTGCCAAGCTGCTCAGGTTTTTGCTCCTGCCTCTCTTACTTGTTATTATTCTCATATTTTTTTTCTTATATATATTAACAACAAAGAGGACTTGCATTGGTGTTAACCTAAGATAACAGTCCGCGCCATAGTGTGGTTATAGGATCTCTCTCTCTCTCTCTCCTCTTTTCCTCTCTTCATTGTTTTATTTGCTCTTATTTTTTATTTTATAGCTGAATTGCTCATTACTCCATCTGAGTGCATATATAAATTTAATGTCAAGTGTGTTGGTTAATATTACAAACTACAAATTGTCTGTAAAATTTGGGGAACAAAACTTAAGTACACCATTTGCAGTGTAAATAATTATTTGCTCAAGTTCATTAATTACTAGCACGAGAAAAAAAAATGTTTAAGAAAATATTCCTTGATAAGAGAGACAATTTTAAATGGACATTATGTCAACGATTGCATTATTTCGTCTCACATTATGTAATAAGTTGTTTGTATGATGTCGCTTTCTCACATTTGATATTTCCTTCGGAGTTTATGGTTTCCATTAGAGCTCTGGTTCTATTCACTAGATTTTAGATATTTCAATTAAAATCTGGTCTGTATGGCTTCCATGGATTACATTAATTGATTTCTTTTGATAAATGAATTAATTTTATATGAATTTTTCAGCAATCGGTGAGCATGGATGCATACAGCAGGATGGCTGCTCTGTACCAGCAAATGTACCAGCAGAACCAGCCTCCTAATTCCAAGCCTTAGTTGAATCATGAATGGTTCACATGCTATTTTTAAGTTCGTTTATGCAGATTTAACTCTGCTTTTCATTAAGTTCGTTTTCTTAAAATTTCATTTTGGTATTTAAAGTATGAACAATAATATCTACAGAACCTGGCGAGGACTTCTCCAATCTCAGTAGTCCTTTAATTTATATATTTAGGTTGAATTAGTTGTTATCACCTTTTATCTTATCCTCTGGACAACATAGATATGGTAAACTGTACAGTTAGTTATTTTTGCTAAGTTTTGCTTGAGGTACTTATTTTATTAGGATTGTTACCCGAATTTTTCTCCAATAATAATATTATTTGTTTCAAATAAATGAAATTTTTGTAATGGTAATTTATAAAAAAAAATTACTGTAAAGTAATTTTCGAGCGTGCACTATGCTCACTTAGAAGATTTGGTGGGCATAATTTCAAAATCTATTGGATTGGCTTTAATAGATGAATTCAAACTGTTAAAACCGATCTACTTCACGAGTGATGTGTGTAAATGCAAATTTTTCAAAATTTCAAAATTATTTGGTACAAAGTGTAAAAATAAAAATGAAGGTTTATGAGTTGTTTTAATGAATTAATTTGTTATCATTTTTTGACCATATTTTTCATTTTTTTTCAATTTTTTTTCATCGTTTATTTTAATGCACTCAATTTCAATTTGATATGTAAGCATGATTATCAGCATCATAAAATATCATTTATGAAAATAATGATAACAATAAAATATTTTATGAACATTGTCAAGTTTTAACTTCCACAAAATATTAGCGCCGTAAATTATTATCAGTCCGTTCAAATTTTGAAATCTCTATACTCTGCTTGTTTTTCTAAAACTGAGAAAATATAAAAAAAAAAATTGGAAGCCCACCACCGGGATTAGAGTGGGAAAAATAGCACGCCGGAGCCGGCTCCGTCATGGATCGGCACGGAACGGCACGGCACGCGTGTCGGTCACGTGCCGTGACCATTCGCGTGCCGTGACCAATTGTTGGCAAAGAAGACACGGCACGGCACGGCACGGAAATTGTCTTGGTCACGGCACGGCACGGAACACGGAAACGGCACGGCACGGGACACGCGAGTCATGGAACGGAAGACACGCCAGTCACGGCAGTAGCGAAGCAATGCATTAACATACCTTCCTATAAGGTATAATTTTATTTTAATTAAAATATTTACATTTAAATTTCAATTTAAAACATTTGAATTTTAAAGAATCGTTTTATTTTTTTTTTAAACGTTAAATGCGATCAAACTTGACTAACGCGCGTTTGGTCACGGCACGTTTAGTCACGGCACGAATTAGTCACGGCACGACTTAGTCACGGCACGCGAGTCACGGCGTGACTCGCGTGCCGTGACCATTCGCGTGCCGTGACCACCCCTCGTAATTTTTGTCACGGCACGGCACGGCACGTGAAAAATTTACTTAGTCACGGCACGGCACGGCACGTTTTTCCCTCTCTAACTGGGATCATGCAAATTGGAACCTGACTCAAGCAAATTGAAACGGACGGCCCAGATTAAACCTACCTGGGCCAAACTCAATCTAGTGCCTATGAATACTGTAGGGGTCTGCTTTGAGATTCGTGCCATGATAAAAGAACCATCCGATCGTAATTGTCCTCAGTCAGATAACCTGAGGTGATGTGAATTCCGGGATCATAGAACTAAAATTTATCACATTAATCTCTTCCTTGCTGTCTTTTGGAGGGAATTTTTTTATTGGTAGAAATTCATAGAAAAGAAGAGAGAGAAATAAAAAGAGTACATGAGTTGTAATGTTGATAGAAAGACCGGTAAAATACTTGCCGGTCTAAAAGTTTTTTTTTCTTTTCATTTTTTCTAGTAAAATATAATTTGTTTTATAAAAATAGATAGAGTATCATAAAATTTAGATATAATAGAAATATTATATCTATTTTTTGAAAAACTTTTCATATTTTACTAAAAATATAATATAAGAATTTCCTCCATCTATACATCAGATTAAAAAAAAAAAACTAAGTTTGGACCGGTAGAATTCCTACCGGTCCAAACTTTTTGATTTTTTAGACGGGTAAGAATTTTACCGATCTTTCTACCAATATTACAACCCATGTACTCTTTCTATTTCCCTCTCTTCTTTTTTACTAATTTCTACCAATAAAAAATACCCTTTTGAAGACCCAAGGAGTAAAGCGAAGGATTGTCCTTTTGCAAAGAGTAAAGTGAAGTTTTGTCCTTTTGGAAAGGATTTTAATTCATACATATCACATATTCACATTAGGTGTCACGTTGGAATTGAAAATAGAATTGTCCTTTTGCAAATGGACTTTAATTCATGCATGTTACATTCGGTTTTTGATTGTTTGAATTTAACAAAAAAATTTATATAAAAGATTATAACACGATTAATCATATAATTTTTTTGTATAGAGAAATATAAACTTATGTAATATTTATAACATGGGTTGATATGCAATATGCACATATATCGTTGGTCCGTAGCCACACTTTATACATGTCAGTGTTGTAAAAAACGTTCGTTTAGGTCAATTAATCGGCCGATTAGTCGTTGGCGGTGACTAAACCGTTACGGATTTTCTGACTAATCGGCCGATTATTTCCAATTATGACCGATTATTCTCAATTATTTTCAATTAATTATTTGGTGATACCATGTCCGTCCGACGACCGCATACCGTTATTTACAACACTGATACATGTACTTATAACTCTTTTTGGGCCTTTAAAGGCACATCAGTATTAGAATGCACCTAAGCCCATTTATGTCCCAACCTCCCCCAGTTTATATTATATGGCATTTTCTTAATAGGCCCAAGTTTAGCAAAGAACAAAAAAGTAAATAAATAAATAAGTGACACGAAGGGAAAGATTTATCGTGGGCTTGAAAAAAAATGTTGTTCCATGAATTTTTGGGCTGTGAGCCCGGTGTAGAAGTCTGTAAGAAAGTGCCATATAAACTGTCAATTTAAAAAGTCCACATTTTTATGACCCGCCTTGCTGTGTCATCTCAGCCTAATGCCTTTACCTTTTCTTTTTCTTTTTTTTTAAATGCTTATACTAAATATACAGTGTTCTTTTGAATATTGTATATACTAAGAGGAGGATCCACTTACACTCATTTTTTGTGACATCAGATTATACCCTATATTTTCAAAGTTTTCAAAGTTCAAACAGTCGATTCAAACCGTTCAACATGATGGATATATTAAAATGTACTTGCAGATCAAATTTTACATTTTTTTTGAATTTTTTTTTACTATTTATTAAGTATTTTACAAAATCGTAGTTTTTAGACCATTGAATTTTTGTACCCATCTTAATAAATAGTAAAAATTCAAAAAAATGTAAAATTTGATGTGCAAGCACATTTTAATATATCATCATGTTGAACGGTTTGGATTGATTGTTTAGACTTTGAAAATGTAGGAGAGGAATTGCTAGTGCGAAAGACACTAGGGACGTGAGAAATTTTGATATTTTTGCTAGGAAGAAAGGAGACAACAAAACGTGAGTAAGGTAAAATTCAGTGTTTTATTCAGTAAAAAAAATAATGTTTTCCGTATGAAAAATTGTAGGTTTAAAATTTGAATAAATAATATTTTTGAATATTAAATAGTTAATTCCAAACTTTACTAAAAAAATAAGATTTCTTATTAAAAAGAGCTTAATTATTACATCTTACATCAAAGCCACTTACCAAATCTAAATGGCGCTTAAAGTTGAAGTTTCCAGATTTGATCGTTTCTGGTCAAGCAATTATTATATAAACATTAATTATAATAATAAAATAAAAATATTTCAAGAGAAGAACTGACAAATTTGAGAGCAAACGGCAACTTTATTAGACCAAAATATAGTCAGCAAATCCCATTCTCCTTCTTTTCTTTTACCATTTTTCTGGTCTAATAAAGCTTGCGTTTTTCAAAAAGGTCAACATATCCCCTAGAGATGAAAATTAATATAAAATAATAAAATTTTTGAAACTTCGTCTGTGTCTATTATGAACTGACATTGAGCAAGTTGATAACATCAATTACTCGATTTGACAATAAAAAAGGTACTGTTCATAATTTAGGATTTTCGTCGGCAGGGATAAAAAAATAACAAATTTTTTAGGTGCTGTTCATAATTGCATATAAATAATGTGAGTAGAATTTGGGTGTCCTAAGTTCATCAAACTTCTTTGTGAACTCAACTCTAAAACCTATGGAATTGGATTTAAATGACAAATTCAAACTGTTAAAATCCTTCTACTTTATAAATGATGCATCTACATGTGAAAATTTTAAAGTTTCAAATTAATTTAGTATAAAGTCAAGTGGTCAAAATTAGAATGTTTATAAATTAATTTTAATGTATTTATTTTTTGGGCGTCTTTTGACCACTTGACTCTATACAAAATTAATTTAAAATTTAAAATATTTTACATGTAGACGCATCACTCGTAAGATAGAAAGATTTTAACGGTTTGGATTCGTCGTTTGAAGCCAATCCAATAGGTTTTAAAATTGAGTTCACAAGAAGACTTGGTGAACTTAGGGTGTGCTCCAGAAAGAGGTATGTGGAGAGGGGAAGAGAGCGAAGGTGAAACAGCGCGTGACCACTTTTGCCCGGCAACGTTCACCCGCTCCATAAGAGGAGAAATCGGAGTGGGACGGAAGGAAAAATCTGCTGTAGAGAGGGGAACTCCGTGTACCATTTCGCTGAAATTTGTCCCCTCCAAATCGGAGTGTAAATTTTACTGTGCAAGAAGAAGTTTTATCCCGCACCCTTTCCTTCTTCTTCCATTAATGAGCGATTTAACCCTCGTTGTGGAGCACAGCCTTAGGAACACCATACTTCTACTCAAATAATGTTTTGAAATGTATACAAATATTTTTACCAAGTGGGCCTTTTGAGTTGGCCCGATCCAATAAAGCCCGTAATTGAAAATCATTTCATTTGGGGAGACTGATAATAACGATTGAGTGAGGCTATGGTGCTATGCATAGCACGGATGACTAGTGTACTACGGCTCAATATGGTACTTTTTAAAATCCTAACGGTCGATCCGAACCGTTCAATGTGATAACCATATGAATATGTACTTGCAAACTAAATTTTATATTTTTTCGAATTTTTTTACTATTTTTTAGATAGATAGAATTTTGATGGTCCAGAATTTTCAGAAAACACTGATTTTTCTACCTATCTAAAAAAATAGTAAAAAAATTCGAAAAAATATAAAATTTAGTTTGCAAGTACATATTCATATGGATATCACATTGAACGGTTCGGATCGACCGTTAGAATTTTAAAAAGTACCATATTGAGCCGTAGTACACTAGCCATTGGTGCTATGCATAGCACCATAGCCTCACTCATAACGATTTTCTAGTTACGCTCAATCGTTATAACTAGTTGCCGTAGCATCGTTATGCTTTTCTCCTCAAACGGCGGATAAATAAATAATCATTTAAACTTGGAAAGAAAGAACAAATATTTTTATAGATAATCATTAAATTTTCTTCTCTAACTTATTTGTAAAATTTTGTTTTTGTCAGTATATTTCTTTCAGAAAATTACAAATATTTTTATTGTTTAAAATAATATAAAATTATTCTTTACTTTAAAATTTTGTCAAATTATATCAAAATTCCTAATTATTCCGCTTCTTATAATGAGAATCAGCTTTTGATTTAATAGCAAAATAAATTTCTTCTGTGTAGAAAGTCATAGATTCAAAATCTGATTAAATTTTTTTATTTTATAAATATTTAATAGTTAAGTGATTTGACTTCCAATCTTTATTAAAAACAAATATTATGTTTTTCTTCATAGAAATTGTAGCAAGAGGTAGCAAATTTGTGCTGTCTTAGGTAAGTCAAATTCTTCGATATTTAAGAAATTGTAGCAAGAGGTACCAATTCATCTTCCCATGTATAAATATACATCATGAAGTTGAAATTTCAAAATAGAAATCGTGATGCAGAGGGGCAGAGTCATATGAGTTCAGGAGGAGACACCTATCATCTGCTAGCCAAATAATTCAAAACTATAATTTTACTACCATCTCTTTTAAGAAAATATAGAAATATATATTTGTTGTTCAAACAAAATAATATCTCATTTCAAAATTGTCTCATTCTATCACGATTTCTGACAATGGTAACTTCCACAGTATTTATTGTAACATTCAACAGTCAAAAAGAAGAAAAAAAAAACACTTTAGAAAGAAAATGTACAGATTTCTCTGGTGAACTCTGTTTTGGTTTGATTGTGTAAGTGTAGGATGTAGAAATGTTGTACAGCTGATGTAGAACTGTTTAAGTTTAATTTTCAATACATGCTGATGTAAAAAATTATTGGATCATAATTCATAAATTATTACGTGCTGATGTAATTTGTTTTTATCATAATTTATAAATGGCAGAGTCCTGAAGAAATTATTACGTGGTTGGGGTTGTTGGACTATTACGTAGGATATATAGCCGTTGAATAAAGAGCCGACATTTTTAAAAATACCCCAAGTTAATTAAAGATTAATAAAAATACCCACGGTTCCCGAAAAATTTTAAAAATACCCAAACCGGCCATTTAATGGCCGGTCCCGCAATTTTTTTTTTTTTTTTATTAAAGAGGGGAACCGGCCATTTAATGGCCGGTCCCCCATTTAATTTTTTTTTTTTTGTAGATAAATAGATAAAATGCTGAAATCTAAGACTAAAAAATCGAATTATTTTTTTAAATATTTGTTAGATTACTTTTTTGATAGCATATTTATACTAAAATACGCTAAATTACTTGAAATTATGTTAATTTATGCTGATTGACACTGAATTACTTTAAATTATGTTAAATTTTTTTAAGAGACAAATAGCTAAAATACTGAAATATAACACTAAAAAATTGAATTTATTTTTAAATATCTGCTAGATTACATTTTATATATATAATTAGCATATTTATACTAAAACACGCTAAATTACTTGAAATTATGTCAATTTATGCTGAATTACTCTAAATTACAATAATTATGTAGAATTATGGTAGAATACACTAAATTATGCTCAATTACGTATGAATAGGGATGATATCTTCACTGAGAAAGCGAAAAAACGACGGCAAAACTTCAAACGGCCATAAAACGGCGCTGAAATTTCCGATTAAGAGCCTCAAAACTTCAGTTGAAGTTTCCGATTAAGATTTTCATTTCTATTCTATCAATAACTGAATATTTCCTATGATTGCAATTGATCTGTTCTATGCTTTACACATGATGTTTAACCAAGTCCTGCGCGTGCTTCACAAAAAAAAAGGGCATAACTTTTGATCCGTCCGTCGGATCGGGCTGAAATTTTGACATAAGCTCCACAACCCAAATCCAAGCTAACTTACTTTTCAGCCCGATCCGACCGTCGGATATAGAGTTTTCGAACTTTCTTTACAATTTCAGAGTTTTTAGGGTTTTTTTTTTCGTGCATCATTTACTGTTTTGACTTTGCACAATTAAAGTTTACTGGTACAAAATAATTGTTTGAAATTTGGGCATAAAAGTAATTGTTCTGTGACTGATTGTTTTGCATAAAGTATGTGTTATATAATGAACCTGTAGAATACCAATTTTTATTATTTTTGAAATTTTTTTACTATTTTTTGTGATTTATGAAAGATGGTACAAAATAGGTCATATTCATACGTAATTTACCGTTTTAGCATAACTCTACATAATTATTGTAATTTCAAGTAATTTTGTGTAAATCACCATAAATTAACATAATTTGAAGTAATTTTGCATATTTTAGCACAAAATCGGCCCTATTCATAGTGTAATTTAGTATAAATATGCTATGAAAAAAGTAATCTAACAAATATTTAACAAAACAATTCGATTTTTTAGTGTTAGATTTCAGTATTTTAGCTATTTTTCTAAAAAAAAAAAAAAAAAAAAATTCAGAACCGGCCATTAAATGGCCGGTTGGGCAGTTAATTCGGAACCGGCCATTAAATGGCCGGTTTGGGTATTTTTAAAATTTTTCGGAAACCGTGGGTATTTTTATTAATCTTTAATTAACTTGGGGTATTATTAAAAATGTCGGAATAAAGAGCACATATTAAGAAACAAAAACTGAAATATTAACCGTTTTTTTTAGTTACCACAGAAAAAAAATTCAAATTAAATGATTACCTGTGGGGTTATTTCAAAACGTACCACCCACACGCACCAAATTGGCACATTGGACGGTACGTGTACTGGGCAGGCGCACCGCTCGATGCGAGTACTGGACAGGCGCACCGACTCACTTGACCCGGTGCGCAGACTAGGTAGACGTACCGCAGTAAATCTTCAAAAAGATCAACAATCAAATTCTGTGTAAATCGATATCATTCATTGATTTGATTGGCGCAATCTTCAAAAAGATCTTCCAATATGATTTAAATTGCACGAATACATACCCAATGCGAAGGCTGCACATTCGTCCAAATTGAAATTGAAATCATATCAATGAATGATATTAATTTGTCTGCGGAACGCCTACTCAGTCTGCGCACCGGGTCAAGTGGGTCGGTGCGCCTGTCCAGTACGTGCACCGTCCAATTTGGTGTGCATACTGGGTACGTGTGGGTGGTACGTTTTGAAATAACCCCACAGGAGTGGTAATCATTTAATTTGAATTTTTTTTTGTGGTAACTAAAAACAACGGAAATATTAAGCATTATTTTTGAAATATAGAGTATTAATTATTTTAAATCGTAAATTATGAGAACTAATACGTAGGTTAGTGATTAAGGATATTATTTTCTAAGTAAAAAATGTTTGTTTAAAATTCAAAGGAAAAATATTTTGTAGATATTATGTTGAGATTTTTTTTTCTATCTTTATGTAAAAAATAATAATAAATTATCAATTTGAGTCAATTTATGTATCTTGAGTTGATTATAGAAGGAAAACGAAAAAAGTAATGCTACAAATAAGATGCATCATCCTTTAATTGAAGTTAAGATAACAAGCCGATGAAGAAAATTAGTCACATCGTTTTGTGACCACACGTCACGTCACGAGTGCCAGTCACTGAGTCACGTAATGTGACTCGTAGGTTACGAGAGTTCATTTGCATAATGTGTCATCTTTCGATCGAAAATGACATATCACGGCATGATCTGTTCACAGCATGTGACCATTTTTTTTAATATTATTTCTTTATTTTAGTTATTTTCTCTTTCTTATGTTTTAATATTTTTTTTATTTTATTCTACAAACTAAATTTAAATATGAAAAAAATAAAATTAAGCGTGCCAGTCAAGTTACGCATAATTAAAGCGTGATCACATATAACATAACTATTTACGTAAGGTGACTGTCCTTCATCAAGTCACAAAACGAAAATGAAGTCAATAACGGTACATTACGTTTATATTTTTTATTAATATAAAATATGACCTCACTTTTTTGTTAAAGGGGAACAAAAAAAAATTAAATATATAGATAAAATCTAGGAGGATTTTTTTTTTTAAGAAAACAATGACAGTTAACATCTCACTAGGCATGGTGCCTTAGAGATGTAAAGATGCTAGTTCAAATTAACATAAAGCTGAAATAACAGAGGTAGGATATCATTTTGGACAATTAAAAATCGGTTGTTAATAAAATTTTGATAAAATTAAACTCTTAAATCTCCATGTTCTTTAATTCACAAATAATTGATTTTTAAATTACAACAACTCTGATACATAAATTTTCAAGTTGTTTAATTCACCAATAAATCAATTTTGACATCAACTATTTCTAGTTATTCTTTATGCCATGTAAAAATGACATGAAACATCCCACGAACAAATGTCTGAAGTAAAGATTATTTTGAAATTATTACCTCTCAATTTCCATTTTTTATTTTTAGAAATTAAAAAATAATTTGTAAGAAATAAGATGAGTTCTTATTTTTTTTTCTCGATAAATGCATGACACCGAACCAATGATTTGATCTCATTGGAGAGATTTAGAGACCAATATGACCGAACCAATAGTCCGGTTCCACTGATTTTCAAAGTTTACCACCCCAAGGGATCACTCAGTATGGAAAATTCGTAGGACTGAATTATTGATCTGGTTTCATCGTCTTCTCTTCAATAGAGGCTCGTGTGGAAATAAGAAAAGAAAGGAGATGAAAGGACTCAGCGGATTTCAAACCATTTGCAAAAATACACTGCAGCTTGCGAAAACTACTGAGATCAAACTATTTGATTCGATCCCTGTAGTTAACCCAATGAGATCGAATTATTGATCTGGTAACATTTATAAAATAATTTTTTTAATAATTTGATTTTTTTTATTTCTAAAAATAAAAAAATGCTTAATTCCCGTCTGGCTACGTCACTGTGACATAAGTCGAAACAACGAAGAAGCTTACATCACTAGGAATTTAAAGCATAACAATGCCATGAGATACTGAAATTCGAAGTTTCAAATACCAACAAACGATCATAAACGGCAGTGCATAAACTACAATTTTTGAGTCAAATGTGTGTGGGATAAGAAATAAGAGTGTCTCTATTCCCATCAATTCAAGGCATTTGTGCAATTGCTTGTGGGATAGAGTCAATCCGGCCGGCATAAAACAATAATATTCTCACAGTCATTCGACGGTTCGTCAATCAACACAAATATTGTAAATTAGGTCATTCGACGGTTCGTCAATCAACACAAATATTGTAAATTAGGTCAAATATAGTAAATTAGGTATGTATATTTTAACCAACGATATCAACGCATAGCAATAGAATCTAAATTTTCAAAAAACACAATATTCAAACAGTAGAATTCCACAAATACAGTAGATTACGTATGTAAAAGAAATTTTTTAACCAACGATAGCAATAGGATCTAAAATTTCAAAAAAACACAATATTCAAATAGTAGAATACCACAAATATAGTAGATTACGTATGTATATTTTAACCAATGATAGCAATAGGATCTAAAATTTCAAAAAACACAACATTCAAACAGTAGAATTTCACAAATATAGTAGATTACGTAAGTATATTTTAACCAACGATAGCAATAGGATCTAAAATTTCAAAAAACACAATATTCAAACAGTTGAATTTCACAAATATAGTAGATTACGTAAGTATATTTTAACCGACAATAGCAATAGGGTCTAAAATTTCAAAAAACACAATATTCAAACAGTAGAGTTTCACAAATATAGTAGATTACGTAAGTATATTTTAACCAACGATAGCAATAGGATCTAAAATTTCAAAAAATACAATATTCAAACAGTAAAATTCCACAAATATAGTAAATTACTGATAAGTCAATTTTATATACACCATAGGATAGAGTTTTACCTCCAAAATGTACCAAATTCATTGTATTTATGTTTAATTTAGTGTCAAATATATCCAAGAACCAAGTTACTGCCGAAAAGTTGTTTTAAATACTATAAATCAAGCAAAACGAAGAAATTCAAGCTAGCGCGGGCCGCAGAAAATATGTGCAATTGCTTGTGGGATAGAATCAATCCGGCATAAAATAATAATATCCTCACAGTCATTCAACGGTTCGTCAATCAACACAAATATAGTAAATTAGTTCCAATATAGTAAATTAGGTATGTATATTTTAACCAACGATAGCAACGATAGCAATAGGATCTAAAATTTCAAAAAACACAATATTCAAACAGTAGAATTCCACAAATATAGTAGATTACGTATGTATATTTTAACCAACGATAGCAATAGTATCTAAAATTTCAAAAAACACAATATTCAAACAGTAGAATTCCACAAATATAGTAGATTACGTAAGTATATTTTAACCAACGATAGCAATAAGATCTAAAATTCAAAAAAAACAATATTCAAACAGTAGAATTTCACAAATATAGTAGATTACGTAAGTATATTTTAACCAACGAAAGCAATAGAATCTAAAATTTCAAAAAACACAATATTCAAACAGTAGAATTCCACAAATATAGTAGATTACGTATGCATATTTTAACCAACAATAGCAATAGGATCTAAAATAAAATAAAAAACACAATATTCAAACAGTAGAATTCCACAAATATAGTAGATTACGTATGTATATTTTAACCAACAATAGCAATAGAATCTAAAATTTCAAAAAACACGATATTCAAACAGTAGAATTCCACAATATAGTAGATTACGTATGTATATTTTAACTAACGATAACAATAGGATCTAAAATTTCAAAAAACACAATATTCAAACAATAGAATTCCACAAATATAGTAGATTATGTATGTATATTTTAACCAACGATAGCAATAGAATCTAAAATTTTAAAAAACACAATATGCAAACAGTAGAATTCCTGAAACATGCGATTTACAATTTCGAGTCTTTGAAAACAAATTTAGATTTATAAAATCACTATTCCGTTACATATGTCCTCACAATTCAGTATTTGAAGACAATATTTATTATTCAAACAAACTAAAACGAAAACTCAAATTATAAAAAATTAAAAATGTATCGTTATAGTGAGAATGTCGGACCTTTCTCACCGAATTGCAACTACAGTGTCTTAAATTATTTTAT
The DNA here is from genome assembly GCA_025461125.1 of Carex kokanica. Classification (NCBI taxonomy): domain Eukaryota; kingdom Viridiplantae; phylum Streptophyta; class Magnoliopsida; order Poales; family Cyperaceae; genus Carex; species Carex kokanica. The sequence goes on along the minus strand of JAJGRX010001283.1, from coordinate 468,262 downwards.
AATTTTATAATTAACAACATGTTATCAAATTGTGAAATTCTCTCACAACAAATTTATTTGTATTATACATCAACAATTACAAATTCGAATTAGAACACAATTTGTTAGGATATCAAAAGATCTCCCAATACATAAATGCCATATGATCCCTAATTTTTTCGAATAATTTTGATCAGCATTTTAAAATGCTTTATATTATATAGATTTGAATATTTTCTATATACGATCTTATATACATAATAAATATATTACTGCTAAGATTAGCCACTAATTTGTAGACCACTTGACCCACAAGTTCGACTAATGAACCAATGACTCGCGCTTCTGCCTGAACGGTCGTCGATCAATGTTACAGTAACAATGATTGCTCCGCGGCTCCGCGCAGTTGTCACATGTCACATCATTATTTCTTATTACAGAGCAAAGCGAAATTTTTTTAAACACCATAATTAAAAAAAATTAAAATTAGCAAACCAACATGATGAGTTTGATTTTTACAAAAATCATGAGAACCGAGATGTCAATTCGGTCTCCATTTTTTTTTCTCCTGGGACTGAATTGGCATTTCGGTTCCCCCCTTTTCACACTTTTTTTGCAAAAAAGGCTGTGGCCTTTGGTGTAAACCCTTGGGACCGAGATCCCAATTAGGTCCAGGATATTTTTAGTGGGGACTGAATTGGGATTTCGGTCCTGACCCCCTTTTTTTCGAATTTTATTTTATTTGAATTTATGAACAGAGATTAATTTAAGAACATAGATGAATTTATGAATTTTATTTGTACCAAGTTAAAAAATTCGGTCAAGTTACATGAATTTGAAATTATGTTAATTTATGCTGATTTACACTAAATTACTTGAAATTATGTTAATTTTTTTAAGAGACAAATAAGTAATATGCTGAAATATAACACTAAAAAATCGAATTTTTTTTTAAATATTTGTTAGATTACTTTTTTGACATATAATTAGCATAGTTATACTAAAATACGCTAAATAACTTGAAATTATGTTAATTTATGCTGAATTATACTAAATTGCTTAAAATTACAATAATTATGTAGAATTATGCTAAAATACGCTGAATTATGCTAAAATACGCTAAATTACGCTAAATTACGTATGAATAGATATGATATATTCACTGAGAAGGCGAAAAACAATGACAAAACTTCAAATGGCCATAAAACGGCGCTCGAGTTTTTGATTTCAACAAATGGCTACTTTTCTGAAAACTTGTGAAAATACGCATGCGTCATTGCTCGCAATGCCGGATTTTGAAATTTAGAATCGCCAAAAAAACAAAGGGAAGAGTTTCAAAACTTCAGTTGAAGTTTCCGATTAAGATTATTATTTCTATTGTTCAATCTATGTAGCTCAGTAAATAAGTTATATAATGAACTTGCAGAATATCAATTTTTATTATTTTTGGAATTTTTTTACTTTTTTTTATGATTTATGAAAGATGGCACAAAATAGGCCCTATTCATACGTAATTTAGCATAATTCTACATAATTATTGTAATTTCAAGTAATTTAATGTAAATAAGCATAAATTAACATAATTTGAAGTAATTTGGCGTATTATAGTATAAATATGCTATAAAAAAAGTAATTTGACAAAGGGAAAAAAAAATTCAATTTTTTAGTATTATATTTCATCAATTTAGCTATTTGTCTCTATAAAAAAAAAAAATCGAAATCGAAATGACAATTCAGTCCCCAGCCTATTTCGATTTTCTCTGGCGGCTTTGCAGAATAAGTGTGAAAAGGGGGGGCCGAAATACCAATTCGGTTTCAGAGGAAAAAAAAATGGAGACCGAATTGGCATCTCGGTTCTTATAGTTTTTGTAAAAACCGAACTAATCATATTAGTTTGCTAATTTTGATTTTTTTAATTATGATTTTTGTAAAAATTTCGAGCAAAGCTCCTATGTTGTGCGGAACCAAATTTTCTGTTCGGGCAGAATATTCCTCCTTAAAGAGTTTATCTGTGCATCGACCTATCACACGGATGGTCATAATTAATGTATGAGTTTGTTTTTTCAAATTTCTATACATTTTTTTATCTCAAATATGACCACTCAAATAATGAAAAGAAGAACGGATTGACCTGTTTGGCAGAAATTCATGTGGACAAGAGATCTTTATGTGCTCATTAAGAATGTTTGGTGAGGATAATTTTAAAAATATACTGAATTAGTTTCAAACGATAAATTTAATACCGTTGAAATCCCTCTATTTCACGATTGATTTGTATATGTAAAATTTTGACAGCTTTGAATTTATTTAGTACATAGTTAAGCGGTAAAAAAAACATATTTTTTATAAGTTATTTTCTACATTCATTTTTTATTTTTATTTTACCGCTTGATATTGTACTAAATGAATACGAAAATTTCAAAATTTTGCATGTACATGCATCACTCATGAAGTAGATCGGTTTCGATTGTTTGAATTCGACATTTGAAGCCAATCCGTTAGACTTTTTAAGTTGTGCTCATCAAACTCTCATGCATCACACACGCTAGCTTTGTTCATTATTACTTTGGAAGCATAAATGAAGATATTCCAATATATACGCACAAGTTTTATAAATTTATACTATTAAATAATTGGGTGGGTGGCTTGATCTTCAACCTTTACTAAAAAAAAGTTTTATAATTTTATATTTAAGTACTTGGATACTTATAATATAGGGTTAATTTCGTCATAGGTTACTAAAGTTTGTCTTTTGTTACGAATTAGTTACTAAAGTTTGATTTGTTCCTTTATAGCTATTGAACTTTTTATTTGTTTCAAAATTACTCTGTAACTTTTTTATTCAAAATACTAACGGAATATTTGTCGATAGAAATTCTTTATTCAAAACATCCGTTTGTTTTTTTTTTTTTTTTTGGAATTGGCTTCAATTTCTAACATACAAAAATAGGCAAAATTAATAACTTATAATTTTTTTAAAAGTCTCCATCTCTACTGTCCAAAAACAATAATTATATGTTTCTCCTTTGGAAAAAAAAATTCCGTTTTATTGAATAACCTTGCAAAATGACAACAACAATAAAAATCATAGCAACAAAAAAGCTGGCACGAAAAACTTTTTTTTTTCCTCCTTTTTCTCGGATTTGGATTAATTTTATTTCACAACATAGACAAAAATTAAAAAAAAATTGAAAACTAGTTTGGGATTAATTTCACACAATAGACAACGTGGATTAATTTTGTTGCATCTAAGGAATTAAAACTAGTATGGGATGTAACTTGAGAGATGTAAAAATCAATCAAAAAGGAAAACATAATTTTTTATTTATTGAATTGGTAGGTTGAATCTGGTTCGTTCCGTTATATATTAGCACAAACTTTAAAATGATCATCTACAATTTAGGCCAAATTAGTTCAAATCATAATAACAATATACGCAATAAATTCGCGTTTTATTCATTTTTTTGACGTTTCCGAACCGAACTCCGAATAAAACATAAAAAAACGTATAATACGTTTTATTCGCGAATTAATTGCGTATAAAACGCGAATCACGAATTATTCGCGATAAAAACACGGAATTTTTTTTTTATAATTTTAAAAAAAATTCTTTTTTGAGGGCTTTTTTAAGTTTTTTTTTTTGCTTCCTTGTTACTTTTTTTAGGGTTTTTTTTCCTTGTTAATTTTTGAGGTTTTATTTTTATTTTTGCTTCATTGTTAATTTTTTTAGGGTTTTTTTTTAATTCTTTTTTTAGGGTTTTTTTTAGTTTTTTTTCGTTTTATTTAGTTTTTAAAAATTCGCGATAAAAACACCGAATCATTTCTGAATTATACCCGAATTACAAATTTTTAACTCCGCCGAACCGAACCCAAATTATTCGTTTATCACTGTGGTTCAAATTCAAACAGTGAGATAGTGCAGAGGATCCGAACTCAGATTATGTGACCTCGTGATCCATGATCTGCCGTATAAATAAACGGGGCAGCAGATAGTTATTGTTGTTACTGTTGAAATTTATTATCTACCAAATTGTAGGGCAACTGTATTTCAAGAAGGAGGCATTAAATTATAATTTACAATTTTTTATTGTCTATTATTTGAAATGTCATGTGTTGGCAAGCCTTTAATTTTCTGGATTATATTCTCAATTATATTTATATTTTAGCCTTCGACCGAAAAAAACTAGAGGGATAAAAATTGAATTTTTAAAATTAAATTATTTTTTTATGAAAAAGTTTTGCATTCATCAATGGTTTTAAATTATGTTTAACTGTGGATTATCATTTAACTATTTATTGGTTTAGGGTTTGGGGTTTAGGGTTTAGATTAACTCCTAGCCACTTTGAAATTCGGGCTAGCGTAGGGGCAATATTATTGGGTTATGAGATTCGTGCAGATCCAGTAATTCTAAAAGATTCTCTATTATGGTACCGAGGAGAATCTGAATTCAAACAAAAGCACGATTAGTAGTGTGAAAAAAATTTATAGAGAAAAAGAAAAATTATATTATTTTAAATGTTTCATTACATCTTAAATTTCTCTTTTAAATGAGGATTAATGATGAGAAGATTAGATTGTAAAAATAGTTATAATATAAAATGAATGAATAATTAGAATTTTACTCTTTGTATGGAGCATATATTATGCACACACAAAAAAAAAAAAATCTCACTTGAACGACCACTAAAATTAACGTAAAAATGCATATCATAAAGTATAAGCAAGAGTTTTTTTTTTTTTTTTTTAAATCCCTTAGCGTGTTCAAGGGTCTCTCTATTTTAATTTGAACAAGAGTTTCCAGTTCGGGTTTCATTTTCCATAATTAATTCTATGCAATGCATCATGTACCGGGTTGAATTAAATCGTGATAATTGATATAGATCGGAAGTCGGAACGAACTGCAATACAATTCAAGGCCCGTTCGGATTTTTTTACTGCTCACGTGAGAAAAAAAAATTCATTCAGAGTGAATTTTTTTCTCACGTGAACAGTAAAAAGTTAATTCAAATTTGTCTATTTCTGTGCCCATTCTCTTGGGCCGAACAAGCCCTAAGTAAGAGGCAACAAAGAAAATATATACTTATACGTGGTGGGCCCCGAACTGACAAATTGAACCCATTCGAGCCTGACTCTTCAACGAGTGCGTATCCTTTGAGATATCTCAACTTTTGCGGAGTGCGTATCCTCTGAGATATCTCAACTTGACGTGTCCGGTGCCTATTTGGGGATAGCGCGGGGGCAGTATTATTTGTGCTTCGAGATTCGTGTACAACTTATTTGAATGGTTGCGATTTTCCACGAAGTCATGCAAAGTTGAGATATCTCAGAGGATGCGAATTTACTTTTGCGTGATTGACCTATTCAGGGATAGCGCAGGGATCATTATTATTTGTGCTTTGAGATTCGTGCAAAGCGTATTTGAACAGTTGGGATTTTCTTGGACGCTTTGCACTGAGAGACAAGTATCCTTTCAGATATTGGACGGTGAGACTCACAAGTTTACGATCCAGATTAGACTAAATAGCACGGGACCAGTATTATTTGTGTTTTGAGATTCGTGTAAAATAAAAAAAAGGTCCGGATCCACTAATTCGAAAAGATCCTAAAATATTTTTTTGTCCGGTACCGGAGAGAATATGAATCCACTATATTGAAGCCCCCAATTACCTCACAATTTCTGGCCGCACGAATAATTGTATAGTATTATTTTCATAAATCTTGAAAAGTGGGGTCCGACACTTGTTGTATTCATGTACCAAGTCATTTATAAATGGTCATATTTTTTCCCACATGAATTGATTGTTGTGAATGAAGATCTTTTGGACAAAAATTGGCTATTTGTATGATTGTAACACACGAGTTATTATATGTTTTTTCATTTAAAGGAGGCTAAGATAATTGGTCTCTACTTTTGATTAATATTTTCGGTTTCAAAATTCAAATAGTTGATTTAAACCATTCAATATAATTTTTATATGAAATTTACTTGCAAACTAAAATTTTCATTTTTTTCATTTTTATATTTTTTTAAATAGGTAGAAAATCAGTACGTTTGAATAATTTAGAACCTTTAGATCAAGTAAGTTTCTACAAATCTAAACAAATATTAAATTTAAAAATATATATATATATAAATTTTAATCTACAAGTATATTTTCATATGATAATCATATAAAATGGCTCAGATCGGCTACTTTAACTTTATAGAATGTAAATTTCCGTAAAAGTATATTTTCATATGATAATCATATAATAATCATATAGAATGTAAATTCCCGTAAAAGTATATTTTCATATGATAATCATATAGAATGTAAATTCCCATAAAAGTAGATGAAGTCGGACGGGACGGTATGTTGTCTTTAGCTCTTGCAATATTAAATTTTTTTTTGAAGGCTGACTCAAAATTTTAAATTTTGTATATCTATTGTTGTAATTTTATATTGAGATTATTTTTTTTCTCCAAACAAATTCATCACATTTCCGCTAGTATAACAAGTTCAATTTTAAATATATTTTGCGCTCATGATAATTATGTAATGTTGCGCATTTGATATAAGGATTAGGATTTGAATGAATTGTACGTATAGAAATTGGAGTATAAAATAATTTATCCTTCCACCTTTACCCAAAATTGTTCAATTACATCTAACTTAATGTCAAAACATCATTATATAACATTATCCCAAACATAAATTTTATAAAAACTTGTGATATATTCGACAATTAATAAATCTTAGCCTCCCTCAAGTGGAAAACATATAATAACTTGTGTGTTACAATCATACAAATAGCCAATTTTTGTCCAAAAGATCTTCATTCACAACAATCACGTGGAAAAAAATGTGACCATTTTTAAAAGAATTATACATGATCCAATTTGTTGTTGAAGGAATAAAAAAGTGTCAGACGTAGGTGTGCAAAACGGGTCAGATATATCTGTCTGTATTGTATTGAGATCTATATTTGAAAATTAAATATGGATATTCAATGTCTGAATATCAGTGTAGATATGAATATGATTTTAAATTTTAATTATCCGTATTTAAATAGTAGATATATACTCTATAATTTAGTATATATTATGAAAAAAATTATGTTATTTATTATTATAAAAAGCGGTTATCTGTATTTATATTCATTTAATATCTGAACCATATTTTTCTAATATCCGATCCGTATCTGAAAAATAAAAACAGATACGGATGAAGCCAACAACGTAGATATTTGGTAATTGGAAAGCATCAATTAAATTGAGTGTTACAAAACAAAAGACTGTTTTGAGTCTTACAACTGAAACAAACAATACACAAAGTCTTACTATAAGGAAAAAAAAAAAATGAAACGAATGTAGAGTTGCTCTGCTTAGGAATCTTACCTAGTTATTAATTTTTCACTTTATATAAATATTTGGTATTTTGCATCTTTTTCAACACCAAACATCTTTTCAAAGAATCTTTGAAAGCTAATTTCCTGCTCTTAACTAGAGTATATATAAAATTCTTAAAGCATGTTGCATGTTGGAAGAGTTTAAAAAAAAAAAATGTAATTTTAGTAAAACTTATAATATTGCATTCTAAAATAGTAAAATGTGATTTTAGTAAAACTTATAATATTGCATTCTAAAATAGTAAAATGTGATTTTAGTAAAACTTATAATATTGCATTTGATTATAAAACCTCATCTTCATGTAAAGGGCAAATAAAAATATTTAGACTGAGACTGAAATGTAAAATACATAATGTGTGGCAATTGAAATTTTTTAACTCAAGTTTTTACAATTATAAAGTAAAATTCTACAAGTACATATTTAATATTTTTTGTAAGAGAACAAACCATATAAGTACCTACATAAATTTATTAAATTTTAACATACATAATTAAAAATATTAAAATGATAAAAATAGCTAAGCACGCCCTACCATCTAGATCCACCCCTATCCACCTATAAGTTATCGTAGAACTCGTCACGGCTTGATCCCACCATTTCTCCAGCCACTATAATAAATTAGGAGTATAATTTATTAATTGCATTTTTTAAATGTTAGTGACCTTAAATGACTACTAATAATTTTATTGATAAAAAATATATTTACAATGAATCAAGTGACTCTCGTTCCTATATCTAAATTTATTTATTCTCATGAATTCATTTAAACTACTATAATCATCTAATCTTACTTATTAGTACTCTAATCACCCTATTATCTCATTCTTTATCTCTCTATACGACTGGATCCCTGCGCTTCGACGATTAGATATGCTCACCGCCGTGCTCTAATCGGATTGAGGTAGAGACTCTATGCTCTAAACTCTGACGATATCGCGCTCTCGGCTCTACTCGGTTTCGCTCCTTCTCCTCTCTCTCATTCTTCTCTCCATTCGAAGAGGTAGAGACGAAAAAGAGACGAGGATATCACTGTGTCGGGAGTGAGAGTGAGATAGGAGGAATTCGTATCCTCTGCATTAACTCAATAAATAATCTTTTGAGTTAATGTATATGGACCGTTCAATCTTATTTAAAATTTGTGCCGCACTAATATTAAAAGACCCCATGTTTTATAAACAGGAGCCGTAATGGTTCCGTTAAAATTAGACGGTCGAGATGCATTAACTCAAAAGATGCTCTTTTGAGTTAATGCAGACGATGCAGACTCGGAGAGGAGTCCGGATCCTCTAAAGTAACCCAATTTTTGGGTTTTGGATCAGGACCGTCCGATTTGAATTTGTCGCTCGAGATCGTTTCGGAATTCAAATCTGTCGCTCGGAATGTGTGCGTTCCACTTCAAAATAGATTGTCACGAATTCAAATCAGACGGTCCCAATCTAAAACCCAAAAATTAAGTTACTTCACTGGGGCACATGAGCAGAGTGCCTCTTTATCGCTGGAACGAAAAAAGCGAATTTCATTCGGTTCAAATTTTTATTAATTGTTATCCGAAATATGTATAATTTATTGATTTTGAGCAAGGTCCTAAATAGCGTTTATAGCGTCGTAGTGGGAAGGCTAAAAAAAAAGCTATAGCGAATAGCGTCGCTATAGCGGAAGCTATTCCAAATAGCGTTTTTTTTTTTTACATTTCGTATATTCAATATTTGTACTAAATATCAACATTATCTAAGGTCTCATAGAACAATAAATAACACCAAAGTAATTAAGAAATTATAATATTCATATTGAACCCGTACAAAGTCCAAATTGCGGTTCAAAATATCCATAGTAATATCATAAACTATCGATTTTTCTTATTAAAAATATCTTAAGTATCATGATTCATGACATAATCTATTTTTTTTTCTATTCAAATTTTAATTCCGGTTTGGACTTTTTTTCTATTCAAATTTCAATTTCTATTCCCAATTTCAAATTGATTTATTTGTAGCAAGTAGCAACAAATTCAATTTCGGTTTGAGATTTTTTTTATCTTTATTTAAAACCCATATAAATTGCTTAAAAATAAAAAATAAAAAAAAACTCATATTGTATAGCGCAAATAGCGCTGTAGCGGCCGTAGCGCAAATAGCGCATTTTGATGTCGTAGCGTAGCGTTTGGGGTCCAAAAACGCTATAGCGCGCTATTTAGAACACTGATTTTGAGTATAGTTTTATGTATCAATTCCTTAATGTGCGTCTAATTAGTTAACTCATCCACCCAATCTCCATTCCATTATTAAGCACGTTGGGTGTCCGATCCGCCAACGGCTATGATTGAAAGATGAAATTTCGGATTTAATCTCAGCCCTCAAATCACATAATCTGTCTTCTTTTAATTAAATACACATGTTTTATGTGTAGAAGTCTAAATTTAGTTAAAAACATACTCACCACACGTATTGCCACACAATATGTTACAAGTAATACCAAGAATTGAGCAAATGAAATTAGCATTAAATATTTATTACCATATCTCTCTCCAGCTTTAATTGGTGCATAAAAAGATTTATTTCCGATTTAGATAGCATATCTCATTTCCGAATTTCCTACCTCTTATTCATTTTTGGAGGAGAACAAAAAATGCATATTATTGATTTATTCTTTAGCAGTTTTTCACATTTAATTTAATTGAATTATAACGCAAAAATTGTGTATGCATTGACATGCAAAAAATGTTGTTGTATTAAAACAGTAATTTGTTGTTGTTTCTTTTATTATTATTTATTATTTGCCTCTCTATGTTAAATCTTATAATATGTCCCGTTGCAACGCACGGGTACGATACTAGTATTTATATGAACCATGTAAAATTGGACATAGTTCATGCTTTATAATAGATAAGAAAATACGTGACACGACGTGACGTGACATAACGTGATCAAAATAATGGCAGACAATTACGTCACGTGTAGTCACGCCGTGACTACACGTAGCGTGACCACACGTGATGTGATGTGACGTGACGTACATTAATTACGTGAAACTTTTTTTTTATATTTTAATTTAAATTGTTGAAATTCAGAAAAAAATATAAAAAATATGAAAATTATAAAAATTGTAAAATAACTAAATAATATTGTAATCTTTTTTTTTGAGGAAAGGCTATTGAATATTTGACATTACTTTAGAAATTCAAATTACAAGTATTCATTAGACTAAATTAGAGAAAATAAAAACTAATACTACATGAGTACCGGTATCACTGAACCTATACCATAAGAGAAACATGGATACTCTATGCGTATAAAAGAAAAATTGAAAATTAATTACAAAAAGCTGGATACTTTATATTTCATACCGTGACATGACGTGACGCGTAATTTTCACTCAAATACAGTTACGTCACGCGACACTCGAATTACATCACGTAATCAACTCACGTAACGTGACGTGACTGGGCGTGACAAATTTCCTTCTATACTTTACAAGCAAAATATAATCTTATATGAAACTTTTTCTCCGATCAAATTAAAATTATAGATGTCACCGTCCTTTGAAAGCACAAGTGACACATAGCGTACGATGAATTCTACTTCATATGGTAAGCAATAATATTTAACAAAGCTTTAAAATTAGGTAAAAAGAAAAGTTATGTAGAAATTGTCTCTTCATTTTGACTAATAATTGAGGTGATTGTCAAACAGTGTTGCACCAAATAGATATCTCAGTCAAAGAAGAGTAAAATGTAAAATTAATATTTTGCAGTTACCTTCTTCTATTTTCATTATTTATCAAGATTGAGTATGTTTATTTTGACATTTTTTTTAAAATTATAAGTTAGGTCAAGCCACTCAATATATTTTCAAACTCCTGTTTATACTACAAAGGATTTCTCCACGTACTTTGTGAGTTTCGAACTCATAACCTTCCGAAAATAAATCTGCTGTGATTCTCGGGAATCACAGGACCCTGCGATCTTGATCTCAACGGTTGGTCTTTCTCAAGATGCGTGCATGACAATTTATTTTTTCCGAGAACGTTTTCGAGATCCATGCACAGAAAAGTTTGAACCGTTGATCTTGGAATTTCAGAATCCTGCGATCTCTCTCGGAATCACAGCAGATTCGGACTTTAACCTTCCACATTAGAACCATGTGTTTTTGCTACTAGATCAAAAACTAGTTCTTGTTTATTTTGACTATAAAACTATAAAGATTTAATCTTCCCAGCAATTAATTAAGGCACTAATTTTTCTTTTCCTGTTTAAGAGACTTAAAAGCGCACTAATCAAATAAACCAAGAACTAGAAGACAAGGTTTAGGTCCCCTGGGGATTAATTTGACAGGAAAAGGAAATATATATAATTGACAGGAAAAAGGAAATATACTGCTACAGAAAAGGAAAAAAACATGTACATCATTTTAATAACAGATATGAAAGAAAAGACATCATCCATGTGTCTTGTCAACTTACCGGCCAGGCCCGGGCGTATAAAATAATTTTCTACAGGATTTGGTGTATGCTTGTATTGCGTGCCTACCTGGCTACTTGCGTACAAAGCTGTTGAAAGGGGCTTTATTTTTTCTAATTATATTTTTGTATATGTATGTTGCACGAAGCAATATTGAAAGACAACCCCATTATTTATGAATGATTAATTGTTTATTGATACACTATATATTCTAAGCATTGTTCTTGTTATCAATTCTTGAAAGCCCTATCCAAAGTCAAAATAAAATAAAAGAAGTACATGACTACATCTTATTCAGTTCTTAAAAAAAAACAATTATAATTATTTTTGAGAGAAATCTAATCTTCTTTTTTTAGAGGAAAAAAAATTGTAACTTCAAAAGAAAACCTTCAATAAATATTCTAAAGGGAAAAATGGTATTTATTATTGGAATTGGGTTTGTCCAAAGGGCTTCAGACAAATCTGATCCAAAGTCAGACCTAGATCATCTGATTTGTGTTGAGATCGTACGGACATAGTTAAAACTTAACAAATTTAAATGGTTCCGTGAATCTAAACAGTTCGTATGAATTTTAATATTGATCGAAAGGTTTAGATCCGGCTTTGAATAAAACTTGATCCAAAACCCTTTAGACAAAAACTCAACTTGTATTATCACATCCTAGACCACACAAAGAAAACAAATTACACATCGATGAAAAAAGATTGTACTTGGTGGTACCAAATTGATGAGAACCACAACCATGTTTCAATTATTTATTGCTTATAATTAACATACATACCTCGTACATGCTTTTTATTTATTCAGCAATATTAGAAAACCAATGGAAATCTCCCATAAAACCTTTCAGGCTTTCCTAATCACCAATCATACATAATCTAAAATCCAACAGGCTACCATACATTGCAATTCCCCATGAACCACACCTACTGAGATGCAAACAAATTTGATTCCTGAATCACTACTCACATATACATAATCATCCATATATGGAAATACCCATTAAATAAGGACCCCACCTACATAGATGCACAAATATTTTATATATTGCATCACAACTTCTGTTTGTACATGGAACCAAATTCCAAGGTGAAATTATTGATTATTCCATAAACATAGGAGAATAATGCACAGTTATAGTTTCTACCATCGTTATTTTTAGAACAACCAACATTCCTTCCAATAGCCAATTACTAGCCCCTATTGAAACCTACCAGAAATGAGAAAACCTCTCCTAATTATACAAGTCATTAGAAAAACCATCAGACCCAAACATGAATTGTACCCGATAAGCTCATGCAAGATCCGACATGAGCCAGCTGGCAAAGGATTCTAGGTCATTGCCATTGTTTATATCCGTGTTGGGGATCCTAAAATCAACAGTAGAATCACAACAAGACCATTCTTGTCCCAAATCCAAGTCCCAATCCAGCTTGTCCCAATCTAAGAGGTTGGTTGTATCAATTTGGGCCGACCCCACTTCCTCCTCTTGGCCCAAGTGGGTTCCTGTAGGCCCGCTTTCTCTCTCTTCATTTACAATATTTGCCCCACTCCCTCTCTCCTCATTCAATGCCGTCTCTTCCTGTGGGACCCAACCCTCACTTCCATCACTACCACACAGAAGCATTGCATCCATCTCACTGCCAAGTGAGCCCGGGCTTAGTAGGACACTGATCATTTCCTCGTCAATTGATTCAATCTCTGGGTCTAACACCGTGCTGAACCCGTCCTCGCTGTTTGATTGTGAAGCAGCCGGCACGACTTCGATTTCTTTCGTGTTTGCTTCTTTCATTTCTTTCGTCGTGTTGTTGTTATTGGATTTCTTCTTTGAACCCCGGCTGGTGCGGTTGGCCTTCTTGTGTTTGCCAGTTTCGGTGGATGCCGGCAAGTCGACTTTCGGGGAATCAGAGTCGGCGGGAGCAGACTTCCGGTAAGTGTGGACCTGCCGGCTGAGGTGTGAATTCCAGTAGTTCTTTATCTCGTTGTCTGTTCTCCCTGGCAGGTGACCTGCTATCTGTGACCACCTACAGAGACACAAAATGAAGTAACAATTTTTGTCAGATATACAGTCAATAATTCAAATATATTTTAAAGTAAGATGGATTTATATTAAATATTTTGTTTCATGCACGCCAAGAGTTTTGTGTAAATTCGATTATATATTAATGCGTGTTAAGTGCAGGATCGATAATACTAACTTATTGTCGTCACAGTTATCTACTAAATCCTCTTGAATCCATTATTTTATAGAAATATTATATGGTGATCTTATAAATTTATTTTTTATGATATAATACAACTTGCAGCTGAATCACGGTTTATAATATATAAAGTTTGTCAGAAGAAAACAACAAGCACAGAAGATATGCTATAACCAGACTGATTGGTGTCAGTCGGAATCTCAAATAATTTATGATAAATGATTCAGATCTCAATTTTGTTTCTTTCGTACTTAAATTTTATAATAAATGTGTCGACATATTATAATCACCACTTGCACATGTGTATTGCATGGCACATGACCAACTGATCCGTCTACAGATTTGAATCCAAAAGACTTTGACAAGATGCAACAAAAAAAAAAAATGTATGAAACAACAAAATCAGTAGAAAGATATAAAAAGCGAAATGAATAATTAAACCGTTGGATTTAAATCGTTGTGTATAAAATGCCACGATATTTGGAAAGTCCTTGTGGCAACATTTTCGTCTGCATTTAAAACTGAAAACGGAAGCTTCAACCTTTCATAAAAGGGTCATAAAACAGGGAAAAGGACATCTAAGGTATCGACAAAAATGGAGAGCAACAGCAATAATTGGAACGATGCACAAATATGAAAAAGTTGGCCACGGCCACGTGCATCATGAGCCCCGTCGAGTACCGAGCTCCACGTGGCCAGGGGCCCACCACCACCAATAGTAAAGGCAGACGGGCTATTAATCTAGGCTGGACCTAGTTTAATAGGGCCAGTGGACCAATATATCATTACTGCTTGCCTTGCTAGAAGGTTTCGTTTGGATTGACAGGTGGGACCCACTCTGGCGGATCTGGCCATGTATTCCTGACGTGAACTAAAGTAAAATAGCTTTACATGTGCCGAAGGACAAGAGGACAGACCAAAGCCGAACGGAAAACAAGGTTCTCTATATACGACAAGAACTCTCTGTTTACTATCAGAAAAGCAAATTAAAAAAAAAAAAAAATAGAAAACCGAGAGAAGAGAACGAATGAGCTTAGAGCGTAGTACTACTACACCCATTAGGACTGGTAGCTGATCAAGGATCTTCAATTGTGACTCGTGAAGAATAAAAATGATGATTTTCAGGTAGAATTTAAAAAAATTTAAACTTAGTACCTGTTGCCAAGAGAAGTATGGAGCTTTATAATGGTGTCTTCTTCCTCTTTGGAAATGTTGCCTCTCTTGACATCAGCTCTCAAGTAATTTATCCACCTCAGTCTACAGCTCTTACCGCACCTCAACAATCCTGGAAATTTCAGACGCGCACGATCAGAAACGAATCATTTCGACGAATCAAATTAGTTTTATTTCTGAGTGGGCGTCGAAAGTGAAGAAGAAGAAAATAGATATGTACCAGCTTTCTTTGGTAGAGATCGCCATGAGCCTTCGCCATGGGTAGCAATGTACTTCAATAAGATATCGTCTTCTTCAGCCGTCCATCTCCCCTTCTTTAGCCCTACCTTGTCGCAACACGGTGCTCTCCCCATTTCTCTCTCTAGGTTTCTTAGAGTAAGAGAGAGAAACTTGAGTTCGCGTCGACAGGGTTTAGAGAGCAAGAGAGAGAGAGGTGAGAGTTGAGTGAGTCCAAACGAGTTGGTGGGTGCAGGGGGGTTATTATAGGCGGTCTGGTATGGTATGAGAGGAAGAGATCTTATTCTCCAGTCAATGCCTCAATGGTAAAATTGGAGAAGCCTATTGACTTTTAATACATGCACGAGCGAAAACGGACGGGCGCTAGCCGCTTGAACTGTAGGAGACAAAAGGATATTAGCTGTTTCAAATGAAATGGAGGGAATGCTGAGACACGGAAAAATGAAGGGTAAAATTGTAAAATGGTAGTGGTGAAGGGGACGAGCGGTCATAGAAAGGGACACGTGGAAGAAACGGGCCATTTGGAAATTTAGATTTTCGTGGCTCGATCGCCGACGGCTTTAAACTTCCGGTTTCGGTTTAATTGCAACTATTGCCCAACCCACTAGTATAAGTCTTTGATTCTGTTTCTGTTTCCCACTTTCCCTTCTTTGAGATAGAAAATAATAAAAAAATATATATGTAAAGAAGACTAAAAAGAATGCAAAATTGGCTTAATTCGTAAAGGAGATGTCGTTTTCTTTAACTAGCGTGTAATAATAAATTGTTGGTGGAAATCGACATGAGGTAAATATTTCCTTAGTATTGGATTCATATAACGGGCGGCATAATCTATTCATATGTACACTACTATAGAAAACGTGACTATATATGGTTCTAAAAGTTAATGACATAAAAAGGTCCATACACTGCACACGGTTGCAAAACCGTACCTATATATATATATTGTACTAATATATACAGTTTCTATAAGTGAATCGTGTCAGATCTTCAAAAACAAATGCTGAAACTGGTGATTTATACACAGTCACAGTAATTGTGTATAATAACTAGAATTATATATACAATTTTTACAAGAAATATGTGTATGATTTTTAGAAACCCTACACGACTATTTAATATAAGCCGTGTATGTCACTCTTTGTACACGGTTTGATTTTAAAAACCGCGTATAATTTCTTTTGAGTGAGGCTATGGTACTTCGGCTAGTGTACTATGGCTAGTGTACTACGGCTCAATATGGTACTTTTTAAAATTCTAACGGTCGATTCGAACCGTTCAATGTGATATCCATATAAATATGTACTTGCAAACTAAATTTTATATTTTTTCAAATTTTTTTACTATTTTTGTTTTTAGATAGGTAGAATTTTGATGGTCTAGAATTTGTATAAAACACTGAAAATTCTATCTATCTAAAAAAATAGTAAAAAAATCAAGAAAAACTTGCCATGACCATTATTGTCTAAGCCACGCTGCAGCCCGAGGCTCCAGGCAGAACAAGATGCTGCTATTTAATAATTATTCATGTTAATTTGTTTAATTTCTAGTGTTATTTTGCTTGTTTTTGGAAATATTAATATTCTCATTCATTATATATGTATGATATTGACTTTAATCTATATAAGTTTTGTTTGTTTATGTTGCTTGTTTGTTCTTTGTTATTAAATTTGTGTATATATTTTTTTCATAAGAGTGCAATTGAACTCAATACACAAATTTAAACAAATTGAATTAATCATACATATTACATACAAATTTTGAACTGATTCAGTTGAGGGTGCGAATGAATCTTATATGATTTTTGTGAGAAATCTGTGTTTGGAGATTTGGACCAAACGTACACGGATTATGAACGATTAACCGTGTACAAATATAGGTTACTTTAGTTCACGATTTCATTTTAATTGACCGTGTATGTATGGTTGAGCTCATTTTCGCACGAGCATCTCCTTCCTTTATACATTGATAATTTGAATTTTTATCGTATTCGTGTATAATATGCCGTGTATGGTTAACATTTTTGTAATAGTGATAGTGTATATACTACGAAGATTTGTTGATTATAAAAAAAGTTGATTCATTTTCTTGTTCATACCAATTTATAGCAAATAAGTGCTATCTATATATTATTAAAAAAAAATTTAGGTTTGAATTATTTGTAAAAATTGTATCTTCTTTCTGTTGAGAAATATAGGCTTTATTTTTTTATGTTTCAATATAATTGGATGAAGCATATATGTAATCTGGAATAGAATGATATATACTTTAAAGTATAAATACATTAGAAAATATATGTTCATGATAATTAAAAAAGGACTCATCGATGAATATCAATGTGCTCAATGATCGCAAGGAAAAAAACATGAAGAAAAAGAGAACAAAATAGAAATTATGTTTCCATTAATTGATACAGTTAAAACTAATTATGTAAGCATGACGAAAGCCTTTTCTCATCTTTCCTCCAAAGGTATCCATTTAATCAATAAGTAATGTCTACTGAAGTGCTAATATTGCCTACAACACTTCAATAGGTATCCATAGAATGAACAAGTTGTAATTTGGATATACTCATAGCTTCATTTTTTTTTTTGTAATTGGCAAGCCTAATTAAAATGTTAAACACAGAGTGTTTTGTTTATGGCCTGTTAAACTGACAATAGATTGGCCCATGACTTCAGGGACATGATTAGAAAATTGAGATTAGGGAGGGTAAAATATCAAATAATGTCTGTGTAATTTCATTTGATAAGGGGATCCAATAGTATTGATGCATGCATAAAAAAATTACAATTTTCAATGGACAATTTTAAAAAAATTCAATTTATAGGGGTGGCTTAATTAATTTGCACCTTTTTCCTTGTATTACCATCCGTCACTGCATGACTTGCGAGATGTTTAATTATGATAATTTAATGACAATTTAGTGTTTATTTAAGTCCATTTAGAGTCCCACCAAGCCAGAAATTAGATACACATATGAAGATTTTAAAACACTGGAATTTACCAAAATTTCTAAAATTTTCTAATCATGAAACGGACATACATGCAAGGTTAATTAGTATATACGTGTATTTATGCAAGAGTCCAACCGAATATATATACACAATACATCATGAACTAATTATTAAAAGAATTTTTGTTGATCAAGCATGATTATATAATATGTGTATAATTTTTTCAACTAGAAAGCAACAAATAAATTAGAAATATTCTTATGTAAAACAAAAAAAAAGACAGCTTTCTTGAAGGAGACAACCTAAGAATACCATTGAGAGAAGGAAGCTAGTACTTAATTAGTAGGTCTAATTATGACAATATGTTGCGACGACTTGATTATGTACAATATATTCTTATGAAAATGATGTATTATATTTACTCCAAAAAATCAAAATTGATCTCAGTGAAAACGGCCTTTGAATGAAGAAAGGAGAAAATGACAGGTGAACTGTATTGATAATAAAACGATTAAAGTTTGCATATACGTGCAATTCTAATATTTGTTAGACATGATTTGTTGTTGAGTTTGTTAATTAAGAGATACATGATTGCAAAATAATATAAGAGATATATACATGATTGCAAAATAATATAAGATACAAGATTGCAAAATAATATAAGAGATACAAGATTGCAAAATAATATTTGTTAGACATGATTTGTTGTTGAGTTGTTAATTAAGAGATACATGATTTGCACATTTTTCATTATATTAATTTCATTTTCCGAACAAATGTCGTTCAATGCATTTACACAAAGTGAAAGTCAAGTTTCATAGTGGTAAATGCATTGAACCACTATATACTTGTTATCTTACACCACCAAACAATTGACTTGACAAAGATTAAACCACTATATACTTGTTATCTTATACCACCAAACAATTGACCTTCTTTAAGCCAGATATCAAATCTGATGACTAGTCATATATAGCATACACGTTGGTGAAAACCATAAATTAGATAAAAGAGACATGAGATCGATGCAGTAAAGTCATAAACAACTAGCTAGTACTCATTCCATTAAATTTAATTAGATGCCAAAAATATTGTTGATATCATATATATGCAATTTGTTTGTGCAAATTACAAGTAGTGGTCTTCAAGTTTACAATAAAATTTTAAGAGGTGATAATGGATTAACATTTTCATGGTACAATGGTATATAGAGGTGCTACTTTTACTTGATTACCCGGATCCGATCCGGAACCAAACTGGTTCCGATTAATTTGGATAGGATATGGTTTAAAAAATATAACCGGTTAAATTATGAGTACGGTTACAAAATTAATAATTTAATATTCGACCTGGATTCGAATCGGAACCGATACTGTAATGGATAGGATATAAGTTTGATTTAGTTATCCGACCCATAATTGAACCCGACCCGATATCCGTATAAATACCCGATAAAATGATAATACCATTTCTTTATAATTATTTAATATAAACACAAATATTAATAACTATGAAAAGACAATCATTTGTAGTATTTTTTAATTTCTTGAATGAAATTTATTGTTTTTTTCACACAAATTATTGAAATCAAATATCATTTTTACCATTTGCCTATAAATTTTTGAAACTAATTAAGTTATCTTGATCTTTTTATCTACCATGTATCTACCTTTCTGCACGGATTATTGAAATTTATTGCTCTCTTCACTGATTGAAACAAATTTATATTAATATTCTATTCTTGAATTTTGGAATCATATAATGAAATCACCTCTAATATTTTACTTTCTAAAATTATCCCACCTTCAATAATTTGGAGTAGATTTTAATTTATATTATAATGATATATTATGTGAGATGTTGAAGAAATTATAGTTATATTTAAACGTAAAGTGTTTCTCAAATGCTTGTGAGTTGCGACATGTACCCGCTCCGGATCCGGACCCGCCCTGGATTTGAACCATACCCGATAATCTATAAACAAGTTATGGGTATAAATATCTACCCAGAACTGAAAGACTAGACCCGAAATATCTACGGGTAGATAGGTATCCGGATCCGGACCCGGACCCGACCCGATTTGAAACAAATAAGTATATGGATCGAAATTCGGACCCTAATACTTCTAGGGTACGGGTCCAAATATAATAGTATCCGGACCCTACCCGACCCGATAGCACCTCTAATGGTATATGATATTTTATTTAGTATTTGTTGTAACCCTTCTGCTCTAAAGAAAAAAGAGAAAAGAAAATAATCCAGGGGAAATAAAAGCAACAAGAATATATGTATGTTTATCAGAGAATTCCAAGCTTTGTTGCAAACCTTAATGTTTAACAAGTATATATATCTCAAGTTGATCAGATATTAATGTTCTCTAAACAGATTGACCAAAAGCTCTAATTTCTTGGTATATGATATGCTCGTAATTAATTAAGCATTATAACCTATGAGGGATCCACTTATAACATTTGTAAGTTACAACATCTTACAATAATTCGGTTTTGCGAGTTTCAAAGTCCAAACAGTTGATCCAAACCTTTCAATATGATCTCTATATTAAAATGTGCCTGGAGATCAAATTTTACATATTTTTTGAATTTTTTTCCTATTTATTAAGTATTTTACAAAATTGTTGTTTTTCAGTGGTCCAGAATTGTCCAAAAAACAACAGTTTTGTAAAATACTTAATAAATAATAAAAAAATTCAAAAAAAATGTAAAATTTGATCTCCAAGCACATTTTAATATAGATATCATGTTGAATAGTTTAGATCGACTGTTTGGACTTTGAAAATCACAAAATCGAATAGTTTGTAAGATGTTGTAACTTACAAATATTGTAAGTGGGGTCCCTCCTCATAATGGGCGGATCCAGGATTTTCGCCAGGGGGGGCAAAAAAAATATCGAATCGGATTTAAATCCATTAATCAATTGGGTACTCGATAAAAAACAATGCTTTAACTTATACTTTCCAATACTTTGACTTGTAATTTCTGATACTTGACTTATAATTCTAATTACCAATCAAAATTCAACAAATTTATTTCAATTTTAACCCAAATTACAAATCAAACGTATACAAGGGGGCAAAAAAAATTTCAAGAGAGACAAAGTCGGTCGGAACCACTAAATCTCCACTAAAACTCAAAATCCAGGGGGCAGCTGCCCCCCGATATACCTGGGTCCGCCCCAGACAGAACCTATATTTGATTTAGACTTATCGTTGGAGTGGTTGGTGAATTAACCAATCAAATTATGAGTTCCTTGTTTATTAGAGGATTGTACTTGATATTTATTTAATTTGTTTTTAATAAGGCATGCATTTCATTCATTTGTCTTTTCTTCTAATTGCCCTCGTTAATTAATACTTGTCCCTTACAGAATGATGCACGTGGCATTAATTAATTAAAACTTCTCACCAGTGATCAAACAGTAATAGAGCATATAAAAGGTTTTAAATGTGAACAGTACGTATAGTGAAATTTGAATCAGATGATATCAGGGGCGGACCTAGAGTGTTCCGGGGGCAGCTGCTCTTCCTGGATTTTGAGGTTTAGTGAAGATTTATCGGTCTCGACCGACTTTGCCTCTCTCTAGAATTTTTTTCCCTTTCTGGACGTTTGATTTGTAATTCAGGTTAAATTTAAGGTCAAAATTAAAATAAATTTGTTGAATTTTGATTGATAATTAGAATTATAAGTTAGAGTATCATAAATTACAAGTCAAAGCATTGGAAAGTATAAGTTAAAACATTATTTTTTATCGAGTACCTAATTGGTTAATGAATTTAAATACGATTCGATATTTTGTTGCCCTCCAGACGAAATTTCTGAATCCGCTCCTGCAAAAAGTAATAGAGCGTATAAAAGGTTTTAAATGCGAACAGTGCGTATAGTGAAATTTAAATCAGATGATATCATATTTCTAAGGAGGTTGAGTATATAAAACAATGTCATATATGATTAGGTAAGTCAATAACTTAAGCAAGACACATAAGCTAATTAAGTCCAAATCATCATGGACCTAAAGTCCAAGCAAAATATTTTTTTAGTAATATATACCGGTATATTTGACTGTGCATATATCCATCAAACCGAAATGGGTCTGTAGGAAGGTGAGTGGAACTCACTAACCGTGCAATTAAATTTGAGCAGCCTATACATTTCTCCAAACTCTAATTAAGAATTTGATGCCAAGTGCACAAACCGGGTCAAAATTTGATCTTACCGGTTCAGAAATTAAAATGGTGATAGCAACATTTAATGTTTTTCTTTGGTGTTCGCTTATCTTTCTCTCTTAAATTCCTGTACGAAGGTATAACAGTCTTTTTCCTCCATTCCTTACAGTTCCATTTTCAGAAATTCAATTCAAATACTGAGCAAGTCGTTGCAAATTTTCTTGCCGTTACAATTTAAAACACAAGTCCATTTCGCACGTGTAACATCAGTACATGTAGTTTGGTGCTCATCCTCTCCGTTTATAAAGGAAATTGGAGCTGTTCGTTAATTTTGTTTGCTTTGAAAATTGTTGAATCACACAGCAAACTTATAAACTTATTTTGAAGATACTTGTTAAAACTACATATCTAACCTGTAAATAATTTTTTTTAATCTCTGTAAATTGCCGCTAACCTTAAAAAAACTACATATATAACACAATTTAGTTAAGACATTGTTGTCCGTATGAAAAGTAGTAGTTTTGATACTCAGTGCATAGTCTTGGAATATATAATTCCAGGGTTTTTAGCTCATGCTTAAGAATTATGTTTGTCAAAAATAAATATTAATTGCTTAATTGACTAAATAGCAAGGTTCTACATAGCGTTTATAGCGTCATAGCGGGAATACTACAAAAAAAGCTATAGCGAATAGCGTCGCTATAGCAGAAGCTATGCCACATAGCGTTTTTTTTTACATTCCGTATATTCAATATTTGTACTAAATATTAGCATTATCTAAAGTCTCATAGAACAATAAATAACACCAAAGTAATTAAAAAATTATAATATTCATATTGAACCAGTACAAAGTCCAAATTGCAGTTCAAAATATATATAGTAATATCATAAACTATCAATTTTTCCTATTAAAAATATCTTAAGCATCATGATTCATGACATAATTTATTTATTTTCTATTCAAATTTCAATTTATATTCCCAATTTCGAATTGATTTATCTGTAGCAAGTAGCAACAAATTCAATTTCGGTTTGAGCTTTTTTTGGTCTTTATTTAAAGCCCATAAAAATTGCTTAAAAAAATCCATATTGTTTTTGTTGAAAAATTTGGCAGTGGCTGCCAAATAGGTTTTATTAAAAAAAAAAAAACTCATATTGTATAGCGGCCGTAGTGCAAATAGCGGACCGCTATAGTGCTATAGCAGACCGCTATCACCGCTATAGCGGTCGTAGCGCAAATAACGCATTTTGATGTCATAGCTTAGTGTTTGGGGTCCAAAAACGCTATAGCGTGCTATTTAGAACACTGCTAAATAGATATAGATACTAAAATGAGAGTGAGTCTATGGTACTATATATAGTACGGATTGGTCCGTAATACGGATCAATATTTTCGTTTTTAAAATTCTAACGGTCGATCCGAACGTTCAACATGATTCCCATATGAATAAGTACTTGAAGACCCAATTTTATATATATTTTTTAATTTTTTTTACTATTTTTTAAGATAGGAAGAAAATCACTGTTTTTGGATGGTCCGGAATTTTTAGATCAAGTGATTTTCTATCTATCTTGAAAAATAGAAAAAAAGAGATATTTTAAAATATAAAATTTGATGTGCAAGTACATAATTTATATATCATGCTCAACTGTATGGATAGACCGTTTAGAATTTTGATAACCGTTTAAAATTCAATCTGCAAGTACATATTTATATATCACAAAATAACAAAACACCGTCAGTAGTTCATTAATTATCCTCATGATCTGTGAGCATGTGTGTATATATACATAATAACTGTAATGGATTTCTCCATTTTAACAGAAATGGAGAGCACTTCTACCAACTTTGGCTGCTTTGTCGTTTTGTCTTTCACGCATAAATTGTTACTTTCATACAGTATTTGCTATAATAAAAATCAAACCGGGGGAAAAACTTCTCCTTGATATTTTTTTTTATGGGTTTAATTGTTTTATTTTCTAACTTTGCATAGGAAAATATATAGAAGTCTTTTCCTCATCCGTATGTAAATGGAATATTATATAAATGTCATGTACTTGTGCAAGCAACATATGACTTGTGTTTTATGATAAAAGAATATATGTAGCCTTGGATTCAAGTCAATACTGCACTGCTGACTAAGACCAAGGAAATTGTTTGGTGGCGACTAGTTATTCAACTAATTAATTTTTCAAAAGTGATCGAATGACTTATGACAACCAAAACAGATATTTTATTTCATTAGTAATTGCAAATATACAAGCAATGCATTCTGCACCGAAATTTTTATTAATATCCAAAAAAAATATTAAATTTCAAAATCTACACCTCATGCATAGGAATTTCTAAATCTGTCCAAACCGGAGATTAAATTCCTGGTTTCATACAAACTTTCCGCAAAAGAAATTTCCGGTTCTAGGCAGTCCGAAGTTGGAGATTAAATTCCCAATTCTAAGAACTAGAGAATTAATCCCCGGTTCTAAGTTTTTTAATTAAACAGAAATGTTTATAATTTATTTATTTTTTGTATTGAAATATTAGAAATATTTTATATATTTCTTTGAAAATAGATGCAATACTATATAATTTGATTTATTAGAAAGACTGCGACAAATTACCCGAATCAACATTTTTCAGGCTAGATTTTTGTGGCTGTAAGAAAAATTAAAATATTTCTTTGCGTGTTATTGAAAAAAATTAACAATGTTTTGAATCTGAGTTATTGATCCTGGTTCAAAAGTCACTTCTAGGTAAATACATAAAATATTATAATCCTTCTATTTTTGAAAAAAAAATGTTATGATTGCTTTGTCGGACAAATTTTAAGTTATTCAAAACCGCAAATTAAATTTGCAGTTTTGGAATTTCAAAACCAAAACCGCAATTTTTTTTTGCGGTTTTGGAATTCCAAAATCGGAAAATAAATCTGCGGTAATTCGGCCTGAAACCGGAAAATAAATCTGTGATTTGGACAGTTTTCGAAATCTTGTCCAACAGGATGTAGATTTTGAAATTAAATAAATATTTGGATATTAATAAAAATTTCGGCATTTTGCATTACTTGCAAGACGTACGGATATTTTTTTAAACTTTATTTAAGAGGAATTAAGAGATGAAAATCAGTCTTTAATTTAATTAGTAGCTATCATTATATATGAGAGAGATCGTTATTCTCTACGACAATTCTTTATATCAAAAAAATGATGCACACGATAAGTAATCTTATTCAAATGATAATTATAATATATACCGTACGCTCGTCCTTTTTCTTTTTTCTTTTTTACAATGATCATATTTTGAAAATTGGGTTTGTTTTTATTCTTCTTTGGCTATAGCATACGGCACATAAGTTTAAGAGTTATTAATTTATTCAAATGATAATTATAATATATACCGTACGCGCGTCCTTTTTCTTTTTTCTTTTTTACAATAATCATATTTTGAAAATTGGGTTTGTTTTGATTCTTCTTTGGCTATAGCATACGGCACATAAGTTTAAGAGTTATTAATTTATTCTTGTACATACGTAGTATGATGTATACAGAAATGAATGCTAATTGCTTGAAAGGACAAAATAATTTAATATTTTTGGCCTTCACCAATATATTTTCACAATAAAACCATCCAGCTAGCTTTATGAATAACACTAGTATAATTTCTATTTTTAAATTCTAATTAGGGAAAAAAAAATTAATCGAACGATCAAATTTCACCTGCTAGGTGTGAATCCGCAAACTTAGACTTCAAGCTGTTCAACCCCTAAACATGTGTTTCTATTTCTTGCTACAGAGGCAGCAACTTTTTGGTAATAACTTGACTAAGACATGAGGGTCTAAGTTTGAATATGAGGTCATAGTTGATCTGCAAATTAATTATTACTAACTACAACACCTAAAGCAGTAGTTATATATTAACCATGTTAATTAATTAGCTTGGTCAAGTATTTTGATAGAGACGATTTACAATCTTTGAATTAATTATAGGTAATTAATTATGTCATGTATGTATATATTTAATGCAAAATCAGTCTTAGTTCTTTGATTAGTAAAAATAATTAGAATTATACTAGTATCGTACCCGTGCGTTGCAACGGGACATATTATAAGATTTAACATAGAGAGGCAAATAATAAATAATAATAAAAGAAACAACAACAAATGACTGTTTTAATACAACAACATTCTTTGCATGTCAGTGCATACACAATTTTTGCGTTCTAATTCAATTAAATTAAATGTGAAAAGCAGCGAGAGAATAAATCAATAATATGTCTTTTTTGTTCTCTTCCAAAAATGAATAAGAGGTAGGAAATTCGGAAATGAGATATGCTAGCTGTCTAAATTGGAAATTAATCTTTTTATGCACCAATTAAAGCTGGAGAGAGATATGGTAATAAATATTTAATGCTAATTCCATTTGCTCAATTCTTAGTATTACTCGTAACGTATCGTGTGGTAGTACGTGTGGTGAGTATGTTTTTAACTAAATTTAGACTCCTACACATAAAACATATGTATTTAATCAAAAGAAGACAGATTATGTGATTGGAGAGCTGAGATTAAATCCGAAATTTCATCTTTCAATCGTAGCCGTTGGCGGATCGGACACCCAACGTACTTAATAATGGAATGGAGAAATGGAGATATGGCTTCATAAGCAGAATAGTAAACTGCATGTGTTGTACTGATCATTAGTTAAGTATACGGGGTGGCGGCTCCTTGGATTAATTAATTAGCCGCCAGCGCTGAGATCATATCGGATCGATTGAGACAGTTTAATTTAACATGTATATACTATACAGAATGACTGAACCTACTTCAGTGCAAAAACTTATAATTAACTAACAAAAATTGTGCTTAAATGTGCTTCAGTAGGACCAATACTCTATATGATAGGCTATTAACTGAGAATGTCTAGGATTGTTCTTTTATTAAATTTCAGACCTAACAGGCAAAATGTTTGTTTTTCTTTTTCAAAATTTATATGTTTATACAAAATTTTCTATATAATTTAGAATAAAAGGAGGGATCAAATTACATTTTTTTTTGACACACTTTGACACCTACCAATTTCAAAGTCCAAATAGTTGATCCAAACCGTTCAACATGATGGATATATTAAAATGTGCTTGGAGATCAAATTTTATTTTATTTTGAATTTTTTTACTATTTATTAAAATGGTTACAAAATCGTTGTTTTCAGACCATTGAAAAATAACGATTTTGTAACCATCTTAATAAATAGTAAAAAAATTCAAAAAAATGTAAAATTTGATCTCCAAGCACATTTTAGTATGGTGATCATGTTGAACGGTTCGGATCGATTGTTTGAATTTTGAAATCGTAAAATTGATCTATAAAAAAAACGGTGTCAGGATGTGTCAAAAAAAATAGTGTAATTGGATCCCTTATCTTAGAATAAAATGTTATGGATACTATGACATTAACTCTAATTTGTGATATGAAAATTTTATTTGATTGATCTATATATTTATATTTTGATTCCATAGGTTGAAGATTTGGTTCCGCCCTATTGTTTTGACTCTATTATTTGTGCGTTGAATGAATTAAAAATTGCTCTTCTAAAATCTTCACACTCATATAGTCATATGATTGAAATGGAGGTTCGTTAAGCGTAAACCGATATAATTTAATTATACACAGTAACAAAGCCAGGTGGCGCTGGTTAGAACTTTGAGTGTTTTGTTTTCTTATATATTTTTTTATTCCTAAGATCGCGCACAGCTATTTATATTCGTAACAACTGATGTGGGTCTTAATGGTATAATACTAGTATTGTGCCCCGTGCGTTGCACCGGGGACCAACGGGATGTATTATAAGAGAACAAAAAAATTACTACTAACTTATAATGTAAAGTCCTAAAAATAAATTTAAAAGTAGAATATCATCTAACTATCTGTCCATTCAAATTACAGAAAATATGAAAAGGTGAGGGATTTACTTGCAATTTTCATCATGGAACTTTACAGTTGAATGGAGATCTACCCGCCCATATATGAAAAGGTGAGGGATCTACCCGCCCATTCAAATTAAAGTTGCGAAGTGGGATTATCATAAGGTAATCACTGAAAAAGAAAAAGGAGCACAAATTGCTTTAAGAAGAGTTGCAAGCGAAAGCAACACTAAAAGAAGAGAAATCAAAGAGCAGTGATTGAGGTCGAGGTCGAGGTCACAGCGGCCATGAAGGTTGTGATTATGGTCGCAATGGAGGCTGTAGTCGTGATGAATGGTCATTGCGAATCAACGCCAATGTTGGTGCTCATGGCTTGTGAAACATTGTCGAGAATGTGGATGAAGATTTCGAAAATGATAGCGAACTCATGGTAGGTGAGTTAAATGCTTTGAAAAAAGAAGAATGGAGATCAAAGCTTGCTAAGTATCATCCATCAAGGGTTGGATGACGACATGTTCGAGAAAATTGTCAATGAGACGAGTTCTAAGGATGCATGTGAAATTCTAAGAAATTCGGTGGTTAGAGTTTATTAAGTGAAGAAGGTGCGGTGCGGCTACTCTAAGGGTTGAGTTTGAGTCGATTATGATGAAAGAGAGTGCATGAGTCTATTGGAGACTATAGAGTGTTGGTCGTGGAAGTTATGTGATGATGAGTGCAGGGGCGGATCTACACTATGCCCAGTGGGTGCTAAGCCACCCCATGATTTTAAATTTTTTAATCACGTATGTGGAATTTAATTGATTTTTTTATTTCTTTGAAGTTTTTATATAGTTTAGCTCCCCTCATAAAATGTTAAATGTGTATTTGTAGTCTAGTGGTTAAGACTCTATTTTGTTCTTGGGAGGTCTTGAGTTCAAGTCCCACTAACCACAAATTAATATTTGTGCATTTTAAGTTTCAGCCCCCTCTAACTAAATTTTCTAGTTCCGCCCCTGGATGAGTGGGCTTATGGACAAAGCAAGTAGCACGAAGTAGTGACTACGAGGATACTTGATGGGTGTTTCAACTATGATGCTCACGGAAATAGTAAGTAGCACATAGAAGTGACTACAAAGATACTTGTTGCGAGATCAAGTATGATGAGTGGACGACTCACTGATATAATCCCACGATAATAATTGAGTTTGAAGAAGATTCCTCTAAAAGAAGAATTATATTTTTTTTTACCATATATCGGAGATGATGGAAAATAATCAAGTTTAAGGAGAGATGTTGGAAATAGTAAACTTAATTAATTGGTTAATTAGTCAAATGGTTAGGGTGAATATATTTGAATTTTCTAGATAGAGTAAATGTTTAGGTTTTATAGAATTATGTTGGATTGTACAATTCATGCACTTGGTATTTGTGTCATGTTTAATAATATTTATGTTTAGATTATGTAAAGAGCACCATATAGTCTATTGTCTATAAATTGAGAAGTTGTCGTTTGTAGTTTGTAGAAAAGTAAGAGAATAAAAGAATATTGACGATAAAAGTTAAATTTTTTGTCATAGAATATTCTCTATCCACTATTAAATATATTAAATTCATATCAAATACTAACCGTCCATACAACAAAAACAATTGTAGTAATTATTCAATATATTTTAGTATCAATAATATGATTGTATAACCTTGTTCATCAAGAAAATAATAACTTAGGGATCGATGCATTATTAATAATTATTACTTACAGAATATACAATATTTCTGGAATTATATACAGTATAATTTTAACGGTTTCCTTGATTGGTGCATTTCTAATTCTATATAAAGTCAGGAGAAAGTTGTACAAATGTGAAATGTCAATAGAAACCTTCACCAGTTATGTAAAATAAATGTACCTCCAATTATCAACTAGGATGAGTTACCAATTTACTTTTTTTACATGCAATATAAATTTGATGACATCCTTGATTAGGGGTGTCAATGGGTACGATACTGGTAGGGTGAAAGCATTTTTATACCCATACCTACTAAGAATTGACCTTACCCATATCCGACTCTTACTCATTAAGAATTGATCTTACCCTACCATACCATTACCCGTTAAAATTACCGAGTAACAAAACGGTAGCGGGTGAATACCGAATAATACTAATATAATAATTAATTTTATTATATTTTATGAATAGAACATCAAAACTAAT
The DNA here is from genome assembly GCA_025461125.1 of Carex kokanica. Classification (NCBI taxonomy): domain Eukaryota; kingdom Viridiplantae; phylum Streptophyta; class Magnoliopsida; order Poales; family Cyperaceae; genus Carex; species Carex kokanica. The sequence goes on along the minus strand of JAJGRX010001283.1, from coordinate 437,579 downwards.
TCATTTCACACATATGCAATCAATTCCAACTAAATTATTTTTTATAAAGTAAGAGAGTTTAAAAACACGAATATCTTTTCGGACAAATTTAATTATTTAACTAAATAACAAAACATGTAAATAAAAGTATTATGATTAGCATTTTTCTTATAGCAAAAATCATATACTAAATAACAGAAGTACATAAAAATTATTGTAAATATCACGCAAATAAATATTAACATCACTAATTATTATTCAAACATTATAATGTAATTTTATTTTATATATTACCCTATAGGGGTAACGGTACGAAATAGCCTTTACCCGTACTTTTATCCGTTTAGCTAACAAAAAAGATCATTACCCATACCCATACCCAATTAGCTAACGAAAAAAACTTTACCCATACCTGTCTTATCGAATACGGTACGGCTAGACGGATAAAAGGGTAATTGACACCTATCCTTGATTGATACATTTTTTTAATGTTATAGAAAGTCAGTAGAAATGAGTATATCAGTCAATAACAACCATGATAGGTTACTCATACTAAATTATAATAAAAATTAAGTATTTCTTATTGCGTATAGAATATTCAGATTATATTATCTCTATGTTTTTGTCCATCAAAGAAAATTATAATAAGGCTGGCTTTATGATTACACATTGATTAGTGTCTTAACGGAATTTGTAGAAATTAACACTAAAAGTTATTTTCATTTTTGTCTTATTTGCATTGAATTAGATGCAGGGTATGAGAAGGACCGGTATATTGTCAATTCCGAAGCTTACGTTTGAAAATACAGATTGAAATTAAACAAAATCAAAATTGGTTTGGACAGGAGCTGATATTAACAGAAGCCATAGTCAGATTTGATTCTTTTTTGAACTTTTGGTTGCTCAAGCAACATAATTCAAAGCACCACATAATAGAGAAAACAAAAACAAAAAATCTATTTGAAAAACAATGAAATACATAAATAATTGTACTTTAATGTATATAATAATATGAACAGAAGCTAAAGTCAGATTTGATTATTTTTTGCACTTTTGGCTGCTCAAGCAACATAATTTAAAGTACAACATAATAGAGAACAAAAAAAAATCTTCTATTTGAAAAACAATGAAATATATAAATAATTGTACTTTAATGTATATAATCATATGAACAGAAGCTAAAGTCAGATTTGATTATTTTTTGAACTTTTGGCTGCTCAAGCAACATAATTTAAAGTACAACATAATAGAGAAAAAAAAAAAATCTTCTATATGAAAAACAATGAAATACATAAATAATTGTACTTTAATGTATATAATTGTAGGATTCCGGGTCCGGCGCATGAAAAACAGGAGTTAGCTTAAGAGTTGGTGCATTAATGGAAGAGTTTCTTTTATTTTTTTGGCTTAATTTTTGGTTGTTCAAAATAATTGAATTGTGGGAGTAAATAGATTGAATGATGTAAGAGGATTGATGCGGAAATAGTTAGTATATTTGTGAGGTAAATGTGAGGTAGTACTGTAGTAGGTGAGGAGCTAGTTGAAAACATATACCGAATTTTTTATTAATATCCAAAAATAAAATAAAATTATCAAAAATGACCTTGTCAGCAGAGAATTTCGAAAAATACCCTTTCCGGAAATTTTTTTTCCGAACTAAGCCTCTAATTTCGGAAAAAAATTATCCGAACTTAGCTCTCTATTTCCGGAAAAAAAATTTCCGAACTAAGCCTCCAAATCCGGAAATTTTTTTTCCGAACTAAGCCCTATATAATCCCACCCCATATCTGCCTATTTCGGTGTCTCTCCTCCCTCCCAGCGCAGCAGCCCGCAGCCCGCCCGAGGTAAATTTTTTTTTTTTTTAATTATATTATTTAATTATTTAGTTTTAAATAGTTTAGAATTTGTAGAATAGTCCAGAATAATTTAGAATTTATAGAATGGTCCAGAATAGTTTAAAAAATACCAGAATAGTCCAGAATAGTTTAGAAAATACCAGAATAGTCCAGAATAGTTTAAAAAATACCAGAATAGTTTAAAAAATACCAGAATAGTCCAGAATAGTTTAAAAATACCAGATAGTCCAGAATAATTTAGAAAATACTCAGAATAGTCCCATAATAGTTTAGAAAATACCAGAATAGTTTAGAAATACCAGAATAGTCCAGAATAATTTAGAATTTATAGAATGGTCCAGAAATAGTTTAGAAATACCAGAATAGTCCAGAATAGTTTAGAAAATACCAGAATAGTCCAGAATAACTTAGAAAATACCAGAATAGTTAGAAATACCAGAATAGTCCAGAATAGTTTAGAAAATACCAGAATAGTCCAGAATAGTTTAGAAAATACCAGAATAGTCCAGAATAACTTAGAAAATACCAGAATAGTCCAGAATAGTTTAGAAAATACCAGAATAGTCCAGAATAGTTTAGAAAATACCAGAATAGTCCAGAATAGTTTAGAAAATACCAGAATAGTCCAGAATAGTTTAGAAAATACCAGAATAGTCCAGAATAGTTTAGAAAATACCAGAATAGTCCAGAATAATTTAGAAAATACCAGAATAGTCCAGAATAATCTGAAATGATTTAGAATTTTTTCAGGAACCTCTTTTTTTCTCGGATTCCTTTCGGAGCTCTGACTGTCTGATCACTCGGCTCTTCGATTGAGGTTTTTTTTAACTTTTTTTATTCTAATTTTAATTTATAATACAATTAATTAGTTTATTTTCAATAATTTAGAATATTGTCCGAATAATTTAGAATTTGTCAGAACCTTCCAAAATGGCCCTGAATATTTTAGAAAATACCAAAATGATTCAGAGTAACTTAGAAAATACCAGAATGGTCCAGTATTATTTAGAAAATAGCAGAATGGTCTAGAATAATTTAGAAAAATTCAAGATAATTTAGAATATTGTTCGAATTTTGTAGTATGGCAGACTTAGTACTGAAGCATACATTTAGCCCCTTGTTGTGGATAGCTCACGGCAATCATAGGGTATCTCAGGCGTCGAAGGAGGTAAACATTTACTTATTTTGTTTTTCATAACTCGGTTAGTAATCAAATTATATTGTAATTAATTTTTTTCTCTAATTTAGAGCAAAGATATTTTAACGGTGAGACACTATCGACACAAATGCGAGTATCACAAAGACTATGCACCGTTATTAATTCGAATGGGCTTATATCAGCTCGCGACAATGCCTGATATCGCCCTCGATGCGGCTCTTATTCATGCACTTGTCGAGCGGTGGCGTCCGGAGACGCACACCTTTCATCTTCCTTTCGGAGAGATGACAGGTATTAACAAATTCAAATAAATTTGTTTTTTAGTTTCTTACTGACATGCAAAAATAAATTACAGTAACGTTGGAGGATGTGAGTTGTTTGTGGGGTTTACCTATTTCGGGGGAGCCTGTAACGGGAATTACAGACGCGGCGAGTATTCATGGCCGACTGTATGAGCTGCTAGGCATCCAAGATAATGAAATCAAGGGGTTCATGAAAAAGATGGGAAAGGATGCGAGAACGTCCGACATGCTTTTGGCGAAAAAAGCGCTCCGTGAGCGCTTCAGAATACTGCCCACCGGTGCGAGCGAGATAGAAAAGAGATGGTTAGTATTTTTTCTATTTAAAACCCTATTCGTATTTTGCATTTTCAATAATGTACTCACATTTTAATATTTGGTGATCAGGTATGTCCGTGCATTTATCCTTGACATGTTAGGGAATACCATGTTTGCCGACAGTAGCGGGGACGGGATACCGTTGTGGTATCTCAACATGGTGGACAATTTAGACGAGCCGAGGAATTACAACTGGGGCGGAGCTGTTCTCGCATATTTATACCGAAATCTATGCCTCGCATGCAATCCTAGCTGCCACTCTATGCATGGTCCCACGATGCTTCTGCAGCACTGGTCGTGGAGCCGATTTCAAGTTCACCGGCCGTTATTTCCGAGATCTCAACCGGCATGGGGCGCCGAAACAGAAGATACTTGCCCAGCTTATGGTGAGCTATGGAAAGGCCCACATGAGTGGGAGAGCTCGTCGCATTCAAAACCCACCGGTCCAGGTATCCCCCGCGATCAGATTCAGCTATTGACGGATAACATGGTGGAGTGGCAGCCGTACGCGTCTGTTTACCACAATCTTTCGAGAAGAACTCGGGCGGACCAGGTATATTGTAATAAATTCGCATACTTTCTCCTATTTATGTCATCATAATTATAAATTCGGTATAACATTTCAACTATATTTTTCAGCCGTACTACTTGTACCGCGGTCCTCTTATTTTTTATTGGATTGTGGAGCATCACAATCCTGATCGGTGCATGCGACAATTTGGAAGATGGCAAGAAATTGCGCCACCGCCCCCCCCTTGGATAGGGACGACCACGAAGAGCTACACAAGTAATATTCGCACATACCTTAAATTTACAAAACTTATCTCTGCACACCACCTCGTAACGTCTAGGTTCGCTTCTAAGAACCTTGCACTCACAATTATTATCGAGATGGAACTCATTGATTGCTATCCTTAGAGCTGTTTTCGACTGATAAACTACACCCTTAGCCAATGGATTATCGAATGTTTTGTTTGACCTGCCGAAAAAATCGACATCCGCAGGCCTAAAACCGGATATGTCATTGAAACTATCAACCGGATGTGTCATATTTTCCCGACCAGTTATCGGGTACTGTGCTTCACGGGACCGTGATTGTGGCTGGCTGAGCGATTCAATATCATCGTCAGAACCCGATGACTCACCTGAGAGCCTCTCATCTCCACTCTCCAAACTGTCAGAATCAATCGCATCAACAGGGGCATGCGAATAATCACGTAGCTGTCTACGGGCCCGACTGGTACTGGGTCGTGATGTGCTTGGTAGATCCACAGAGTTCCGACCGGTACTGGGTAGAGGTCTAACTGGTAGATCCACAGAGTTGCTACCGATACTGAGTCGGGGTCTCTGTACATCCATAGAGTGCCGACCGGTACTAAGGCGGGATCTAACTGGTATTGGGTTGGGATCCACATGATTCTGACTGGTACTGGGTCGGGATCGAGGTTCAGGAATCTGACTGGTATAGTTCGGTTCCAATTCTACATACAACTCCAGAACCGGTAACCTTTGTGCAAAAGACGACACAATTTCTAAAACCATTTCGAACGATTGTTGGTCCATTACCGGTACTAATTGATGGTCACGTCCCCCATCGGTAGACATATTAAACCTGGCTTGGATTTCCAGATTTGCTTGACTAGCATTATACCCAACAAATTTATAAATCTCATTCCGAAGATAATCAAAGCTGTGGTTGACGGTTAGCGGTAATGAGTATTTAGCTCGGGTACTGTAAAAGACCCCGTCATTATTGTATTTGATTTCTCCTCCATTAAAAATCTTCACATAAATAGTTGTCATTTTCAGTTCGATTGGTCTGGCAATTTAAAAATAACAACATATAAGTAATTACAAATTGTCCGGACCTCTAAAAATTATTCCATAACCATTTCATAATTTTCTAAATTATTCAAGACCATTTCTAATATTCCTAAATTATTCTACATCATTTTGGAATTTTTTAAATTAATAGAAAAAAATTCTAAATTTTTTTGGAATTTTATATATTATTCTAAACCATTTTGGAATATGATAAAAAATTCTAAATTATTTGGACAATATTCCAAAAAATAAAAAAATATTTGGAATGAACTAATTAATTATAATATAAATTTAAAAAAAAAACAACCTGAATCGAAGATCGGATCAATCAGACAGTCATAGCTCCAGAAGGGATCCAAAAATGAAAGAGGTTCCTGAAACAATTCTAAATCATTTTAAAATTTTCAAAATTTTTCTATACCATTTTGATAATTTCTAAATTATTCTACACCATTTTGAAATTTTTTAAATTAATTTAGCAATATTCTAAAAAAATTTGAAATTTTATAAATTATTCTAAACCATTTTGGAATATTCTAAAAAATTCAAAATTATTTGGACAATATTCCAAAAAATAAAAAAAATATTTGAAATGAACTAATTAATTATAATATAAATTAAAATAAAAAAAATAAAAATAACCTGAATCGAAGATCGGATCAATCAGACAGTCAGAGCTCCGGAAGGGATTCAAAAATGAAAGAGGTTCCTAAAACAATTCGAAATCATTTTAAAATTTTCTAGACTATTTTGATAATTTCTAAATTATTCTACACCATTTTGAAATTTTTAAAATTATTTTAATTAATTTAAATATTTTAAATAATTAACAAATAAATAATTACAAATTTAAATAATTCAAAATAACTTACGGAGAGAGCGAGAGAGCACTGCGAGTGAAATTGAAAGCGAGCTCAGCGGTATTTATAATCGAATTCGGTACAAAACCGGATAAATTTTTTCCGGAAATTCAATCTGAAACCGGATAAAATTTTTTCGGAAACTAAGTTCGGAAAAAAAATTTCCGAAAATTTGGCCTAATTTCGGAAAAAAAATTTCCGGACTTAGAATCCGGATAAAATTTTTCCGGTTTTTGAATTGAATTTTCGGAAAAAAATTTTCCGAAGTTAGAGGGTTAGTTCGGAAATTTTTTTTCCGGAAAGGGTATTTTTCGAATTTCTGTTCTGACATGGTCATTTTTGGTAATTTTATTTTCTTTTTGGATATTAATAAAAAATTCGGAAACATATATATATTATATATATTTTTGCTACTGAAAACTTAAAATTCAAAAAATATTACTGATATTCTTTTGATCATGATTTGAGTTTTGTCAAAACAGACCGTGAATGAAACTTTTTCTTGTTTTTTTTTTTTAAATCTTAACAGCGGCTGTCAAGTATGCTGTGAACGGAACTTCAATTTGAAAGAAATCAATCAGATAGCAAACATGTATATATTTTCTGAGGAGGGATCCGATTACACAACTTTTGAGTTACCACAAAATTACCCTCCTCATTTTTTATATTTTCAAAGTCCAAATCATTGATCCAAACCATCAACATGATTATCTAAATAAAATGTGCTTACAGATCAAATTTTACATTTTTTTTTGAATTTTTTTACTATTTATTAAGATGGGTACAAAATTCAATGGTCTGAATTTGACTAGTTTTTGTAAAATACTTAATAAATAGTAAAAAATTCAAAAAAATGTAAAATTTGATCTGCAAGCACATTTTATTTAGATAATCATGTTGAACGGTTTGGATCGACAATTTGGACTTTGAAAATATAAAAAGTAAGGAGGGTAACTTTGTGGTAACTCAAAAGTGGTGTAATCGGAGCCCTCATATTTTCTAGCAAATAGCAAGTTTCTAAATAGCGCGCTATAGCGTTTTCGGACCATAAAAACTATACAATATTGTCGCTATAACGTGCTATTTCGCACTATAGCGGCGCTATATGGGCATAGTGCTGTTTTTTCAGCCGTTCCGCTATGACGCGATAAACGCTATTTAAATCTTTGACAAATAGTGATACTTCTTTGCACTTGTCGATAAAAGGTTAATTCTTTGCTTCATATTCATCCGGTAAGAAGTTAATGCTTCGCTTCATTTTTCCTTTTTGAGAATAGTTGGTAGAAGCTACCAATCATAATTCTTTGCTTCATTTTCATTCAATCAATTCTTACATCATTTCAGGAAAGAATTTAGAATTTTAGAATTTTTTCATGTTGTCTTGTTGTCATTATAAGAAAATCAATGATACGACAACATCTGATTCTGATGGCATTAAAAATTGACATAACAGTGATGCCAGCATGCAGCATTCTGTTTTGCTAATTGGAACACATACATGTATTAGGTACTAGTGATAATCAATATATCATTTACACCAAAAATACACACACAAGAACTTAATTAATTAGGTTTGTAATACGAGATAATATTTTCCCTAACAGTTTTTTGTACCCGCTTCAAACTAATAAGGGACCACAACTCGAATCACTTTATTTAATTAATAGTCACTGACGGAGCAACTAGGGCATAGAGGAGGCACGTACCTACCCCTCATGTTTTTTTTTGTACTTAATTAATTAGGTTTGTAATACGAGATAATGTTTTTGTTTCACTTTTTTAATTAACAGTTATTCTGTATGGGATTGCATTGAATTAAATAGTTACAAACTAGTTGTTATATAATATTAGACAATGAGTGTTTTTAAAAGCATTCAGTTATAAAAAAATTAAAAACATATATAGGTGTGTGCATCCTGTGGACACAAATTTGATTATCCTTCCTTGATTATAATGATAAGCAGGGGCGGAACTTGGTTTATGCTGGGGGGTGCTAAGTCACCCCAACATTTTAAAATTCTTTTACCGGGTATTGAACTTGAACTGATTTTTCATTTTTATATGTACTATAGCCCCCCCCCCCCCCCCCCAATATATAATATATAGTAAACTTAGAGGTGGCTGAAAGGAAATTTTTTGAAGTCAAAATCACATACGCTTCACTTCTTCATTTCCAATTGCGTGCCTTGATTTCCAAGTCATACTATATAAAAAAGGAAAAAAATGTCACTTTCCACCTTAGTGAAATAGAAAAAAAAAAAAAAAACAATCTTCATTTTCCTTCTCCAGACAGTGCAAGTGCAAACTTACACAAAAAAAAGGGTCTCCAATTCTCCACCGTTCAACGAACAGGCAGCAAATTAAGTAGCAAAACTGAAAAAAAAAAGTGTCCAAATAAAAAAAAATTCATTTTCATTGAGCAAAATTCATCTCTCCGGTACGAGGGTGCTAAATTTACATCCTCATCTTTTAATATCAGTTCGTATTTTTAAATTGAGATATATGTTTATTTGCAAATTGTTAAATTATCATTATAACTTTGATGAGATTATTACTGAATTTGATTTTTTTAGGAAATCATATATCAAAATTAAAGAAAAATATATGAATATTATGTTTTTAGTTTGATTTTGATAAACATGGCACTTTATTGTTGTTAATCAATAATTATCTATTGTATCTTTTTATGAAATCAAATAGTGAAAGATTTTATTATCTTGTGCTATATTGTATTTTACAAATTTTATTTTTTATCAAAAAAATAAAAATAATGTTTAGCCCCCCTATACTCAAATTCTAGTTCCGCCCCTGGTGATAAGAGCCTAGTGATTGTTTCTCCTGTGCACAGAATTTGTCATGATTCTTCTGGCAGACTACACCGTATCGAACTCTTCCTCACTTAGAGGTAGGTGCAGCAAAGAAGGCACTGAATCATGTTCAACTAAATTGTTTTTTATAAAGGAGGCACGTACCTACCTCTCATGTTTTTTTTGTACTTAATTAATTAGGTTTGTAATACGAGATAATGTTTTTGTTTCACTTTTTTAAGTAACAGTTATTCTGTATGGGATTACATTGAATTAAATAGTTACAAACTAGTTGTTATATAATATTAGACAATGAGTGTTTTTAAAAGCATTCAGTTATAAAAAAAATTAAAAACATATATAGGTGTGTGCATCCTGTGGACACAAATTTGATTATCCTTGCTTGATTATAATGATAAGCAGGGGCGGAACTTGGTTCATGCTAGGGGGTGCTAAGCCACCCCAACATTTTAAAATTCTTTTACCAGGTATTGAACTTGAACTGATTTTTCATTTTTATATGTACTATAGCCCCCCCCCCCCCCAATATATAATAGGGTAATTATATGTTACCCCTTGATTCCTTCCCCCATTTCCCCCCCAACTAACTAACTTCATTTTCTAACTATAATAATCAATTCTAACTAACTAGTGGTCCCTACAAATTAATTAGTATATTTTCTCCTTCTATTTCTTTCCTCTCTCCCTCCCTCTCCCTCTTCCACCTCCGCCTCTCCCACTTTCGCCTCTCCCTCTCCGCCTCTGCCTCCCACCTCCGCCTCTCCTTCTCCGCCTCCGCCTTACACGACGAGGATGAATACTTGTTCAATGATAGATGAATACTTGCATGACGAGGGTGAATACTTGTGCAACGGATAACTCGAAAGTATGTCATCATGGATCTCATTTTAAAGAGAAAATTATGTAGAAGACATTCGTGATTTTAGATTTGCAAAATTCCTCACAGATCGTCAGAAATATTAGTTAGATTGAACGGAGAAAAAAAAACCACATCTAAAAACGTGTAAAAGATGTGTGTGATATGTCCAGTTTTTTTTTAAAAATACTTGATATATCAGGGTGAATACTTGATGTATTACATGTGAATACTGCATGTATTATAGATGAATACTTGATGTTATTTCCACTTGCGGTGACGGTTATGCGGTCCCCACAGTAGTTAGTGATGGCGGTTGTGCGGTCCCCCCACTTAATTACACGTTTTCTTTTATTTTTAGCGGACGGCAGTTGTGGTACCCTACTATCTCCGCGTAATTAATGCTCTTAATGTCGTAATATTTCCATATATAATTCTTTCTCAAAGATGAGTACTATTATTTATATGGATGAATACAACTCGTGTTAAGTGTGAATACTTTTTCGCAAATCGTCCCCTACTAATTCCACCACTTATCTCCGCATATTACTGTGGTCCCCTACTTATCTGAAGTCGCGGTTGTGCGGTCCCACCATACCTTCATGTACTATTTACACTTACACGACGAGGATGAATACTTGTTCAATGAGAGATGAATACTTGCGTACGAGGTGTGAATACTTGCGTAACGGACACCTCGAAAGTATGTCATCATGGATCTCATTTGAGAGAGAAAATTGTGTAGAAGACTTTCGTGGTTTTAGATTTGAAAAATTCCGCACAGATCGACAGAAATATTAGTTAGAGTGAACGTAGGAAAAAAAATCATTTCTAAAAACGTGTAAAAGATGGGTGGTAATGTTTCCTTATATAATTATTTCTCAAAGATGAGTACTTTTATTTACATGGATGAATACTTCCTGGGTCAAGTGTGAATACTTTTGCGCAATATGTCCACCGGTAATGCTGTGAAGGCAATTGTGGTCCCCTACTAATTCCAGCAGTTATTAACTGTAATATTGTGGTCCCCTACTTATTTTCAGTTGGGGGAAAAATGAGGGATGAATGATGGGGGAAAGCTAGGCCCTCCCTATATAATATATATAGTAAACTTACTTAAAGGAAACTTTTTGAAGTCAAAATCACATACGCTTCACTTCTTCATTTTTAATTGTGTGCCTTGATTTCCGAGTTGTACTATGTGAAAAAGAAGAAAAAAAACGTCACTTTCCAACTTGGAAAGGTACATACAAAGAAAACAAAATAAAGAAAGTGTAACTGTGTGAGTGTCCAGTTAAATAGACCAAAAAAAAAAAACAATCCCATTTTCCTTCTTCAGACAGTGCAAGTGCAAACTTACACAAAAAAAGGGTCTCCAATTCTCCACCGTTCAATGAACAGGCAGCAAATTAAGTAGCAAAATTGAAAAAAGAAGTGTCCAAATTAAACAAAAAATCCATTTTCATTGAGCAAAATTCATCTCTCCGGTGTGAGAGTGCTAAATTTACATCCTCATCTTTTAATATCAGTTCGTTTTTTTTAAAATTGAGATATGTGTTTATTTGCAAATTGTTAATTTATCATTATAACTCTGATGAGATTATTACTGAATTTTATTTTTTAGGAAATCATATATCAAAATTAAAGAAAAATATATGAATATTATGTTTTTAGTTTGATTTCGATAAACATGGCACTTTATTGGTGTTAGTTAATAGTTATCTATTGTATCTTTTTATGAAATCAAATAGTGAAAGATTTTATTATCTTGTGTTATATTGTATTTTATAAATTTTATTTTTTATCAAAAAAATAAAAATAATGTTTAGCCCCCCATACTCAAATTCTAGTTCCACCCCTGATGATAAGAGCCTAGTGATTGTTTCTCTTGTGCGCATAGATTGTCATGATCCTTCTAGCAGACTACACCGTATTGAACTCTTCCTCACTTAGAGGTCGGCGCAGCAGAGAAGGCACTGAATCAAACTGAATCATAAACTTAATCAACCGGACCGGGACAGTCACCACTCAGAAGTCCCAATGGAGGTGTTGAATCAAACTGGACCAGGAACTGAATCAACCGGACCGAGACAGTCACCACTCAGAGGTCCCAATGGAGAGCCGCCAGTGTGGGAGCCAAAAAAGGAACTTGGAAACAGGAGATGAGGAGGAGAAAGATAGCACATAGCAAACACCAATACAAACAACCAAGACAGAGAACAACAACAAACATATAAAGTAACTATTTGTACAGTTCGTTCCACCCACCCTTCCATTGTCAAAGAGGAGAAGAACAACTCGGAAAAAGATGAGAAGAAGAAGCGAACCACTTGTCTTAGAGAATAAGAGTCCCCAAAATGGAGAAACGAGGCAGTGGGCAAATCGAAGAGCGATGGGCAGATCCACTAAGCGGAATCACCGAAAATGGTGGCCATATCCACTAAACTGAAGTTTCTGCTCGAACGAAGGCGGAGTAAAGAGCGGTGACCAGATACACTAGGCGGAAGTAGTGAGAGCAGTGATCACATCCACCAGACGGAAACACCTGCTCAGAGATAAAGACGAAAGCGAAGGAAAAGAGGTAGGGGAGCGGGGTGTGGGATTGGCGGGCGGGGGACAACGAAAATCACCATAGGTGATTTCTCGCTTTTGCCTTAGGCTGTAAGCGGCACCGCCTTTTTTTTTTGAAAAATATATTTCTTTAGGAGCAGATAACATTACTCACACTACAGTACTCGTACTGTACGGCACCATAACCACCTGGGGCGACCGCAAAAACTCTAGCACTGAATTTTTTTTCTAAAATATTAATACATATGCAAGAAAGTATTTATACCTGTGCATGGAAGTATTTATACCTATGAGGTGAACAATTTTTACGTAAATAATGTCTCTCCAACCAAATCTTCCAAATGTATCCGCACTATAAATACATGTGGGGGGCACTCAAACTACATGGGTGGACCACACACATTTTTAGAGGTGAGTTTTTTTTTCTCTGTTCAATATCGTCTATATTTCTAATGATTTGTAAGAAATTTTGCGAATCTAAAACCACGAACCTCTTCTACGTAATTTTCTCTTTCAAATGAGATTCACGATGACGTACTTTCGGGCCTGTCGTCACACAAGTATTTATATACCTATACTTGCAAGTATTTTTTACATATGACACTGAATGACTTCTGAAAGTATTAATATCAAGTATTGCAAGTATTTCTACTTATGCACTGAAGTATTTATACATGTGTGGTCAACTATTTTTGTTAGAGAAAAGTTGACACGGGAATGATTGGGGAATGTTGATTCGGTGATACGGGGTCCCCACTACTGCATTAGAGGAAGGTTGACGCAGGAATGATTGGGGGATTAGAAAAGGGATGATCATAACAAGTTATGCATCAAAGCATTATTATCTTATTTTTCAAGTGTTAATTTCTTATATTCCAAATATTTATATCTATAAATGTTAACACGGGGACGAGTGCGGGAAGCTGGGAGAGGAGGTACCATATAATTAGTGTGGGTATTTTAGAATAATAATTAGTGGGTACCATATAATTAGTGAGAACTATATAATATCTTTTTAGAATAATAATTAGTGGGGGTCATATAATTAGTGGGAACCATAGTACATAATTTCTCTAAATGAAATGCGAAGATTTTGGAAATACATTTCTTTTGTCATTTTTTTAAAATAATTTATAAAAATATATTTTTGCTATACTAATTATATAATTATGCTCTTTAAAAAATTCCATCATTTTGTTCTATTTTCTGACTCCGCTCCTGTTACTCCGTCCTTTTTTTTTTGATAAATACTGTTGCCAACAACCGGAATTTGATTGCCGATAACTTCGTCAAATTTTCCAATCGGAATGTGATGAAATCAAAATAGTAGCCGGAATGGAACCCATTTGACTTCCTTGATTTCAAATGTCAGCATGATGATTGGTTGAAGTTAACTAAATAATTGAATGAAATTAAATTTAAGTTTTCTATTTATTGTTTAAAAACCGAATATTCGAATATTTTAGGTGCAAATGAAAATATCACTAGATCCAACTGGCGTGTCTGACGACATGTTGTCACCTGGTAAAAAAGGAATTAAATCTTTTGCTATCCTCACCTGTTATTCTGATCTCAATCGTTAATATTAGTTTACATTCGCACATGAAAAAAAATTTATGCCGAGTTCGGGTATAAAAAAATGTGAACGATTAGGATCAGAATAGCAGGTTCCTGTTATTCCTTGAGAATAACAGCATATTTATTTTTGTAAAAAAGCCCCACAAACTATAGCTTAAAAAGGCAAAACTGATAGAAAGAAATTACTACCTTTTTTGAGAAAAAATGAGAGTCAAGCTCACATTTGTTTTCATCGATAATGATATAGTTACAAAATTTTGTAACCGGTATAAGGTAAATGAAAAACTTCTTCAAAATAAGGTAAATGAAAAAACGCTCAAACAGCTGAGCATGGAAACAAGAAATAGCAATCAAGAAGAAAATTAATTTTGGAAAATTAAGTGACACTAAAAAGGAAAAAAACTGATTTAATTTATTTTGGCTGCTTTGCTCCAATGCCGGTACAGTCTTCTCTCCCCTGATAGTTTACCAGTAAATTGTTATTATCTGATACCAGCTCCCTCCCAGAAACCTGACCTTGTACCTGCATCAGAATCGGTACCGGTATTGTTTTCCGCTGCACTGTTCCTCGCTATGCCTCCTGATCCTCCATCAAAACTGGTACCATGATTGGTACCTGTATCAGTTGCCACGTTTTCTGTCTCTCCCTGTACTAGTCGTCTATCATGACACTAGTAAGGTACCGTTATGCTCAGTGGCGGAGCTAGGATTTGAGCTAGGGGTAGGCAAAAATCGGATTTGAATTCGGATTCGAAAAAATTAACGGTTCGGGTTCGGATTTGGAGCGAGATATCATGATTCATATGTAAACTAAATAGAAGAGTCGTCAGATGGATCAGTTAATTGGTACTGGTACAACAGTACCCAGTGCCAATACAAATCAAGATGATACAATTTGTACTGGTACATCAAGTTTATATAGCTCTACAAGGTGAGATTCATTACCTACAAGTATACAACAGCAGTTCTACAGGGTATTATTAGGGTTTATACCAGTATCGTACAAGATGCCAGATCAACGGTCCAAAGTGCTTCTCAAGCTTGTTCTAGCCGCACACACGTTGCCTGGAGGTACCTCATCGGATCAGAGACCTTGCTCCGTGCTCACCTTGAACTCCGCCTTGCGTTCCTTTACGCTTCTCGCCCAAGCCGGGAAGTTCAAAGGTTATCCAAGCAGATCAGATATGGGAAGTCCGAAGTGGATCTAGGCAGAGAGAGAGAGGAAGGGGGATCGAGCGAGCTAACGATGGGAGAGGTCTTGGAGCGAGAGAGAGGAGAGGCTGTGGTGCGGTGGCACGCTGATGCGAGAGAGGAGAGGAAGTGGCTCTTAAACGCTGAGAGAGATGAGGTAGAGAACTAGGTGGGTGGCCTGTGAGTCTGTGACGATGATTGAGAGAGTGACGGGACTTCTTCTTCTTCCAGAGGCAGAGGCGGAGCCATGGCGGGCCGCGGGCGAGTTCTTCTTCTTCCAGAGGCGCAGGCGGTGCAGCGGCGGGCGAGTTCTCGGTTCTTCACTTCTTCTGCTTCGCCTCTCCTCTCCGCGAGTTCTTTTTTTTTGTTTTCTCGTGGCTACGCGCAGCGCAGACGCAGGGCAGGGGACCAGGGGTAGGCAAAGCCCAAAAAATACCGGTTCAAAAAAAAAAATTTCCTACCTACCCCTGCGTGAACGTAGCTCCGCCACTGGTTATGCTTCTTTAGTTTAATAACAAATAAAGAAATTGCAATCTTTATTTGCTATGTTTGATTTTTATTTTTTCCCATTTTTCTTTTGTTAATAAGATGTTATTTTTGTTTTTATTCACCTGCTCTATTAAACCAAAGAATCCTGATAATAAATCAAGAAAGACTCAAAAAAAAAAGTTTCTTCCATCTGTTAGTACTCTAGCTAGTTGAGCAATAGAAGGATAGGATCAGTGTTGTAAATAACGGTATGTAGGGATGGCAATGGGCCGAGTCCACGGGTATTTTGCTAAGCCCATGCCCGGCCTGTCTGTTAAAAACTAATGGCCCACCTGCCTGGCCCAATCTGATGGGCTTAAAAATCTATGCCCGGCCCGCCTATGGGCCTTTCCCCCAAGCCCATGTCTGCCTGTCCTTGTCTGCCCTGCCCATACCTGCTGGCCCATCTATATTCAACCACATCAAATAAACCGTTCAAGACAACAACAAAATTCATAATATGATTTTCTAATGGATGAAAAAATAATTCATAGTTTAACAACAAACAACATTGTGATTTTGCTACTGGAGCACAAAATAATTCATAGTTTAATAGCAAATAAATGCTGCTGTTTTGTTTGTTTTTTTTTAACATCAAGGCCCATGGGTTGCCTGTGGGCTTCAGCATAAGCCCAGGCCTGACCTGGCCCGTCTCTAGGCCTATCACAGCGTCGGGCCGAACGGGTAAAGGGCTGGGCCAGGTGGGTATGAGCGGGCCACCGGGCCGATGGGCTTTTCTGTCATCCCTAACGGTATGCGCTCGTCGGACAGACAGGGTACTGCCAAGCAATTAATCGATATGCGGCCGATTAATCAGAATTATGCGGCCAATTAATCATTTTCATTAAAATTATATTCATAATTTATTAAAAAGGATTTATTTAACTCATCAAACTTAACAAGTAAACTTAATTTAACTTAGTTTTATTATTATAAGTTTATAACATCACACTACGCTTATTTTTTTTTTTTTTAACAACACATACACATTTTGCATTTGTAAGTAACACATTTATTTAATGCAAAAATAAATTCAAAAATTAGGCTTTTTTAAATACTACTAATAATATATTATTTGAAAGAAATGAAACATTACAACATAAAATCACTAAATTTAGTTTATGATAACAACTTAATTTTGTATATGAACATGTCGTACTAATTGAAAAAATTATATCAGTAAGTAAGAAAAACATATGCGATATAAATAATAGAAGAATTAATCAATTTCAAAATAAGTAAGAAGAAAAAAACATATAAAAAAATATTGGATGTATATCCAAGTACAAATAAAACTACAATACAATATCACACACAGTCACAGAAAAAAAAAACAATGTGAAAATAAATATATACTGTAATAAACAGAATTAAATGGAAATAAACGGAAATAAACAGAAATAAATGGAAAAATCGGCTGATTAATCTGAAAAATCTGTTAATAGACATCCGATTAGTGTATTCGTAACGATTTGGCCACCATTAACTATTAAACGGGCATTTAGTCGGCCGTTAAGACCGTTACACTGGATAGGATATGTAACCTTTTCATTTTCATATTTTGGGAAAATGAAAACATAAAATTACAATTCATTCCACCGTGATTTTTATTAATATCCAAAGTTAATTAGAAATTAATAAATATGCCCAACAACCATTGGAATTTTTAAAATTAACCATACCGGCCATTTTCTGGCTGGTACTAAATAATTTTTTTTTAGAGACAAATAGCAAAAATGCTGAAATCTAACACTAAAAAATTGAATTTTTTTTTTAATATTTGTTAGATTACTTTTTTTGATATATAATTAGCATATTTATACTAAAATACGCTAAATTACTTGAAATTATGTTAAATTACGCTAAATTACACTAAATTATGCTAAATTACAATAATTATGTTAAATTATGCTAGATTATGCTAAATTACATATGAATAGGGCCGATTTTGTGTCATCTTTCGTAAATCATAAAAAATAGTAAAAAAATCCAAAAATAATAAAAATTAGGTATTCTACAAGTTTATTACATAACTAATTTACTGAGCTACGTAGATTGAACAATAGAAATGAAAATCTTAATCAGAAACTTCAACTGAAGTTTTGAGGCTCTTCCCTTTGTTTTTTTTGGCAATTTTGAATTTTGAAATTTGGCATCATGAGTATTGACGCATGCATATTTTCGCAAGCTTTTCAAAAAGTGATCATTTGCTGAAATCAGCCACTCGAGTGCCGTTTTATGGCCGTTTGAAGTTTCGTCGTCGTTTTTCGCCTTCTCTATCATCCCTATTCATATGTAATTTAGCGTAATTTACCGTATTTTAGCATAATTTAACATAATTATAGTAATTTATCGTAATTTAGTGTAATTCAACGTAATTTAAATTAATTTCAAGTAATTTAGCGTATTTTAGTATAAATATGCTAATTATATATATAAAAAAAAGTAATCTAACAAATATTTAAAAAAATCAATTTTTTAGTGTTAGATTTCAGCATTTTTGCTATTTGTCTCTTAAAAAAAAAAATTATTTAGTACCGGCCATTTTTTGGCCGGTACCGAAAAAATAAAAACCGGCCAGAAAATGACCGGTATGAGTAATTTTAAAAATTACAACCCGGTTGTTGGGCATATTTATTAATTTCTAATTAACTTTGGATATTAATAAAATATCATGGTTCATTCCAAGACGAAAGTGAAAATTGACAATAAATAATCCAAGATAGTAATGAAGAATCATTTTATTCTTCTCAATTGGAGGAGGCTAGTCGGATCTTATTAGCGTTAATTAGATTTAGCAATAAAATTAAGGATGTACGGACTAATATGTACTGTTTATTTATTTTAAGTACTAAAACATAAACTTTTTTTTCATGAGATGGAAGTCAAAATTATCACTTCATATTATTTTGTAAATTTCAAATCTAAGACCTTGGGCATCCGCCTTTGGTCTTGTGATAAATGCAATCTCTCTGTGTGGAAGTTTGCAGGTTCAAAATTCGGATGTAGGAATCTCTTATGGATATTAAATAGTTTGGTGATTTGATTTCCAATCTTTATTCAAAAAAAAAAAAAAAAACCTAAGACCTTCCACACATAAACGATAGAGAGTAGTGAGTAGTGAGGAGCTGTCAATAAATTGAAAATATAATTTTGTCAATTAAACTTTGTCATTTTTACATAAATTATTATTTTTCAGTTCCATTTATAATACCGTCCCAAGACGTGGTTGTTTTGCATATGAGCATTTTATATTTTAATCCAACTCTTTTAGAAAATGTCACATGTATTATACAAAAAATGCTTGAAATTTTGAGTCTCATTGATATTAAGTGAACAGTGTGTTTGAAAAATGGTAGTACTTATTTTGCTTTGTTAAATGTTGTTAAATGTGAATGAGAGCTCTAGAGACTTTTTTTTTTATTATTTGCCCAATAGAGTTGTAGAGTACTATTTTTCTTCATTTGTATTGTCCAATATCAATTACCAAAAAAAGGTGTACAATATCAAATTTTCTATTATATAAAGAGTGAGGCTATGGTGCTATGCATAGCACCAATGGCTAGTGTACTACGGCTCAATATGGTACTTTTTAAAATCCTAACGGTCGATCCGACCGTTCAATGTGATATCCATATGAATATGTACTTGCAAACTAAATTTTATATTTTTTCGAATTTTTTTACTATTTTTTTAGATAGGTAAAAAAATCAGTGTTTTTTGACAATTCTGGACCATCAAAATTCTACCTATCTGAAAAAATAGTAAAAAAATTCAAAAAAATATAAAATTTAGTTTGCAAGTACATATTCATATGGTTATCACATTGAACGGTCGGATCGACCGTTAGGATTTTAAAAAGTACCATATTGAGCCGTAGTACACTAGCCATCCGTGCTATGCATAGCACCATAGCCTCACTCTTATATAAATATATATTTTTACTTTGACAGAACACATTCCACGTGTGTGGGATCTCATAGGTTATAAAAGATCATACGTTTACTGTGCTAATGACCGCATGCCAACATAGCTCTCTTCCCCTCCATTTGTACAAAAAAATGAAGACATTCATTGGATGATTTATACATCATATCAAATAGAAAACATCTGAAACAATAATCTTTATTATTTAGTTATACAGTTCTTCAAAAACAATGTTATTGAGGTAGAATTATACACAATTTTTTTTATTTTTTTTTGTACTTATTAGTTAATAAGGGAGGCCTCCATTGGTTAATGTATGGAAGAGCACTTAAAAGGCACCTGCTTAGAGCATATGATGATACCGTGACTTAGCAAAGAGCATGTCCTGTTTTAAGTCTCTCTCTGTTTGAGATAGACTTGTACACAATCTATCGCCGTGTATTTAGCATGCATTAATGGAAATGTGCCAAGGATTGGTGAACGTGATGATGTAGCCTTCTCTAATAAGTTATTTAGAATTAGGGTTTATATCAAGCCACATTGTCAATGGAAGAATGTAGATAGATTCATTTAATCCGAATTTGTGTCTATATATCAAGTCGCATTCGTTTAATAAACCAGTGAAAAAGCATGATTTCTGAGGTGACAACAGAGTAATAGGTGGTTGCTTTACTGATAACTCAGCTATACTAGCTATTTCAATTAAAAATGGGGATGTGGCATTGTTTCAGGTGAGGGTTTTCTTGTAAAGAAATTTAAATGCCGTCGCGATCTGAGAAAGCAAGGAGTTGATTCTTATAGTACGAAGCACCGACCAGCGCCAATCGAGTCGCTGTTAATGCAATAAAAACATTGCAAACAAAGATTTTCCCATGACATCTGGAAAAGAAATCAGCATTACAAAATCCAAAGTCAGTATATACAATAGAACGAATCAGCTTCTGTGAAAAAAATCAGCTTTTACATCATAACAGCTTTGAAATTAAATAAAATAAAAAAACAGAGCTTTCAATACGATCGATGACCTACGTACGCCGGTCAAGCCGCAATCTAAATTTCTACTTAAACGAGGAATGCCTTTCTTGGGGTAAGTTTAGAATTTCGGTTAATCGATATTAGATTTCATTATGTTCAAATGAGGACAGTGCAGCGTACGTACCAGTATTTTTTTTTTTTGAAGGTTAGTACGTACCAGTATTTTGACTACATACTACTATTTTTTATTTAATTTTGATTTACCAAAGAGGGAGATTCCTTAGAAACAATATGATTCAACAAAGCATACATCTGAATTTTATTTTTATCCTTTGATGTATTGATCATGCCTCTGACAATCCAACAAAAACAGAGCAATTTTCTGAATCAAACTGCAACCAGATCAAATCTTACAAAAAGATGACAAAACCATGTATACATCTTAATTCTCAAGGACGGATCAATTAACATTTTAATGTTTAGAGTTCATAGTATTTCCTGAGTATATTAAAATAGACATGAAATTTATGTATGTCATATCAATTTGCTGAAATCTCAATTAAGTAATGATTGCCGTCACAGTATACATTTTATTACATAGATGGACGATTTAATTAACAAAAAACAAAAATTCTACTGACTGCTGTCACTGCATTAAATTACAATGCAACTAATGTAACAGTTTCTCTGTATATGGTGAGAATTACATCCACGTATGACTGGTTAGGTATATTTTAGAAACATTTAATAATTTAGTGAGATTGATACATGGAGACATTCATGCCTAGGAATTTTTTCTCAACAAAAAATAAAAATAAAAGTGATACATCATGTGCACATCCCAATCACTTCACTGAATTAGCTGCTATAAGTTATTTTTGTCTTTTTTGAACTACTTTCTGTTTCAAGAAATAAATTTAGTTCTCATTTGAGACCGTTTCAATCGAGTTTTCAAAGGCCCAGTAGCACACGGGAAAGAGACAGAAATTCAATATGAGGCCTGCTGCTTATAAAATATATATATATATAGAGAGAGATGGCTATGTACTTTGCAAAGCAACAGCCCTTTGTGCTTTGCGCTACTTTTCGGAATTTTCAAATTCAAAATGTCGATCCGACCGTTCAAGTTGATTCTACATATTGAAATGTGCTTGGAGACCAAATTTTACATTTTTTGAATTTTTTTACTATTTATTAAGCCACTTTGAAAATCGCTGATCCAATGGTCACACTAGCAAAACAGTAAAATTTTCTGGACCAATGGATCAGCGATTTTCAAAGTGGCTTAATAAATAGAAAAAAAATTCCAAAAAATGTAAAATTTGGTCTCCAAGCAAATTTCAATATGTAGATCAACTTGAACGGTCAGATCGACGTTTTGGACTTTGAAAATCCAAAAAGTAAGCCGAAGTAAAACGATGGCTTTACTTTGCAAAGCACAATAGCTCATCTATATATATATATATATATATATATATGAGGAGGGATCCGATTACACCTTTTTTGTGACATACTTTGACACCTACCATTTTCAAAGTCCAAATAGTCGATTCAAACCGTTCAACATGATGAATATATTAAAATGTGCTTAGAGATCAAATTTTACATTTTTTTGAATTTTTTTGCTATTTATTAAGATGGTTACAAAAATCGTTGTTTTCAGACCATTGAAAAACAGCGATTTTGTAACTATCTTAATAAATGGTAAAAAAATTTAAAAAAATGTAAAATTTGATCTCCAAGTACATTTTAATATGGTGATCATGTTGAACGGTTCGGATTGACTGTTTGGATTTTGAAATCGCAAAATTGACCAATATAAAAAACGGTGTCATGATGTGTCACCAAAAAAGGTGTAATTGGATCCCTCCTCTATATATATATATATATATATATATTAGAAGAGGGTTTAAATGCTTCCATTTTTTTGTCTCCACCATGCCTCTATTTTTAAAAACTTTAATAACTCAAAATTTGAAACTTAAAAGTCAAAATAAAACCGCTGGATATGATCTACATTATTTTATCTCTGTGTTCATAAAAAATTATCACATTTTGATTTTGTTTTTATGTGAATCAATAAGTTGAAAAATCAACGTCTAGAAATTATCCACATTAGTACGTTTTTTACAAGCTCTTGATGGCAACCAAAACAAAATTTAAATGTCATAATTTTTTACACGTGCATAGATAAAATAGTGTAGATCATATTCAACAGTTTTATTTTGACTTTTAAATTTTAAATTTTGAGTTATTAAAGTTTTTAAAAATAAAAACACGATGGAGGTATGAAAAATAGAGGCATTTGATCCATCCTCGTGTATTATATGAGAACAGATAGACAACAGAACAGTATACAGATAGGCTCCTTCCCCACCTTTTGGGCACTTTTTGAATAGTATAATAGTGCTTTCTCAGATTTAATGCTACAATGAAAAATCATAATTAACAAGCTTGTATTGTTGGAATGAATATTGTTTTTGGGCACTTTTTGAATAGTATAATAGTGCTTTCTCATATTTAATGCTACAATGAATAATCATAATTAACAAGCTTGTATTGTTGGAATGAATATTGTTTATGTCAGAGAAAAGGGACGTAGCACATTTAGTTAGAAAAAAAATTTAGTACTAGTGCTTGCACAAAGTCAAGAATTTAATTCTCTTTCACGACTTTAAGCCTCTACGAAGGTTTCAAATATATATATACATAGAATTTTGCTATTGTACTTCATGAAGTAAAACTAATATTTTACTTCACGCTCATATTTCTATTTTCAAAATCCAAAACGTCGATCCGACCGTTCAAGTTGTTCTCCATATTGAAATGTGCTTGGAGACCAAATTTTACATTTTTTGGAATTTTTTTACTATTTATTAAGCCACTTTGAAAATCGTTGATCCATTGGTCCAAATTTTTTTACTGTTCACAATGGATTAGCGATTTTCAAAGGGGCTTAGTAAATAGTAAAAAAATTCCAAAAAAATGTAAAATTTGGTCTCCAAGCACATTTCAATATGGAGAACAACTTGAACGGTTTGGATCGACTATTTGGATTTTGGAAATGGGAGTATAAGCGTGAAGTAAAACATTAGTTTTACTTCATGAAGTACAATAGCCCTACTATATATATATAGAGAGAGAGAGAATGGCTAAGCTCAAAACGTTTGTTCCTGGGCTCAGGAACAAACGGGTCGGTTCTCCAATTTCCGAAGTTCAAACAACAAATCCAAACCGTTAGATGTTCAATCTATATTAAAATGTGCTTGGAGACCAAATTTTACATTTTTTGGAATTTTTTTACTATTTATTAAGCTGGTTTGAAAATCGTTGTTTTTATTAAAATTCTGTGCCATTAGAAAACAGCGATTTTCAAACCAGCTTAATAAATAGTAAAAAAATTCCAAAAAATGTAAAATTTGGTCTCCAAGCACATTTTAATATAGATTGAACATCTAACGGTTTGAATTTGTTGTTTGAACTTCGAAAATTGGAGAACCGACCCATTTGTTCCTGAGCCCAGGAACAAACGTTTTGAGCTTAGCCATTCTATATATATATATATATATAGAGAGAGAGAGAGAGAGAGATGGACTAGGCTAAGCCATGGTGTAAAACGACTTGGTACTCCACGCCATATCTTCATTTTCAAAGTTCAAATAGTCGATTCGAACCTTCCAACATGTTCTTCATATTGAAATGTACTTGGAGACCAAATTTTACATTTTTTGGAATTTTTTTACTATTTATTAAGCCACTTTGAAAATCTGAAAATCTGGGTGAACAATAAAAAACAGTAAAAATTTCTGGACCGCCGGATCAGTGATTTTCAAAGTGGCTTAATAAATAGTAAAAAAATTCCAAAAAATGTAAAATTTGGTCTCCAAGCACATTTCAATATGGAGAACAACTTGAGCGGTTCCGATCGGTAGTTTGGATTTTCAAAATGGAAATAATGAGGCGTGGAGCACCAAGTCGTTTTACACCATGGCTTAGCTAAGCCCAGCACTATATATATATATATATATAGAGTTCGACTTAGCTAAGCCATGAAGTAAAACGCTTTGTACTCCACGCCATATTTCCATTTTGAAAATCCAAACTACCGATCCGAACCGTTCAAGTTGTTCTCCATATTGAAATGTGCTTGGAGACCAAATTTTATATTTTTTGGAATTTTTTTACTATTTATTAAGCCACTTTGAAAATCGCTGATCCATTGTGAACAGTAAAAAATTCTGGACCAATGGATCAGCGATTTTCAAAGTGGCTTAATAAATAGTAAAAGAATTCTAAAAAATGTAAAATTTGGTCTC
The DNA here is from genome assembly GCA_025461125.1 of Carex kokanica. Lineage (NCBI taxonomy): Eukaryota > Viridiplantae > Streptophyta > Magnoliopsida > Poales > Cyperaceae > Carex > Carex kokanica. Next base: position 412,514 of record JAJGRX010001283.1, on the reverse strand, counting down.
CAAGCACATTTCAATATGGAGAACAACTTGAACGGTTCGGATCGGTAGTTTGGATTTTCAAAATGGAAATAATGAGGCGTGGAGCACCAAGTCGTTTTACTCCACGGCTTAGCTAAGCTCAGCTATATATATATATATAGTGAGTGGCTAAGCTCAAAACGTTTGCACCAAGCCCTTGGTGCAAACGATTTGTTTTTGGATTTTCGAAGTCCAAACGGTCGATCCGAACTGTTCAAGTTGTTCTCCATATTGAAATGTGCTTGGAGACCAAATTTTACATTTTTTGGAATTTTTTTGCTATTTATTAAGCCACTTTGAAAGTTGCTGATCACACGGTCCAGAATTTGATTGCACTGTTTTACTGTTCACCCGAATCAGCAACTTTCAAAGTGGCTTAATAAATAGCAAAAAAATTCTAAAAAATGTGAAATTTGGTCTCCAAGCACATTTTAATATGGATTAAATATCTAACGGTTTGGATCAACCGTTTGGACTTTGTAAATAGGAGAACCAAAAAATTTGGTCTCCAAGCAGATTTCAATATGGAGAACAACTTGAACGGTTCAGATCGGCCATTTGGACTTTGAAAATCTGATTTTGAATCGGTAGCACTTCGGCCGAAGTGCTACCGAAAGCACATTAGTCTATCTCTATATATATATAGAGATGAGCTATTGTGCTTTGCAAAGTAAAGCTATCGTTTTACTTCGGCTTACTTTTTGGATTTTCATAGTCCAAAACGTCGATCCGACCGTTCAAGTTGATCTACATATTGAAATGTGCTTGCAGACCAAATTTTACATTTTTTGGAATTTTTTTACTATTTATTAAGCCACTTTGAAAATTGCTGATCACATGGTCCAGAATTTTGTTGCACTGTTTTTTCTGGACCATGTGATCAGCAATTTTCAAAGTGGCTTAATAAATAGTAAAAAAATTCCAAAAAATATAAAATTTGGTCTGCAAGCACATTTCAATATGTAGATCAACTTGAACGGTCGGATCGACGTTTTGGACTTTGAAAATCCAAAAAGTAAGCCGAAGTAAAACGATGGCTTTACTTTGCAAAGCACAATAGCCCATCTCTATATATATATATATAGTGAGTGGCTAACCTCAAACGTTTTGATTTTGGATTTTTCGAAGTCCAAACGGTCGATCTGAACCGTTCAAGTTGTTCTCCATATTGAAATGTGATTGGAGACCAAATTTTACATTTTTTGGAATTTTTTTACTATTTATTAAGCCACTTTGAAAGTTGCTGATCACACGGTCCAGAATTTGATTGCACTGTTTTTACTGTTCACCCGAATCAGCAACTTTCAAAGTGGCTTAATAAATAGCAAAAAAATTCCAAAAAATGTGAAATTTGGTCTCCAAGCACATTTTAATATGGATTAAATATCTAACGGTTTGGATCGACCGTTTGGACTTTGCAAATAGGAGAATCAAAATGTTTGCACCAAGGGCTTGGTGCAAACGTTTTGAGCTTAGCCAGTCTATATATATATATATATATATAAGGGATGCTTTGGTGGACACAAGGACCTATTTGTAAAATGAGTTCTATTTTCATTTTCAAAGTTCAAATAGTCGATCCAACCGTTCAACATTATCTCCATATTAAAATGTACTTGGAGGTCAAATTTTACATTTTTTTTGGATTTTTTTACTATTTATTAAGTATTTTACAAATTCAATGGTCTGAATTTGACTAGTTTTTGTAAAATACTTAATAAATAGTAAAAAAATTCAAAAAAATGTAAAATTTGACCTCCAAGTACATTTTAATATGGAGATAATGTTGAACGGTCGGATCGACTGTTTGCACTTTGAAAATTAAAATATGACTCATTTTACAAATAGGTCCTTATGTCCACCGAAGCAAATGCCTATATATATATATATATATAGAGAGAGAGAGAGAGAGAGATGGACTTAGCTACTTCATGGAGTAAAACGACTTTGTACTCCACGCCATATCTTCATTTTCAAAGTTCAAATAGTCGATTCGGACCTTCCAACATGTTCTTCATATTGAAATGTACTTGGAGACCAAATTTTACATTTTTTGGAATTTTTTTACTATTTATTAAGCCACTTTGAAAATCTGAAAATCCTTATGAACAGTAAAAAAACAGTAAAAATTTCTGGACCGCCGGATCAGTGATTTTCAAAGTGACTTAATAAATAGTAAAAAAATTCCAAAATATGTAAAATTTGGTCTCCAAGCACATCAATATGGAGAACAACTTGAGCGGTTCGGATCGGTCGTTTGGATTTTCAAAATGAAAATAATGAGGCGTGGAGCACCAAGTCGTTTTACTCCATGAAGTAGCTAAGCCCAGCACTATATATATATATATATATATATGAAAATGCAAATATGCTACGCGTAGCATAGAGGCCTCCGTGCTACGGCTCAATATTTGAGTTTTCAAAATCCTATGGTCGATCCGAACTGTTCAATATGGTCTCCATATGAATATGTACTTGCAAACCAAATTTTACATTTTTTAGAATTTTTTTACTAATTTTTTAGATAGGTAGAAAATCACTTGATTGAAAATTTTGTACCATTCAGATCAAGTGATTTTCTACCTATCTAAATAAATAGTAAAAAAATTCTAAAAAATGTAAAATTTGGTTTGCAAGTACATATTCATATGGAGATCAGGTTAAACTATTTGGATCGACTGTTAAGATTTTGAAAACTCAAATATTGAACCGTAGTACGGAGGCCCTCGATGCTACGCATAGCACCATAGCCAAGTCCTATATATATATATATATATAGAGTAGAACTAGGGTGCTCCTAAGCTCACCAAGCCCTAATGTGAACGCGACTCTAAAATCTATCGAATTGACTTTAAACCACATTTCCAAACTGTTAGATGTTCAATCTATATTAAAATGTGCTTGGAGACCAAATTTTACATTTTTTGGAATTTTTTTACTATTTATTAAGATGGTTTGAAAATCGTTGTTTTTCAATGGTGCAGAATTTTAATAAAAACAGCAATTTTCAAACCATCTTAATAAATAGTAAAAAAATTCCAAAAAATGTAAAATTTGGTCTCCAAGCACATTTTAATATAGATTGAACATCTAACGGTTTGAAAATGTCGTTTGAAGTCAATTCGATAGGTTTTAGAGTCGCGCTCACGAAGGGCTTGGTGAGCTTAGGAGCACCCTAGTTCTACTCTATATATATATATATATATATATATATATGAGGAGAGATTCAATTACACCTTTTTTGGTGACACATCATGACACTGTTTTTTATATAGGTCAATTTTGTGATTTCAAAATCCAAACAGTCGATCCGAACCGTTCAACATGATCACCATATTAAAATGTGCTTGGAGATCAAATTTTAAATTTTTTTGAATTTTTTTACTATTTATTAAGATGGTTACAAAATCGCTGTTTTTCAATGGTCTGAAAACAACGATTTTTGTAACCATCTTAATAAATAGCAAAAAAATTCAAAAAAATGTAAAATTTGATCTCCAAGCACATTTTAATATATCCATCATGTTGAACGGTTTAAATCGACTATTTGGACTTTAAAAATGATAGGTGTCAAAGTGTGTCACTAAAAAAGGTGTAATTGGATCCCTCCTCTATATATATATATATATATAGAGAGAGAGGGGAGGGATCCAATTACATCCTTTTTTTTGACACATCTTGACATTGTTTTTTTTATAGGCCAATTTTGTGATTTCAAAATCCAAATAGTCGATCCGAACCGTTCAACATGATTACCATATTAAAATGTGCTTGGAGATCAAATTTTACATTTTTTTGGAATTTTTTTACTATTTATTAAGATGGTTACAAAATCATTGTTTTTTAATGGTCTGAAAACAACGATTTTGTAACCATCTTAATAAATAGTAAAAAAATTCAAAAAAATGTAAAATTTGATCTCCAAGCACATTTTAATATATCTATCATGTTGAACGGTTTGGATCGACTATTTGGACTTTGAAAATGGTAGGTGTCAACAGGGGCGGACCCAAGTGTATCCAGGGGGGCAGCTGCCCCCCCCTGGATTTTGAGTTTTAGTGGAGATTTAGCGGTTCCGATTGACTTTGCCCCCCTAGAATTTTTTTTGCCCCCCTCTGGACATTTGATTTGTAATTTGGGTTAAATTTAGGGTTAAAATTGAAATAAATTTGTTGAATTTTGATTGGTAATTAGAATTATAAGTCAAAACATCAGAAATTACAAGTCAAAGTTGGAAATATAAGTTAAAGCATTATTTTTTATCGAGTACCCAATTGGTTAATGGATTTAAACCCGATTCGATGTTTTTTTTGCCCCCCTCTGACGAAAATCCTGGATCCGCCCCTAGGTGTCAAAGTGTGTCAAAAAAAGGTGTAATCCGATCCCTCCTCATATATATATATATAGTCCGGCTAATATGCTTTTAGTAGCATATGAGCCCATATGCTTACGGGTCAAATTTCAAAATTTTACATTCGAAATGTCGAATTAAGTAGCTCAGTAAATTAGTTATATATTGAACTTGTAGAATACCTATTTTTATTATTTTTAGAATTTTTTTTACTATTTTTTACAATTTTTGAAAGATGATTTTTTTTGACATACAAATAATGCATCAATATGCGCACAAATCTTCATTTGTTAAGTACTGACTTGATACTAAATGAATTCAAAAATTAAAAAAATTATATGTAAATGAAGCTTTTTATAAGGAGATCGGTTTGAACGGTTTGGATTTTTCGTTTGAAGCTGATAAGATAGATTTTGACTTGGAAGCATATGGGCTCATATGCTACTAAAGGCATATTAGCCGGACTATATATATATATATATATAGAGAGAGAGAGAGAGAGAGAGAGAGAATGGCTAATATACAAACGTTTGTTCCTAGACTTAGGAACAAACAATTCGATTCTCCAATTTTCAAAGTTCAAACAACAAATCCAAACCGTTAGATGTTCAATCTATATTAAAATGTGCTTGGAGACCAAATTATATATTTTTTGGAATTTTTTTACTATTTATTAAGCTGGTTTGAAAACCGCTGTTTTTCAATGTTGCAGAAATTTAATAAAAACAACGATTTTCAAACTAGCTTAATAAATAGTAAAAAAAATTCCAAAAAATGTAAAATTTGGTCTCCAAGCACATTTTAATATAGATTGAACATCTAACGGTTTGGATTTATCCTTCTATATTTCAAAACTCACAAATTTACTCATTTTTTTGTGTTTCTATTAAAACTAATTTCAAATTTATAAAGTTCTCATTTTACCTTTGTTAAAATAATAAAAATATGTAATTAGTATAAGAAGAACATTCAGTCTTCTAATTAATCAGTTTCCAGAATAAATGATACATTCTTCAGTTTGGCAACTAATTATTTTTTCAGATCCATAAAATATCCCCCGAATAGGTGAATACGTACGGTACATATGATGATTTCCTTCCGGAGTCCAATTAGTTTTAGGGCCCGTTCGGATTTTTCACTGTTCACGTGGGAAAAAAAAATTCACTCACAGCTAATTTTTTTTTTCCACGTGAACAGCGAAAAATCAGTTCAATTATTCCTATTCCTGTGCCCATTTCCTTGGGCCGAACAGGCCCTTAGTGTCGTTGCTTACAACAAGGGAAAACAAAATTTCAATGCTGGTAGAATTTTGAATATTTTAGAAAAAAAAAAAAAACTTAAAAAAATATTTAATAATAAGAAAGAAGCCAATCAAATTTGAACATGACTCCTATTTTTACTTTAAAAAAATTATTGACAAGCAAGAGTGTCTGGTTCACATTCGCATTGGTTAAGAAAGCCCAGATTTGCATACGATTCGCATGCGATAGGTATCAGATAATTTATATTATTTTGATTGTTGAATTCTGCGTCTAACACGTGCATACAGATACGCATATCCATCGCATTTTATTTTTTATTTTTAGGAAGTAAATATCTAATTATCATAAACAATAATGATTATTTTTTTTTCAAAAAATAAATAGGATTAACCTATTGGTTTAAAATAAAAATAATAGATTAATGAGACTAAATTAATAATTTGATCTCATTAGTGAAGCAGATGCGACAGACTAAGAATGTGGAGGTCACAAAACACACGTCAGTTGGGTTCAATTCATTACAGCGGCGAGTCAGGTCTAACCCGGGCTCGGTCTGGTGGCGGTCAACCAAGGTAAGGTTGAATATGACGATAACAAATAATGCATAATTAATTGACCCCCGACCGTGGATCAATTAACGCGCCTCTTGGTTTAATCGTTGTATATTACCAAATACCAATTGAGGTTTCCATAATCAGTATCTAAGCTGTAAATGAGCCGAGTTTGAGCGAGTTACCTCCAACTCGAACTCAGCTCATTAAATAAATGAGCGAGTCAACTTGAGTTGAGATGGTAATAACGAGTTGTAGAGCTAACTCGAACTCAGCTTGTTATCAACTCGAGTTGGCTTACAACTTGTTTAACCAGTTAATTATATACTTGTAAAAGAATTTATCAATATCCAGCAATTTTTTATACATCAATAGTACATAAGCACCATCAATTTTTCATACAGCAACTTAGTACATAAGCACCAACAATTTTTCATACAGCAGCTTAACAAAAATAATTTCTGGGATTTATTGTAACCAATTCTATGTAACTCGAGTTATAAATAAGCGAGTTGGAGTAAGCTCAAACTCAGCTCATTTATTAAACGAGTCAGCCAACTCGAGTTGAAACTGACTTGAGTTGTAAATGAGTGAGTTGAAGCGAGCTGTAAATGAGCAAGTTATGAACGAGTTACGAGTTTAAGCAATTTTGCCCAGCCCTAAGTATCTACGGTATGGAAAGAGGGCAGGAGAAATACAAGGATTAATGGTGATAACAAAGGTTAAATACAAATTAAATAATAAATAAATAATACACAAGTAACACATCTGAAAATAGTCTGCAACGTGATATTTGATTGAAACTTGATTAAGATATTTAGATCTCAGCTAAGATAGTAAATTAATATAATATGAAATAGTTAGATCGGTCTAACTAGCTGTTTATGTCTAAACGAGTTAGGTTTAGACACTAGACTAAATTTAAGCCACCTAACAAGATGGTTTAAGCTTAGTCCGATTTTTGTTGATATAATTTTTTCACTTCACTATCTCTTCACTAAGTAAATAATATTTTATAAATTAATTTCAGGTATTATGAAGTATAAATTATTTTTTATCATGGTTAATAATTTTATTTTGTTATCCGTAATGTACTAATGTGTGTAAGCACTTCATTTTCTGTTATGTTTTCCGCTGGTTTGGGATAATTGGATTTCAATTTGATTGTCAATGTATTGTTATTTTAGGTAATATAAATTATCTTGATAATCACAAAAGTAACATGTAAATTTAAAATCTAATAATTTATTTGCATGTTCCATATGGTGCAGATATTATATTTATAGAAAATGATAAAATTCGAAGCATGTTTTATTTATATTTTTCAATATTTTAAAATTTACGGCTTTCCAAAGGAATTCGTATCACTAAGGTAACAGAATATTTATGTTTGGATCTGGACCGTTCAATCAGAATCATTATACTATTAAAGCGGCGGCCCGTGCGTTCTACCTTAAACCGGTAGATTTGAATTCTGATCGGACGGTCGTGATCCAAACAGAAATATTTTGTTACCTCGGAGGACATGGATTCTTTCCACCAAAGGAAGTGGAGCGCAGTGGATGGACATCAAATTTAATATTTAATTGGAGCTGTTCAGTCCGCATCAGAATTTATGTGCATTTGATCTGTTTGAATCTTAAAGCTATCAGTAGAAATTTTGATGAAAGTCAAACCGGTACAATTGAAGATCGGATCAAATTTCATCGAACCGCCCCGATGCCTATCCAAAGATGCAAAAGCCACAGCTAGGGGTGTTCAAATAGTCAGTTCGGTTGAAACCGAATTAAATTAAATTTTTTTTTCGGTTTTTAAAAATAGAACCGAATTGAACCGATGTAAACCTATTGGTGTTATTATTAACGAAAATTGAATATGTTCATATACACGTTGTTCAATTCCATACAAAATATGTATATGCTCTAAAATATTTAAACTAAAATGAAATAAAGAAAACAATGATTGATCCAAATAAAATATAAATCATACTTGAACCAATATAATTCGGTCAGTTCGGTTTAGTAGGTTTTTCAAAGTCTAAACCGAACCGATTCATTTAAACCGAAATAATTCAAAATTTCAACTGAACTGATCTATTTAAACCGAAAAACCGAACCATTTAAACCAAAAAATTTTGGTTCAATTGAAAATTGACAAACCGAACCGTTTGAACACCCCAACCCACAGCAAGCTAGGCTTATCCATTTAATTTTGACGTCGTCACGCTTTTTATCACATAAAAGATACTCAAAATTAAGAAACTAAATCCAGTGGGCAGGATTTTCCTGCCATTCTCAAAAACGAACCAATACATGTGCCACGTTTTTTGAACTCTCAATGAAGATTTTCACAATAAATAATTTCTAGTTTGTCATTAATATTTGTTGACTAACTTAAGTTTTCTGAGCACAGAAAAATTAACTCACGTGATGAGCAAAAATTAGAAAAATAATCCAAATTGATACGTCCTATATCGGAGAGAGTAGGTTGTATGTGAGAAAAGTGATTGGGTTGGGCTCATCCTGCCTCGGGATGGCAGGCCGATGTTAGTGAAGTCGGTTCCCGAAGTGGGAACAGTTATGAGATATTCGGACTCTAGCCTGTATGATATCTCGCTTCGGTAAGCAAAAATTCGACCCCTGTTTAATGGGGCATTTTGCCTTAAATAGGTCGTCCCCTAACCGTCATTCTGCGTTGTCAGAGCGGTTAGAGGAGATCGCATAGGAGCGGTTACGCTCGCATAAAGGCGGTTATTCTCGCATAAGGGCGGTGACGTCCGCATAGTTTGGTGGTAACTAAATCACATTCGCTATGTACAGACGCGAGACTCGCGTTGGACAAGGCCTTATGGGGCCTTACTGGGCTTAATCGCTTACGGACCCCGGGCTTTTCATATTAATCTCGGGTTGGCCCTTGAGAGGGTTCCGAATCCCGATCTATTCATGACATGCGAGAGATCCGTGAGAGCCCTTAGAACATGGCCCTATCACAATTTGACTTTAATGAAATAATTAATAATACCACAAGTTATTTAGAAGATAATCATTATAATGAAAATGATTTAATAAAAAAATATCACAAGATATTCTTTTTATCAAAAAGTAAGTTATCCAGAGGAGAGTTTGAATACAACAAATTTGATCAATCCGATTCGAGTTAATAATTCGCGGCTTGTTTTGTCCCTCCCTGTACGCCCTTAAAGGAGTCTCTCTCTCTCTCTTTTTGTATGAGTGGAAAATAAATGAAAACCGAAAAGAGAAAATCAGAATGAAAATAGAGATAAAATTGATGAAATAAAGAGAAGTTATTTTTGATAAATATTCTGGTATTGATTGAAAATTCGATTGTATGTCTGATTGGAATTCTGATTCTACGTTGCGGATAGTCGTTGTAATTCGAATTTGAGTTTTTGGATTTATCGCTATAAGGTAATCAGAATTCTCTATAATCTAAGTTTTTGATTTTTATGGTTAATTGGATATTGAATTGAGTAATCTGATTATGATGGTATATTTAACTGGAATATGGGGTCTGGAGATTGAAATTGTTTTTAATGGACTGGAATATTGGGAATCTCCTGTTTCAGGGATTCCATCTGAAATGGAACTGTTGTTATTAAAAACCTAGACCCAATTGATATTGTTGATTAAATATGTATACATAATATGATATTTAAATGTGTGGATTAATCATGTCCTATTAAAATGGTTGTTTAATTAAATCAATAATAGAGAAGTGTGTCATTAAATAACCGGTTACTGAGATTTGTAGCTGACTCCATATTATCAGTAGTCTTACAGAAATGATAATAATTTACACTGCATGTTATGATAAATAAAACTATTAATTTTTTTTTATTCTCATGCTTCTTTCAAATTAAGCGAGAAATCACGCACGTACAGCTACGCTTTTATGGTATATTTTTTTAAAGAGAATTTTTAGTGTGCTTGCATAAACTTCTAAAATAGCCGATGTTTTCATAAAAATATCAATATATTCATAAAAAATTAACATTCTTTCTGATATCCTCTTTTATTCTTTAAATATGTTATTTAGTTATTTTAAAAATTAGATTAACAAATATAAATAAAAAGCTGAAATGCCTCTTAAATTCTCTAACCTAAGCTGACAACTCACCAATTTATTTAGAATAAATGAAAAGATCAAATAAAGACTACTTATTAATGTTTTTTAAAGGAGAGAAACCATGGCGCCTCTTCTCCTCCAAGTTCCAACTCACTACTTCCCACAAAACGCCATTCTTTCCTCCTTTCTTTCTCTTACAACTTCATTTGTTTACCTCAATCTCACTATCAAGTTAATATCCCTGAAATTTTGCAATTTATCCTTTAAAATTTGCAAATATTATTACTAGTAGTCTTCCTCATAAAATAAAATTATATTATGTTTATTCATCCAGCACCAACCCTCTCCAATTTTAATTTTTAGATTCTCTTTGACCTTACCAAAACTATAGTAATCAACACCGCATCTTACATCACGATAAAAATGTTGCTATCAAACTTTTTCTATTCTCATAGTGGGTGCCTGCAAGATTTTAGCCTCCTTAGACATGCTTTGACTTCCTTAGTTGTTTATTGCAAATTATATTAAGTTGGCCGAACAGTTGTGCCTTAAACAGGCTTAGAGAACCTTTCTAAGCTTTTTTAGTGCAAATTCTTAAGCTGATAAAAATCTAGGCTTACAACACAGTGCCTCTTTAGATCTCCTCCTTAACACCTTTATACACTCTAAACTTCATTGCTCTAAATCTTTGTTAGCCGAACAACTCTTTCTTAGCACAGCTTAAACTCTTAAGCTGCAATACTTTAAGCTTCATTGCCGAACACCCTCATATCTCTACCCAACCAAGCAAAAAATCACACGTGTATAATCACATTTTTTTTCTCATAAAAAGTACTCAAAATTAAATGCTACTTAGATTTTTATTGTTAATCTAGTTTGAAAGGTAACATTTAAGAAAGTATATTACGTCTCGAGAAACTCTGAAGTTTTTGTTATTCTCGTGTCACTCTCCAGAGTATACCTAACAATTCCTCCTTAGCACAGCTTAAACTCTTAAGCTGTAATACTTTAAGCTTCATTGCTGAATACCCTCATATCTCTACCCAACCAAACAAAAAATCACACGTGTATAATCGCGTTTTGTTTTATCTCATAAAAAGTACTCAAAATTAAACGCTACTTAGATTTTAATTGTTAATCTAGTTGAAAAGGTAACATTTAAGATAGTATATTACGTCTCGAGAAACTCCGAAGTTTTTGTTATGCTCGTGTCACTGTCCAGAGTATACCTACAAAATGTTTGATTATTTATCAACTGAAAAAATTATTCCAATTTATAAAGTCTTACAGAAAATATTAAATAAATAGTAGTAGTAGTAATAATAATAATGGTCATGTTTGGTTGTGGAGTAAAGTTAATGAGGATTAAATGACTTACTCCATCTTACTCCACATATTTTACACCTTGTTTGGTAGTATAACTCATAGCTTAAATTAATCCGCCTAGAGGAGTAAAGTGTTGGAAACTGAGCCTCTTCCTATGATAGTGGGCCCTACAGGTGGAGTAAGTGTGGAGTAAGTTAATCCACCTAAAATGGTGGAGTAACTTACTCCGGATTAACTCACCGCTTACTCCACCTTACTCCTCTTCTTTTACTTCTCGTTTGGCTACCTAAGTGTGGAGTAAGGGGTTTACTCCACCTCTTACTCCACAACCAAACATGGCCAATAGTAGTAGTAGTAGTAGTAGTAGTAGAGGAGGGTTCAAATGCCTCCATTTTTTTGTCTCCACCATGTCTCTATTTTTAAAAACTTTAATAACTCAAAATTTACAACTTAAAAGTCAAAATAAAAACCGTTGAATGTGATCTATGTTATTTTCTCTATATGCTTATAAAAAATTATCACATTTCAATTTACATACTCATTGACCTAAAATGAATAATATAACAAGTTATTTAAAAGATAATCATTTTAATGAAAATGAATTAATAAAAAAAATATCACAAGATATTCTTTTTATCAAAAAGTAAGTTATCCAGACCTCTTTCAAACTATGCAAGTCATTGCACGTGTATAGCTACGATTTTTATGGTTTAACTTTTTAATGACTGTCCGAATAATCCAAACATATTCAAATATGTCATCTTCATGTACGTAATAGTACAAACTTTTTATGACAGATCCAAACAAAATTAGTTGTTTGATTAAAACATGAGACAAATTAACTTTTAATTAATATATGTGATGTAAGTGAAGAATTCTGCTACAAGTTACTACGACAAACTTTATTGACTAAAGGACTCAACTGTTCCAGCATTTAATTTCACTTGCACCATTTTTATCCATCTTTGACAATGTGGAGATACAAGCATCACTAAGACCAATTTATTTTTAAAATTTAACCACCTAACCCAACAATGACTTGCAATTTATTACCCAATCTAACCGAAAGTGCTATCTTTGTAAAATATTAAGAATTTTGGAATTCTAGAGAAGGTGATATCATAGAACCATACGTGGCATATTGTTGTACAAGTTAAACAATGCTACTCTGAAAAGTTAATGTTTTAAAAAGCAAGCTAAGAAACAGAGATATTTATAGGTATAATCTTAATTTTTTTATGTCTTATTATTTTATTTAATACAAGATAAATATCGTATCGTCAAATTATATGCTAAAATTAAATCATTAGATGTGATCTACATTATATTCTCTATATGCACATAAAAATGTTTTTATGACTTTTTTATTTTGTTTTCGTGTGAATCTATAAGTTAAAAAATTGATGTCCATCCACATAATTTATGTATTTTTGCAAGCTCCTAAAAAATCAATACTAAGTTGAATTTTCATAATCTTTTACATATGCATAGTTAAAATTATGACGATCATATCTAACGGTTTTATTTTAACATTTGAATTTCGAATTTTGAGTTATCAAAAATAAAAAAATAGAAGCATAATGAAGGCACACAAAATAGATACATTTAAATCCTCCTCGATTGTTATTGTTATTGTTATGGACGTGCATTGAATTTTGAAAATGCGCATCTAAAAAAGAAGGCCGGTTTACTATGACTTTTAATGAAATAATATATTTATTTTTATATACTACGATCATTTTAATTTCTGTCTTGAAATTTTGAGTGTTTGCTTATTATCAGGCATTTGGTTAAAGGCTTAAAGCCTATTAATATATCCTATTCTTTTAAATTAATGCTTAAAAATCTCATTCAATATATTTATTATAAGAGTATCTCCATTCTTTTAAATTTTGCTACAACATCATCATTTTTAGAAATAATTTCTCAATCATTTTCAAATCATCTCCATCACTGTAATGCATTCAAATTTTAATTGTTAGGCATAATGAATATTTTAATATATTTTTTATATTTTTGCAATTTATTCTTTTACATCTCTTAAATTGGCACATTAAACTTCTAACAAGATTGCAAAATTAGTAATTATTCCACATTTTAACAACTTAAAGTTCAATTACCACATCAACATTTATAATTTCTTTGAAAACTATATGGAGCTCTAATATGTTTTCTCCTTGTGCTCCTATTATGTAATTACCAATTTTTGTTTCTTGCAATTCATAAGTATACACCAAAAAGAATAAAAAGTTAATATAAAGCTTAGTCTCATATGCAACATGATTGATATTTATCCTATAAATGATGAATTTATGGTCCATCTCTATTATCAGGTGATCTTCACACTACTAAATTTGTTATTAACACAACACAACTTAAAATTTAAAATTGATTGACGAATATGTCCCTACTAAAAAACTTAATCTAGCAATTATTGCCATCACATACCAAATTAGCACAACTTTAGTTTCCTTTTCTTTCAATCTAACAAAATAAATAGAACACTGATACTATTTTAATTTTGATTATATAGAGGAGGGATCTACTTATAAAATTTGTAAGTTACAACATCTTACAACAATTCAATTTTGTGATTTTAAAAGTTCAAACAGTCGATCCAAACCATTCAACACAATTTCTATATTAAAATGTGCTTGGAGATCAAATTTTACATTTTTTTTTGAATTTTTTTACTATTTATTAAGTATTTTACAAAACTACTGTTTTTTAGTGGTCCATAATTGTCTAAAAACAACAATTTTGTAAAATACTTAATAAGTAGTAAAAAAAATTCAAAAAATATATAAAATTTGATCTCCAAACACATTTTAATTTAGATATCATGTTGAACGGTTTGGATCAACTGTTTGAACTTTGAAAATCACAAAACCAAATTGTTGTAAAATGTTGTAACTTACAAATGTTGTAAGTGGATCCCTTCTCATTTTCTATTATTCAATCTATGTAGCTCAATAAATTAGTTATGCAATGAAATTGTAGAATGCCGATTTTTATTTTTATTTTGGATTTTTTTTACTATTTTTTATGATTTATGAAAGATGACACAAAATCGGTCCTATTCATACGTAATTTAGTGTAATTTACCGTATTTTAGCATAATTTTACATAATTATTGTAATTTAGCCTAATTTAGCGTAATTCAACGTAAATTAACATAATTTCAAGTAATTTAGCGTATTTTAGTATAAATATGCTAATTATATATATAAAATAATAATCTAACAAATATTTAAAAAAACAATTCGATTTTTTAGTGTTATATTTCAGCATTTTAGCTATTTGTCTCTTAAAAAAAAAATTAGGGGACTGGCCATTTAATGGCCGGTTTTCTATTTAAATAAGGACCGGTCATTAAATGGCCGGTTTGGACATTTTTAATAAAATCTAGCGGCTCTGGACATTTTTATTATTTTGTAATTAACTTTGGATATTAATAAAAATCACGGTATGCATGTTTCTTATTGTTTCTTTTTCATTTATTTCTTCTTCTACTCTTTCTTTGACAACCTTTACATGGAATCTGTTTTTTTTTTTTTTTTTTGAATCATCAAATTGGAAGTGTTTTAGGTCGCAGTAGGTAAAAACCAAATTAACATCCGATGCACATTTTTTTATTCAGGACTGATTCCTTGTTTGATAGTTGCAACAGGTAATTAGTCCTGCAACTAATTTATTTAAAATTAACATCAAATTCAGGACTGATTCCTTGTTTGAGTGGTCAATTTGAGTGGTTAATTTGATGTTAATATGGAATCAGTCCTGCAACTCAATTCAGGAAATTTGATAGTTGCAACAGGTAATTAGTGTTAATTTTAAATAAATTAGTGTTCCTTAAAGGATGAAAAAAGAGTTGGTTAAGAAAAGAAATATCAATTTTGAAAGTACAAGCAACGGTTTCGCTTTCTTTGAAAGGAAATATCAACAAAGATTGGTAAAGAATATAAACAATTTTTCTCTCCTTTTTCTATTAAAAGTTATTTTCCCATTTTTTTGGTGAAATATTTTTATGGAAAATTACAAATTCAAATTTTGAATATTTGATTAACGAATTCATTTGCAAGTTTGTAAGCATTACGTATACATGATCTGATGATCATGTATTAGTGAGTTAGTGACATGATATTTAATAAATAATAATGACTATTTATATAAAAAATAAAATTGTAGAGAATTAAAATTGCAGAGATGTTCTCAGTTATTTAAATAGAACGTCGATCAAGTTTGAATCAATTTAAAATTTGGTCAACTATTTATGATAAGGCCATTAAAAAATTTAAAATGTTTGATAAAAAGACAAGATTATTTATGTATCCCTTTCTTAGATGGTGTTTATTATTATTATGTGTCGGATTGTATAGATATTATGTATTTATGTTTATCGATGTATGACTTGTGCTATTGTATGATTATTCACGCTTACGCATTTATTTATTAATTGTGATTATTTAGCCTTGCGTGTTTAATGATTGATAAACACAAGGCGAGGACTGATCACACCTAAAGGTGCTACTTTTATCCGATTACCCGGATCCGATCTGGAACCGAACTGGATCCGACCCGGAACCGACCCGGATCCGGTTAATTTGGGTAGGGTATGGTTTAAAAAATATAACCGGTTAAATTATGGGTACGGTTACAAAATTAATAATTTACTATCCGATCCGGATCCGAACTGAAACCGATATTGTAATGGATAGGATATGAGTTTGATTTAGTTATCTGACCCATAACCGAACCCGACCCGATACCCATATAAATACCTGATAAAACATATATGAATAACTATGAAAATACAATTTTACATATAATCAAATCAACAAATGTCACGCCAGTAATCACATTTTGCATATTAATTTTTTGAATAAAATTTATTGCTTTGAATATATCATTCAATATATGCCTTATATATCCTCCTCATTATCATGAAAATTTATTGCTCTCATTGATATGTCATTCGCAATAAATCTCATTGAAATCAAATATTTGTCATAAATTTAATTCTCTATTCAAACAAATTAGTATTAATATTCCATTCATGGATTTTTTGAATCATAGAAAAGGAAATCACCATCTCCAATATTTTACTTTCTAAAAATTATATCTATTCTTCAATATTTTGATTTTCAAAAGTTATTTATCTCAAGCCTCCTGAATTCAAAAGCTATTAACAAAAAATAAAAAACTTTCGAATATTTTTTGTTACACCATGAGTTCTCCAAACAATCAACAATCAAATCCTGAAAATACTACCCAAGTTTCACAAAATATTATTGAAGGCACTTAATGAGAAAAAAAGAAAAATCTGTAGTATGGGAGTTGTGACATATACCCGCTCCGGATCCGGAACCGCCCCATATTCGAACCGGACCCGATAATCTACAAACAAGTTATGGGTATCTATCTACCCGGAACCGAAAGACTGGACCCAAAATATCTACGGGTAGATAGGTATCCGGATCTGGACCCGACCCGATTTGAAATAAATAAGTGTATCGATCGAAATTTGGACCCAAACACTTTTAGGGTACGGGTCCAAATATAACAGTATCCGGACCAGACCCGACCCGATAGCACCTCTAATCACATCTTAATCCGAAATTTCCGGTTTGGGGTGTGACAATGTCCCTACTAAAAAACTTAATCTAGCAATTATTTCCATCGCATACCAAATTAGCACAACTTTAGTTTCCTTTTCTTTCAATCTAACAAAATATTAAGATAATTAATAATATTAATCCTATACAAATATACACCAATATTCTTAAAATCAATCTCATATAACTCTAATACCATTTTAATTTTGATTATATAGACTATAGAGGGATCAACTTATAACATTTGTAAGTTATAATATCTTACAACAATTCAATTTTGTGATTTTAAAAGTTCAAACAGTCGATCCAAACCATTCAACACAATATCTATATTAAAATGTGCTTGGAGATCAAATTTTACATTTTCTTGAATTTTTTACTATTTATTAAGTATTTTACAAAACTACTGTTTTTCAGTGGTCCAGAATTGTCTAAAAATAACAGTTTTGTAAAATACTTAATAAATAGTAAAAAAATTCAAAAAAATATAAAATTTGATCTCCAAGCACATTTTAATTTAGATATCATGTTGAACGGTTTGGATCGACTGTTTGAACTTTAAAAATCACAAAACCAAATTGTTGTAAGATGTTGTAACTTACAAATGTTGTAAGTGGATCCCTTCTCATTTTTTATTAAACATTTAATCCTCCAAGTTAATATATACCCAAAACAAAAGAACTAGTAACACCACTCACACAAGAAATAAAAAGTTGCATTGTAGTGGAATATCAAATTAAATAAAAGAGCTAGCTAATAAAAAGTATAATGGTTGTGGAACAATGAAACCAATTGGAACACAATCAAGTTCAATTAATGAATTGAATTTGAATATAATCATTGGAAATAATAGAAATAGATTAAAATTTATGCTTTGCGCAACAAATTAATCAATCTATTTTGTAAAACATTTTTTTCTATTCCATGTAAATTAAGGTTTGAATTTTTATTTTTTGGAAACGACAACAAAACATAATCAAATTAATTACTCAACTTAAAAAAAATCGTTTAAAAATTTTGTCGATAAAAGAAAAAAAAAAACTATAATTGCTATAGAACAAAATTCTCTCTTTTCTTTTTCCTAAATTGTGTATTAATTTAACTTGATTTTGGTCCAACTGGTATCATCGTTACATAACTATTAATTATACTTTACATCAGCTAGTTCTTTTATTGAATTTGGTAGTCCTTGACGTCGGAGATTAAGTGACCTCCTGATAAATTATGATCGCTTTGTCCTCATCATCTTTTTTTATATGTTATGACTTATGAGACGTTGTGTTTTTACTTTTTAATAATGCTCAAGCTAATGGACCGTTGTAAACTGACTTAACCGGACATGTTATAAAATTGCTGAACCAAATAATATAAAAATCCGGTTCAAATTTTTTTTTCATTACTTATGAGACGTTGATGTCTGATCCACCGAAATTTTTTTAGTTACCACAGTAAAAATAGAAATTAAATGATTACCATCCGGCCCAAGCTATTTTCAATTCTACCACCCACGCGGACCCAGTTCGCGCACCAAATTGGGGTGGTGCGTGGACTGGGTTGGCGCACCAATTGATGCTCTAATTGAGTTGGCGCACCAAAATTGGTGCAAAATTGGTGCTCAAACGGGGTGAAACGCACTGAAGAACAGTAAAAATTTCGGAACAGTTGGTGCTCTAACTTAGTCTGCGCACCAGTTGGTGCGCCAACTCAGTCCACGTGGGTGGTAGGATTGAAAATAACTTGGGCCTGGTGATAATCATTTAATTTTAATTTTATGCTGTGGTAACTAAAAAAATTTTGATTGTTGGATAATATATATATATATATATATATATATTCTAATCATCAAATCGGAAGTGTTTTAGGTCGCAGTAGGTATATGACAGTATGGAAGATATATGACCGTATGGCTTATACAATCTATAAACTTTCTCCAAAACAAAAAAATATCATCCAACAACCAAACTCCTATTCATGTTTGTTGGATAATATTTTTTGTTTTGGAGAAAGTTTATAAATTTTTTGTTTGGTTGTTGGATAATATTTTTTTTTGTTGTTGGATAACAGGAGCTTGGCTTGTTAGCTGAGTATAAGCTATACGGTCATATATCTTCCATGGATTTTTCTTTCCAAATTTTAAAGTAGCAAATCAATTTATTCTCTGGAAATATGTGACCACTAATTAATGCAATTCTTGTTTTATCATAGGTGGATCAGACCGAAATTTTTTTAGTTACCACATCATAAAATTAAGGGAGAGTCTAGTTTTCTCCCGCCATTAATCCCCCACTTTTTCCCCGACTTAAGATAAGTAGGGGACCACAGTATTATAGTTAATAACTGCTGGAATTAGTAGGGGACCACAGTATTCGTCCGCTAAAAATAAAAAAGAAAACGCGTTAATTATTGGGAGATAGAAGGGGACCACAACTGCCTTCACAGCATTACCAACGGACATATTGCGCAAAAGTATTCACACTTGACCCAGGTAGTATTCATCTATGTAAATAAAAGTACTCATCTTTGAGAAATAATTATATAAGGAAACATTACCACCCATCTTTTACACGTTTTTAGAAGTGATTTTTTTTCCTACGTTCACTCTAACTAATATTTCTGTCGATCTGTGCGGAATTTTTCAAATCTAAAACCACGAAAGTCTTCTACACAATTTTCTCTTTCAAATGAGATCCATGATGACATACTTTCGAGGTGTCCATTACGCAAGTATTCACACCTCGTACGCAAGTATTCATCTTTCATTGAACAAGTATTCATCCTCGTCGTGTAAGTGTAAAGAGTACATGAAGGTACGGTGGGACCGCACAACTGCGACTTCAGATAAGTAGGGGACCACAGTAATATGCGGAGATAAGTGGTGAAATTAGTAGGGGACGATTTGCGAAAAAGTATCCATGTAAATAAAAGTACTCATCTTTGAGAAAGAATTATATATGAAAATATTACGACATTAAGAGCATTAATTACGCGGAGATAGTAGGGGACCACAACTGCTGTCCGCTAAAAAACAAAAGAAAACGCGTAATTAAGTGGGGGAACCGCACAACCGCCATCACTAACTACCGTGGGGACCGCATAACCGTCACCGCAAGTGGAAATAATATCAAGTATTCATCTATAATACATGAAGTATTCACATGTAATACATTAAGTATTCACTCTAATATATCGAGTATTTTTTAAAAAACTGGACATATCACACCCATCTTTTACACGTTTTTAGAGGTGGTTTTTTTTTCTCCGTTCAATCTAACTAATATTTCTGACGATCTGTGAGGAATTTTGCAAATCTAAAACCACGAACGTCTTCTACACAATTTTCTCTTTCAAATGAGATCCATGATGACATACTTTCGAGTTATCCGTCGCACAAGTATTCACCCTCATCATGCAAGTATTCATCTATCATTGAACAAGTATTCATCCTTTGCAAATAACTCGATACTGCATGAGGAAGAGAAACATAGACACGAAAGGGATTAATTGCATCTGACGGAGGTAGAGATGGGAGAGGGAGGCAGAGAGGCGGAGATGGAGGTAGGAGAGACGGAGGTGGGAGAGGGAGGCAAAGGCGGAAGCGGAGGCGGGAGAGGCGGAGGTGGGAGAGGGAGGCGGAGGTGAAAGCGGAGGTGGGAGGCGGAGAGGGAGAGGCGGAGGTGGGAGGCGGAGGCGGAGAGGGAGAGACGGGCAGAGGCGGAGGTAGAAGGGTGGAGGTGGAGGTGGGAGAGGGAGAGGGAGAGAGAGAGAGAGGAAAGAAATAGAAGGACAAAATCTACTAATTAATTTGTAGGGACCACTAGTTAGTTAGAATTGATTATTATAGTTAGAAAAGAAAGTTAGTTAGTTGGAGGAAAAATGTGGGAAGGAGTCAAGGGGTAACATATAATTACCCTAAAATTAAAATTAAATGATTACCACTTGGCCCAAGCTATTTTCAATCCTACCACCCACGCGGGCTCAGTTTGCGCACCAAAATGAATTGGTGCGCGGACTGGGTTGGCGCACCAACTGGTGCGCAGATTGAGTTAGAGCACCAACTTTTGTGAAGAACACATTGACAGTAGAGATGGTGACAAAGAAGTAGATTCGGGTTATGAAGGAGAGTTTTACTCTTACGACAAAGAGAAACCTGTCATAGAAATTGGTGCTCAGTATCCTCATGCGATAGCGTTTAGACTAGCTCTCAGTCATTATGCTATAACACAAGATTTTATGTATGCTTTGGAGAAGAGTGATACCAAACGGGTTACGGCAAGGTGTGCAAAGAAAGAGTGTAGCTGGAGGGTCCATGCTTCGATAGAAGATGATGGTGTAACTTTCGTGATAAAGACTTTGCAGCCAGACCATATATGCAGCGGTGTTAATTAGAGTAGAAACAAACATGTGACGAGAGGGTGGATAGCTGATAGAATTGTAAATGACTTGAGGAGTGAAGGCGATACACCTCCAAAGGTTTTGCAAAAAAAGCTTGAAAAAAGATTTGGAATTTAGATACCATATCTTAGGGTTTGGCATGGAAAAGAACTAGCGATGGAGGAGATATATGGTAAATGGGATGATTCTTTTATACAAATAGGGGCATTCAAAGAGGTACTTATGAGAGCATATTCCAATAGTGTTGTAGACTTTGAGACTGAGCCGGTGGAGATTAATGGAAAAAGAGTGAAAATGATGGAATCTGTAGGTGAGAGTCGACATTTTCAACATTTTTTTATTGCACTTGGGCCATGCATAGCCGGATTTCTCACTGGTTGTAGACCATATGCCGGCCTTGATGCATGCCACCTAAAGGGAAAATAGAAGGGTGTTCTTGCTGCTGCCTGCAGTTGATGGAAATAATTAGATGTTTCCAGTTGCTTTTGCTGTTTTAGAAAATGAGAGCGAGCAATCTTGGGAGTGGTTCTTAAGATCATTACACCAAGGCACAAGACTGAATTTTTCTACTTTATATCTCGAGTCCGAATCTGTTGCGATCCGGGGTAGGATCGCAGGATCCTGCGATTCCAAATCAACGGTTCACATTTTTCTGTGCGCGGATCTCGAAAACACTTTGGAAAAGTAAATTTTCATGCACGCATCACGAAAAAAACCAACAGCTGAGATTCGGGATTGCAGGGTCCTGCGATTCCCGAGAATCACAGCAGATTTATTTTCTTATATCTCACCAGACTAGCTTACGGACACTGCTAAACTAACATGTCAAGAGTTGGAGGCGGAAAACCAAAGGAGATCACAAGAGAGCACAGGAAGGAGGAGATATAACTTACAAGAAAGGGCAAATTTGTCTTTTATTATTTTAACTAGAGATTTAACTATAGTTAATTTCATAGTTACTGTGTAATGGGTAAAAGGAAAGAGTTTCAAGAGTTAAAGGGATAAATTAGATAAATTGAATAGTGAATGGGTATATAAGAAATTAGAAAAGTCTTGGAGGGTATACCAAAAATTAATCCTAATTTTAAATAAATTAGTGTTCCTTAAAGGAGGAAAAAAAAGTTGCTTAAGAAAAGAAATATCAATTTTGAAAATAATACAAGCAACGGTTTCCGCTTTCTTTGAAGAAAAATCGTCGGATCAACAAAGATTGGTAAAGAATATAAACAATTTTTATTTTTCTCTCCTTTTTCTATTAAAAGGTATTTTCCCATTTTTTTGGTGAAATTTTTTTATAGAAAACTACAAATTCAAATTTTGAATATTTGATTAACGAATTCATTGCAAGTTTGTAAGCATTACGTATACATGATGTGATGATCATGTATAGTGAGTTAGTGACATGATATTTAATAAATAATAATGACTATTTATATAAAAAATAAAATTGTAGAGAATTAAAATTGCAGAGATGTTCTCAGTTATTTAAATAGGACGTCTATTAAGCAATGTTATCAGAACCGGACCGGAAGTCGAACCGGTAAAGCTTTGGGTCAATGGTTCACCGGTTGGACCGACGAGTTAACCGGTTCAACTGCTGGTTTTCTATGACCATATATTATTTTCTATTCTATGCATTTTATCTATTTATCTTATATATATATAATTCTTTTTACCTGTTTCTTTACTTGTAATTATCACTGTGACAACCAAAAAGAATGCAAAAGATACCCAATTATATATGCATTGGCACAGGGGCAGAACTGGAACTTATACACAGATCAGCACATGACGCACAAGGCCTAGATGCAAAGTCTGATCTTGAATTCTTGATGCAGATGGATATTACCAATGAGATTACCAGTTGGTTTCAGATCACATAGAATTCACAATTACTAGGGAGTTGTAAGCCTGCGACAGTGCATCACTCTACTAGCATTATTTATTGATTTTCATATATAACATGTAATATTTCGATTTCATATTATTTACTGATTTTCATATGTAACATTTGATATTCTGAAACTTTGTAACCGGATGACAAAGTTCGTGTCATCATTAATGAAAATTGCCAATTTAAAATTGGAGTCCCTAAAGAAAAAAGAAAAACGTGTGTATTATGGATCAGTGGCCACCGGTAGTTAATTTTACACAGGACCAGTTAAGCATTGATGTTGGATCTAATCAATGCTAATTTGGATTTATTTTGTTTGATTTGGTTATAACTTGT
The DNA here is from genome assembly GCA_025461125.1 of Carex kokanica. Lineage (NCBI taxonomy): Eukaryota > Viridiplantae > Streptophyta > Magnoliopsida > Poales > Cyperaceae > Carex > Carex kokanica. The sequence continues at coordinate 388,683 of JAJGRX010001283.1, read as the reverse complement.
TACTAATACCGAACAAAAATAATATCCTTATGAATTGTTTAAAGGATTACCAAACTAATCCTCTATGTTATTAGTCATTGGCAATCATTGACAACCACATTGCTCTCACCAAAATTTATATTTTCATCTGGGCATTTCATCAAACACTTAAAGTGCATGCATCAATGAAATAAAATTTACTCAAGAATTCAAGCCTTTCATGCATTTTAGAAATTCGAATATAGTAATTAAATAAGATTACTTACCGTAGTGGATGTTGGCAACTTCTTTTGTGATTTCGTTTCAACTTTTAAGCTAATATTTGAGAATGATATTGTGCCACCGTGAAAAACAAATAAATAAATCAAGAATATTAATTGAGATGTCGTAGTGGAAGAAGGAGATTCAAATTCTCAGTACTTTTCATCTTAGTGATTTGAGAAAAAGCAAGAAAATTGGAGGATCGCAGAGAAATATGCGGTGTCTGCGAGATTAAGAAATCAGTTTTGAACCAACGTTTTAGTTGGATTTTGTTCGGCGGTTTAATAAAAAACCAGCGATTAAATGGGTTGGTAGCCGATATAACAGCTTAAACGATCTTTTAAAAGAATCGAACCGGACAGGTGACCGGTTTCGGTTTTTTTCGGTTTAACCGGCGGTCCGGTCCGGTTCTGATAACACTGCTATTAAGTTTTAATCAATTTAAAATTTGGTACTTTCAAATTAGGAAAAAAAAAAAAATCCATGGAAGATATATGACCGTATGGCTTATACAATTTATAAACTTTCTCCAAAACAAAAAAATATTATCCAACAACCAAACTCATATTCATGTTCAGCATTACGTATGCATGATCATATATAGTGACATGACATTTAATAAATAATAATTATGATCATATAAGTAAACATTGAATTTGCCTCGTGATTTCTTCAGAAAATACTTTTTTTTTCAATTTGTAAAAAAAAAGGCATTTTATGATAATTTTAGTGAGAAGTAGAATTTGAATATGCCTCATACTTTTAGGATAATATTAGTGTACATCTAATTTGTTATAGTGCATCAATTATATATTTAAAAAAAATATAATTTGATTTAAAATATAGAATTTTAGAAATTAAATTTAGAGGTGTTCTTGATTTATTTAGATAGGACGTCTAGCAAACTTGAACCAATTTTAAATTCGATGAATTTATTCATTATAAAGTCATTAAAATTCCACAGTTCAAAATTATAAACTGTTTGATAAAAAAAAATTAAGTATATTTTTTTAAATCGATCCAAACTTTGTACACACAAAAATGAAAACTACATCTAGCTCCAATTGTAATTTTCTAATTTGAATAATATTTTTTTTTCAAAATATCCGGGTGACTTGTAGGTAACTATTCTTTCCTTTTTTGACCTTCTGACGAGTGTGATGCTGATGCATGTTTCTTTTTGTTTCCTTTTCATTTATTTCTTCTTCTACTCTTTCTTTGACAACCTTTACAATAGGGGTGCAAACGGGTCGGATATTATCCGACCGTATCCGAATCCGTATCCGAAAATTAAATACGGATATCCGATATCTGAATATTTGTACGGATATGAATACGGATATGATTTTAAATTTTAATTATCCGTATCCGAATAGTAGATATATACTATATAATTTAATATATGTTATGAAAAAATTTATGTTATTCACTATTATAAAAGGCAGATATCCGTATCCGTATCTGTTTAATATCCAACCCGTATCCGTATCCGTCTAATATCCGACCCATACACGTAGCCGAAAAATAAAAGCGGATACGGATATGATTTTACCACTATCTGATATGTATTCGATCCGATTGCACGCCTACTTTACATGGAATCTGTTTTTTTTTTTTAATCATAAAATTGGAAGTGTTTTAGGTGGCAGTAGGTAATAACCAAATTAACATCCGATGCACATTTTTTTATTCAGGACTGATTCCTTGTTTGATAGTTGCAACAGGTAATTAGTGTTAATTTTAAATAAATTAGTGTTTCTTAAAGGAGGAAAAAAAGAGTTGGTTAAGAAAAGAAATATCAATTTTGAAAATAGTACAAGCAACGGTTTCCGCTTTCTTTGAAAGGAAATATCAACAAAGATTGGTAAAGAATATAAACAATTTTTCTCTCCTCTTTCTATTAAAAGGTATTTCCCCATTTTTTTGGTGAAATTTTTTTATGGAAAATTACAAATTCAAATTTTGAATATTTGATTAACGAATTCATTGCAAGTTTGTAAGCATTACGTATACATGATCTGATGATCGTGTATAGTGAGTTAGTGACATGATATTTAATAAATAATAATGACTATATAAAAAATAAAATTGTAGAGAATTAAAATTGCAGAGATGTTCTCAGTTATTTAAATAGGAGGGAAAATTGTGAAATGCCACTCCAAAACCTTCAAATTGTGAAAATGCCATCCCGAACTTTGAAATTGTAAAAATGCCACTCTAAACTTCATTAATTTGTAAATTTGCCACTCCAAATAATTAATGACTAAAATGCCCTCCCTTCTTCTTCTCATGCCTCCTCTTCTTCTTCTGCCATGGCGAAAACAACAAATAGACAAACAGAGTTGCGGTAGAATTTTCTAGGTACCTGAGTTTTAACAATTTAAAAGGTGAAATCCTTGTCGAACTGGCAAATCTACCAGAGTTGTGTTATTTGTACTTACATGAGAATCGTCTTACTGGACGAATTCGACCTGAATTGGGAAATCTAAAAAATCTGCGACACCTGTACTCTCTATCTCTCTCTCTATTATATTTGCATCCAGCTTTGTGCAGTTAACCAGTTTCTTTTGTTGCAGCAGGCCATTAGATTCTTGTGATATATTCCTTGGTCTCTTGCTCTTTTTTGCCAAAAGGTCTTACAATTTTGAACTTTGCACAGTGATGTTGGCAACAACCACTTAACTGGAACCCTGCAGGATTTCATCCGCCATGGCAGAAGAAGAAGAAGAGAAGAAGAAGGGAGGACATTTTAGTCATTAATTATTTGGAATGGCAAATTTACAAATTAATGAAGTTTAGAGTGGGCATTTTTACAATTTCAAAGTTCGGAATGGCATTTTCACAATTTAAAGGTTTTGGAGTGGCATTTTCACAATTTCTCCTAAATAGGACGTCTATCAAGTTTGAATCAATTTAAAATTTGGTCAATTATTTATGATAAGGTCATTAAAAAATTTAAACTGTTTGATAAAAAGACTAGATTATTTTAAACTAAATATTAATAATTTGTCAAAGAAGAAAATATTAATAATTTAAACTAAATTATTGTTATAAAAAGTTACCCCAACAATTTTACACAAATTAATATATTTTACTAAACAAAGTACTATAAAATGAAAAATAATATAATAAACCGTACGAGAAATAATTATATTAGTTTAAGAACTTGGTACTTGAGGTCCTCAAATACATTTTTTTAAAACATAACTCTTTATGAATTGTGTATTATTATTATTATTATTATTGGTATTGGTGTATTATTATTAATGGTTATTGTTAATTTTTTATTATAATATAGCAGCAACATTTTGAAACTTGGAAGTACCAACAGATACCCGGCCCGGTTAATCAGGATCAAATCTTAACCGACCCAGAAATCATAAGTAGGCCTTTATTAGGCCCAAAATTGAACTTATAATATAGTTAGGCTTCAATTCTAGTGGCTTTGAATTTGGATCCGTATGTACTTTGTAGGGCCCGGATTGAAAGTCCAATAATCCATAAAGAGTTCATATTTGCAATTTCTAGGGGTATAAATGACGAATTTAGATCCAGTAAATTAATCCAAAAATTGGGTTTTGGATCGGACTGTCCGATTCGAATCCGTGACCATCTAACTAAAGTGGAGCATACGCATTCCGAAAGACAGGTTTGAATTCCGAAGCGATCTCGAGCGACGGATTCGATTCGGACAGTCCCGATCCAAAATTCAAAAATTGAGTAGATCCGGACCCATAAATGACCGGATTAATCAGTTGAGCGCGTATCCTCTGCATTAACTCGAAAGAGAATCGTTTGAGTTTAATGCATGTCGGCCATCTGATTAGAATCCGAGCTAATTCGGCTCCCATCTATGATGCACGGAGTCCTTTAATATTAGTGTGGATCTCAATTGGACAATCCAGATGTATTAATGCACGGTGATTTAATGTAGAGGATACGAATTCTTATATAGTTGGGTCAGAGAATTTTCAATCAGTAACTAATTAATTAAGATAAAATTATTCAATTTATATAAAGCAATCGAATTTTATGGGCTGGACGGATTACTTAAGAAAGAACTTATTTTAAGAAAACATGTATAGCAATAAGTTATAATAAAAAAAAGAAAAGACAAGGATCACTTAGATGATTATTTATCTTTTGATAATGGATCGTGATAATTGTCCCACAGTAAAATCTCTCAAATGGGGGACACTCAAAATTATATGGGGAATTATAACTATATAGGATACCGCAGAATTCTAACATTGAATTTAAAAAAAAAAAAATTAATATTGACATTCTAAACTATTTAACTCTATGTACGGAAGTATTTATACTTATGATGTGAATAATTTTTATGCAAATAATTGTCCTCTAACTAAATTCCCCAAAGTCCCTGCACCATAACTACATGTGGAGACCACTCAAACTACATGGGAGAACCATACACGATCTAGGTTTTTTTTCTCTGTTCAATCTCGCCTATATTTGTGACGATTTGCGAGAAATTTTGTGAATCTAAAACCACGAATGTTTTCTACGCGATTTTCTCTTTCAGATGAGACCATGATAAAGTACTTTCGAGTCTGTCGACACACAAGTAATACCTCGTCATGCAAGTATTTATATCTCATCATGTAAGTATTTTTTTTACATGTGACACTGGATGACGTCTGAAAGTATTAATATCAAATATTGCAAGTATTTATACCTCATTGTGCAAGTGAGAATAGTTCACATGTCAAATGTTTGTACCTAATATATTGTATAAAAAAAAAATTCATATGACATAAAATAACGTCTGAAAGTATTAATATCAAATATTACAAGTATTTATACCTCATCATGCAAGTGTGAATAATTCATATGTCAAGTGTTTGTATTTAACATGTTATATCAAAAAAAATTTATATGACATTGGATGACGTCTAAAAGTGTTAGTATCAAATATTGCAAATATTTCTATTCAATATGCAAGTGTGCATAATTCATGTGTCAAGTGTTGTACCTAACAAATTCTATCAAATTTCAATTATTTTTTTCCATATGGAACTCATCTGAAAGTATTAATATCAAATATTGCAAGTATTTATACCTCAATATGCAAGTGTGCATAATTCACGTGTCAATTTTTTGTATCTACCAGATTTCATATTTTAATATCAAAATATTTCATACTATCCGCACCTGCATGACCAAGTATAAATACTTGCGTGACGAAGAATCCGAAAATACTTCATCACATATCTCATTTGAAATAAAAAATTACGTAAAAGACGTTTGTAGTTTTAAATTCGCAAAATTCCTCATAGACCGTCAGAACTATGAACGAGATTGAACGAAGAAAAAGAATCCACCTCTAAAATGTGTAAAAAAAACTGAGTTGAAAACTGAGGATTGAGATGCTACAATTCGAGAACGAATGAAGGAGACGATATAATTACTCTTTGATAATCACAAAACCAACATGTAAATTTAAAACTCAACTATAGGCATGATTTAGATGGTGTAAATATTACGTATATAAAAAATGAGGAGACTTGAAGCATGTTTACAATTCATATAAGTGATTTAAATTTTGTAACGGATTAAAATTAAAAACTCTTGATGTATCACTAAACAACACTTAAATTATATGAAATGCGATTGGTACCCTGTATATAGTAGAATTGCTTCTGAACCTATACAATACAAAAACAACATTATTAGCTTGAGGTTGGCTAAGATCAAAGTGGTATGACCAAGGTTTTGGTGCTAGCAATTAGTTTTTACAATTTTAAAGTTTAAATAGTTGATCTGAAGTGCTCAACGTGTTATCCATATTAAAATGTGCTTAGAGACCCAATATTACTGAAAAACAGTGATTTTCAAAAATCCATAAAAAATTCAAACAAAATGTAAAATTTTAGTCTCCAAGTACATTTTAATATGGAGAACACTTTAAGCACTTCAGATTGACTATTTTAACTTTAAAAATTACAAAAACAAATTGGTAGTACCAAAAGGTTCAAAACCTTGGTCATACCACTTTCATATTAGCCAACCTCCTATTAGCTTTACAAAAGTTATTAAAAAACACACACACAAAGTTGTCTTACTTTGATAAATTCAACACACCAAAGTACATCAAACACATATTATCTTTTTAATTAGTTGAGAGAAAACAGAAAAATAATAGCATTTCAATCAAAACAAATGAGAATAGAATTAAAATTGGACGAATGAGAACATTAATTACGTAGCATGAATGAGAAGCCTTAGAGTATAACTTCTTTATACATTAATTATACATTAATTATATAAAATATCCAACAACAATCCATTTTTTTTCAACCTTATTTGAGTCGATTGGAAATATGTTGTCAAAAATTATCAAGGTTCTAAATAGCGTTTATAGCGTCGTAGCGGGGAGGCAAAAAAAAAAGCTATAGCGAATAGCGTCGCTATAGCGGAAGCTATTCGAAATAGCGTTTTTTTTTTTACATTTCGTATATTCAATATTTGTACTAAATATCAACATTATCTAAAGTCCAATAGAACAATAAATAACACCAAAGTAATTAAGAAATTATAATATTCATATTAAACCCGTACAAAGTCCAAATTGCGGTTCAAAATGTCCATAGTAATATCATAAACTATCGATTTTTCCTATTAAAAATATATTATGCATCATGATTCATGGCATAATCTATTTTTTTTTTCTATTCAAATTTTAATTTCGGTTTGGACTTTTTTTCTATTCAAATTTCAATTTATATTTCCAATTTCAAATTGATTTATCTGTAGCAAGTAGCAACAAATTCAATTTCGGTTTGAGATTTTTTTTATCTTTATTTAAAACCCATATAAATTTCTTAAAAATAAAAAATAAAAAAACTCATATTGTATAGCGCAAATAGCGGACCGCTATAGCGCTGTAGCGGCCGCTATAGCGGCCGTAGCGCAAATAGCGCATTTTGATGTCATAGCGTAGCGTTTGGAGTCCAAAAACGCTATAGCGCGCTATTTAGAACACTGAAAATTATAGATATAAGCCCCTGTCAAGTGGTCCATTCACTTAAAAAAAAATAGGAGTAAAACTAGAGTGTGATATGCTTATAAAGAGGGGTTAGTGAGCATAATTATAAAATTTATCAGATGAGTTTTAAACGACGCATTTAAACCGATAAAACCGATCTACTTCATAGGTTATGTGTGCGTGTACAAAAATTTGATATTTTTGAACTCATTTAGTACAAACCCAAATGGTAAAATCCACGCATCACTAATATTGGTTTCAACGGTTTGAATACATCGTTTAAAGCCAACACAATAGATTTTGGAGTTATGTTCACCAATCACTTTTGATGAGCACTACACACTTAGCTGTCCTCTAAAATATATTTCAACCAACAATAATATATAAAAGATTTTAATAAAAATATTTAAATAAAAATATTCACACTATTTATGTAGAGGAGGGTTCCAATGCACCCACATCCTTTATCTCTATTTTTAAAGTCTGAACAATTGATCCGAGCCGCTCAACATAATCTTCATAATAAAATATGCTTGGAGACCAAATTTTATATTTTTTAGAATTTATTTACTATTTTTTTAGATAGATACAAAATCACTTTATCGGATGGTCCAAAATCTCCTTAAAACAATGATTTTGTATCTATCCAAAAAAATAGTAAATAAATTCTAAAAAATATAAAATTTGATCTCCAAGCATATTTTATTATGAAGATTATGTTGAGAGGTTCGGATCGACTATTCGGACTTTGAAAATGGAGATATATATATATATATAAAATGAATGCATTGGGAGCACAAAAAAGAGGGTGCATTGGAACCCTCCTCATTTATGTATATATTACAAATTTTTTATAGCAAAAATAATGTACAACGAGTCCGTTTCAATGCAGTGGAAAGTCGGATCAGATGTGGAAGACAAAATATCACCACTGGTGTAGAATTGACAAATAAAATTTAGATATCAATTTTGTATAAATAGAAATTGAGCGGAAAGTATGTGGAAGACAAAAATATAACCAATCGTGTAGAATTGAGTCAATTGACAAATAAAATTTAGATATCAATTTTGTATAAATAGAAATTGAGTAAAACGGACCAGTTGTACATTATTTTTTGCTAAAAAGAATTTGTTTATATACTGTACAGAAATAGTATGAATATTAGATTTAAATATTTTAATTAAATTTTCTTATATATTATTGTTGTTTATATCATCAAGAGTGGTTGTTGAGTATAACTTCAAAATTATTAAATTGAATTTAAATAATATATCCAAACCGTTGAAACCGATATACTTTATATTTCATTTGAAACCAATTCAATAAATTTTAATATTATTTTCACCATCTCTAGCACACTCGTATTTAAAATAATGTACAACGGATCCGTTTCTCCGTTTTACTCAATTTCTCTTTATACAAAATTGATATCTAAATTTTATTTGTTAATTCTACACGATTGGTTATATTTTTGTCCTCCACATCTGATCCGACTTCTCCACTCCATTGAAACCCTAGTTCTTGGCAATCACCCCACCGATTTCTCTCTGCGCGAAAACCCTTCATTGTCTATTTTCTTCCTATCCTTGGTCGCCTTCTTTTTCAAGATTTCTTTTGTGGTTCTTTTTGGTTCGTCCTCGAAACAATCTGTAAAATTTTATCAAATAACTACGTTTCTGGCTTTGCTACTTCTTGATTCTTATTATCTATCGTTGATTTTTAAGATTAACATTTTTTTGGGTAGAATTGTAATCAGTTTACTGTTTAATTTACAGGATAATTTATAGATGTACCCTTCAAAAGGGACAAATCCGTACGGGCATCAACCGTATGGCAGCCATCAGACTTACGGACAAACCGTAAGATTTTTCTCAAAAATAATCTGACAGAATTGTTCCGTTTATTAATTTGTTGACTAAATTCTCATTGGATGTGGTGATTTGGCAGCCTGGGAGTGATGGACACGGTGCGGCAGATGCGAGTCTGTCGGCACGAATTGCATCAGGTCCAGATGCTGACGTGGCGGCATATAGAAGCCGCACTGCTTCTCATGGCAGTCAATATGGTGGGGCCACTTATTCAACAGCATACGGCTCATCCTCCCATAGCGTTGCACCGCAGGTTTCCTTTTGATTATTTCTTACCTTTTAGGTCATATTTATGTAATTATAGGTGAATATATGCCATTGAAATGAAAATAGTACAACTGTTACATTATACCTTTACCGGTTTAGGTCGGTGGTGTGAGCAGCAAAGGTTCGTCCAGCCATACTGGTTTGTCAGGTCTAGGATCCAATCTGGCAATGACCGCTGATGACTATATTCCGACATCGAGCCGTGGGTATGGTGTTGATTATGCAGCATTAGAGAGGAGGCATTATAGCGAACACCATACGGGCTATGTGCCAAGAGAGATGCCGGCTGATTTAGAAAGGAGATATGCTGATCCTGTAGGACACTCTCACCAGGTTTACCTTATATTTTTGTTGTTTTGGTATATAAATATGGACATAGTTATTGTTTGTTGTTGCTCTCCGTTCTGTGACCACTTGGACGATAGGATATTTTTAGTAATTTGGTGCCTTATTTGTTGAACTTTTGTATAGGCAATTTGCAACAATTACGTGCATATACTTGTAAAGGCAACGGGTGACGAAAATCAGCTAATGTTAAATTATTTGTGAATTAAGGTTGTTTGGTATACATGCAAAATTCTGTGGTTGTATCAGCATTAATTAACCATGCAAATATTGTTTTCTTTGTACATAAATAATTACGTTAAAGTTAATGACATTTTGTTATTCTTTAAATAGGCAGCATCACTTCGTCAGCAACATTTTCTGAAAGCCCAACTTCCGCCCTCTTCTGATTTAAGGTATATGGAAATCATTTTTCTTTTCCAATATTTAATCTTTGTGTTGTGTACTCGTGTTTTGTTTGTCAGTTACAGTTCTCCAGAGTTTCCTATTTAGTTTGTATTATTATTACGTAATCACTGTTGGAGTAAAACTAAAAGTTTTGATTCCAAGTGATCTCCAGTTGTGAGCAGTGTCACCTATCTCTAGTTCTGAGTAAACATATGCAATTTTTAGCAGACAGTTAGACTACTACTCATCCCAAGATCCATATGTGTTGCGGGGCCCACCAGACGCGGACCCACGTTCTGCCCTTTCCATCCTAGGCTCCGTGCCATACCGAGCTGGTGGACAGGCCTCCCTTCTTGCTACTGACCTGAGACGAAGTGACAGCCTGGCGGCAAGCTATGGTGTGAGCTTGCCTCCAGGTCGTGACTACTCTACCACCTCAGCCACCTCCGTTAGAGATGTCCTAAGGGACGAAGACCTTCGGCGGGACCTACTTCTGCGTGAGAAGGACCACGAGAGAGAAAGAGAAAGAGAAAGAGAGAGAGACAGGCTTCGTGACCGTGAAAGGGATAGAGAGAGAGAACGTGATAGAGAAAAAGACCGGGAACGCGAAAGAGAAAGAGAAAGAGAAAGAGAAAGGGAAAGAGATCGAGAAAGGGAAAGGGAGAGGCAGCGGGCTCGTGAAAGGGAGAAGGAGCCGGAGAGGAAGCTTGAGTCAAGACGGGAGCGGTCAAAGGACAGGCGTGCTTCATCAATGCTACGGGATGACAACAGAGGTGCAAGAAGGGTGTCACCACGACGCGATTCAGTGATTAGGTTAAAGTTGTTAATTCTTTCTCTCGATTGTTTGAAGATTGATGCGGTTGCCAGTATGTTTGTTGTGACGTCGCTTGTGAATTGATTTTTTTTTTCTGTTTGTTTGTCTTCTGAAGGCCACGTTCACCGGTACGAGAGAAAAAGAGGGAGTATTTGTGCAAGGTAAAGAATTCTGCAAGTAATCACATACTCTGGCTTAAAAGCTTTTTAAATGCTTACATTTCTCGTTGCTTTGTTTTTCGTTGTCAAGTTCGGAAATTCGTTCTTTGATTTGTTTGATCCCTTCCTTTCCCTTTTCTAAGCAAATTGGTCATACTTAGTCATGTTATAAACGCGACACTTTCCTTACTGCCCTTCTCCGAGAGTGAGTTATGAGAAACTTTTCGTACGGTTATCTACAACCACCTTCTATTTTGTTTATTGAATTTACCTTAGAACCTTTTAAGGGCTGGTCCTAAATACATCACCGTATATGTGTTTGGTGTGAAACACTAGTCTTAACAATAAGCTGATTGTAGATGTTGAAAGGGATTACAAGTCTAAACACATAGTCTAAATACAAGTATTATTTTATAATCAACTTAAATTACCACTATAGGTTTTTCCGTTTTGCTTGGTGGATGTTGAGAGGGATTACCCATCTCTGACAAGGCGGTATCCAAAGCTAGCTGTTGCTCCAGACTTTTCAAAGGTGATTTTATTTTTATAGGAATCTGGAGCCCCTTGATTTTATGACATTTCTTACTAATTCAGTATAATTTTTGTCTATAGGTTGTCCTGAACTGGCCCAAGGAAAACATGAACCTCTCTTTATATACTCCAGTAAGGTAAGTTCACCGCTCAGACCAAAAAAAAAAAGAGCGAGGCTACGGTGCTATGCTATGCATAGGGCACTGTGATCCGTACTATGAATCCATATCTTTATTTTCAAAGTCCAAATAGTTGATCCGAACTGTTCATCATGATCTCCATATAACAATGTTCTTCGAGGCCAATTTTATATATTTTTTTAAATAAGTACAAAATCACTTGATCTAAAGATTATGGACCATCCAAAAGTAGTGATTTTCTACCTATCTAATTTTTTTTTTAAAAATAGTAAAGAAATGTAAAATTTGACCTTTAAGTACATTTTCAAATAGAGATCACGTTGAACGGTTCGGATCAACTATTTGGACTTTGAAATTAGAGTTATGCGTATAGTACAAACCAAAGTGCGCTATGCATAGTTTCGTAGCCTCGCTAAAAAAAAAAAATTACAGAATTTTGTAGTTTCTAAAATTTCTGTCTTTTTCTGATGTGGTTTATTTTGGTTTGAGCAGCTTTGAGCATGATTTTGTAGAAGTCAATGGTGAAGGGCGCGCTTCCTCAGAAAAAGCAATGTACCCCAACAAAGAGGATACTGTTTGGAATGCCAAGGTGAGCTGTGACAGATTCGCTAATAATTCACGTATTATTTGCGAATTCATTTTCAGCACCCCCAAATGAACAATATTAAATGAATGTTGCGATTTTTTTCCCAAATTTCCCTGAATTATCTGCGAATTTTATGAATTATTCGCAGAATTTGTTTTCTTTTTTAATACTTCAGAATTTTGTTATTTTTATACACATTATAAGAAAACGAACTATTCCTGAGCTATACTCGTATTATACCCGCATCATGAATTTCAGGCCTCGCCGATTTATTCCTCAATTCTGAATTTGTCACTATGTCTGGGAGCAGGGGTGATGGAATTAAGACATATCCCTTTGACATGTACCAAAATATTAGAATGGGATCATTTGAATTTCTGTATGCATAAGCAGCTGTGTATTTTTTTTCATGAAAATGCCCAGTTGGTAAAGAATAAGGTCATTAAAGGGTGCCCTTTTTTTATCTTGATTAGTTGAAACATCAAATGAATGTATTAAAACTGTGTTAGAGACCTGAATTATTTTATTTTATTTTTCTTATTAGGTGCTTCTGATGAGTGGCATAAGCAATAATGCTCTGAGTGAACTGTGTTCCACCTCTGATGAACGAGTCATACATCTCTCTCATGTACTCAAATTTGCAATAATGAGAAAAGACCGTGAATTGCTTGCAATTGGGGGCTCATGGAATCCAGCCATAGATGGTGGGGACCCGCTCGTTAGTGACTCTGGTTTGATTAAAGCTGCTATCAGGTCCTGATCTGCTTTTTGTTATTTTTTTTCTTCTAATCCACTGTTGTCTAAATTGGGAAAATTTCTGTGTTTTGCTAACTTCTTTTTTGTCTGTATATGAATAGACATGTCAAGGAGGCAACTCAAGTTGATCTGCAAGGGTGTCAGCACTGGAATAGATTTCTCGAGGCATGTTTTGTTACATTGAAGTGTGCTCATATCAACTAATACTATGTTTTTTCTTGGTTAAGTTTTTATTTTTGTTTTCTTTTTTGTTTTGCAGATACATTATGAAAGAGTTCAAAAAGAAGGGAGTGGTATCCGTAAAGAAATCACTGTCCTATTTGTGCCAAATCTGTCAGACTGCATTCCTGCGATAGAGGCATGGAGAACTGAGTGGCTCGCTCACAAAAAAGCCCTAGCAGAAAGAGAACAGAAAGAAGAAAAGGTGAATTTAGTTTCTGGAGAACTAAAAAAAAAACTATAATTGGCTAAACTTGACTCATTTAAGGGTTTAGGGTTTTCTGGTCCGTACCATCCAATCTAAACTGATGCACTATATTGATTTGCTGATGTCATCAAAACCAACTCTTAGATGATGTCAGCGGGTTGATTTGATGGGTGATCCAGACTGAAAAAGCAGGTCATGCTATCTGAGTCCGGAATAAGAGCAGATACAGATGCCCTGAAGGGCTTTACTTAGATTAAACTCGGCATAATTGAGATGTCAAATACAAATGCCCTGGAATTCTTATCACCTAAGGTAACAGCATATTTCTTTTTAGATCTGAACTGTCCGATCAAAATCCACACGAATATCAAAGGGGCCCTGTGCATGCCACCTCCGGTCGGATTGGCCCGGATTCTGATCGAACGGTCCGGATCCAAACAGAAATATTATGTTACCTCAGAGGATATGGACTCATCAACCTGGAGCTGAAACAACCCGAGACAGAAAGGGCTTGAATTTAAGTAAACCAAAATCTTTGCAACGTAATTTAAAAGGGCCTGACCAAATTAGAAAGGAAAACACAAACTTGACTCTGACCAGAACCCATTCTGGTCCTGAATAACCCAAAGATGAGTAGATCTGAAGTGACATAGATTTGAAAGTGCTGATTCGTAAAATGACCCAACCTGAATCCAGCATGACTTGCCTGCTTTACCGCCTTTGTTATGAATTTTAAAGAAACTCTGCTCTTTGTGTTCTGAAAAAAATTTGGCTAACTTTTTACTTAATGTGTTAGAAGCGTAAGGAAAAGAAAGAAGAACACAACGAGGGAAAGAAGGAATCGAGAGAAGGTACTTTGACATTTATTGATATTTGCATTTTTCTTATCCACCTGCATTGCACTCATCCTGTAGGGAGTAGGCATTTGCTCCATTTTCATTGAAAGTTGAATTTTGATCTAATAAGGCGAGGCAGCCAGTGAACTTGTAAAATTTTGTTTTGTATCTGTGTTTATGAACTTGCAATATTTTTAGGGGTGTGGGGAAGGTGATTCTTAGTGCTACTTTTAATTCAGTCATTTTTTATTAAACATGATGTTGGGAGTTAATTATTTAGTTATATCTACTAATACTGGATTCATTATCTTCATTTTTTAGGAGGGAAGAGTAGTAGTAAATCAGAAAACAGCAACTCCCCGAAAAACAAAAGGTCAACCGACAAGACTGAAAAAGTTGATTCCACTAAACCTGAAGACAAAGATAACAAGGCTGCATCAAGCGAAAAACAAATTCCAATTGAGAAAAAAGAAGATACTAAAACTGAAATTAATGTTGAAAAGATCGAGATAAAAACTGAGGTTATGGCAGATCAAGAGGAGGCTACAGTGGATGATTTGGGTTCCGCAAAGAAAACCATCAAAAAGAAAATTGTGAAGCGAGTCATTAAGAAGAAGGCGCCTGGTGATGATGCAAGTGCGACTGCAGGAACTGCTATTAAGAAAGAAGAAATTGCAGTTGAACAGTCTAAAGATGAAGACTCTGTACAAGAAACAGAGGTTGCAAAAACGAAGAAAATGGTTATTAGAAGAGTTGTGAAAAGGAAGGCTGTGGCTTCTGGTGCGAAAGAAAATGCGGCAAGTGCAATAACAGAAGTCGAAAAGGATGTTAAACCTGAGGAAGAGAAAAAAGAAGAGATTTTAAATGCAGTAAGTGTTGCTAATAAGTGTCCCGTTAAGATCGAAGTGGAGGCCCAAGCACCACGTAAAGAGAAAGAGAAAGAAAAAGAGAAGGAACACAAAGAAAAGGAACAAAAGGAGAAAGAAAAGGAAGTTAAAGAGAAGAAATCTGAGCCAAGATCATCTGATTCGAAGCATAAATCATCTCCACAGAAGGATGTCAAAGAAAAATCAAAGCACGAAGAACCGCCTAGGCACCCAGGATTCATACTTCAAGTGACGAGGAACAAGGGATCAAGAGTACGTTTACTGGTCTTGTCAGCCATTTAGCCTATTTTGCACACTTGTACAGGTTTCCTGTACGTAGCAGTGTCAAACACACTGATACAGACAGGGTATCCTCTTCTTGAATCTCCAATTTGTTTTTTTTCAACAGTATGTTTACTGGTTGTGTCACTCATTTAGCCTATTTTGCAATTTTGTACCGGTGTCCCGTCCGTACCAGTGTCAAATACACTGGTATGGACAGGGTGTTCCCTTTTTTGAGTCTCCATTTTGGTTTTGTCATATTATCTTATAGTAGCCACTCCAAGATGCTTTTTAGGAGTATGCAAATCATTTTCCTTTGATAGAGTTTTTAACAAGTAAAAGATTAGTTATACACTTAAAGTTGATTTGGTATACTTATAATGTGCGCCTTTTCTGCGGTGTAGATTCGGTCTACTTCAATTTCTCTTGATGGTCTTCTGGAATATAATGACAAAGACATTGCTGAATCAACATTCGAGGTTTTGCTCTGCCTGTTCTAATTTGTTTTATATATATTTTTTTTATCGACTATGGCATAAATAGTGATGTTAGCACTTTCCTTTTTGCAGATATCTTTGTTTGCGGAATCACTGAACGAGATGTTTCAGTACCAGATGGGGTGTCGTATCTTGTCTTTCCTTGAGGTACTTAATTTCCAAATTATGTAATTGGGTTAGTGTGATGGGAAAGGAGTAAATACAATTTGTTTTATCAGTCCCCATACACGCTGTTAATTTTTACTTCTCAAGTTTAAATTGAACTGAATCAAGAAAAGATTTATGGTCATTTTTTACCAGGTTAACAGGAACTAGTTACGAAAAAATGTAGCAGGAAAAATTAGAACTTCTAGAATGTTACTTATAAATAGGGTGAAATATTGGGTGTAAATTGCACTAGGGTTATTTCTCTGTGTTTGACATTAATGACAACGCATGTAATTGATTCACTGGCATATACTGTTTCATTGCAGAAATTGCGGAAACATATAATAAAGAAAAACCAGAGAAAGAGGGAGAGGGAAAGAGAAGAGAAAGAAAAAGATAGTGACAGAAAACGTGCAAAGAAAAGTGAAGTGACAGAAAGTGAGAATAAAGAAAAGATGAGTGGCAATACAAATGATAAAGAGAATGACAATACCAAGGAAAAGATGGAGGTGGACAAACCGAGAGAGGAAAATAAAGTGGTTAGTGATAGTAACAAAGAAGAAAATGAAGAAATAGAGGAAGAACCGGAAGAGGAGATAGAAGAAGAGCCTGAAGAAATCGAAGAAGAACCCGAAGAAATCGAAGAAGAACCCGAGGAAATGGAAGAAGAACCTGAGGCAAGTTTTTTGGTTTTTTTTTGTTTTTGACCTACATTTAGGTACTTATAAGGGTGTTTGAAAGGGCTCTTATCATTTGTCCCAGTTGTAAATTAAAGAAGTCAAAATAAGGTTGCACAATTTTGGTTCTGGAGAAAATATGCAATGACCATGTTGACACCATGACCTTGGTATATATTACCATCAAATATTTAAATTATTTGGACCAAATAAGTTGTCACTGAGCAACTTCCCAATTTGATGTGCTCTTTTTTAGTTTATTCCTTTGGGTCGTGTTTGGTTGTGGAGTAAAATTAATGAGGATTAAATTGCTAACTCCATTTTACTACTCATATTTTACACCTTGTTTGGTAGTTTAAGTTATAGCTTAAATTAATCCACTTGGAGTAAGATGTTGGGAAATGTATCTCTACCTATGACAGTGGGTATTACAAGAGTTAACTCACCTCTTACTCCATCTTACTCCTTCAATTTCACTCCTCGTTTGGCTACTTAGGTGTGGAGTAATGGGTTTTAAATTTTTTCCTTATTTACCAAAATCAAGCCTGCTCTTTTGTAGACAAGTATAAATTTTGATTACTTAAATTATTTTTTTGCAAAAATTGTGCGAGAGGCAAAGTTTATTCATGAATTAATCTGAGGCAGTTAAATAATTTTCACTCGAGTTGGACAACTTTTGCCAACGAAGCTTGGGTGTATTTTACAAGAAGGGATAAATTGAGGTAATTTTTTAATGTTATTTTTAAGCTTGGGTGTATTCATGAATTAATCCAAGTAGTTGCTCTTTTTTAAAAATACTGCAGGATGTTCAGAAACCAAAGGAGGCTGAGAATGCAAGCAGAGAAAATGATAAAAAGGAGGTCACTGGAGAGGATCGCAAAAGCAAGGAGAGGAGTGCTAAGAAGGCAGGCGAGGAAACATCATCCAAAGAAAGGAAATCTTCGTCAGAGAAGGAGAAGGAGACCGTGATTGACAAGGAATTGTTACAGGTAAATATTTTATTTCACTGCACAACTCTGGATATTCATTGATAATTGTTGGATGAGGAGGGTACAAATGCCTCCATTTTTTAAAAACTAATAACTTAAAATTGAAAACACAAATGTCAAAATAAAACCGTTAGATTTGATTTATACTAGTTTCTCTATGCACATATAAAAGATTACGGCATTTCGACTTTGTTTTGGTCGGTATCAAGAGTTTGCAAAAATACATTGATATGAATATATTCTGGACATTGATTTTTTGACTTACTGATTCATATATAAACAAAACGAAAAGTGATAATTTTTTATGTGAATGTGTAAAAACAAAACCAAAAACTTGTGCCAAACATGCTACTCTCTATTGTTTCAAAAAGGAATATTGGCTGTAGGAACAAAGGGTAAATTGGGAACTAGCAAATTTACTTTGGATTTGTTTAGGATCAAGATGGTGTTTATCTTTGATACAGAGTATAAGGTGTTAGTATTTTGATTGTTAGTTTCTGATGTATCCATTTTATTTTTATTTTTTCTTGTAGGCTTTCAGATATTTTGATCAGAACAGGGCGGGCTATATCAAGGTATGGCTTCCTCTCTAAAACTAAAGAGAAAATTTATTTGAATTTTAGGTTTATAGCTGCTGCTAATGTTTATTTTATTTTCTATTCCTTGAATTTACCACTGACAGGTTGAAGATCTGAGATGCATTATTCACAATTTGGGGAAATTTCTCTGTCATAGAGATGTGAAGGTTAGAAAATTCTTAAATCTTTCTAATTTGTATGGTTTTATATCATATCTAGTATTCTCATTTTCTCTCATGATGTAACGATCAATAGGAAATGGTTCAGACGGCTTTGTTCGAAAGCAACTCGGTCAGAGACAATCGCATCTTCTACACAAGGCTTGTTAAAATATCTGATCTCTAATTTATCAGATTAAATATTAATTACGGAGGTCTTTGCAACTGATGGCTGGGATTAATTAATAGATTAGTTAGACTTCTGTTGGATAGTTGATCCTTTGTTGTACCATCATTGTACGTATTTTGGCAACTTTTTATGTTGTTCTTTGTTTAGAGGATTTTTAAATTTTAACTGAATTTGTATGGAATTAGATACTTGCAAATTCAAGCTAGGGATTTGTTCAAGTGAATTTGGTTCCTCTAAACTTTTTCTCTATGTTTAAATAAGATCCACTCTAGTCGCTGTAATAATCTAAACCAGTGTTGTAAATAACGGTATGCGTTCGTCGGACGGACAAGGTACCGCCAAGCGATTAATTGTGAGTAATTGGAAATTATCGGCCGATTTGTCGGGAAAATCCTTGACGGTTTGGTCGCCTCCAACGACTAATTGACCGATTAATTGGCCTAAACGGTTGTTTTTTATAACACTGATCAAAACTGATGGGTTTCTACAAAGTCATAAGTCTCCTGTTTTTGTGCAATAACTCGAGTAGAACTAGGGTGTGATGTGCTCACCAAACTCTTTGGTGAGCACAACTCTACATAAACTATCGGATTCACTTCAAACGAGATGAATCCAACCGTTGAAACCGATGTACTTTACGAGTGATGCGCGTACATGCAAAATTTTGAATTTTTTGAATTCATTTAGTCTCAAATCAAGTGGTCAAAATTGATAAAAAATGAATGATTCAAAATGAAGTTGTTTTAATGCATTAACAAAATTCTCAATTTTGACCACTTGATTTGAGACTAAATGAATTCAAAAAATTCAAAATTTTGTATGTACGCGCATCACTTGTAAAGTACATCGGTTTCAACGGTTGGATTCATCTCGTTTGAAGTGAATCCGATAGTTTATGTAGAGTTGTGCTCACCAAAGAGTTTGGTGAGCACATCACACCCTAGTTCTACTCCAATAACTCAGTGGTAGTCAGTAATTTGCTTCTTGCATGGGAATTAAGTACCAATGCGGCTATGATAAACTTCGAGAATTATTGATTTAATTGTGCAATTTTATTATTAGAGCATCAGTATTAGGATTTCGCAATTTTATTTTTTAGATGTAGCAAAGAATTTGATTGTTTCCGTTGTTCTCTTTTGTTAGTAATAATTGTTGGTGTGACCGTTAAAATTAATTAAAAGTTAATTGCATGAATGTAAAATGTTAGAAATTAAAGTTAACTTAGAATGACAGCGGTTTTTAAATTCTTAAAATTAACTCAAAAAAGATATTATCAATGTCTCAAACTCCTTCCTCGTTTCTATCTAATAAAGCTTCAAACCTTTTGTTTCCTTGCAAATGCTAACCAATTAAATGGTTAAATGTCACTCATATATGATATATCAAACCTCCAATTTTTTTGTCAAAATGCCCTGGGCCCTACTTTTTCCTCAATCTCACTCTCTCCCTCCTTACTTCTGTTTACTCTCATGGGTCTTTTAAGATTTGAATCCATTAAAAATCATAAGATCTTTTTATACAGATCAACATTTATTATTTGAAGAGATTTTGAATTGGATTAACATTCCATTCAAATCTTTTAATTGATTTTTTTGTCTTTATATTATTGAGATTAATTCCGGTGCATTCTTAGGTCATTAAACACTATTGACTGATCCTTTCATTTTTAATTCGATTTTTTTTTTTTTTACTGAAACTTGCACATACAGTGAATTCTAAAATAATGTCTAATATTTTAAAAATTAAATATTGATGCGTAGTCCAAAAAGTAAGATAAATAATAAATGAACTATAGAAATTTGAAGCGATTGATCTCCTAATCTCAATGCTATACCTATGATACATTATATTATTGACTTTGGTGTAGAAGAAATTTACTGTCATTCGAAATAATAACGGATATATGATTTTTTTTCCACATATTGCTGTTCTGAAAGTGATCCATAAATTCAAATTGTTATCTTTTGGTATTAGTTGACAAAACTATATTTCGGTATTAGTTGACAAATCTACTTTATAGGAACTGAATATTATTTTATTTTTTGCAATGTAGGAGCTGTATATGTTATTTTAGTAAAGAAAAATTCACGGGAGTAACCAAAGGTCAGGAGGGAGAGAGGGAGAGGGAGGAAAATGTAGGGCCTACAAGGGTATTTTGTCAATAATTTAAGAAGAGAGTATTTTGTTTGATAATTTTAGAAGGTGGGGTATTATTAGGGGCGGACCCACCTTGAGTCAAGGGGGGGCAACCGTTCTACCCTGGATTTTGAAATTCAGTGGAAAAGTACAGGTCCAGTACCACTTTGTCCCTTCCTGAAAATTGTTTTGCCCTTCTCTGGAACTGAATAACCCACCAAGCCAGTTCAAAAGCATTGCTAATGAGAATTTTTTTTATTTTTATAGAAAATTTTATAGAAATTTACGGGTCCGAACCAACTTTGTTGTTTTTTAATATGTAAAATGATATTATTTGTTGTTTTTATTATGTAAAAGCATACTATTTTTATTGTGTTTTATTATGTTGATTGTTTTTTTATCTAGTATCCGATTAGTTAATTGGTTTGAACCTGATAAACTATTTGAACCCGATTTTTGTCCCTCACCGGTAGAAATCTTGCGTCCGCCCCCGGCTATTATGTAAATTTCCCTTTACCTTGATGTCTTTGTATTAGATGTACCACAAGTACTTTGTCACATCATCACATGACCAGATGACACATCCAGTTTACTACAATTTGCAGATGTTAGTGTGTTAGATAATGATGTGTTATTGTTATTTAAAATTGATAAATTTTAAGATATGCGGTAGCCCAATAGTGTTTTTTCCTTGATGTGTCGAATATTGATATATTAAAGGTAAGTATACAAAATCTCTAGCCCACATTGGTCTGTTAATATGCGAAATGAAAGGGTATGTATGCATTTTAAGAGTAAAAAAAACAGAATATTTATCATCTTTGAATTATCTTGTGTTTGGTCTTTGTCTCTTTGAGCGACAAAAATGGATTATGCTGCAGTTCTTGTAGTTTGTTCGTTTTCGAAATCCATATCTAAACCCACGATTTCGGGTCTTCTCAGCCCAATTTAGCCCAAAATGGTGCTAGAATTGCAGATGGCCCAGCTTTTATTCCTATTTATATCTGATAAAGAACCAAATTTTTTATAATTTAATAAAATTAGATTGCAAGTGAAATCTTGAATCTTTTCGATCTTCCCTCCAATTTTTATTTTTCTTCCCTCGTTTGGGTTTTCCTTTTCACATGTAAATCTCCCGCTCTTGCTCAACCCGCCACTCTCTCTCTCTCTCTCACAGTGAACTTCTCTTCTCAGAACGTAGGGTTAGGGTTCAATTCGAGATGTTACGATCTCGCGGCGAGCTCAGTCCGAGAAACATCTTCTCCGGCGTCAGATTCGCGCTATTTGGGTTCGATTCAGTCTCCGAAGAACAGGTCAGAGGTTTATTTATCCGTTCTTTGGGATTTTTTGCGAGAGTTAAAGTCATTTTGTCTGACAACAGCTGTTTCGGGCTTGCAACAGTATCGATTGGAGATTACTCAAAAAGGCGGCGTTGATTTGGGAAAATATGATCCTACTTGCACACACGTTATCGTCTGTGGCCGTATTTATGTGAGTTTGATTTATTTAATTATTTTTCTTGCTGAGGAATTATGGAAAATCTTACTAGACCATTTAATTGCGATAGGATCTTGAATTAGTGTTTTACTTTACTTTTCCGTTACAAATTAAGCAATGTTTGATTTTGAAAAAAATTGGCACACTGATGGATTTCAGATTATATATGAAGAATTACTTTTTTTTCTTATACTGGAACTGAATTATTGAATTAACCATCAGTAAGACCTCAGAGCATATAATTGATTTACCATGCATCATGTTGGTTTATTCTACTTAAAAGCTCTAGGAGAATTACAAATTTCTGATCCCCAAGGTCAACTTTTTTGTATCTCAATTAAACCAATTACATGTAACAGTGGTTATCAGTTAGGAAATGCAACATATATCTTCGATTGGACTTTGGTCGCTCACAATTGAGGTGATTGCAAATGACGTTGAATCTGCTCCTTTTTTTATTCTGAAACTATATTAACTAAACAACAATAAAAAGAGGGGTGGAAATTGCAAATTTTTCTTTTCTAATAGAAAGTGGAAAATTTTATGTTGTACTTTCTAATGGATCTTTTTATTGAAAAAGGATGATCCAATTTGTGTCATGGCTAGAGACGATGGCAAGATAGTTGTAACAGAGACTTGGATTGATGATACTTTGGATTTTGGTGCACGTGCTGATGAAACTAAGGTACTAAATTCTTATTGGTACAGTAACAGTACAATTTGATCACAGTTGTGGGTATGATTGTACTAATTCTTTCTTAGTTTTGCTCCCTAAATCAGAATTGAGGGTTGAATAAAAGGTAATGGCAGGAATGTTCATACTTAGTTCTCCCCGAATTTGAATTTGACCGGTTAACTCTCTCTCTCCAATTCTCTTTCCCCACACTTCCCGCAAGACTTGGTAGAACACCCTTAACCTCAATACACCATTTAGAGAGAATGAAATGCCAAAACATTAAAAAATCACATCAATTGGAAATAAAATTTCTGTTTTGCAATTTTGGACAGCTTTAATAGTGTAATAATAGAATGTAATAATGTATTGTTTTGTTCCTTTTCTCATTTGTACTAAGCGGTAGTTGACAACAGGTTTTATACAGACCCGTCAGAGACTTAGATGGAATACCAGGCAGTAAATCTCTTCACATATGCTTAACTGGATATCAGAGGCAAGAGCGGGAGGATATTATGGTAAGTTTGATTTTTATCTTTAGACTTTATTAATTTTTTTTTATGATAAATTTTGTTGGATATTATTTCTGTTTTATATTAAGAAATGTGTCTTTTACTTCACATTTTCAGAGGATGGTTACAATGATGGGAGCAAGGTTTTCAAAGCCATTAATTGCAAACCAAATAACTCATCTTATCTGCTATAAGTTTGAGGGTACTTTGCATTCTTAGAAATATTGAATTAATTAAAATAGTATCTTGTATCTGCTATAATGCAAATTTGCTTTATATTGGTATTAGTAACATTCTATCCTTTTCTTTTCCTTTCATGGTTTACAAAGGTGAGAAGTACGAGCTTGCTAAAAGGGTAAATATAAAGCTTGTTAATCACCGCTGGTTAGAAGACTGGTATGTAACATGTTAAATTTTGGTTCTTTTGGTTTTGTCTTTATCTTTTATTTTTAAAATCATACCCTTTTTTGTCTTCATTCTCTCTATTTTTTTTTACAGTTTGAAAGCCTGGGCTATCTTGCCAATTGACGATTACACCAAAAGGTTAGTAGAATTCAAGTTGAATCTTGAATCACTAAAAACATAGGTAGCATTTTAGTAGAATTTGCCTTTGTCCTGTAAATACATATAACTTTTGAAAATTTATTATACAACTTTTGAGTTGAATTTGAAAATTCAAGCTAACTATTTCTCTGTTACCAGTGGTTGGGAATTGGAGATTATGGAAGCAGAGGCCAGAGACTCTGAAGAAGAAACTGATACTGATGTGGCAAATAGAAAATCACTTGACCAGACAGTTACTAGACCTTCTCTGCATAACAGGCCTTCTTCGTCAGTAACTCACAACCCGCTTATAGAATCTCCTGCACTGGCCCAATCCGGTAATCGTGAGTCAAGAGGACTAAACCATACCCCTGCTACAACACAATCCAAAGATGTGGGTACTGAAACAATGGTCAATTTACCTATAAACTCTCCTCTGCATAGTGGGTCCGGTACTTCGGCAGCACCTAATCTCCCAACAAAATCCCCTGCACCTGGACCAGTAAACAATTTTAACTCAAGCAGCAGTATCCAGGTTGTAACATCAGGCACAAATATTGGGTCGGAGAAGATGATCAATTTAGCTGTTAAGTCTCCTTCCCTGTCTAGTGGAACCACTACTACTGCGGGTCCCGTTCCTGTGTCGTCCTGTGCAGGAACTCCATTGAAAAGCCCTGTCATGGGTAGGCTAATCGAGAACCCAGATTTAACAACACCTGAGGTCAATTTATCCGTTAAAGCCCCTTCTTTGCAGTATGAACCTGCTTCCTCAATTGCTCTGGACCCACCTGTCAAATCTCCTGCACCAGGACCATTCAATAGCCAAGGTGCCAGAGATCACTCAGTGACAATGCTGTATGAAGAATCTGGATTAAAGAAGTTGAATTTACCTGTGAAGTCTCCATTTACTGCTGGGAACAACACTCCAAGGGCTGTCCCAGGGCTTCCATCCCAAAATTTAGATTTGCAAGACAAATCTGTTGCATCCAATCCATCCAATGATCCTGAAAATCTGGATAAAGTGACAAAAATTGATAGCAGATCCGAGAAAATGATCAGTTCACCCATTAAAAAGACTCCTCTAGACACTTCTAATCATACCCTCCAAAAGGACCATCTGGTCAGAAATCCAGCTAAGGAGATAAAATCTGGAGAAATTGCCAATTTAAATGTCAAGTCCTCTCTGGTGACTGAAGCAAGAGACCGAACTATGGTCAAAACACCACTTCAAGAGATCAGTTCTGAGAAAAGCATAAGCTCGATCAAAGTGGGTCAATCAAAACCTCAAAGTGAACTCCGTTGTGAAAAAGGTTACAATACGGAAACACCAGACAGTGCTAAATCCGCAAGATTATCCTTGTCAGAGAACAAAGGTGTTAGTTCTTCTGAACTGATTAGTTCTACCAATTTGGGATTAACAGGTAATTCGGCCACATCCCTGCAAGTTGGAATTAGATCTAAAAAAGGCCTTAGTGTACCTTCTGAGTCCCCTTTAGAGACCCCAAAATGCCGAGATCTTAGCTCAGACGGTGAACATGGTTCATGTGGGGCCAGATTACCAGTATTGACCAATTCTACTGGCATGAGGAGGAGTTATACTAGAAAGCTCAGAAAAAAATCAGCATCTCCAGAGGAACTACAATCTGATCCCTCAGTAAATACTGCCACACCGAAGGTTATATTGGGTATTTCGCCACAAGGCTTGGGAGGCAGAAATGGGGAGGCAAATCGGGATGTTGAAAAAGAGAAGAGTGCGGAGCAGTCCTGTGCCAGTTTACCACAAAAGAGGAAAGCTTCTGACGACCCAGTTCATAACAGCCCCCTTGTGGCAAAAGATTTTGAGGAACTGGAGCGCATTAATTCACTCCCTAAGGAAAGAGATACTGGTAATGATAACACTAAGATGGTTTTGAAAAACTCAAAAACCAAAAGAACTTCCCTGAAGTGTGCCAAGCCTCCTAGGTGTTCTCCTTCAAGTTTGAATAACATAGGGTTATCCGAAGCATCTGACAAGGTGCAGGTTGAAGAGAAAAAGGAACCAGCGACTACTAAACAACCCGATGCACTGGACTTCTCCAAGTATTTTGGCTCACCAACTGATAATGTAGGGATTGGCACCTCCACTTCTGTTTCTCAGGATGGGGATATTGAAACGAGAGATGCACTTATGCAATTGGGAAAAGTTCAAGCAGGAAACAATTTACTGGAAATGAAAGGCCTGTCACCTGACAGTGTAGAGGCTGAGTTGCACAAGCATCTTAGTGACACAACTCCTAATCCATGCAATAATCACAAAAATTCTACTGGTGCTAGAATAAAGAAGGCAGTTGCCAAGAGAAGTATGAAAGGGAAGGTTCAAAATCCCGGTAAAAATGTTTTTCTAAAAGCCGGCAATAATTCAGGTGCAAAACCAAACAGCAGTAGTAACAACACCCCGAATGATGCGACAAGAGATAAAGGGGAGGCATCAGATGCAGGGCCTGGAGACGCAGGTTCTGGCTTTTTGAGAGAAGTGAGTAATTCAAGTGCGAAACCAGAGACTGGTACCAAGTCTCCAGAGATTGGAATAAGAAATGAGGCTGAAACATCTGTTGCAAGGCCAAAAAATGTCCGGACAAATGTTTCTAAAAAAATGGGAAAGGGAAAGAGAGAGAAAATGACCAATGGTTCGAATAATAACAAGAGTAATGTAACTATGGATTGGCTTTTAACATCAATAGAGGTAGATCCAGAAAAGGAGAATAAACCGGGTCCAGGTGAACCCAGTACTGCTGATTCCAAGTCAGTCCTCAAATGCAACAAACCGCTTCCGACTCAGGAAGAGTGTACAAGTGGCAAAGATCAAAAGTTGGTGCATGCTAGTATGGGTTCGGTGGCCTGTTTTATTTTGAGTGGGCATCGACTGCAGAGAAAGGAATTTCAGGCGGTAATTAAGAAGTTGAGAGGAAGGGTGTGCAGAGACACGCATAATTGGTCTTTTCAAGCCACCCATTTTATTGTACCAGGACCAGTACGCCGCACTGAGAAGTTCTTTGCAGCTGCTGCTTCTGGAAGGTATAACTTCCCATCTTGTATCTACTATTTTTCTATTATAATTTGTGGAATCCCCATACAAACTGCGTAAATGAAACTTGACTATTTATTCTGGTAATTACTAGGTGGATATTGAAAATGGAGTACCTGACAGCTAGCAATGAGGCAGGGAGACTCATAGAGGAAGACCCTTATGAGTGGTACGGTACCGGAATGACAGAGGATAGTTCTATTAGCTTGGAGGCCCCACGCAAGTGGCGCCTTGTGAGAGAACAAACTGGTCATGGTGCCTTTTATGGCATGCATATTGTCATTTATGGAGAATGCATCGCGCCTTCACTGGTAGAGTCTTTTTACATATCTAGTTTCATTATTTTAAATAGTAATAATACATCTTTGTCTCTAAGCAGGTCCATGCAACCTGAAACCTGATTTTATAGCTAAATTTACATTTACACTAACCATGTTTTTGTTGATCAGGATACAATGAAACGAGTTATAAAAGCCGGGGATGGCACAATTTTGGCGACATCTCCACCATACACCCGTGTTCTGAAATTCAACAGTATAGACTTCGCTGTGGTCCCTGCAACAACCCCATCTAACGATCCATGGGTGCGTGAATTTTTAAACCATCAAATCCCATGTGTGACTTCAGACTACCTTGTGGAGTTTGTGTGCAAACCCGGTTACTCTTTATCAAAGCACGTGCTGTTCCAGACACAAGAATGGGCTGATAAGTCTCTCCAGAAGTTGACCAAGTTGTGCCAAGAGGTGGTGCGTGAATTTAATTCGCCTCTGAAACTTAGAGATGATAGTGTTCAGCAGGATAATTTGAGGTGTGCTGTTTGTGGGTCCCATGAGAGAGCAGAGGTGATGTTGATATGCGGGGCTGAAAGTGGGTCGGTTGGGTGTGGCATCGGGACCCACATTGACTGTTGTGATCCGCCACTTGAGGTTGTGCCAGAAGATGATTGGTTCTGTTGCAAGTGTAATAAAATTAGAACCAAGAAGAGTAGCTTGGCGATAAAAGGTAATAAGAGATCTAAGAAGGGTTAGATGATTTTTACTTTAGGTTCCTGTAAATTGTTTTTCCTTGTGTAATAAGTGAATTAGTGGTTATATGATACTTATTTGTAATCGTATTTGAATATGGATTTCTCATGTTTGGTAATCCTTATGTTATATATTATGCTGCTGGTTGATGTTATTGTCCCGTGTAATGTTGAACCCGTAAAGCACGTTCAATTTGGTTTTGAAATCAAATTATTTAGCAGTGAAGCGACCAAACAATTGTGAATTGCCAGAATCTTTAATTATCAGATAAAATTGAATCAAATACATCACTGAATATAAAAGTATCCGTGTGTAGTTTGGAATTCTGGATGGACTTCGTAATAATTGTTGGGCTTGGGCTCCAGGTTAGGCTTGAAATGCCTCATTCAAGCTTTAGCCCAATTGTAAAGTATTATTTTCCTATTGGGCTTTTAAATTGAATTCATCCGACAATTTGAAATTTCAAAATAAAAGGTGAATCACTTAATAATTGCTTATTTTAATAATTAGATAATATTTTTTTTCTTAAAAAAATAAATAATATATTTCTAAATTTATTAATTAATATGGAAAATCTAAGAAACAATTTTGTTAATATATTATTGGATATATAGATGAAGTGTTAATTTATTTTCCATAGAGCCGTTAATTTCAAACTTGAAAAATTGAAATTACGTTATGAACAATAATAAATGTGCAATCAAATTAATTTTTATAAGCATGATATGATGTACTACTATCTATTCATATTTAGGCTTCAAATGACTCATTAAAGCTTTAAGACTATTATCAAGTATTGCTCTGCGTATTGGGCATTTGAATTGAATTTATCCGACAATTTGTAATTCCTTATTTGTTGCCAATTGTTTAATTTAATAATTGAATAATACTTTCAAATCATTCTATAATATTGAAGAGTAATATATAAGATCAAATGTACTAGGCATGATTTTCAAGAGGCCGCAATTTTTTTATTTGTAATTAATTATTTTCTTTGTTGATTAGCAAACTATAGAAAACGACATCATAATGCATCTAGTAATAAACGAGAAATATTTTTTTATTGTTTGACTAGAAATATTTTTTTTTTAAACTATATGTTTTCACTAAACATTTTTGTATTTGGCAAGTAAAGTAAACTGAAATAAATATTACATTTATTTTAAAATATTCATGTTTGAAACTAAACAGGTGAAATTGAAATAGTACAAATATAAAAGATTAAATTGTCTTCATATAATATTAGTAAGAGAAGTAATAAGGATACAGATGTCAAAAGATAGAATTTATGTGCTTTAAATTTAATAAATCTATAAAGCTATTTTTAATTTACTTTACCTTAAAACACCGTACAACATTTTGTATTAACTTTAGTATGTTTTATAGGGTTAAAATGCACCATTGGTTTTGTGCTCCAATCATGTTCCACGTTTTTTTCTCTGTTTTAAAAGTTCGAACAATCGATCCGAACCACTCAACATGATCTTCATATTAAAATGTGCTTGGAAGCCAAATTTTATATTTTTTGGAATTTTTTCACTATTTTTTTAGATAGGTACAAAATCACTGTTTTGGATGGTCCAGAATCTTCTGAAAACAATAATTTTGTACCTATCTAAAAAAATAATAAAAAAATTCCAAAAAATATAAAATTTGGTCTCCAAGTACATTTTAATACGAAGATGATGGTAAGCGGTTCGGATCGAATGTTCAGACTTTGAAAACGAAGATAAGAATGTGGAGCATGATTGGAGCACAAAACCAATGGTGCATTTTAACCCTACTCATGTTTTATTAAATGGAATTGGTAGGCTACTTTCAATTTAATATGCACAATAAATTATCCATTCAGATTTCAAATTAATTTTCTTCTATTTATTTATTTATCAACATTTATTTTCTAAACTCAGAAAGATATAATTTCTAGATAGATAGTTATTAATTATTATTATTATTTACAAAAATGGGTTCAAATAAAAGTCAGATCTCCTTTTGAAGCAAAGTGTATTCCAATATTCTGGTTAAAAAGGAAAGAAATAAGAAAGCGTATTCCATCGAAAAATGTTCTAAAAAGTTTGTGCAAGTAGCAATCGCACTTTTAAATTCACATGATATTATCCTTTTCTTCATGATTAGTCTACGACTTCTCACAACTCACAACAATTTGGATGCCAACAATGCGTGTACAATTTTTTTTCACATTATCAAATATAATATTTTGTGCAAGGAGCTTGAAATATAATTTTTTTTTTATGGTATGAATTAATCAAAATCAAGTTGGTCATACCTCATGGAATTTCAGACTAGCGTTTTAAAATTTAAAAAATTAGATCTACGTGCAATTTTGTTCGATTTTCATGATGAAAAAGAAAAGAAGAAGAATTGGCATCATGCACGTGTGCGCCTCTCTCCCTTGCGTGCTTCCAACTTAACTTTGCTTCATTTATTGCACCAAAAATAAATACCTTTGCCTCGGTCGGCAAGAAAAGTAAAATTTACAAGTCAAGATAGCACATGCCTAAGACATTCACACGTGCCATCCAGCCTAATACAATTATTATTATACCCCTAAAAAAAGAAGATTTTTATTCATATAAAAACTTTTACTTTCTTATATTAATTATCATTTCAAGTAAAATAATAATAAAATTAATAGCAAAATTTAGTTGGAATGCATCTTGTGTGGGATTTTTGCTTTTGATCTTTTATGGGAGTTTGATCTTTTAAAATATTTAATCATATACATTGAATTTTCTTTCGTTATTTTTTAAGTATTTATATAGTTAAGCTTTTCTCATAAATGCTAATTAGAATTTCATTTTGTGGTTGTGAATATTTGAACTCAAATTATACTGACCACAGAATATATATTCATTTTAGATTTTTTAGTCTTTCCAATTTAAATTATTTAGTTTCGCTCTGATGAAATAGTTGCATAATTCTTTACTTAGAATTTCTAAAATGGATATCCTTATGATAGATGTTGGTCAAAAGGCAAAATTATCTATGACCATTCATTTACACATGTAGGAGCCAAAAGTTATCTCATCCTGTAACAAATAGATCTAAAAGAAGTTGACAAAATTAGCACCTAACTGTTCAAATTTGAAGTGCCAAATTAGGGGGTCCGGATCCCCTAAAGTAACCCAATTTTTGGGTTTTGGATCGGGACCGTCCAAATCAAATCCGTCGCTCGAGATCACCTCGGAATTCGAACATGTCTATCAGGATGCGTGTGCTTCACTTTAGTTGGATGGTCACGGATTCGAATCGAACAGTCCCGATCCAAAATCCAATTTTTGAGTTACTTCACTGGATCTGAATTCCAAATTAGGGGGCAAGATAGTGGCCTAAGAATAAATAAATAAATAAATTCAAAAGACCCACCAAGCCTCAGCCTGTCAAGTGTCAACCAGTGGTTCTCTCCTTTGTGGTGGGACCAGGTTCACAGTAGTGGTGGGGTCACGTGATAATATCATGCTTTGGTGATAATCACATCTTTGCATCATGTGACTTGATTTCATGCTTCTTAGTTACTTACAACGGATCCAACAGGTTCTTTCTGGTAGGCGTTCAGATCATGTGCTGCATGGCACGCCTACTTTATATATATGTTTGTCAATAAATATTTATAATTTGATACTTTAATTTGAATTTATATGAAATGATCTGTATAAAAAGTTAAAAATAATCATATTTGATAAAGGAATATTATATGTTATTTATTATATTTGTATTTGGATCTTAATTGCACGATCTAATAGGATTCGAAAATTAATAATAGTATTCTAATGTATAAAATATGATTTGAGTTGTTTTATAGTTATATGTATCACGTGTAAAGATATTAAATCATAACTAATCATGAAGATGTAGATGTTCAAATATCTTCACATTGGATACCCTATTGTATTTTTATTTTAAAATTTTGAATAACTTAAAATTTAAAACTCAAATGTTAAAATCATAAAATATGCTTCCATTACTTATTTTGTCACTACTGCAAAAGTATCTTATTTTTGCATCGTATTGAATATACAAACAGATAAAAAAAAAACCACAAATAACTACTCAGAATTTTTTTTGTTTTTAATAAAGGACTATGTTACACTCCAGTATATTTTTAGATATTATTCTTGAGAACTGAACATGCGTCTCTCCAAAAAAAAGACGAAGACTCGTACAACTGTACTAAGTCTGCGGTTCTACTCGAATCTTAAATAAAGGGTTTATTAATTCTAAGAACAATCGATTACACAGTTACACAATAGCAGGGGCGGATCCAGAATTTTCGTCAGGGGGGGGCAAAAAAATATCGAATCGGGTTTAATTACCTAATCGAATTTAAATCCATTAACCAATTGGGTACTCGATAAAAAACAATGCTTTAACTTATACTTTCCAATGCTTTGACTTGTAATTTCTGATTCTCTGACATATAATTCTAATTACCAATCAAAATTCAACAGATTTATTTCAATTTTAACCTAATTTAATCCGAATTATAAATCAAACGTCCAGAGGGGGGCAAAAAAATTTCCAGGGGAGCAAAGTCAGTCGGAACCATTAAATCTCCACTAAAACTCAAAATCCAGCGGGGGCAGTTGCCCCCCCCCTGGAATACACTGGGTCCGCCCCTGCACAATAGTATGTTACACTATATATCAAAATGGTATGCTTCTAGCTAGTACCAGCAATTAAGACCTTCAAATTAAATAAATAAATACATTTCATAACAATAAATGATATATTTTGAACTCACACAGTCAGATCTATAGTCTTAAGTTTGCTTTGTTCTAATAAGACGACCCAAACAAATACTCGGTAAAAAACTAATTGTTGTGTGTGTGTGTGGGTGGGTGGGGGGGGGGGGGGTCATTTCCATGTCTTTGTGCCTCCAATTGGCTAGTGCTTGGGAAGTTGCATTAAAAGAATGTAATTATGGTCAAACCAAAGGCTCTTTTTAGATGCTTTTCCAAATTTCAAAAATTTGATCCAATTTCCATGCTCTAATTTAACCCTACAACCCATATACTATACCAATATTAGTGGCCCCAACATGCGCATGTAAAACTAAGATACATGCATGGAGCATTTCATTAATAATAAACTGGATATATTGAAGCTAATTTAAGTTTCAAAATCAATATTCCATATGTAATCTATATGCGTAATATTCATCATGCATATGCATAAATTAAAAATGTAGAGAGATCTAGAGCATATTTTATTGTTGATACATCATACAATTTCAAATTTTCAATATTATAGAACAACAACCGAATATGCATTATATAAAGATGTTGAAAAATAAATAAAACTTGGTGGGTATGTAATCTATATAGTCAACAACATGATAAATAAATAACAAATTAAAGACTTGAATATACTAATTTAACTATATCAAAAGTTTGTTCCGGAGCCATGGTGCAACCAATTGGTTTTCCGATTTTCAAAGTTCAAACAGTCGATCCAAACCATTAGATGTGATCTCTATATTAAAATGTGATTGGAGACCAAATTTTACATTTTTTGGAATTTTTTTACTATTTATTAAGTCAGTTTTAAAATCGCTGATTTTAATAAACAGTGAAAATTTTCTGGATCATTAAAAACAGCGATTTTAAAACTGACTTAATAAATAGTAAAAAAAATTAAAATTTGGTCTTCAAGCACATCTTAATATAGATTGAATATTGAACGGTTTGAATCGACTGTTTGGACTTCGAAAATGTAAAAACTGAAGCGTTTGTTCCAGCGTCTAGGAACAAACATTTTGATATTAGCCACTCACTATACACACACACACACACACATGATATTTAAACAATAACAAAAGTTAATAATCTTTGGTTTCATTAATTTAAACAAATATGAATATTAGTTAAGCAATATTGTATGAAATGTTTTCTTAATCAATTATTGTGTCATAACTAGAAATACTATGTAATCAGATGATGATTAGAAATTATCATGTATGGTGTATTGGTGTGTGATTATTATTAGTTGTACCACAGAATAGCGAGTACGTACGTACGTATCTCTTGTTCGTACTCTTACATAATAAGTTCCAATATTTAATTTCCTACACGTACTCGTATCTGATAAGTTAACAAAATAATATACATTCATACTTGGATAAAATCCTTAGACTTAAACTGTACTATATATAATTAAGATCTGATATTGATGAGATAAATGTATTTGGAAAAATCCAACAAACACTTAAAAATCAGAGCTTACATTTTGTTACTGCTGTAAGCCTGTAACAACACAGAATAGTTACTTAGATTAACTGCTAGCAGACACCTCTGGATCCAACTGTGTACAAAGTGTTTCAGATCTGTCCCTACCATAGTACCAGTATTGCCAGAAGGCCCAGAGGCCAGAACTGAGAGAGCCCGGAAAGAGAAAAGGTTGCATTTTATTGTGCAGTTGCATAGCATGGCACTGTAGATTAGCACGTCTTCTTCCATGGATTTCTATGCTGTACGTCTTCCCAATTTCTCCCAATTGAGCTCCTGTTTGCACCCCCATTTGAAAAATTACCTTGTGATTCAAAAGGAGTTGTCCCAATATTAATTTCATGTTTGAAATTAGAGGGATGCTTCGGTGGACATAAGGACCTATTTGTAAAATGAACATATTTTCATTTTCAAAGTTCAAACAGTCGATCCAACCGTCCAACATTATCTCCATATTAAAAGAGGTCAAATTTTACATTTTTTTGAATTTTTTTACTATTTATTAAGTATTTTACAAATTCAATGGTCTGAATTTGACTAGTTTTTGTAAAATACTTAATAAATATAAAAAAAATTCAAAAAAATGTAAAATTTGACCTCCAAGTACATTTTAATATGGAGATAATGTTGAACGGTCGGATCGACAGTTTGAACTTTGAAAATAAAAATATGTTTATTTTACAAATAGGTCCTTATGTCCACCGAAGCAAATGCCTTGAAATTAACATGAAATTGTATATTATTTTACTCTTTTAATGTATATTTGTTTTGCTTTAAAATTTATTGTCTGTTGTCGTACTGTAATGAAAAATGAATTAAACATCATAATAGAACAGGAGATTCGATGAGATGGGTATCCGAATCATTTCAACGTGGGAAAACCAATGGATATTACATGGTACATGGATGCCTCTCTGGTCCCGGGGGAAGTGGTACACAACGATGGGGCCACCTTGTCAGAGGGGGGAGAGGGAGAAAAAGGATAACGCATCATTTCCTTTCTCCTGAAACTATACATAGTGGCTACATTCTGCATGCAGGATCTCTTGGCACTTGGTCTTATCACATCAACGCATCAACACAACATTGAATCACACTCAGCAAGTCATATTATTGGTATGAACTAAGATCTTGTGTGGCACATTTTTCTAGCTACATATGCAGTGAATCATGAAATCCATATCTATCCATAGTGACAACTTAATTGTTCGGAAAAGGTTCGGCGATGTCAAAAATTCGTGATTCGGGAATAATTCTGGTATAATTCGGGAATGATTCTGAATAATCCGGATCAGAGATCTCAGTATTACAAGGAAGCAAAAAAAAAAAGATAAACCAAAAAAAAATGTTCTGAGAAAAATTCGAGAAAAATTCGTAAAATTCAAAATAAGTTCGTAAAATTCGCGAATTATTTGGGTATAATTCGGTCAACCGAATAATTCGGCGTTCGGTTCGGCATCACAAAAAAAAAATTATTCGGACATAATTCGCGAATCTTGTCACTATGTATCTATCTGGGGAACCGAACGACCCACTATCACTATACCTTCTTTATTCTTATTGTAATTTGTATGGTCGCAACTAGAGTTCATTTTTCTTAATTAGTAATAATTTGTAATTAGAATTGCTTACTGATTATTTGTTTTAATAAATTTTTGAATTGAAGTATTCTTCGTGAAACAAGAAAAACCAATTCGTCAGAAAATTCGCATTTAGGAAGTTGTTGGAATTATTTCCAACAATATATAATGCATAGTGATTATTTTATCTGTTTTAATAAATTTTTGAATTGATGTATTTCCAGTGAAACAAGAAAAACCAATTCGTGAGAAAATTCGCATTTTTGAAGTAGTTGGAATTATTCCCAACAATATATTACTTACTGATTCTTTTATTTGTTTTAATAAATTTTTGAATTGAATTATTTTTGGTGAAACAACCAATTCGTGAGAAAATTCACATTTAGGAAATTGTTGGAATTATTCCCATCAATACATTGCATACTTATTCTTTTATTTGTTTTAATAAATTTTTGAATTGAATTATTCTTGGTGAAACAAGAAAAACCAATTCGTGTGAAAATTCACATTTAGGAAGTTGTTGGAATTATTTCCAACAATATATTGCTTACGAGTAGGGTTAAAATGCTCCATTGATTTTGTGCCTCGTCATGCTCCAATATCATTATCTCTATTTTTAAAGTCTAAGTAATCGATCCGAACCGTTCAACATGATTATCATATTAAAATGTGCTTGGATATCAATTTTTAGAATTTTTTAACTAATTGTTTAGAGAGGTACAAAATCACTATTTTTGAATGGTCCAGAATCTTCTACAAAAAGTGATTTTGTACATATCTTAAAAACAACAACAAAAATTATAAAATTATAAAATTTTGTATCCAAGCACATTTTAATATGAAGATCATATTGAGCGGTTCGGATCGACGGTTTAAACTTTGAAAATAGAGATAGCGATGTTAGAGCATGATGAAGCACAAAACCAATGGGGCATTTTAACCCTACTCATTACTTACTGATTATTTTATTTGTTTTAATAAATTTTTGAATTGAATTATTCTTGGTGAAACAAGAAAAACCAATTCATGATGAAAATCACATTTAAGAAGTTGTTGGAATTATTTCCAACAATATATTGCTTACTGATTCTTTTATTTGTTTTAATAAAATTTTGAATTGAATTATTCTTAGTGAAACAAGAAAACCAATTTGTAAGAAAATTCGCATTTATGAAGTTGTTGGAATTATTTCCAACAATATATGGCTACAATTGAAAATGTCTTATCTATAAAATTTTCATTTATAGACGATCTAGGCATAATTACTAATTCATTATATAATATTTTTCATTACCCCTCGAGAAAATTATCTTAACGACAAAATAAATATAGAGTAAAAAATTATGTAAAAAAAGGACAAGAAAAGATATGAATATGAAATAATTGACTTTTTATTCCAATTTCATATTCCACTAATCAATAGGTTTTTGTTTTATTTAAGTTCAATAAAATAAAATAAAATTTTATTTTACTATGTTATATATGTAGATAATTCAAGAAGCTTTTTATGGTTAGAATTCAAACAACGGAAAAATCTTTTCACCACAAAATAAACCTTCCAAATACTAATTATATGTTTTTTTTGCATAATATGTGGCATAATAAATATGCCACATCAAAAATCTAAAAATTTGAAATAAAAATGTGATATGCACAAATATGGCATCCCTTAATTTAATTTAATTATTGAAATTTTTGTTGTGGCGTTACATTGTCTCTATTATTTACTAGTAATAGTTTTAAAGAACATGATATATGAGGTGATTAAATTACATATAAGAATGTGCGGCGTAACTGTGACACGAAAACAATAGAACATTTTAACCCTACTAAAATTTAAACTACACATAATTTAATTTCCTATTATTTTATGCATCAAAATCTCCACAGACATGTCAAAATCTTCAATAACGCATCAATTTCGTGCTTTCGAACCCGGTACCGTTATTAACAAGCCAGTCATTTCTATACCATCAGGGCCTATTCGGCTGCCACTGTGCCCGTGGGAAAAAAAAAATTCACTCAGAGTGAATTTTTTTTTCCCACACGCTGTGTTTCAGCCATTAAAATTGGACCTGAACCCAAGCCCATTCCCGTTCCCGCCTGGCAGCCGAACATGCCCTCAATGGTTCCATGTTTGTTTTAAGAAGAGTTATTTTTCAATGAATAATTGTGACCGTATTTTCTATCTATCATGTCATCAGAATAATACAATTTTTTGCACACTAAAATTACACAGACTGTTTTTACCATTATGATTTTAAGTAGATTTAGAATTTTAAATTATTCACTGTTTTTGCAAAACATTTTATCTGGCATGATTTATAAATGTATTTGTTAACAGTTGATCCATTTATCATCTTGTCCTTGCAAATTACATATTTTAAGTCTTTCAATTATGACCGTTGGCAAATATTAATCGTAAAACAATACATTAATTAATAGTCCAGAATGTTTGAATTATAAGCATATTACGAAAAATTACAAACAAGCCCTCATAATTTTCCTCGCTGGTTTTTGTTGTCTTGTGCAGAGTCACATGGCGCAGGCCAGAACTGACATAATTAGGTAATTGCACAAGCAATCAAACTAAGAAATAATGTCAACTTGTCAAGATTGTTTATCCGGTTGGGTGCAAATGTGAAAAGGTGGAGGGACCAAAACATAAAATATTAGTCCTTTCTGGTACAAGTCAGAGTCCGTGTAAGACAATTACTCTGCCTCTTAAGTCAAGCTATCTCTGCTGGCACAAGACTTTCATGGGTAATTATTAAAACCTATTTTTAGTACATGTAACCCACAACAAACCCATCATCCATGTCTAACTTGATGTAATGTCATAATAATTTATGTTCCTAACTTGATGCAAAGCAATTTTTATATTTGTAAAAAAAAGTTGAAAGTTTAGTTAGGGTGTGCTCCGGACAAGGGTCTGCGGAGGGAGGGGAAGGGCGAAAGTACTGTACGAAGGTGAGAGCTTGACAGACCGGATCTGATCGGGTGAGTTCCCTTGCTCCAGAAGAAGAGAATCAGAGAGGGAGCGGAGGGGAGAAAACACTGTTCGGGGTGAGCTCCGTATTCAATTTTGGCAAAGTTGTTCACCCCCGATTCGGAGTGTACAAATTACTGTTCAGGGTGAGCTCCGTCTCTGTCACCTTCCTCCTCGTCCCTTCCCCTTCCTCTACACGGTGAGTTCTGGAGCACAGCCTTAAGGACACCCTCTAACACTTTATTTTACTAATTTTTATAAAGAAATTTAAGATGCAAGTATGTATTGTGCATTTTATGATTGTTTTGGACAATTAGTGCAAAAGTTAGAAATTACAAGCGTGTATTTTGTAATTGATAAATTTACAGTTCATAATAGTAAATTGTGTATTTTGTAATCCTCAAGTATATATTTATGACATCTGTTAAAGATTTTGTCTAGGTTAATATAGACAAGTGTGGATTATGTAATAATCATGTGTGCATTATAAAATAAGAAAGTATGAACTATATAATATTATTAAGTGTACATTCTAAGATTAGTGAAAAGTTCATATATAAATGATAACTATCAAGTTCAAATAATTGGTTTTGAATAAACTTGATTTCTTTTTAGTTAACATTCACATCCAAA
This sequence comes from Carex kokanica, assembly GCA_025461125.1. Taxonomy (NCBI): domain Eukaryota; kingdom Viridiplantae; phylum Streptophyta; class Magnoliopsida; order Poales; family Cyperaceae; genus Carex; species Carex kokanica. The sequence goes on along the minus strand of JAJGRX010001283.1, from coordinate 349,040 downwards.
ATAATTTGTCTTGGGGAAACAAGTATTGCTCATTTCAATTTTATTAAAACAAAAAAAAATAATTAAAAAAATATTTCAAGAATGAATATAGTGAAGTGACACGAGCCCCGTAAGTCTCTCTACGGAGAGATCGCAAGTTCAGTTCTCGAGAACAACATCTAAAAGATACCGGTGCGTGAAAAAAAATGAAATATACAATAAACAATAAACATCAAGAGAGTAAATTGAAATCTCTTTCCACAACAAACCAAAGTTATTGTAAGCATAGTGACAAGGTTCGCGTATAATACCTGAATTATATCCAAATAATTCATTTTTTTTGTGATGCCGAACCGAACGCCGAATTATTTGGTTGACCGAACTTTGACCGAATTATACCCGAATAATTCGCGAATTTTACGAATTTTTTTCCGAATTATTCGCGAATTTTTCCTGAATTTTTTCCAAAACATTTTTTTTTGGTTTTTTTTTTTGCTTCCTTGTAGGATTGAGATCTCTGATCTGAATTATTCCGAATCATTTCCGAATTATACCCGAATTATTTCCGAATCACGAATTTTGACCTCCCGAACCTCTCCCGAACAATTAAATTGTCACTGTGATTGTAAGTGATTAACATGCAAATTTAAGAAGAAACATGCCTCCAATTCTTCTACTGTGATTATGTCATTAATTAGTAACCTTTTTAATGTTGTTCAAAGGCGAGGATGTAGTTACATAAAGTTGACTAATATTTATATACAACTTGTGTTTTGTCCTTGAGATAGGAGATGGGTCAGTTCCCCAAATTCCTAAATAACTAAAAGTATACATCTATGAGATGTGTTCCAAAAGCAACAAGAAAAAAAAAATGTAACTTTTATTTTTCTTTCAAACCAAGGTTGTTGTTTCATACTTTTCTTGTAAGTAGCAATACATGATGATAATGAGCAAAAGCTGTATAATGACAACCTTTATTAGATTCATTACAGTGGTTCAAAGTTTTCTTTTATACCATCAGAAAAAGACTCCAATTTATTTATTTTTTATTTTTTGTAATCATGATTAATAAGTAGCATGTGTCAATTATATCTCTATTTTTGAATGATTAATAACTTCAATAAAAAAAACATATAAATTAAAACAAATAAAACCATTACATGTGATCATTATCGTTTTCGCCAATTGAGTAAAAACGAAGAAATGTCGACCGTATTTGTATAACATTAAGAAATTATAAATTTTCAATAATTTGAATAATTTTGTACATTTTTCTATGATATTTTAATTCTCAAAATAAAACTAAAATAAGTTGTATTTTACATACGCATGAAAAAAAGTGAGATCTTGATTACATCTTACTATTCAATTCCTTTGCTACTTAGAGTTCTTGCTTTTACGTTATATAACCTTTATTAAAAAAAAAAAAAAAAAAAAGAGCACAATGGATGCACAGATAATAAAAGCCATTTAAAAATATGGCCACAGAAGATCAAGAACAATTAAAAAAGTGAGCGCGTGACAGGAGAGCACGTGGACAGCACGTCGGTCTCATCGAGTAGAGTAAACATCAGAGGCAGAGTATATAATGCCACCATCAGGTCACCGACACGTGTCAGTTTCTACACTAGATGACGTACGATTTGCTAAGCATAGACATGGGCTCTTTATTCCTTTATACTATTATTTTATTTTTCTGTGTAATCCCATTGGCCAAATCTGCATCTTCTTATCTTCTATAATTAGCTTAAGATAATCCAGTTTCTCAAAGCCCAAGTTTAAATAGTACAGGCCTCTCCGGAATGAATTCAGAGTAGGTCCGATGCCCATCAGATCTAGTTTGGTTCGATAGGCATAGGTGTGATGACTCTGCGATCGGCATCAAGATTCGTGCACTATGCATCAAAATCCGTGCGAGTCTGTCACTTTCCGGTACAGATTTAGTGCTAATCTAGAGTTAATTGAACCTAAAAGTAGGTTTGATGCCCATCGGACCTACTCCTATCTCCTCCGGAATTCATGTCACCCAACTCCCAAGCTACCTCAAAATTTTGAGTTTGCATTCAGACCATCTGATCTTCTTTTGCAAGAATATTAAGGGTATGTTTGGTTGTAAAACAAGAATAGCTAGAATAGCCAAATAAAAAATAGCTATTGTTAGTCTTATTATAATAGCCAAATCTCAAAACCCTTAGGAATAGCCTAATCTAATAAGACAAAAAATTTGAATTCACTATTCTACATATTCTAACCCAACCAAACACCGAATATGCTATTCCAAATAACATAATCTCAAAAATAACCTATTCTCATTCCAACCAAACATACTCTAAAGGAACCGTGCAATTCACCTTGAGTTAGATTTTATTTGAATCCTGATCAGACGGTTCTGATTCAAATATTGAATTGGATCAGAACCGCAGATTAATAGCACCTAAGATACCTCAATTGTTGAGTTTAAATCCGATTTGTTCGTTATATATTATCACAAAACATAAAGAGACCTTACATTACAAGTTTGAACCGGATTGGTCAAGATTTTCATCGCACGTTACAGATTCAAACTCAAACTGTAAGGTAATATAGAGGATCCGGACTCATTAGACCACAAAATTAGCGAGTGGGTATTCCTAATATCGCAAGGGATAGAATGAAGTCTCAACTGAATCATAAGTAGGGCTGTCCACGAGCTGGCTCGGGTCGAGCTGAGTTCTAACTCAGCTTGTTAATTCTGGACCGAATTTTTATCGAGCGAGCTGAACCTAGGGCATCCGAGTTAAAACCTCAGCTTGAAATCGTGACGAGCTAACGAGCTGACTCGCTGGGTTTGGCTGAATCTTGTTTTAACCGAGCTGAACCGAGCTAGACAGTATAAAATGCACACAAATTCATACAAATTCACAAATTGATGCCTAGCTGAGCTAGCTCGCGAGCTGGCGACTAAGCTAGGCCCCAGCTTAAACTCATTAATTCTGGACCAAGCTAGTGGCGAGCTGGCTCGTTAACAGCTCGATCCAGTAACGAGCGAGCTGTTAGCGAGTGAGTCAAGTGCGAGTCACGATCGAGCCACGAGCTACGAGCTTTTTTGCCACCCGATTCATAAGAAATCCGAACCTACATAAAATATAAAAGGTCCACTGTAAGATTCATGCTAACATATAATGAATGGTCCGGATCTAATCATTTTGATCATGTTAGATACCTGACGTGAGCTGAATTAGTTTGTGATGAACGATTTAAATGTTGTCCATTTTAGCGAGATATGTAAAGATGTAAGTGTATTGTTCCTAAATAATAGACCAATGCCTCCATATATAATTAGATTTTTTTTTATTGAGAGTGAGAAAATATAGAGAACTTATTCAAATACCCAATTCAATATAATAATCGCAAAATAATATAATCGGTAGCTAGGGTTAATCCGTTAAACATGGAACAATACTCGAATTTTATAGTTTTAAATATGCATTTTATTTTAAAATTACATTTACAGTACTAAAAGTATCATATAAATGATTATCATGTTTATGACAAACTGACACAACTATCATGCAGTAGAAAAAAAATGAGATAGGAGTAGGTCCGATGGGCATCGGACCTACATTTAGGTTCAATTAGCTCTAGAACCGTACGATTATCATCAAGATCTATGCGGACGGAAATTGATACAGACTTGCTCGGATTTTGATACATACACACGAATCTTAATGAGAATCAAATGGTCATCACACCCATCGAACCAAGGTAGGTCCGATGGGCATCGGACCTACTCTGATTCCAAAAAAAATACATATAATACATATATAGCTAAAAGAAAAACGACAAAAGACCACGGTTAAAATTTTAGTTCACCATCAAAGAAAAATTTTCACATGTTTTTTTTTTTTTACTTGTGAACTCTGTGCGGTAAAAATGGAACATTTCTGATAAAATACTAAATAAAAATAACATAATTTGTCCTATTATTTCATGTACAGCTAGACATGTAGTCCACAAAACTTTATCTACTGACACTGTTATAAAATACATTAGTATACACAAATTATTTTAATTATTTTAATAGTATTTAATTGATCATGCTCATCATATTATATCCATTTTGTATGAAATCTATATTTTATAAGAAAGATTTGCTAGGAGATACGACCAATTTAATACTTGACATGTTTTACAATGCGAAACGTGTCAGGGGCGGATCCAGAATTTTCGTCAGGGGCAAAAAAATATCGAATCGGGTTTAAATCCATTAACCAATTAGGTATTCGATAAAAAATAATGTTTTAACTTATACTTTCCAATACTTTGACTTGTAATTTCTGATGCTCTGACTTATAATTCTAATTACCAATCAAAGTTCAACAAATTTATTTCAATTTTAACCCTAAATTTAATCCGAATTACAAATCAAACGTCCAGAGAGGAGCAAAAAAAAATTGAGGGGAGGCAAAATCGGTCGGAACCGATAAATCTCCACTAAAACTCAAAATCCAAAGGGACAACACAAAATCCAAGGAGGCTGCTGCCCCCATGGAACCATCTGGGTCCGCCCCTGAAACGCGCGAGATATAAATGTTCAGTATTGAAAGAATTCATTCAAGTTTTCAACCTTAATTGATTATTGGTGGTGGTATCCTTAAAAAAAATATTTTTTAAAGCAGAGCTTGCGTATTTCCAAATTTTACGCATCTTAATTGCTATTAACAGAGCTATTTTGATTTCACACAGCGTATAAGCAACAGACAAAATGAAAAAAAATATGTAAATGGTGCTATGTATAAAGTCAAAATAGCTCGGTTACCTCCAGAAAGTACAACAAAGTTGATCCTTAATATATGTTCAATTATTGTTCATTTAATGTCTCCAACAAATTTTATTCTAGTGGTGCTATGTTTCTGTCAAACATAACCCAGCATGCTTCTTAAAATAATCTTGGCTAAGGCCTAAGGATATTTATATGTATAGAATCTACCGGAAATTTTTAATATATAGAAATTGTTTAATACAGATGTACGGAAACAGAAAGAGTGTCTCGTTTTCAACAAATATAGAAAGATCTGATTCAATGAGTCCGATCCAAATTTATGCATCGGTCTCAATGGTCTAGATCCATCAATAACCTGATTTTCTGTGATATTCATAGACGTTGATCGGATATTAATTGGTATGGAGGATTAATTGCTGTGCTTCAGTCGAAAACGCGGTTAGAGTGTTAGACGGTGCATTGAAATACCAAAAACCAATATGATCTTTTAACCTCAATTCGAAATTTCAAATTGTCAATTTTTTTAAATTTGCAGAAATGTAGAAATCCTATGGTCCCTTTTAAACAAGCGTATTTTATAGAAAAATATTATTACAATTAAATGAGATGATATAATTTCAATTCGCATAATTAAATTGACGACCTAGTGCCTATTAGTCGATTGCTTCCTCTTTTAAATAAAGATAATATTATGTTAACAATAATTTATTTTGAAATATGGATGCCACAGAAAATCAGGTTATTGATGGATCTGGACCATTGAGACCGATTCATAAACTTGGATCGGACTCATTGAGTCAAATATTTCCATATTTGTTGAAAACAAGACACTCTTTCTGTTTCCGTACATATGTATTTAATAATTTCTATAGAAAATTTCCGAATCTACCTCCCTTATAAAAAAAATATAACTAATTAAGAATGAAAAATGATGTACCAGTAAAAATTTAGAATGCAAAACAATTATTAATAAAAATGAAGAAACATGGCTTTGACCTTATCCTAACTATTAAACCGTTGGTGTCAGTCTACAAAAACCAGCTGGTCATGAGCTGCTTTTGTTTTCATTTAATGCTCTACTGGTATCCAATGCAGATATTCAATTTTAATTTTGTGTCGTGTGGTTTAAGTTTTATTAGTTATTCTCTTGAATATTCTATAACAGATTTGTATGTATCCAATAGTGCCTCCATAGTTGCCTCCTCCAATAGTGCCTCCATATGTATTCTTAAAATACTACCAATAATTTAAGTTTGATTTCAAATTTTAAATATTTATGAATTGAGTTGCCTCCTATTGGTTCGGCACGATTAGGTTGCTCCAGCTTGCAATTTGCCCCCACATGTTTTCATATCTCTGTTTATTATTTATTTGTTTATTTGAATATTCTTCCTTCTGATAATTCTTGTCTTACTCATTTTATTATGTTTCAAAATTTTCGAGGTGGCGGCTAGGGTTCATATTACTACCAATCTCCAAAAAATAAAATAAAATAATTTGTTGGTTGTAAGCAAAGGTTTAAATAGCGTTTATCGCGTCATAGCGAAACGGCTGAAAAAACGCTATAGCGCGCTATTTAGAACGTTATTATGGACTGCACGGCAATAGCGTCATAACTTTTATGTCCAAAAACGCTATTGCGCGCTATTTAGAACCTTGGTTGTAAGAATATCATCACTAAATAGAGATGGAGGTTTTCTTAATAATTATTTCATATATATGTAACATTTTTCTAAGATAAAATAAGGCACCCAATATAATATATGTATTTCCTTTTTTTTTTACCATTTACTGAGTAGAAATTATTGTTCAGTTATTATCATTTTTTTTCTTTTTTGCAATTTTAAATGCGAATTTGACTATTTACCTCTTTTGATAAAGCAGTCTCAATCATTATTTCCTTTACTTTTATGTTTGTTCTGACAATTCTTACTATATCACATCAAATCAATTTTTAACATTAATTTTTTTGTAATTTGTTTTCACCATTTATGTTAAGTTTGGAGAGAAATATGGGATCTTTGATGAGTATTGATATCAAAAGGCATTAATAAAATATTGTGGTGTTAGACAAGTTATCTTCATCTTTTCAGTGCTCCTAATCATTCAAATAATTCTTTAAAATATTGTAATTAATTCACGTGGGATGCACATGATTATTGTCAGAAATTAACTAATATCTCCTAAACGGTTGTTTGAACTTGGTTGTCATAAAATTATTTGCTCTTACTAACTAGATACTTAACTAAAACCTATTACTTTATATCAACTTGATTACCAGTTCTCTGTCTAATCCAAAGAATTAGGCGACCTGGTTGAAATTAATGCCTGTTAGATATTTTCTTCCTCTATTCCACTGGAATCTTGGCAAATTGCATGGAAGTACAATTTCTGCAATTTGATGACAAGTTTAAAATATTTTAAATAACAAAACTAAAAAATGTCAATTTGTAGGGATCTTTAACAGTTAGCAACCTTTTTAAATCCAAAATTTTTAAATTTTACAATGATGCACATTTATTTTACATGGAATATTTGTAAGATCTTACACCTTTTTGTATATTACACTCAGCACATGATAAATGCAAAATTAATAACTGTGTCTAAAGTTTATATTGATGTCTCTGATTGGCACAAAAAAATGCAAAGAAGCATTGATGAATGACATGACAGAAGATAGAAAATGACCTATATCCAATTAGGTGCATGCAATTAAAAGCATACAGTGCTAGATGAATATATGGTTTAGCAAAGCAACAAGTTTCCAAATGCATAATATGAAATATGCTTGTTCTAATGTTCTCATTGGGTAAACTGACATAACAACAACAACTTTGTCTTGGTTATAATTTCAGAGGAACCAACAACACATAACTGGTAAGTGAGAACTGTGTGCCTGATCTGGCACAACCAGTGGAGACTTAGAACCAGTGTTTGTGTTTTACCCAAGAGATAAAAAAAACAAAAAGAAGAAAATATTAATGCTGAGGTCAGATGACCCACAACAGTGCAAAGGAAAAGGCAATGTTGCAATTGTTTTTATACCGAATCCAAAGCATTGAATTGGCCGGGTCTAATTATTCAACAACTGTGAAATCATGTCAACTTGCCAGAAAATAAATCATGTCCCGGATGGTTGAATTATTGGATTCAAAAATTGGCGCCAATTTATGGGGTGTTGGTGGAATTTTTGGGCAGAGCTATTTATAATTAACATTAGTTTCTTCCAACAATTTTTAGAATTAATTGGATGGAATAATTTTCTCTAATTGCTAAAGCGTAAAAAAGTTCGTCATTCCCTATTGGTAGTTATTTTGCATACTATGGTGGTGAAAATAAAGGGAAGTCACACGCGAATTCAGGATTTTCGTCAGGGGTAAAAAAATAACGAATTGGATTTAAATAAATCTCATTATTTAAATAAGTCATTTTTGTTCGATGCGTCAATAATTAATAAATCTCATTATATTTAATAGACATGATATGTAAATAATATAAATCATATCTGTAATGTTGAATTTAAAATTTATTTATTTGGATTGTCAAAGTTGTCAAAATAAAATATTGTGTACGTGATACTTTATGTAAATAATACTGGGCTTCATGGTCCCCAGTAAGAATTGCACAAAATGCGCCACAGAAAATATTGACAGTTGAGAGATAACCACTGTTTAGGCTCTGGTAATACTATTATTAAACAGTATTTCTAAACATAAAAATACTGGTAGAGATCAGAGCAGTTCCGACTTCCGAGTCGCGCGCCAATACATCACCTTCTGCTTTGGCGATAATGTAAAACCCCAGTCAGAGATACATAAAATAATTAACAATAATGGTTCATGATCATAGATGTCATCATCAAATGCCAGAAAAATGTCAGGAAACACCTCACCAAATCACATGCCAGTCTGTGCTTCCCTCTTTGAAAATCTAGCATGGCGATGCATGTTCTTCCCCTTTCAAGATATTATACTTAGTTCATGCCTGACATAATTTAAAAGTTTAGCATCAATAACCTAAAATATCAGATCAATATCTCATGTGTAAAAAACTAGTTTTTGACCCAAAATGGCCTATGCTTCTTTTCATACCAAAGTAGTTTTGGCTTCATGCAGCACTCCAACTATATAATCAAAACAGCACTGCATATAATTCATGGGTTGCATGAAGCCAAAAATGCTCTGATGATAAAACCTTTACCCAATTTCCGGGGTGCTGATATGAAAAATCACTACTTTTATAGGAAAGGAAATTAAATCAATTTTGTTTACCAGTTGCAGTACTTTTCCATGTAATACAGGAAGTATTGGTGATTATCATGGAATTTTTTTTTTTATGATTGAAACATGGAAAATGTTTTGCCAGTGAACAAGGTTAAGAGGCTCAGAGAAACAGAGAATAACAAAAGGTGTAATGATGTACAAAATAGAGAATATCAAAAGACACAGTATGGAGGGAGAAAAAAAGATTATGAAATTCATAATAGCATGAACTGAAATCTGTACATATACAGAGAATTCGTACAATAAAGAAGTTACCAGAAAAAGTGCAGTGAAAACCAATAACTACCATCTAAGCAGTAGAAAACAGTACCCCCATTGTAAATGAAAAAAGAAAAAGAAATATAACACCAAAGGCCATAATACTCTACGCGTACTCCAAAATTTACCCCAAACATTCCTCCCCTACCCTGTACATTATTACACATCTCCCGTCTTAAACCCCTCCAGCTCTCTCCCAGTTCTACTATCTCCACGTCAGCAGCTCAGTGCCTCATACTTCACCGGGATAGTTCTCGCTAAAAGGCTCCCGACAACTGCCAAGTCCCGACAAAACACCCCTTGATACACCGGTGGTGCTGGCGTAACAACCTTCGAAACAACCGGCTTAGCTTTAGCCTTCTCAGTAATTGCACCATTACACTCTACTACGACACTCGAAACAGGATTTTCAACCGTCAATTTGGCCAATGCAGCGGCCTGTGCAGCTTCCTTCGCTCGTTGTTTCTCAGCAGCCTCTTCAGCTGATATATCACCCAATATGCACAAGTAGCCCTTCTGAAGCATTCTGTAAAGAATCGAGGCCGACATTTTCGCCTGGTCCCGCACTGCATCCAGGTCTCGGTACTCATCAACAATCTCCATACGATCGGCAAACCCAACAGCCTTCTCAGGCTTGTGCTTCAGCGATAGCAAGAGATGTGCCCGCTCCAATTCAGATCGGGTACAACCGCGTCGAACCCCAAGAAGTGCGTAGTAATCCAAATTACTTCCCTCACCGGCGGATATACGCCCACGTAGCTCTTGAATTCTAGTGGTAAGCACACGCAAACTCATGGGTATTTCTCGGAGACGGATATCTTGATGGGGCCACCTCCAAGGAGGGCCGGGCAATTTTCCATCACGCAAAATTGAGTCGTACAAAAGCTTGAGGTGATCCAGATCACGAAGACAATCAGGCAACGCGTTTAACGACTCAAACAAAGCAGCACGGGTTCGCAAAGCAGGAATAGAAGACGGATCCAAAGCAAGGGCACGGTTGCAATCTGAGACGGCATCAGCCAGACGACCAGCTGCACGGTTTGCTGCAGCACGGCCGACCAGACATGCTGACGCAAAAGGCACAGGGACACCACAGCGGCTGTCGAGGATTTTGGTGAAGTGCCTTACAGATTCCGAAGGCAATCCGGCTTCAAGTGCAGCAACAGCTGCTGCCCGGCGGCGAAGGACGAGTTTTACATGAGCGAGTAATTGCGTCGTGGGTTCGACCTCGAATTGTGATTGGGATGCAGGTTGGGTTCTCGTGTTCGAGTTTTGGTTGGAATTGGAGGCAGGGAGGGGGATGGAAGATGCCGAGAAGCTGTCATCAGAGAGACAGTTGCTTTCCCGTCGAAATGCCGCAGATGCTAGTCGGCGTGCAGTTTGTAGGAGAACTATAGCATCCTCCATTAGGCCTAGATGACTGCATGCCTCTCCTAGTATCAAGTACCTATATCACAGAATTACATTTACATTGATAAACTTGGAATTCACAAAACAAAAAAAAGCAAACAAAAGAACGAAATAAGTTTCTTGAATTCTTACAACAAAAAAGAAAACCAACAGTAAAAAGCTGCACTGATTCCGGGGATAGTAATTGTAAATATATTTAAAAAAGGGCTAAAAAGTAAAAGCGTAGATCAGACAAAAGGCGAGAATGGATGGGACGGGTAATAAGCAAGCTGTCTCGCCTAAACCGGACGAGCTGGACGCACTCCTTGGAAGAGTACGGACAGGGGCATAATGGTAATTTTAGGTGCCTATTTATTGGACTTTTGTTCTCTCTCTTTGCTTTTTTTAACAGCAAATCCAGGAGAGCCTATGCGTTTTAATCCGTACCTAATCTATTCTGCCTAAACAGTTTTGACCATTATTTACTCCCTTAATTTGATTAATTTTACATCTCAGTTACATCTCTTGATTTAATTTAATTTTCCTTATCACCAAACAGGGAATGCTTCCCTCACCTAATTGAGGAGCCTTTTGACTAAGTCATTCAAGAATCAAGACAACCTAGCTTAAACCTATTCATTTCATACAAAAACAAAACAAAAGAAAAAAAAATAATTGACAACCTAGCACGACGAGAAACTATGTATGTACTGCATTTAATTTAATTTTGTTCAAGTCAACAACTTACATCCTGTGTGTGTATTATTAGCAAGAAATGCCACCCTAGTTTACACAATTTATTATGCATTCTCTTTTCAACTTAAACAAACATATGCTAAATAAATAAAATGTTAGGGATTATTAGGCTAAAATATTTACCTCCACATGCCATCCTTGTCTCCGTTGCGTGAAATACCAGCAAGAACCCGGCGTTTCAAATCCGAAACCGAGAAGCACCGAAACGATCGGCTGCCATTGAAATCAGCCGAGCGTTCCCGGCCAGGGGACAGCAACTTGGCTCTTCCTATGGCCGCCAAATCACCAGAACCGCCTCCACCTGACAAGGTGAACCCACTACCTGACGAACCCGAACCCGATAATGAATCCTCCTCTGTTTTGTAACAGCTGGGAATGTAGTCTTGTAGCAAATCGGCAATGTCTTTGTACCGGCGAAGAACTAGAAGGGCGCGTGCCTTGAGCTCAAGCGCCGATTCAAACCGAGGTGAGAGAGAAAGAGCCGACTCGATTAGGTTTAGTGCGGCGAGTGCATCAGATTGGTTGTGCCTCGAGATTAGTGCACGGGCTTCGCGAAGGTACCTCTCCACCACCTGAAATGAAGAGAAATAACGATCGATCGCATCATTTATTTGTTCATGAGTAGTGTTGTAAAATAAAAATGAGAAGAGACTTAAAGAGGGCAGTCCGTTCCAAAAATAAGAGAGACATGGAGAGAGGTTTTCTTTTTAGCACAGTGCAAAAACCAAATTAAGCATAAAACTTGAATGTCAAATTATTCAAAAAGACAAAAAAAAGAGCGTAGGAGATGTGAATGTAAAAATCCATCTTTCTATTAATTAGAAGCACAAAGGGAATTTTTGGATGAGTCTTGTCTATACAAACAGTGCTGTATAGACAAAACCATTGAACAAGGATTCCTGTGTTCAATGTCTTAACCCAAAAAAGAAAGGAATAAACAAAACCACGAAATGAAGATGAGAGACAGAGAGAGACAAAGGGGGAGAGAGAGAGAGAGAGAGCCCACCTTTCTATTGGTTAACCACCAATGCTTCCTCTCTGAAGGAAGAGGAGCCACCGCCATGCCTCCTCTCAACCCAGTTGCGGAGTTACAAATCAACCCAACTCGGCTAGTTATCTTACAGAGAGAGAGAGAGAGAGCGAGAGAGAGCGGAAATTTGAAAGAAACGCGAATGATAAATTGCCTCTCTCTATATCCGGTCTTATATAACCTCTCTCTGTTTTTCGGAGAAATGAATATGAAAAAAAATAAAAGATTTCAATTCCCTCTCTTTTCCCTCTCCGTTTTTTTCTCTATTAAATATTGAGGGACGAAATGGGAAAATATTTCATAAATAATTAACTGAGAGAGAGAGAGAAGGATCGCTATCGGTATCGGTATAAATTGCTAATAGCACCTCGCCTTTCCCTTTCAGAGAAAGCTTCGATCCTTCAACAAATGCGCTGGCAAAGATGCTTATCTAACATCCCCATCTCTAATCAGAAACTATATTAAAATCTCATACTAATATAGTAAGAGGTCGCCTTTAGAAAAGTGCTCAGTTGAGACCAGTGAGAGAAAGAGGAAGAGGGAATAAAGTTACCGCCCCGTAAGCGGACCCGCATTCACGGGGCCACCTACCGATAGCAAGACGCAGTAAATAATGGGTCGGGTCGGGTGCCCAGTATTTATTATGAGAGGAAAAGAAGAGAGATTTTGTATGAAAATTATTAATAGCTCTGGTTTTATTTTTTTCGGGTACAACCGCACAAGAATCCTCTGTTTCCGCAACTGCTTTATCCAATATAAAGCACTTTTTAAAGGGGGCTGCTAAGTGTCTCCACAACTATTGCTTTATCCAAATGGTACTTCAGTTATACCAACATGTAAATCTTACTTTTTAAATAACTGTTAACCACTTTTTAGAAATTAAGATCTCTAAAGTTTCTAACTCTCACATTCCTGAAATTAATGTTAGAATTTCTATTAAGCCACGTCAGCAATAAATTAAAACAGGAAAATAATTTGATCCAATCATTTGGCCAACATAGAGTTTATAAACAGTTTCTTAATAAGAAACTTTACTGCATAGTATCTAAATAAGAAACTCTCCCACATATCTGAAACTGGATTAGAAACTGCCACATCAGATTAGGAACTCTAATAATACCAGGGATGTAGATGCTCTAACCTTCTGATACTTAATTAAAGGTTTTTTAAGACTTTTTTTAAACTTGTATCTTTGGCACATCTGATTAATCTTATTCTTGATTAAGCGAAGCAAACGAATTTCGCATTGTCTTGTGATATGGTTAAAATTTAAATCAGGTTTTAGTGCTAATCATTCTGTAATTATGTTTGCTTTTAAAAATGATTGATACTTAATCTTTGAATATACTTTTTGTGAAGATAAATATTTTGATGGATAACAAACATAAAAATTTAGTTTGAACGAGTTGTTAATATTATATTGGAACAACAAAATAATTTGTTGAATATGAAATTATGTTAGGTAACAAGTAATTAGTCCAAATCATCATATAACTCAGTGTAGTCATAAGATGCTAGCAATTGTATATTTCACATTAATTAATAAACTGTCTAATTGATTGAAAATTGTACTATAGTAATTGTTGAGGCTTATTTGGCATTTTTTAGTTTTGAACGGTAACATTTACAAATAGGCATTAATGTGGATTGGATAATTTTCTAAAATATAAAGAATTGATTTTTGAAAATGTTGGAATAATATGCTTGAAGTTTTTTTATATGTTTTTTTTTTCTTTTACATTCAAACATCATTGATCAGGTGGGATAGGTTGGGACACAATTTTAATGTGGGACATATTTTATAATTATTTTATTTTTAGGTATAGTTTTACAATTTGTGTTGTTTATTCGGGAGTATATTTTGCAAAAAAAAAAAAATGGCTAACGAGACAAGTGTTTTCATATGTTTGCATATGATAAAACGTTGTCATTGGTTAAGCAAAACTATAAGGGCTAGTTCGGCTGAATTACTGTTCACATGGGAAAAAAAATTCATTCATAGTTAATTTTTTTTTCCACGTGAACAGTAAAAAAATCAGTTCAAATTTGCCCATTCCTGTGCCCATTCCCATGAGCCGAATAGGTCCTAATTGTCTGACGATATCAATTGGCCGATTGTGGTGGCAATATACCCTATCTAATAACTTTAGTTAAAAATTATTTTTCTGAGTTTACTTATAATTTATGTCATTGAATTAACATTAATATATTCAAACATAATGATAATTACAATGACTTTGTTAATGTGTTGTAAAAATTAAAATTATGATAGTTTACATATATTTTACAAGATAATGAACTGTGATTTATAAGTGTATGAAGATTTAATGTTTTTCACTCTCACAATAATGAAAAACAATTTATTACCAAACAAAAGATCAGATACTCCTGAATTATTTGATGAGAAAATAATAAAAACTTGGTTATCCTCACCCATTAGCTGTTAAGCACTGTTGGAATAAAAGTTGGGTACACTTAGCATATCTCTTTTGATATTGCCACGTAGAAGCCTTGCTTTACCATCACAATAAATGGGGCACATGTTAATAAATACTGGAGGTGGGACCTATTTTCGACACTGGAGAGGTGTTTCTGCGTTGTGTGCTTTACTCCTTAGTCCCTACCTGTAGAGGTGCTATCGGGGAACCAGTATCCTCTGTGTTACTCGAGAAAATAAAATGAGCTCTCAGCCGGTGGATATTCGGGTGATTGGAGGGGGCAGTATTATTTGTGCTTTGAGATTCGTGTAAATTTAAATCCACCGGCTGAGACTCACTTTATTTTCTCGAGTAACACAGATGATCTGAATTCGCTATCGGGTAGGGTAGGGTCTCGACACTATTATATTTGGATCTATATTCTAAAAGTGTTCGGATCCGAATTTCGATTTATATACTTATTTGTTTCAAATCGGGTCGGATTTGGATCCGGATATCTATTTACCCGTAGATATTCCGGGTCCAATCTTTCAGTTCCAGGTAGATATATACCCATAAATTGTTTATGGATTATCGGGTCCGATTCAGATCCGGGACAGGTCCGGATCCGGGGCGGGTACATGTCGCAACTCACAAGAATTTGAGAAACACTTTACATTTAAATATAATTATAATTTCTTAAACATCTCACCTAATATATCATTATAATATAAATTAAAATATGCTCCAAAATATTGAAGGTGAGATAATTTTAAAAAGTAAAATATTGGAGATGGTGATTTCATTATATGGTTCCAAAAATTCAAGAATAGAATATTAATATCAATTTGTTTCAATCAGCGAAGAGAGCAATAAATTTCAATAATCCGTACAAAAAAGTAGATACAGGGTAGATAAAGATATCAAGAAATGAATTAATTAGTTTCAAAATTTATAGGCAAAAGGTGAACATAACATTTGATTTCAATAATGTGTGTGAAAATAGCAATTTCATTCATGAAATTAAAAAAATACTACAAATGATTGTCTTTTCATAGTTATTAATATATGTGTTTATATTAAATAATAATAAAGAAATGGTATTATCATTTTATCGGGTATTTATACGGATATCGGGTCGGATTTGGTTATGGATCGGATAACTAAATCAAACTCATATCCTATCCATTACAGTATCGGTTCCGGTTCGGATCCAGGTCGGATATTAAATTATTAATTTAGAACCGTATCCATAATTTAATTGATTTTTTTGTAAATATATTATTAATTTATAACCGTATCCAGGTCCGGATCCGAATATCCGCGTGGATATGGATACTGATATGGTTTTACATTTCAATTATCCGTATTCAAATAGTAGATATTTATCATCTATTTTAATATATATTATGAAAAAATATTGCTATTCACCATTAAAATTAAAATTAGATAAATATTATAAATTTTGGTAATTTTTTAATATTATTTTAATAAATATCTGATCCAATCCGTATTCGAAAAATTAAAAAGAAATATGGAAAATCTACCTGGGAAATGAGGTTGCACAATTTATAGAGCAAATTACATTTTAGAATTTCTCATTTTGTTCTTTTTGATGTTCAACTGAAAGCATCACGTATCATTTAAAAGATTTTAGTTTTCAACATACCTTGCAAATAATATTTTTTGAACAAATAATTAGTTAGTCACTGTAAAATTTTGCAAAGTAAAAATACAGAAAAGATAGAAACTTAAATTTACTTGACACATCAAACGATATACAATCACAAATCAAAATCACGATAAAATATATTAATTTCTCGACGTTAATAAATTTATCATACAAAAATGAAGCAAAGTATTGATTTAAATGATGATATTAGACAGATCGAAATGCTTTTTCAAAGAACTTGTTTAAAAAATATTTATATAAAACTTAAGTTTAACCATAAATCATATTGAACAGTATTATTTTATTCGCTTCTTCATTGCGTAAGATAAAATTAGTAACATAATATCAATTTTTTATAATGTTATAATAATAAAAAAAAACAACTAAAGTAATTCAAATAATTTTAGTGATGGTCTGATGGATGATTATAAATGATAGTTTTTTTTTGTGTTGACAATAGTATTTCATTCAATTTGTCAGTTGATGTGGAGTTGATGATAGGGTGGAGATGCGCTGACTCGTGTGTTTCGTGTCGTATTTATTCACGTGTCGTGATCATCTTACAAAAATGACATGATACGACACGCAAATCAATCTCATTATGGTATGAAACCACACAAGAAAAAACATAGCATGGCATGTGGTCACGTGACCACGATTAATATTATAAATTTTTATAATAATATTTTTCTAGTTATTTTGACATTTTTTCTTCATTAAATAAATTTATTTAAAATTAAAAATACTTAAACATAGCGAAAAATAACTAACATAACTTAAGTGACCAGTCATGACATAAATAGCATGTGGTGACCATTTCTCGCAATTTTAATTATAACACGAAAATTGAAAACTTTACTTGATCACTCCGGTATAGAATCGAGGTCACATCACAACACAAATTTACATCATGTCACAATACGGTGCAAATGTAATCCGATATGCGATCCAAATCACAGCACGACACGAATTTACACCGAGAAAGATGATAAAAGTGAATGTTTAATGCTTTGCACGGCGAGCACAATATATGTGCTTACAAGATGGTCGCAAGAAGAGCATCTTTACTCTTTATTTTGGGTGGCTACAAGCGAGGAGGATGAATGCAAAAGTCAATTAAGTGTGATGTATGAATTGAGAAAGGTGTAGTTCCCAAATTTGCCAAAAGGTGTAGTTCCCAAATTTCATTATAAAGAAATAACGCTACAAGTTCGATGGCAGATTGCACCTGAGTGGCTAGTGGAAACAACGCTACAAGATGATGATGTGGTTAGTGACGCGGCAGAGGATGTTGTTGCGATTGGGATCCAAGAAATTAGCAGAGATGTGACCCAAGGTATAGATATCATGCTGAGATAGGGTCCAAGACGCGACCCAAGGCGTGATCCAAGGTGAGACCCTCCGCGCGTGGTCCAGACTGTCAATCAAATGTACCTCGAGGTGCTTGCTATGCATATTGATCCTGCATAGTTAGACCCAATGTGGGTCCCCAGATGGAGATAGGAGTAGGTCCGATGGGCATCGGACCTACATTTAGGTTCAATTAGCTCTATCATCGTACGATTAGCATCAAGATCTATGTGCACGGAAATTGATACAGACTTGCACGGATTTTGCTGCAGAGCACACGAATCTTGATGCAGATCGGATGGTCATCACACCCATCGAACCAAGATAGGTCCGATGGGCATCGAACCTACTCTCATTCCCCCCAGATGGGGTCCTAGTTGAGGCGCAACAGGTGGCATAGTTACGACTAGGGTTTAAGGCTGCAGCTGAGGTGTAATGGGGACGGTTTGATGGATATCGGATCAACGGATCAGAGCCATCCGAGCATAGCAGATCAATCGAATTGTGCATGAATTTTGACGTAAATCCGAAGATTTCATGTAGACATCGAATCAAATTTGATTTCATTATAAATAAAATTGGCTAGTTACTTTTTGTTTCAAATCAGAGAACATGAGGCAGTTTGGTACAGGCAGCAGACCGTCCCATCATGGGAGCAATTTGGTACAGGCAGTAGACCGCCCAATCATGGAGCGGTCAGAGTATTTATAAAAAAATTCATTGTAGGAGGTAACTTTGCTATTTTATTTATTTATTGAGAGTATTAATAAAAATTTAGGCTTTTTCTAGCTTCAATGCAGGCATTGATTAATTAAATCGAAACAAAGAGCTTAAAAGAGCTACTAAAAGAAGCCAAAATTGACTGGAGAGCTTCCTATTTAGTCCTCTCAATTTGGTATCGGAACTGGACTTGTCCAGTGTTCAGCTGTGATCCTTATACACCAAGTTCGCGGAGAAATTTTCAACCGTTGATTTTGCAAGTTGCAACACATCTTCAGATCGCATGATGGAGACTATATGAATGCAACTTCCTACGGGCTTGGAATAAAGAAAAGAAGACGATTGAGACTATATATTATAATAGATTTTCCCGTATATTTCACATTTGAATACATCATCGGAGGTGAAAACGACATGATTAGATTTTGTAATGATCATATACTTCATTTCTCCTAAATTATTGATTATATGAATTATGTTCATTTCTGTCAGAAAAAATTAAAGACTTTGCATAATTTTTTTTCTAAACGAGTTATTTTATTAATCAACCATATTGTTAGTATTTTGTGATGTGATGTAGGATTACTTTGAAGGAAAATGGAACCTTATCATAGCATTTGTGCACGGTTGTCTATTGCAAGTAATTATAGATATTAACAGAGCAGTTTTGACTTTATGTAATTTTTGAATCATATGCAGCGCTATTTTAATTCTATAGTGTGAGTGATTTTAATGCATAAGGGCTTCTTTAAAATATATTTTGTTTCCTTCCACGCGTTTCTTATTTTTTTCTCTTTTCTTAATGTTTTCTCAATGGTCAATCAAAGACTAATTAATAGTAGCTGTGGTACATTTTTTTTTTTTTTTTTTTCATTGAACCGTACACTTATACTTGTTCAAATTTCACAGCAACATCTTTGATTTGCATTTGTCTCTTTATTTTTTTTTCTTTTTTAATTTTTATTTTTTGTCTTTAGTGGGCTAGAAACAACGAGCTATGAGTCAAAAACCATAACGTGTGAAGCAATTCATGATTTATGAGTCTAAAAAAAGGAATGAAATTGACTCGAAACTAAGAAAACACAGGGAGAAAGCTGCAGCTATGAATGTTGTCCCATACGGTGATTAACACATCAAATTTGAAATGTAATGTTTAGGCGAGTACGTTCTAACCAGTTGTAGACTAGATAAGACTATGAAGTTTCTGAAAAGGGATTTCAAGTACGTTCCAACTAACCGTAGACTAGATGGGACTTAGTTTGTTCGGACGTCGTCGTTGATTATCAAGTTACTAAAATTGATCGGATATTCTGTTGAAGCCGTCCTATTCATGTTAAGATCTGCGCAAAATTGATCCGTACAAACCTTAAAGCAATACACACAAATCTAAATGCGAATCAAACAACTCTGATTAGACAGCGTACCGATTTTGTTTAATGTCCATTGGATGACCCCTTCTTCCTCTAAATTATGACTTTCAACATTCCAAATAATTAAGAACAAGCATTTGATCTACTAACAAAAAAATGAGAGGGGAGGTAACATAATTAGCTAGTAAAAAGTCATAGGACTGTTAGTTATTCAAATATCAGGAATTTAATTTCTCCTTAACACATTGCAGTTGCTGCAAAAGTTTTCAAAAAAAAAAATCTACTAACAAAAAAAAACATTCATAAGTAGTACTACAAAAAAAAACATGTTGTGAACAATTTTATTTGATAGTTTGTGAACTATTTTATTTAGGGTTTGTGAAATTAATTTTTATGCTGGAGTTTTGTTATTTTCATAACTTAATTAAATATATACAAATTGATAACATATAATATAAATAAACACTAAATTAATGAAATAAAGTCTACAAAATAAACACTTAATAAGTAATACTACTTCTTACAATGAGTCTTAAAAGTACATAGAACAAACTCATCATTCGATGTTGGCGGATCTGGATCAGTCACAGCAGACGAAATGCTAGCCTTACCAGCATAAGTATAAGGAACAAACTCATCGTCCGTGGCTAGCGGCTTTGAATCAACTTTTTTTTTCAAACCATAACCATAGGGGTTTTCCAAAAAATCATCGTCTGAAATTTCAAACCGAATAGGTCGCCTAAGAAACTGCTCCATAACACAGACTTGACAGTTCTTTTTTTTCCTCATTCTTTTCTCGACCACTCATTAACCCTCCTCTGAGCACCTGTCAATTAGAAGATCTACCTCGGTTGTTACTGCGTCCTTCTCGTCTAAAAAAAAGAATTACAAAAACAAATTAAAAATAAATAAATACTACATCAAAACAAAAATAAAATACTACAATCTAGTCTACAACATAAAATACTAGTATTACAATCCAGTCTACAACATAAAATAATAAAATTAAGTCTAACGTAAAATAATACAATCCAGACTATGGCTTAGGAGTAGTGGAACTTTCTCCCGTCTCCCTGAAGGCATGCAGCAACACGCAACACACTCCCACATTTGGAAACGATAGTCATTTATCAGATTTGCATTCTTGTCGATACATTTGGGGTGAACTCTTACGCCACAGTGATGACAAAAGAACATCTCCGCAATATCTCCCTTGACACGACATGCGGGGCACACTTTCCAATCAGGTGGAGGGTCGATATCACCGAAGTTCTCGTAAAGAACGTTTCTAATAGTCAGATCATCCGTGGTAGCATATTCTTCAACCTCGTTGGTGGAAATCCTAAACGAGATAAATGTCTCCTCAAGTAGGCTTCACTCGTCCAAAAATTGTTAGCGAGGGATATGCGAGCATTGCATGCGGTTTCACTTCCTCCTTTTCGAAGTTCGGTTTGGGTGCCATGGTAAGATCTAGGGTTTCATCAGACCATGATGGATTAAACAATTTATATTAATTCTAAACATTGCGGAGCAACAACAGTCGATTATGCAAACGGTTCGGGAGGTTCCGTCAGAGATGGATAGTTGGTTCGTGGCTTAGTAGCACCGGTACAAGCCATACCAGTTGGAGTGATTTCTTCTTTTCTTTATCCTTGGTCCTACCGGCTGCTAATATTATTTCTATGTTTTTTTCCTATTTTATTAGCGTATTTTGTAACTGGACTTAGATACCACTGGTGTCTTTTTTAATGAAATATAGGAGCTAGACTCCTACATTTTAATCAAAATATTAATTCTAAACAATTTTTAACAATTTATAACTAATTTTGGACATTTTCTAACAATTTAAATTAATTCATAACAATTTCTAAACAATTTTAGACTACAAAAATAAATACAAAAAAGTTGAGAGACTTGCATGCAAAAAGGAAGGCGATCTGTTGGAGAAAGTAAGAAAGAGAGGAGAGAGAGTGAAAACTTGAAATGAATGGGGTGAAAAACGGGAGGGGTACTCTCCAATATATAGGCAATAGCGGACCGTCCAATCATGAGGCGGTTTGGTACGGCAGCAGACCACCCCATCATGGGGGCAGTTTGGTACAGGCAGTAGACCGCCCAATCATCGCCCAATGATTGGGCGGTCAGGGTGTTTTTAAAAAAAATTCAGTCTAGGGGCAGATTTGCTATTTTATTTATTTATTGAGGGTATTAATAAAATTTTAGGCCTTTTCTAGCTTCAATGCATGCATTGGTTAATTAAATCGAAACAAAGAGCTTAAGAGCTAATAAAAGAAGCCAAAATTGACTGGAAAGCTTCCTATTTAGTCCTCTCAATTTTGTATCGGAACTGGACTTGTCCAGTGTTCAGCTGTGATCATTATACACCAAGTTCGCGGAGAAATTTTCAACCGTTGATTGAGACTATATGAATGCAACTTCCTACGGGCTTGGAATAATAAAAAGAAGAAGATTGAGACTATATATTATAATAGATTTTCCCGTATATTTCACATTTGAATACATCATCGGAGGTGAAAACGACATGATTAGATTTTGTAATGATCATATACTTCATTTCTCCTAAATTATTGATTATATGAATTATGTTCATTTCTTTCGGAAAAAATTAAAGACTTTAAACAAGCATAATTTTTTTCTAAACGAATCTCCATTTCATTATTAAGCACGTTGGGTGTCCGATCCGCCAACGGCTAAGATTGAAAAATGAAATTTTGTATTTAATCTCAGCCCTCCAATCACATAATTTGTCTTGTTTTGATTAAATACATTTGTTTTATGTGTAGAAGTCTAAATTTAGTTAAAAACATACTCACCATACGAACTGCCACACGATACATTACAATTAAAATTGAGCAGACTTCGAAATTTAGCGATATATTTATCTGTTTTCTTATTTCTTTGTTTCCTTATTCCTCCAAATTCAATTAAGCAGACTCCACCTTTCGTTTTCTTATTTATTTGTTTCCTTACTTATTCTCCGTTTCTATATGGAGTGCAGATTTTAACAAAAAAAATTTCCATCGAAAAATTTTCTATATTGAGAAATTTCCATTATTAAAATAATTTCCATCAAAAATATATATGTAGAGAAAATTCTTATTTGAATCATTTAATTATATCTTTTCTAATTTTGTTTCTTTACAAATCATTTTTCCTCTAAATTGTTTAATGATCTGTCTTGTTTGTGGAGAAAATTAGATATTAAATTGTACAATGATACTTCAAGAATTTTTTTCATGTTATATTTGATCCGTCTTTTTTTCATTTGTTGTTATTTCTTTTATTG
This sequence comes from Carex kokanica, assembly GCA_025461125.1. Taxonomy (NCBI): domain Eukaryota; kingdom Viridiplantae; phylum Streptophyta; class Magnoliopsida; order Poales; family Cyperaceae; genus Carex; species Carex kokanica. Next base: position 325,747 of record JAJGRX010001283.1, on the reverse strand, counting down.
TTATTTATTATTTGGATCTCCATTTTTTTTTTCATTTGTGTCTTTTATTTTCATTTAAATATTTTTTTTTAATTTTGTGTGAATATAAAAAAAAAGGTCTCTTCATATACTATTCAATTTTATAATATGTCCCGTTGCAACGCACGGGCACGATACTAGTTATTTTATTAATCAACAATATTGTTAGTATTTTGTGATGTGATGTAGGATTACTTTGAAGGAAAATGGATACCTTATCGTAGCATTTGTGCACGGTTGTCTATTGCAAGTAATTAAAGACCTAAACAAAGCAGTTTTGGCTTAATGTAATTTTTGAATCATATGCAGCGCTATTTTAATTCTATAGTGCCAGGGGCGGACCTAGGTGGTTCCACAGCTGTCCCCTCCTAGATTTTGAGTTTTAGTGGAGATTTATCGGTCCCGACTAACTTTGCCCCTCCTGATATTTTTTTTGCCCCCCTCTGGATGTTTGATTTGTAATTCAGATTAAATTTATGGTTAAAATTGAAATAAATTTGTTGAATTTTGATTGATAATTAGAATTATAAGTTAGAGCATCAAAAATTACACGTTAAAGTATAGAAAGTATAAGTTAAACATTGTTTTTTATCGGGTATCCAATTGGTTAATGGATTTAAATCCGATTCGATATTTTTTTGCCCCTCTGACGAAAATCCTGGATCCACCACTGTATAGTGCGGGTGATTTTAATGCATAAGGGCTTCTTTAAAAATATATATAGACAAATGTGAATAAATTTGAAAACTTTCAAGGTATATGTGAATTAAAAACACAGTACTTGGACTTGGTCTCTTTCTTGTCGTTTGTGCCCCCTGATTTGCTATTTTAGCTCAATCTTTTGTAGAAGAGCTCCATTAGGTGTTTTGTCTTTACTACGCACATTAAATTGTTCTTTCTTTCTTTTTTGTATTATTTTTCTTCGTACAGCAAAATTCCTTTGAGTTGTTTATTTGTGCAATCGTGCTTTGGAATAATTCAGAATTTACAGCTGAAAACAAGATACAATATATTTTGTTTCCTTCCACGCGTTTCTTATGTTTTCTCAACGGTCAATCAAAGACTAATTAATAGTAGCTGTGGTACATTTTTTTTTTTTTTTTTTTTTTTGCATTGAATAGTGCACTTGTACTTATTCAAATTTCACAGCAACATCTTTGATTTGCATTTGTCTCTTTTTTTTTCTCTCTTTTTTCATTGTTTTTTTTTGTCTTTAGTGGGCTAGAAACAACGAGCTATGAATCAAAAACCATAACGTGTGAAGCAATTCATGATATAAATTGGGTTCTTGAATTAATTCAAACTTTGCTTTTAGAGAAAGATTATTAGTTATTAGTACAATTTGAGAATTTATAAAACTATTCGTAGCAGTCATTTTTTAACTAATTTTTATTGTTTTCGGTACCGGTCATTTGTTGAAATCTAACACTATGAATAGCAAAAATGTTTTCGGTTTTAATTTTTTTTTAGAGACACTATGAATAGCAAAAATGTTAAAATCTAACACTAAAAATTTGAATTTGTTTTTTAAATATTTGTTAGATTACTTTTTTGATATATAATTAGCATATTTATACTAAAATACGCTAAATAACTTGAAATTATATTAAATTACGCTGAATTACACAAAATTATGCTAAATTACAATAATTATGTTAAATTATGCTAAAATACGGTAAATTACTTATTCAAATTTCGCAGCAACATCTTTGATTTGCATTTGTCTCTCTTTTTTTATCTAAATTTTAATTATTTTTTGTCTTTAGTGGGCTAGAAACAACGAGCTATGAGTCAAAAACCATAACGTGTGAAGCAATTCATGATATAATTGGGTTCTTAAATTAATTCAACCTTTGCTTTTAGAGAAAGATGATTAGTTATCACTTGTTTAAATATGTTTTTTTTTATGTTTAAAAAAAAAAATTATGCTTAAACTTTAAAAATTATAAACTTGTCTATTCTTGATTTTTTTTCTTTCTAAAGTATACTTTCATTTCTATGTTTTTTTTTTTGCTCCTAACCATAGCCAAAACTATCACAAGTTGGTATTTTCTTTTGAGTAGAACTAGGGTGCTCCTAAGCTCACCAAGCCCTTCCGTGAGCGCGACTCTAAAACCTATCGAATTGACTTCAAACGACATTTTCAAACCGTTAGATGTTCAATCTATATTAAAATGTGCTTGGAGACCAAATTTTACATTTTTTGAAATTTTTTTACTATTTATTAAGATGGTTGAAAATCGATATTTTTATTAAAATTCTGTACCATTTGAAAACAGCGATTTTAAACCATCTTAATAAATAGTAAAAAAATTCCAAAAAATGTAAAATTTGGCCTCCAAGCATATTTTAATATAGATTGAACATCTAACGGTTTGAAAATGTCGTTTGAAGTCAATTCGATATGTTTTAGAGTCGCGCTCACGAAGGGCTTGGTGAGCTTAGGAGCACCCTAGTTCTACTCTTTTCTTTTGCATTGAAAAATGTCAAATCAAATCTCATCATAGTGTTATATATGTATTTTTTTCTGTAAAAAATACATATTTCATTCCTATAAAAAATCTCAAGAGTTATTTCATTATAGATCCCCAAAATCGGAATATATAATTTTGATGTGATATTTTGCTAATAAATATTAAATATAGTGTCTGTTTTTTATTAAAAAAAATCCCTGACAGTTCTATCATCGCTGTTCTCTCTCTCTCTCTCTCTCTCTCTCTGTTTTTTTTTTTAAAATAGCTTCTTTTTTCCTCATTTTGTCTTTCTTCATTTTTTTTTTATTGTGAACGTTACACACGTCGTTGTTTATATTTTTATATAGACTAACTAGTACAGTTGTGGCCGCGTGCAATTTGAATTATAATAATTTAACTGAAGAATTTGATCATTCCATTGAAATAAGCCATACATGGAATAACTTTCCCAACTTGGGCCTCTTAAATTTGGTCAATTTATTTTGCATCTTGTTTAACAGTTTAATTGATGACTTAAATAATCCGTCAGGAGAAATAAAATGTTGAAAAGTAAATTTATATTTATGAAAATGACCAGCTTACAGACGTAAATTAATTCACGTGAAGAGAAAGATAACTCACTTCAAATTAACTCACATCTTACTTCTATTTTAATTTTCGTTTAACAGCTTAAGTGTAAAGTAAGGGCTTACTCACCTCGTACTACAAAGTTAAACATGAAACCGTGCAACACTAACAATTTTGGAGTACTTATTCATGCGGTACCGCAGAGGATAGAATGAAGTCCAGGAGCGGAACATAGTGGTAGAAAAAGGGTGCTAAGCACCCCCTATAGTTTGAAATTTTTTAATTTGGTCCATTAAATTTTATAATTTTTATATGTATTAATATATTTTAGCCTCTTTTATAAAATAAAATTACACTATATTTGATTCTTCAGCCTCCCCCCTCCAGTTTTTATTTTCTAGTTCCGCCCTGGTGAAGTCCTAATGGAGTAATAAGAACTTGGAAATATTTAAAATATTGTTGGGTTTCTTTAAGTTTGTACAAATTGATTGAATAGTTGAGATCTAAGCTGACTGTCAAATACCTAACATGATCTGAATTCATCAGTTTTGCTGAGCCAAACCAATGTGGCCTGAAATTGGGTGAAAACCTAAAATGAGAGGCTATGAATTATGATTGTAGTTTACAAAACCGTCCTTTGCGGCAGTCGGCAGAGGCAAAGACCTAATCTATAAACGACAAGCATTAATGGTAATAATGGTATTGTACTAGCTAATACAATAACTAATTTATATAGGCAACTAGATTTGGTGAAACTGAAATGATGTGGGGTTATAATTTCCCAGCACAAGTTTTTTTTTTTTTAAAACTTTTTTTAGGATTATGTTGTATGTTCTGGTCCATTCAAATGTGGATTCAGATCAACTGAAATCCGAGATCCATGAACAGTAAACCTGAAATTTGAGATCCAGTCGTTCAATTTTTTCTGTGCACGCATCTTGAAACAACTGGTTTTTTCTGTGTACGTATCTCGAAACAATTCAATGGTTGGATTCAGAATTTCAGAGATTTCAGGGTTACTGTTGATGATCTCGGATTTCAGCAGATTTGGATCCTTCAAATGCAGTCTGATTTCGTAAGCGTTTTTTCTCAAAATAATTAATGAAACCCAAATTAAAAAGAAAAAAAATCCATTAATTAAAAAATTAGCACATTGGTGTAGGATTGCAAAAAAAAAAAAAACCGTAATTAAAATATTAAATTCGAAATGTTTAGCTATTAACTTAACACATGCTTAGCTTTTTGTTGTAACTTTAACTTTTCAAATTGTATTATAAAATCGAAAAAATACTGATAAGTAAATAAATATAAAAAATTATTGCTTTTAAGTATTTGAAATATTTCACAGCATTCTTAGTTTTTCTGTACTTTTAAGTATTTGAATAAATATTAATGTAAATAAAATTTCTAATTTAATTCAGATTTGAATTTGCACGTGCTTGATAATTCAATTGATATATTTCGAACTAAAATTAATTCTAATTTAATTTTATCTTCTGAACTTTGCTCGTTTGTTTGGGGTCCTCCATCAGTGTCTAAATCAATGTTTTAAATAGCGTTTATCGCATCATAGCGGAATGGCTGAAAAAACACTATAGCGCGCTATTTTGAACCTTATCATGCACTGCACGACAATAGCATCATAGCTTTTATGGTCAAAAAACGCTATAGCGCGCTATTTAGAACATTGGTCTAAATACATCTTTAAATTCTACCTAAATTGTTTTGAAAGAAACTTGCCAGTTGTCAGTGAAGCAAAGGAATTCTTTTCCTGATCCAATATTGATATATATTGCTTCATTTAATACCTTTCCAAAACAAATTAAGTCCGAAAAATAATTATAATTGTTTATATTTCCACACTAATTAATTTTGTACTTACATTTTATTTTTTTTCTATAAATACTTTTACCCTTTATCCTCCTTAATAATATAAAATTACATTACATTAAATAAAATATTAATTTATTCAGTGTCTCAATTTCAATTTTATAGTTCTACCTCTTACAACATGCATGAATGATAAATACAATTATAATTAGTACGAGTTCAAGGCATGCTATTTCTCATAATAATTATAAGTCAAATACAAATTATAATGGGCTTTATGTTTTCAAGGAGAAACACAAGTTCAATTTCCACAAAAGAGACATAAAAATAATAGATGTGAAATTAATAAAATATCCTTTATTAAAAAAATTAAAATCCCTAAATTGAAACCAAGAAAGAAAATAAAATATGGTCTTGACCAAAAAAAGAAAAAAAATTGATTTATATTGATTAAGTGATCAAGTTAAGACTTGACTTTTATTTGGTTTTAGCCCAATTTAGAAATTGGAGTAGAGAGAGTACTCAATAGTCAATTGTAAACAAGTACAATTAATTTCAATTTTTTTCTTAACAATTTCATATGTTATGACTTGCACGATATCACATAATTGTCAACCTTCTCCATAAAAAATACTTATATAAACTAATTATACTTCAAAATATTTTTTTTTCTAACAATTATGTGGTGAAATTGGAAAACGGTAGGTATTGAAAGAGAGTGGCCATCCAGTTATGGTAGGATAAGCTTTTTTGTTGTAAAAAATATAGAAAATATTAGAGATAATATTGTATGAATTTTAATAATAATCAACACAGCTTCTAAAATATAGATTTTCTGATAATATGTTGGATTAAAGGTATATAAAAAATATTAAATAGTATTTTCTAAGTACAATAATACATAGTTAACAATAATATTTTTGTATATATAATATTGTAGTATAAATGGATTTATATAATGGTTGTTGGACTAAAAAATTTCTTAGCCATGTAATATTGCACTACGCTTATTTTTTCTTATTTATTCTGATAGAACGACTGAAATATACATTTTGTCCTCGTTTAGAAAAGTGTATTGCTGCATTTATGAAATTTTTTTAAAAATACAATTTTTTTCTTACTCTGTAAATATTCTCGTGTATGTAATTATATTATTATTCATTATATAGTTTAAGCATTTTAAAATGGCACAAAATGTTTTTTTTTTTTAAATATCTCTTTTGAAATTTAACTTTTCATTCATTATTTTTTTTAAATAGTCGTATTTAAAATGATCAAATCGGATTTTATAAAACAATAATTAGTTCAAAAAACAAAAAAAAAGCAAACATGCGTAGCCAATTGAGTGATTTGATTGCAAAATTGTTGTTTTAAAATCAAGCATGATAGCATAAAGTATCAATAAAATTAGTATGAGTTTAAGGCATATTAGTTTTCATATAAAATTATAGATCCAACACAAATGATGATGAATTTTATATTTTAAGGAGAAATGCTTGCTCAATTTTCACAAAAGACACGTAAAAAAATAGACGTGAAATTAATAAAATTCTTTATATAAAAAAAAAAAATCCCGTAAGTTGTTCCGCGTGCCTAAATTGTAATCATGAAAAACCTCATAAAATATGGTTTTGACCAAACAAAAAAAAAAGAGCCTGGCTTTATTATAATTAAGTTCAATTTCAAAAAATTCTTAACAATTTCATATGTAGTGAAGTGCATGATTTCACACAATTTGTCAACCTTCTCGCTAAAAATATTTATCTAGTACTTCCAAATGAAACCAATAAAACTAATACTTTCACTTAATTCCTTTTTCTTTTCTTTTTTCGGTGGAATTCTCCCATTTTCCTCTGAAAAAACAGAAGAATTTTTTGTTTTGTGAGAGCAAGATGTATTCAATTTTTTTTTTCAGATAAGTACAAATCACTACTTTCAAATAGTCCATAATTTTTAGATAAATAATTTTTTGTCTAAAAAATAGTAAACAAATAAAAAAAATGTGAATTTTGACATTAAAATATATTTTCTCATAAAGATTATATTTTTTTTAAGAATAATGGATATTTCCACCGATTTCATATAGAAACCATAAGGACCTGATCAGATATCCAAATTAGGTACCAAAAACCAGATACAAGAGTCATACATCAAAATTGATATAATCACTAGAAATACTCAAAAGAAACTAACTAATTAAAGCAGCCAAAATATTATATCCAAATGACCTAAAGCAACAAAAAGAACTACATAGATCAATTCAGAAACACACTTGCTGAGGAAAATTGCAATGAGGGTGGTTGGTCACAATTAACACCAAAACATTGCCACAAAAAATATTGAAATGCTATTTGATGTGGTTTTTCTTGGAGTCATACAATCATGGTTTCCTACCAAATACAATTTCATGTAGGTTTGTGAAAAAATTAAATTCATGCAACAGAACAAGCCTTAAGCTCTCCAAGGGAAATGTGAGGATAACTTCAAAAGAGTCCTTGAATAATTTCAAATGACAAATTTAAACTATTAACTTTGATCTATTATAGTCAAGCATCTTTATTCCTAAGTTATTATTTACTGAGAACTATCATATAAAATTAAGAAATAAAAATTTATTTTTGAAAATGAGTGTACCAAAATAATTCATTATCTAGTCTCTTAATCTCATCCAAAATAAACTAAAACATAATAAGAATTTGGAGCATACCACTTGTCTTGTCATGTACATTGATATAAATATTCAAATTATAGTTTGAAGTTGATCCAACAATTTTGAGAGGTTAAGTCATCAATCCTGTTAGTAAGTTCAACCTCATGGTATCTCTATTATGAGTAGGGTTAAAATGCATCATTGGTTTTGTGCTCCAATTATGCTCCATATCTTTATTTTCATTTTCAAAGTCCGAACAGTCGATCGGAACCGTTCACCATGATATTTGTATTAAAATGTGCTTCAAAATCAATTTTTATATTTTTAGAATTTTTTTACAAATTTTTTATATTGGTACAAAACCACTGTTTTCAGAAGATTCTGGACCATCCAAAATAGTGATTTTGTACCTATCTAAAAATATAGTAAACAATTTCAAAAAATATAAAATTTTGTCTCAAAGTACATTTTAATATGAAGATCATAGTGAGCAGTTCGGATCGATTGTTCGAACTTTAAAAACAGAGAAAAAGACGTGAAGCATGATTGGAGCACAAAACCAATAGTGCATTTTAACCCTACTCCTCTATTATATTAAATATTAACTAAATTTTTAAGATAAGTTTCATCCTATAACCCCTCCAATATTTGGTAGTGAGAATGGGGGGTGGTCCGATGCCTGATCGGAGTCATTCGACCGTCGTCAATATACGTGCAGACAGCTTTAGAATTCGTGCAAATTAAATTTGCACAGATCTTATGCGGATTAAACAGATTTGATCAGACATCAGACTGACTTTGGACCAACCCTTGATTGTGTTGAACTTTTTTTTTTTTTGTTGGTTAAATCATACTCAAACCTTTTGGTATAGGTTCAGTTGAGTCCTTTATTAATTTGTTAATGATCATATCAACATTGTAGTTAGTGACTTCTACAAATAATATAAAATTTAAAGCGTTGGTAAATCTTAATTTCTAATCTAATTAATACTTACTAACTAACAAAAGAATATGATTGAACCACAAGCAAAAGTACAAAGGGCTAACTAAAGTAAGCAATAATTCATGGATTTTATTGAACCATGTGTTATAATTTGATTGAACCAAGTGTTATAGTTGATGAGCTACAGTCAGATATTTTAAGCATAAAGAGCCAAAATTCCGAAATTTTTATTAATATCCAAAATAAATAATTAATTTAAAAAACTACACCCCTTTGCTCAGAAATTTCAAAAATGTCCAAATTACATTTCAGACTGTATGAAACTTTTATAATAGATTTTACATTTAATTTTTTTTTAATTTTCAACCTTATATGAGAAACATTATCAACGCAATTTATTTATTAAATGATCTCTACCAAAATTAAATTGTTGATCTTATTGTTCACAAATTATTTATATTCGCTATTATACTTTGTTTTCCATTTGACTTTGCTTTCCATTTGAGAATAATATGAACAAGTATTGGAACTTTTAAGCACAAAATATCCTAAAAAAATTCATAGGAAAATTGTATATGATTTGCGCGAATAATTGTGAAATTTTATATGATTATGACCGACAGTGAGGCTATGGTACTTTGCAATACGCTGATGGATATGTGCTATAGATCATATTTCATTTTTCAAAGTCCAAATAGTTGATCTGAACGGCTTAATATAATCTCCATATGAAAATTTACCTGACATTTTTTTAATCTTATTACTATTTTTTTAGATATGTAAAAAAAATTGCTACTGCTTTCAAAAGATCCATAATCTTTAGATTCGGTAATTTTCTACCTATCGAACAAATAAAAATAAAACTCTAAAAAAAAAAATTTGGTCTTCATGTGCATTTTCATATGAAAATCATGTTTGATTGGTTCAAATGGATGTTGAAATTTTAAAAACAAAAATATAAATTCTTAACACAAACTTGTATGCGCAGCAAAACAAAATATGATAAACTCACTCATCAAAAATGAAAATCATATCTTCGAGTAGGTACTTTTAAAAGAATTTTTTTTATAAACCATAATTAAATTTTTTTTTTACAAAACCAACATGATTACTTTTTTTTTACAAAAACCATAAGAACCGAAATGTCATTACGGTCCGTTATTTTTTTTTATTCCGGACTGAAATGACATTTCAGTTCTTATAATTTTTGTAAAAAAAAAGTAATCATGTTGGTTTCGTAATAATATATTTTTAATTATGGTTTATAAAAAAAAATTCCTTTTAAAAGGTTGGTAAAATTATATATTTTGAAACCCTAGAGTGCCATAACTATGAATGCGTCATTTGTTTCTCGTTGCACAAGTACATTGCTTGCTTTAAACGAAAAGGGAAAATAATAGGCCCAAATAGGATGCAGAGAAACCAATAAATAAATTTCTTAGAAAGGAATCCTAAGCAGCATTTTTCAAAAGGTCATAATCAAGTCAGAGGATGCTCGGAAAAATAATAAAATACAGATATTACACAGTTGTATTATATACTTGTCCTACTCCTAATAAGTAGGATAAATTGAATTGGTCAAATAAAAAACAAAAACAATAGACCAGACTATTAAAAATAAATAAATAAATAAAAGACATGAGATAGTGGTCTACTGGTCTGGGACAGTGATCAGGGGCTTTCATTTCTCCTTTTCACATTGTACTTCTAAGTTTTAAATAATGCCACAACCCAATTATGTTTAGGTTTTTTTTAGGTTAAAATATCTTATTATTTTTGTGTCTCAAATATATCTTATATGAGGAGGCATCCAATTACACCTTTTTTGGTGACACACTTTGACACCTACTATTTTTAAAGTTCAAATAGTCGATTTAAACCGTTCAACATGATGGATATATTAAAATGTGTTTGGAGATCAAATTTTGCATTTTTTTGAATTTTTTTGCTATTTATTAAGATGGTTACAAAAATCATTGTTTTCAGACCATTGAAAAACAGCGATTTTGTAACCATCTTAATAAATAGTAAAAAAATTCAAAAAAATGTAAAATTTGATCTCCAGGCACATTTTAATATGGTGATCATGTTGAACGGTTCGGATCGGCTGTTTGGATTTTGAAATCGCAAAATTGACCTATATAAAAAACAGTGTCATGATGTGTCACCAAAAAAGGTGTAATTGCATCCCTCCTCATCTTATATTTATGTATAAAATTATTGTTTTTGAATGGTCCTGAATCAAGTGATATTATATCTATCCAAAAAACTAGTAAATAATTTCCAAAAAAAAATATAAAATTTGGTTTCCAATTATATTTTAATATGGAGATCGTGTTGAACGGTTCGAATAAACTGTTTGGACTTTGAAAATAGAAATATGAATGTGAAGTATGATTGGAGCATGAAAATAATGAGGCATTTTAATCCTACTTTTTTTTTCAAATTATGTTTAGGATGTAACTTCATAAATTTTAATTATACAGGGTTTATCTTTCTTTTTTGTATTTGTGTAGATATTCTAAGAGAAATATGTTTCCTTAAATTTTTATGTAAAATCTAAGAGAAAATATTAAAGATAGAAGAAAACTTCTGCTAAAAAGTAATGAGGTCATTCTAACCCAATAAATTTTCATCATAAATAAATCAAGGATCTTCTATATTTTAACTAAAATTAGTTTAATTTATTCATTTTGTCGACAAATATGAAATGACTAGAAAATTTAAAAGATAAAATATATACATTGGAAAGTTGAGAAGAAATATTATTCAATATAATTTGAGAAATGTACACAAACTTGAACCATCTTTATTTATTTTCATTTTTATTTCCAATCTCATTCTAGCTACATTTTCTCACACCTATCTCTCTCTTCCTGTTTCTCAATACCTTTTTACTTCAAAAAAAAAAATCACCGGTTTTAATGACGATTATTGTGCTTCTAATTGATTTTCTATGAAGAAAAAAAAATCCTGGCTGTATATTTCCAATGAAGAAAAAAAATAATATTTGCCAGCACATTCCATATTGATTTTAATTTTAATTAGACATCTATATTGATTTTATATATTTCTATATAGTATACAAAATAAACACCACATGGACCATCATCTTAGATGAGACAACTTAAATGATAATTAAAAAAAAGGTACAACTAATATGACTTTGCTCTGTTACCTCTGTGTCTGTAGGCCATTTGAAATGGCAAATATGAACCCAAAAAGATTGGACCAAGAAAAAGTAGCCGTTTATATCACCTAAGGCGCCTAAACATTTGAGTTTAAATCCGGTCCATCCATTGTATATTAGCATAAATTTGAAAGGACCCCATACATTGCATGATTGCCCGGATTGGTTCAGATTTAAAATCAAACAGTGAGGTAATGCAGAGGATCTGTACTTGACCAAGTAGGGGTTCGGTTAAAAACGATGAAGGCGAGATGACGAAGAAAATTGCTGATCCGGGTGAACAGTAAAAACAGTGCAACTGAATTCTAGACTATGTGATCAGCTATTTTGAAAGTGTCTTAATAAATAATAAAAAATTCCAAAAAATGTAAAATTGGTTCCCAAGATTTTAATATAGAGATACTAAAAAATAATAAAAAATCCTCAAAAATAGTGATTTTGAAAAATTCTAAAATAATAGTAAAAAATTTCTAAAAAATATAAAATTTGGTCTCCAAACACATTTTAATATGAAGAACATGTTAAGCGCTTCAGATCGACTATTTAGACTTTGAAAATGCAAAAATGACTTATAAGCATATGTCAAGGGGTGCAGAAGGGGTGAAGATTATTTATTTTGGGTTATGAATTGTTGCAGTGCACAGATTAAGTTGTGCAAGAGATTGAGGCCTAGCAGTGCACACAGCACACATCATGTGTTGCAAAACATGGCCAACCTATGGCATGGGCAGTACCGAGTGATTGTCTTATCTTATCTATCCAATAAAATGTGATAAACAGAGAGGAGACAAATAACTAAATAAGGTATGAAAAAAAAAAAAAAAAACAAAGAATGGGCAGGAGCAATTTCCATTTTATTTCATTGGCAAAATCAATCATTTCAACTCCTTAAAATCAAAATTTGAAATTTTATTTTAAAATAAACTAGAGATTTTGTAGATTATTTTAGAAGGGATGTATTAGTTTGTAACGCTTATATTTAGTTACCAATCAATCTTGCTTAATTTGTAAATTATCTCCCTACTATGCAAACTCTCCTTTTTTTCTTGATTTAATATAACATTTAAGCATGCATCGACTTAAAAAATAAAATGTTAATATTTTTAATCAGAATAAATTTGAATAAATGAAAAATTATTTTCAAACCCAATATCTTAAATACATCTTTTAGCCATTTTAGTCTATCAATTAAACCGAAACAGGTTAATTGCACAATTATCAAATTAAAAATTATTTTTCACAACTAGACGAAAAAAATTAGGAAACAAAAAACAAAAATTTAGCCTCTAAATTCCATGTAGACAAAAATGGTAGCATTATTTGAAGCCTTATACCAAAAGCACCTTCTGGTTTCACATTGGAATTTGGTTCTTATTCGTTGGCCTAATTGGATGATGAGCCACATGAAATGTTTGGCTGTTGTCTACCTTTCCAATCACTTTATTCAAGAATCATTATTTATTCAATGCACAAAATAAAATTTTTATTTAGGAGAATGACATCAACGACATTTAATTCTAGATCGCCCGACAACTGCGCTTCAGCAAATTCGAGAATTGAGCTGGATATCCAACTCATTCAAATATTTGACTATCCAATAGTACTTGGCCGAGATTTTATTTTTACCCAAAATAAAAATTAATTTAATATAATTAACCAAGTTTCGGAAAAAATTCTATTTGTACCCAAACCGTAAATAATATTTACGGTTTGAAAAAAAAATTCAAACCGTAAATATTATTTACGGTTTGAATTTTTTTTTTTTTTTTTTTTAGAGAAAAATAGCTAAAATGCTGAAATGAAATATAACACAAAAAAATCGAATTGTTTTTTAAAATATTTGTTAGAAAATACGCTACGAATAGGGCCGATTTTGTGCTAAAATACAGTAAATTACAATAATTATGCTAAAATACGGTAAATGTACTAAAATGCTGAAATTACAATAATTATGTAGAATTATGCTAAAATACGGTAAATTACGCTAAATTACGTATGAATTGGGATGATATTTTCACTGAAAAGGCGAAAAACGACGACGAAACTTTAAACGGCCATAAAACGGCGCTCGAGTGTCCGATTTCAGCAAATGACCACTTTTCGAAAAGCTTGTGAAAATGCGCATCATCCGTGCCGACGATGCTAGATTGCCAAATTCAGAATCGCCAAAAAACAAAGAGAAGGGCCTCAAAACTTCAGTTGAAGTTTCCGATTAAGATTTTCATTTCTATTCTTCAATCTACGTAGCTCAGTAAATTAGTTATCTAATGAACTTGTAGAATACCAATTTTTATTATTTTTTGGATTTTTTTTACTATTTTTTATGATTTATAAAAGATGCCACAAAATCGGCCCAATTCATACGTAATTTAGCGTAATTTACCTTATTTTAGCATAATTCTACATGATTATTGTAATTTCAGCATTTTAGTAAATTTACTGTATTTTAGCATAATTATTGTAATTTACCGTATTTTAGCACAAAATCGGTGACATTTGTAGCGTATTTTCTAACAAATATTTTAAAAAATAATTCGATTTTTTTGTGTTATATTTCATTTCAGTATTTTAGCTATTTTTCTCTAAAAAAAAAAAAATTCAAACCGTAAATAATATTTACGGTTTGAATTTTTTTTTCAAACCGTAAATATTATTTACGGTTTGGATACAAATATAATTTTTTCCAAAACTTGATTAATTATATTAAATTAATTTTTTTTTGGGGTAAAAATAAAAATCTCGGAGTACTTGGGTTGGGTGACGTCAATTATGAAAATAAAAATTCCCATGGTCGATTTAAAAAAAAAAGCGTTAGAATGTAAAGCCATGCTGACAATGATATATAACACAGTGTTTGTAAATAACGGTATGCGGTCGTTGGATGGACGGGATGACGTTAAGCAATTAGCCGGTATGCGGCTGATTAATCGGAATTATGCAGACAATTTAACGTTTTTATTAAATTTATGTAAAACCATATCCGTATTTGTTTCTTTTTCGGATATGAATACGGATCAAATATTAGATACATACATACGGATACGAATCGGATATCAGATATCCGTAGATATATACATAAATATTTTCATAGTATATATTAAACTATATGGCATTTATATATCTACTATTTAGATACAGATAATTAAAATTCAAAACCGTATTCGTACCACTATCCTCACAGATATTCAGATATCCATATTTAATTTTCGAATACAGTTTCAAATGCAATCATATAATATCCGACCCGTTTTCACCCCTAACTGTAGATTCTTATTGATTATAATATATTTTATTTACAAGACCAACGATTCAAACATAAAATACACTGATCTTATTGATTATAATATCACCCGTTTCAAACAATAAAGTAACAATAGTACAATAGGATAGTTTTAAATTCATCAGTCATTTTATGTGGATACTTACAAGCTGGTAGAAACAAATTACAATAAATATTGCATTAATTCCACGTTCAATAATTAATGAAATATCAGTCTTGTGAGTGTGATTAATGTTAGAATCCTATGGATGTATCAGACATCGTTTCAGTATTGTCGACTTTCAAATTGAAGGCGTTGATGCCAAAAAAAAAAAAAAAAAATCCAGGAATTATAACTAAAAAGCTAAGAAAAAAAAATTGAAATCAAAAGGAAGTGTAAATTTTTTGAATTGGATCAAGTTCTATTGTAAAACATCTTTTGCCCTTAAGCATATCTCTCTCTTATCTACTGTTTTTATTTTAAATAAAGTTCACATATTGCTTATATAGACCAGTGTTGTAAATAACGGTATGTGGTCGTCGGACGGACAGGTTACCGCCAAACGATTAATCGGAAATAATCGGCCATAATTGAGAATAATCGGCCGATTAGTCGGAAAAATCCATGACAGTTTGGTCACCGTCAACGACTAATCGACCGATTAATTGGCCTAACGGACGTTTTTTACGACACTGATATAGACTGCATGCATGTGTTCATATGATAGAAAACCACATAAATAGACTTTATATATTCAGAACTATTTTGTATTCAATAACTGAAATTATTTATTCAATATTTAATTTGGTTAGGCACATAAAATTTAAATCATTGCTCTATCATTAATAAAATTTAAAAATATTAATGTACTTTTTATTTTATTTTTGTGAGGAAGATGTATTTTTTCTTTTCCGTTGAAGTTCCATAATTTTTTTTTATTTAGTTTGGAAGTTTTCCTTTTTAAACATACAACAATATATGTTTTGTACATATCATATGGCATATATATATATCTACATATTGCTTATATATTATGTTGTAATGGCCGGTCATATTATTGTCATAAATTGTATCTTAAAACATTGCTATTATTTTATTTGGCGAATCAGAGGAATAAAATGTGCAGAATCTTTTTTCAAGAAGATAGATCTAATTTTATTAATATTTAGTGTACTATTTTACATGTTGAACACAAAAAGTGACATTAATTCAAATTTTGTACTACATCACAATTCTTAATTCCACTCATATTTCAAAAGGCTGTTAAACAGCCCCCCATTGCTCCTTCCCTTGTGGTATTAATTCTTCAACCAAGGGGCATTTATTAATAAATTGTTAAAAAATATTTGCATTCTCAAAAGTTATAAAATAAAAATGCAAAAAGAAATACCCCAAAATTCCTTAATTACATTACAAGAAAAATTGAATATCAACATCAATAAAGTTCCTATTCATACATTTTTTTTTATTAAAGGGCCCTAGTACATTGAGCAGAGTTTGCGCCACTGCACTAAGTCCGCAATTCTCCTATCGACACTTCTTAATGCACAATATATTTCACGGCAGTTTCACAAATTTATGAAAGATGTAGGACATTTATGCAAAGTTCTTTGTAAGGTTTTCAGTATCCAACTAATTATTTACATTAGAGTAAATAAATGTAATTTATGAATTGTCATTTAGGAGATCTATCCTTTTTGGTCCGAGGTTGAACAGATAAATGTGGGAGATATTTAATTATCTGAAACCTTCAATTATTAACATTAATGTATCATATGTCTATGCATAGGTGAATTATGGAATCCATAAATGTTATTTCACTTTACAACTAATGGTCATGTAATAATAGACTTGTTCAATTTTAAAAGGATATTTTGGACACAAACAAATAAGAAAAATAGATCAGGTGCACATATATCATAAATGAGGAGGGATCCACTTACACTCTTTTTTGGTGACATCAGATTATATTCTACATTTTCAAAGTCTAAACAGTCAATCCAAACCGTTCAACATGATGGATATATTAAAATGTGCTTGCAGATCAAATTTTACATTTTTTTTGAATTTTTTTACTATTTATTAAGATGGATACAAAAATTCAATGGTATGAAAACAACGATTTTATAAAATACTTAATAAATAGTAAAAAATTCAAAAAAAAAATAAAATTTGATCTGCAAGCACATTTTAATATATCTATCATTGTTGAACGATTTGGATCGACTATTTCAACTTTGAAAACTTTGAAGATATAGGGTGTAATCCGGTGTCACAAAATATAGGAGAAATTGGAAAATAAGTACAAAAGTCCTCACAAAATTTATATTCAAAACAAACACTGCGATTTCTGGCAATGGTTTACCGTTTTACCCTCGTTTGTCAAACCATCATTTAATTTACCTCATTTGACCTTATATCCTTGGCCATAGGGAAAAAAAAAAAGTCAGTTCGGATCTACCGTGGTAGTTACTGTGTAGTGCTTCATGCAGCATATCTTATATAATCTATTTTTGTTTTGTTTTTGTGCATATAAATAAAACATCCTTTAAATTCCATAAATTATTATCTAAAAGGGTTAGAATGTATAAGCTTTTATATAAAATTGCATTATTATTTTAGGCATGGCATCCTTATAGAAATAACTAATAAGAATAGTATTGTGATGACATGTATAATAACAATGTCAAGTTTTCAATCAATATAGATTTATCATGAGGTCTAAACATGTCAAATTAATTGTGTAACGGTATTAATTGATCGTCAGTAATCAGTAATAGAGTGAGAAAGTATATTCATTCAGATGAATATATGTATGTTGTAATGTTATAAAAATAATGACGGTATGTTATCATTTCGACATTTTTCTAGTCCTATTTTTCTAGTATTCTATAATTAATTTAATATTATACTTCCGAAATCTTTGTATATTCTTTATTATCCGTAGTTAAGAATAACAAAGAAAACAAACAACTATAATTTTCAACATATTAATTATTTTTTTACTATTACTTTACATATCATACTTAGTTATAAACATAAAGATTATCCAATATATGTCGTTTAATTATTAAATCAATGCATGCAAAGAAGAATATCTTTGAGGGATCATCTGCTACATAAAAGGGCACAAAATGCATTCTAGAGAAGAATTATAACATTTCCTGTTCCTGTTGCAAGTTACAAGGGCAAGCCCGGACCTCCTCTTGCCCAAAAAAGTCAATTAGATCACGTGACCTGGCCTCTCACTGGATTCGGACCCACTTGACAGGGAATCCCACCTACATGAATCTTTTCCTGGACTTGGTCTACAATGTGAGGGTCTGTTCGGCGTGCTACTGTGTTCGTATAAAAAAAAATTCACTCTGATTGAATTTTTTTCCCCACGTGCACAATAAAATTTAGTTCAATTCCTGTGCCCATGCCCATTCCTCTCTTGACGCCGAACAGGCCCTGAGTTTATACCAGATAGAACGAGTAGAGTACAAAATAATCAACCAATGCAGTAATGCAGGAGTGCGGGGTGGTCTAATTCGCATAAATTCATAGTACAATATGTATGAATCTTAAAATTGACTGTGCGAATTTTGATGCAGATCAGACGACTTTGATATATTATCTGACTAAATTTGGTCTCATGCTTATCGAACGGCCTCCAATTCCATTTTAGCAAGGAATACATGGAATATACAAGAATGAGACAGTATCCGCGATGGATACTGTCGGTATACCCTCACGGATAATCAGTTTTTATCCTCGTGGATATTGTTTCATTTTTGTAGTATACTTGATACTGTGTATCTATAACCAAATATTAATTTGGAATTTTATTTTTTATTTTGATAATTCGATTTTTTAGAGTTTTTGAACTTCAATTTGTTTTCAACATTTTGAGTCGGCACATGAAATAGATTTTTACAAAATTGGAATGTCTGCGCGAGGAGCTAAGATTGGAAACATTTGGTTGAGGAACTTGATGATTGCACCTGTGGTTTCTAATTTCATTGGTTGTACTTATACATCTGGGTCCCTCCCTTCGCCTTATATAACAATAAGAGTAAAAGGTCCCCCTCTCTCTAATAGGAGAATTGAAATCAGAGAGATATTGATGGCTTGATGCTAATAATACAGTGTCCCTATTGCCATGATTAGAAGAGTCAAGAGAGCATCTTTTGGGCCACTTCTTGTTTGAGATTAACCTGCTCGGCTGTCCGTGTAGTACTAAAATTAAAAAAAGATTCTCAAATTATTTTTCATGTTTTGATATTTTGTGGCTAGTTATTGGCAGGAGCAGCACAATTTTAAACTACAGAATCAAAACGTGAATAGAAGTCGAGCATATAAAAATTTTCTACATCATTAGCTATATAGAAAATAAGACATTAACTATAAAAAAAAATTAAAATAATAGAGGTCAAGAGGTTGCAACAGCTGAAATTATTTACCAGTGTAAAAGTAGATAATATATTACAAAAAGTACACTGTTTATAAAGATAGCACTATAGAATGGTATTCTCAGTGAAAGAAGTATACTGTATATCAGTATATGTTAGCAGAGGATTCTTCTGACTGGAACTTGCAGCCCAAAATATATACTTTCATTTTTTAATGCATATTTAGGAGCAGGATATATGCATAGACAATTAGACAGTATGAGAGAGTGTACCAGTACCATAAAAATTAAATGCAGCAGCTGCAGCCTCAATTATGTGATTCATATTTACTTAGCTAGAGTTGTCAACGGGTACGGTAAGGGTTGTGTGAAAACATTTTCATACCCGTACCCGTTACAAATTGTCCTTATCCGTACTCTATTTTTACCCGCTACAAATTATCTTACCCGTACCCTACCCTTACCCGTTATGGTTGTCGGATAACGAAACGGTAGCGGATAAATAATGGGTAATACTAATATAATAATTATTTTATTATTTATTAAATAAAACATTAAAACATATACATTCATTTCACATGTGTATAGTACTTTATTGAAAAAAAATTCTGATTATGCTAAGCGCAAGTAAACTAATTAAAGTACTTTTTTCAATGCTTATTAATATATATATATAATATAATTTTTTTTATAATTACCCGATCGGGTAACGGGTACAAAATAGACTTTACTCGTAACCTTACTCATTTAGATAACGAAAAAAATCATTACCCGTACCCGTATCCGATAAGTTTAGAAAAAAAAAATCTTATCCAGATCCATACCCGTCTTATAGGATACAGTACAGGTCGGGTAAACAGATAATCTACATATAACTTAATTTATTAGGCAGATATATGTCCAAAAATATCGCACAAGATCCAGCGTACAATGACCATATATATATATATATATGATGGTGGCCTTAAAAGACAATTATATAATATATAATGAGAAATTATTCTTGTATATCCTATGTTTTAAATTTTCTAAATCCTACAATGTTTACGTACATCATGTATATACCAAATGTTTAATATGTTTTTATTTTCTAAATGATATAAGTATTAATATTAAAAAAATATATATAAATAGAGGAGGGATCCAATTACACCTTTTTTGGTGACACATCATGACACCGTTTTTTATATAGGTCAATTTTGCAATTTCAAAATTCAAACAGTCGATCCGAACCGTTCAACATGATCACCATATTAAAATGTACTTGGAGATCAAATTTTACATTTTTTTTGATTTTTTTTACTATTTATTAAGATGATTACAAAATCGTTGTTTTTCAATGGTCTGAAAACAACGATTTTTGTAACCATCTTAATAAATAGCAAAAAAATTCAAAAAAAATGTAAAATTTGATCTCCAAGCACATTTTAATATATCCATCATGTTGAATAGTTTGAATTGACTATTTAGACTTTAAAAATAATAAGTGTCAAAATCTGTCACAAAAAAAGATATAATCGGATTCCTCCTCGTATAAATATATCTCCTCGTATAAATATATCTTGATATGTAGAAGATAAAAGGGGACAAAGGAGGCCGTCATCAGTACTCTCACATAATTACTAATTCAATGTGAATGTGACTTGACTTTGGTAATGCATGCCATGTTGGTTCTTTAAAGTTAGATCTTTTGTGGTTTCCCTTAGGTATGATCCCTGTAACTATTTCTAAAGTGTGATTTTTTTTTCAAAAGGATGTAATATAGTATAATAAGATTCAAGGATAATTCGTGAATTAATTATTTTCAACAACTTTCACAATAAATAGATAAGAATTAAACTGATTTTCAAAATTTAAAACTATTCTCAAACTATTATGAATTATTCCAAAAAATATATTTCTCTAAATTATTCACATAAATTATAATATATTTATATCTATTATAACAAAACAATTTATCTTTATTTATATACCCGAATCGCAAATTTTAAATCTCACTGAAGTACTATCATTAGAATTGAGCGAGGAAACATTGGGCATAGAATGCATTCGCCACATAAAATCCCATATGGTACAACTAGAAAATCTTGATTCATATTAGGGTTTCTGCTGAGGCTCAAGGTTTGGTGCCTAGGTTAGGTTCAAGTAAAACTGACTTGACATGGACTATGCAGTGTGGTGGGGTTTGAATTGAGCTGGAAAGTGGGGCTATTATAACTGTTCAATAGGACTTTTCTGTTGATATCCCTAACCATAATACATCATTACCTTTTATTTGTACATGTTTTTGATTCAGAATCTGAGCTCTATATTTATACCTCTCTTTTCTGCTACCATCCTGGTGGCAGCAGCAGCACTGATTCATTTCATGCTACGTCTCTTTCCATTTTGCATGTTTCAAGACAAATTTGGTCTGCTAGTAACTAATTTTTTTTTTTTTTTTTTTATGAATTGGAGTTCCTTAATAATCATCTTAACAATATATTTCTAAATTGAATTTTAAAAGTGTAAAAGAAAAATAAATAAAAAATATAGACATGTAGGTAGGGATAGGTTGTGCATGCATGTATAATGTTTTATAGAATTGAAGTGTCATTTGATAGTCCACAAAATATCATTAAATATATTTGCAACAAATTTCATCATTTTTCATATTAATGATCAGATTTTATACTAAAAATTATTTTTTATAACTGTCAATATTATCAAGAAACAAATTAATACATGCTAACTTTGTGGATTCAGGAAACAAATTAATACATGCGTTCGTATTTTGATTGTTTCTAAATTTATGATAACAAAAATTAATCATAAAACTATATATAACCACCCACTTAACATTATTTTACAAAAGCATCTTATTTTTTTTTAAAAGAAAACCTAGCTAACTCAATATTTGGACATTCTAAACCTTTCTTTCGTTAGTATAATGCCTATTTCTCCACTTTGTTAATGTATTTCTTCATCCTATATTTGGGATTTTTTTTTAGAAGAATGTAAAATTAATTGCCTCCTACCTATGCATTTTTTTGGTTTATTATTAGTTTATTACTGAGTTAAATATATATTACAATACAGGATATACACAGTGTTACAGGATATACATACATACATATATATATAGAGAGAGAGAGATGGGCTATTGTGCTTTGCAAAGTAAAGCCAACGTTTTACTTCGGCCTCCTTTTCAGATTTTCAAAGTCCAAACAGTCGATCTGAACCGTTCAAGTTGATCTACATATTGAAATGTGCTTGCAGACCAAATTTTACATTTTTTGGAATTTTTTACTATTTATTAAGACACTTTGAAAATTGCTGATCACATGGTCCAGAATTTTGTTGCAGTGTTTTTACTGTTCACCCGGATCAGCAATTTTCAAAGTGGCTTAATAAATAGTAAAAAAATTCCAAAAAATGTAAAATTTGGTCTGCAAACACATTTCAATATGTAGATCAACTTGAACGGTTCGGATCGACTGTTTGGACTTTGAAAATCCAAAAATGAGGCCGAAGTAAAATGTTGTTTTACTTTGCAAAGCACAATAGCCCATCTATATATGTGTGTGTGTGTGTGTGTGTGAGTAGAACTAGGGTGTTCCTAAGCTCACCATGCCTCTCGTGAACTCAACTCTAAAACCTATCGAATTGACTTCAAACGACATTTCCAAACCGTTAGATGTTCAATCTATATTAAAATGTGCTTGGAGACCAAATTTTACATTTTTTGGAATTTTTTTACTATTTATTAAGCCGATTTGAAAACTGCTGTTTTTATTAAAATTCTGCACCATTGGAAAACAACGGTTTTCAAACCGGCTTAATAAATAGTAAAAAAATTCCAAAAAATGTAAAATTTGGTCTCCAAGCACATTTTAATATAGATTGAACATCTAACGGTTTGAAAATGTCGTTTGAAGTCAATTCGATAGGTTTTAGAGTTGAGTTCACGAGAGGCTTGGTGAGCTTAGGAACACCCTAGTTCTACTATATATATATATATATATATAGTGCTGGGCTTAGCTAAGCCATGGTGTAAAACGACTTGGTGCTCCACGCCTCATTATTTTCATTTTTAAAATCCAAACGACCGATCCGAACCGCTCAAGTTGTTCTCCATATTGATATGTGCTTGGAGACCAAATTTTACATTTTTTGGAATTTTTTTACTATTTATTAAGCCACTTTGAAAATCACTGATCCGGCGGTCCAGAAATTTTTACTGTTTTTTACTGTTCATAAGGATTTTCAGATTTTCAAAGTGGCTTAATAAATAGTAAAAAAATTCCAAAAAATGTAAAATTTGGTCTCCAAGCACATTTCAATATGGAGAACATGTTGGAAGGTTCGAATCGACTATTTGAACTTTGAAAATGAAGATATGGCGTGGAGTACCAAGTCGTTTTACTCCATGGAGTAGCCTAGTCGGACTCTATATATATATATATAGTGCTGGGCTTAGCTACTTTATGGAGTAAAACGACTTGGTGCTCCACGCCTCATTATTTCTATTTTGAAAATCCAAACGACCGATCCGAATCGCTCAAGTTGTTCTCCATATTGATATGTGCTTGGAGACCAAATTTTACATTTTTTGGAATTTTTTTACTATTTATTAAGCCACTTTGAAAATCACTGATCCGGCGGTCCAGAAATTTTTACTGTTTTTTACTATTCATAAGGATTTTCAGATTTTCAAAGTGGCTTAATAAATAGTAAAAAAATTTCAAAAAATGTAAAATTTGGTCTCCAAGTACATTTCAATATGAAGAACATGTTGGAAGGTTCGAATCGACTATTTGAACTTTGAAAATGAAGATATGGCGTGAAGTACAAAGAGTTTTACTTCATGAAGTAGCTAAGTCCATCTCTCTATATATATATATATAGAGGCAAATGAGCTGCAATTAATACCAGAGTTTCTTGGGTACAAGATTTTGTTACATCTACAGTATATATAATTTTAAGTATAGCAACTTGATCATATGTCTTTAGCTAAACTAGATTTATCACATGTTTCTCAGGAAAAAGGCCAAACAATGTTAAAAATAAAAACAAAGGAAAAGGTGATCAAAAGGAGGATTCATCACATGTCCTGAATTATGGGTACTAATTTGATGCTAACAACTTGCGAAATATCTTGACAAAGAGACTGGGAAGAAAAGGGAAGTGCCTTGCTTGATCTTATCCAAACAGACAAAGGCCTGGCTAGTTAATTATTGGCCTGCTCTTTTTTTTTTTTTTTACTCTATTTAAAATTAGAATTCAAAAGCAATTTACAGATTTGGTAACACTTCCGAACTTGATTACTTCATTCTTGAAAATATTATATATCTTTACAAGAATTGGACATTATCCACGAGGGTATCGTCACGGATACTCTCGTCAGTAGTGCCGACACGCTCAGAATTTTTATAAGTTCAAGTTAAAGTTATAACATAAATAAATATAACTTTCAAATTTTTATATGTAATAACATAAGATATAATCATATAAGTAAGAGTGAGGCTATGGTACTTCGGCTAGTGTACTATGGCTAGTGTACTACGGCTCAATATGGTACTTTTTAAAATCTTAACGGTCGATCCGAACTAGGACTGGGCAAAATTGCTCAAACTCGTAACTCGCTCATTTACAGCTCGCTTTAACTCGCTCATTTACAACTCAAGTTGGCTGACTCGTTTAATAAATGAGCTGAGTTTGAGCTGAGTTGGCTGACTCGTTTAATAAATCAGCACCTGTTAAACTGGTTAAATGAGTTATAAACGAGTTGTGAGCCAACTCGAGTTGATAATGAGCTGAGTTCGAGTTGGCTCTACAGCTCGTTTTACCATCCCAACTCGAGTTGACTCGCTCGTTTATTTAATGAGCTGAGTTCGAGTTGGAGGTAACTCGCTCAAACTCAGCTCATTTACAGCCCTAATCCGAACCGTTCAATGTGATATCCATATGAATATGTACTTGCAAACTAACTTTTATATTTTTTCGAATTTTTTTACTATTTTTATAGATAGGTAGAATTTTCAGTGTTTTATACAAATTCTGGACCATCAAAATTCTACCTATCTAAAAAAATTCGAAAAAATATAAAATTTAGTTTGCAAGTACATATTCATATGAAAATCACATTGAACGGTTCGGATCGACCGTTAGGATTTTAAAAAGTACCATATTGAGCCATAGTACACTAGCCATAGTACACTAGCCGAAGTACCATAGCCTCACTCTATAAGTAATATCATCAAATATTTTGTTTTTTGTTTTTTGAGATAAATTGAAAGTCAAGTTTCCCAACTTAAACGAAATATTCTCAAATAATTTTCCAACCGGATTTTGAACCTATGGAATATCACAATAAGAATATTGCCTCAAAGATTAAATGGTGGTTCTCAAGTAAAAAATAACATAAACAAATATAAATATATCACTCTCCTAATTTAGTTTTAAGAGCGCGTATCCTCTGAGATATCTCATATTTTGCGTGACCGACGTGTCCGGTGTCTATTCGGGGAGAGCGCAGGGGCTAATATTATTTGTGCTTTAATTCGTGGATAACATATTTGAACGGTTGAGATTTTCCAAAAAGTCACACAAAATATGAGATATCTCAGAGGATGCGAATTCATAAAACTTCCAGTTTCGTTGTCCCCGCATAAAATTCAAAAAAAATTAGATACTACCTTAATTATGATCAGTATATCATCGATATTTTTAAACACACAACAAATTAAACATTGAATTAACTCAAATTCTTGAATGCTGCAAACTCGCACATGTCTGATTTTTGAAACTTTTATTTGTTGAAAAGACAACAAATTTACCCTCACTTCCATGGGGGACAATTTTTGAGGTACCTGCACTGTCACAGCCACCGTACAATTGTTGATCGATGTAACTTGTAAGTGTATCAGAACCATATATATATATATATATATATAATAAAACGCTGAAAGATTCTCTGTACGACTCTTTAGACTTTTAATTAATTTATGGCTACATGGTCTTAACCTATGTTTTAGGTAGCACGGTGGTCTCATTCTGGTGTAAGGTGGCACAAAGCTGTTTCTTACATTTTGATTTGTCAAATTAAAAGAGATCATGGACCAGATATAAATTTATTTGTACACTTACCAGTAGTGCCAACCACTACAAATTTCAGAGATGCAGTTTTTTTTTTTTTCTCATAGGGAGAGATAAATATTAATTAAAGCTTATAGAAGTGGGTTATAACAAATTAATGGTAAGTACAAATGTTGCATTTGCCATTTTATGACCTGACAATAGATTTCTTCCATAGCTTGTGACTACTGTTGAAAATATATTTCAAAAAAATTGAGGTCTAAAGGTGAAGAGTCAGAATCATATCCATTAAATAAGCATTTTTTTTTTTACTGAAGTGATAATGTATCTCATGTCACTAAAACAGACATATAGTAGTGGTACAGATTTACTTCACAAAAAAAAAAAAAGCATCTGATAGTAATGGAAGATAGAAAGAAAAAAAAAAGTGGAATACTTTGACATTTTTTAAATGATTGCAGTATACTGAAAACCCTTACACAACTTTTTCATAGGTTGGAAAAAGAAAAATTACCACAGAAGCCAGGTGCCAGATCATACAGCCAGGTAGACCAAAAAAAGGAAATAAATAAATAAAATATATTATATTGTTGGAAGAGAAAAGAAAGGAAAAATAAGTACCTAGGAAGCAAAGGGGAATAGTGAACTAGCTAAACTTTAACTTTAAAATTAACCAGCACAGTCAAACTGTCAAAGGCATTTCCGTACAGATAAAATTATTTAAAAAGATAGATAGCCTTAATGGGAAGCAGTATATATAACTAATAAACTAGCTAGGTAAACCCTAAAATTATGGGTTAAGCAAAAAAATAAAATAATTAAATAAAAGTAAAAGAGGAACTAGATCTTGCATTTGAGGGCACAAGGTTGCTATCAAGAACCTTCTAAAGCATGTGTTGGCACTGTACACTTTAACACTTTTCTTTTGTTTTGTTCATTTCAGAAAAGAAATGCAAAAATATTTAACAATTGTGAAATGATAATATTAAAGACCAACTAAAGTTTGCATCAGCATGTGATAAGTTGCTAAGGAGATCCTAAAGAGGCTTGTTGAAAGAGAAAGAAAGAATAAATGCATTATTGTGGTGTGTGTTTGTGTGTTATATGTTGCCATCTAGTAGGTCCATTTTACATCTGGATAGTTGTTACTTTTGTTGCTAATAAGTAACAACCAGATGTGTTTCAATGCAGCTGTGATCTCAGTACAGTTCCATTCGCCTTAGGTTAGTTCCAGTTAACCAATTAGGTTTCTTACCTACTTAATATACAACTACTCAGATTCAAAATTCATTAATATACTAGCTAGAACCAATGAGTGTCATGTTTGTATAGAAAAACACCAACAAAAAGCTGTTCATAAATTAATGAATTTAATTTGGGTATGATGTGAGCAAAGACAAATCCTTCATTTGATTAAACAGTTTAATTACATGACCCCGTTTGTCCTTCCCGGGTAACATGCAAATTTTGGCTATGAAAATGGAAAAGTTAGACGATTAAGAATAATAAAAAGGACTTAGCAATTCCTTCTTTCCTTGATAACTAACAATTTTTTTTTTCATTCCGTGTAATATATTTTCTTTCCATTTCTTCCGGTAAAGATTCTAACATAGCAGTTTTGATTTCACGATAGCGCACAAGTTAATTTGTGCGCTCTATGAAGTCAAAACTGATTCTCTACGTTTGGGTGAGCGAGAATAGTGCTATTCTGAATACAAATCAATCCAAACAACTTAATAGCTATTCGGAACAGTCTAGAACAGCGCTATTCCGCTAATCCAGAAAAAAATTGGAATAGCTCGAGTTACAAAGAAAATATATATAAAATAATAACTTTATTCATTTCATTCATCACTATTCTAAATATTCAACCCAAACAACATTTTCGCTATTCCGAATAGCACCACATCAACACTATTCTCACACTTCCAAATATCACTATTCTCATCTACTAACTCAAATAGTAGTTATTCTAGCTTCCATTCAAACATACCCGTTCCTGATCTAAAGAGATATGCTCCAGCCCGGTGTACTTTTAAATAAGATTTTATTTACAAGAACTAACATAGGCCCATTTAAGATTTTTCATCTAAAAAAAAAACATAGGCCCATTTAAGCAGGATAATTAGAGCGACTTTCCAAAAGCCTAGAAAATGTTTTGGGCCTAAGTCCATAATCACAAAACTAGTAGACAGAATTAGAAGCCCAGTATCTGTTTGATGTTTGTTATGGCTACTAGCGCATCCACAGAAAACTATAAAAAGGCCACTCAAGCCCAAGTCAGAAATGCACAAGGAGATAGTGTGCTGTGTGGTGTCTACGTGTCGTGCCGTACAGGTATGTGCTACAAGTTACAAGTGTCGTGCCATGCTAAAAATTACTAAAACAGACACGATGCTTTTAAGAACACGACACGTGCCAGCATGCAGTGCTTGCAAGTGTCTGGAAATATTTTTTTTATTCGAAGAAACCTTCAAAAAGAGTAACAAAACCGAAAAAGTCTGGAAAGTTTCCAAAAAAATAGGAAAAAGAATCGAATAAAATTATGAAAGGATTTGGAACTTGAAAAATCATATTTTGCAAATTTTCAACTTTTCCTTTCTTATTCCGTCTATTCAAATTCAAAGAATAGGTATTGAAAAAGAAGCAGGTGCATCCTGTGTGTCACCCCCTTGCTATCCCTTGACCTTGCCGTGATCCATAATCCGGCCTCTCTAGCAAGCACTTTGAATAGTTCAACACGAATTTGTATCTCTGCATTAACTCAAAAGGGAATCTTTTGAGTTAATAAATCTCGACTCTTCGATCTGTCTTAAAATTTGTGCAAACTAGATACACACTAATATTTAAAGGCTCCCTATGTTATAGACAGAAACCAGATTGACTCCGTTTAAAATTAGACGGTTGAGATTCATTAACTCAAAATATTTTCTTTCAAGTTAATGCAGAGGATATGCGTTCACATCAACACGACACGTGCAAGATACGTACCGTGCCTATGCCATGTTGAAGCCCGTACCATTCCAAAGTTAATTTAGTACAAGAATCTGACGTATTCATTTTTAGTCGGACGGTCCATATTGAAAGCAAGACGATCCGAGCCCGGAGTAATCACAGATGCAAACTCGGGTGAATGAACATTCAATATTTTTTGGAATCACTGATTTCGATTTTTTTTGGGGTCAGATGTGAAATACTGACCATATATGAGAAATTGAGCATATAAACCAAGAGAAAAAAGACACTACAAATTATTAATCTCAAGAAGAAACTAGTCTAATTTGAATATTTGATTGACATATCTGGAAAACCTATGATTGTAAAGATATGAGAAAAAAAGACCACTACAAATGGCTGAGTATATATACACATAGCACTTTTTTCTCTTTCACCCTTCCAAATATCCATATGTTCCTTCAATCTTGATCCATCTATGAATAAGAAAAATAAATGCAATTACAAAATAGTTCCCCACCAAAACAACTATAAACAAATGTCAATTTATCAAAAGAGAATACCATGTATTTTTAACTAGAAGCACAGGTGGGTTTGCGAGGGGGCAATTGATGATGTGGAGTTCTCTGCCAAAAAAAAAAAAAAAAAAATCTTCAATTAGTCCTTTCTAGAAACAAACATCTTCAAAAGTTTACATTCCCAAATTGGAAACCGAATCAACAATTATTTATCAACGTCAGGAGATAAAAAGGTTTGATTCTGTTGTCAACCATATAATATTCCAATATAAGGTAAAAAATGCTGGTGCAAATGCAGTCAAAGAATCTTTGATTTTATTAGGCTTTACTTATAAAAGAGAAAATAATATTTACTTTACAAAAAGGAATATTTTCAAAGGAAGCAATGGATAAAAAGGACATAATATCTGACCTTCAACTTGGGTTTCAGAGATTCCACAGCGTTTCTTGAATTATTATTATTATTTGCTCCTTGCTAAACCATGAAATATATACACAAAAAAACTCAGAAATTGCATCCACCTTATTCCATTATTTTTTTTATATTATACAAAGGAAAATGCAAAAAAAAAAAGTTGCAATTTGTACCTTGCCAAGGACCCAATCAGCTGAATCAAAATAAGCCCTTTCATGATCCTGCAAGAAAGAATGTGCAAAAAGGGGAATAAAATATTTGCTTCCAGCTTTTGTTAATTATATTAAGGCCATTGAATAGCCATATTATTTTTAACATGAAATTTTTTCATGATTATTTTGCTTCATAGTACAAATTGCAATAGCAAACTATAACAACAATGGTTGATTACTTTTATTTATTCACCGTTATTAAATGATTAATTTATTTACTTTTACTTAATTTATATTTACAGTTTCTATTTTTCGAAGATAGCAAATACAGAAAACGCACTTTTGAGATCAAGGGTTTTTTCGGAGCAATTCCACCATATTTCTTCTCAGTATTACCCTGAAATTTAAGAGAGATATCAGAATGATTGAATTTCAAAGAACAGATCATAGTACTGTCTCAAATTTTTGCTAAAACAATAACTAAAAGGAGGTATAGTCTATTTAATATTAACACAATCAGAAATTATCTGAATTCAATGTGGAAAATCAGGACTAACTGAAGTGCAATTTTATTGGAATACACATTCGTTTTCAGCACAATTCCAGTCTTCTATTCCTCTTTCTAAAGGAAAATTACATTTTTGCCCTTTTAGAGCTCGGTTATGATTACAATTACTCGGGATTCTGTTATTATTATTATATAGTTATGTGCTAACGATTAATCTACATAAACAAATTACCAAATCATGAGGGCTTAATCGGAAAAAATAAGAATATTAGAAAACCTTACCTCTTTCGCTTGAGAATTGAGCTTTTCTCCATTGGAATCCGCCATCTCTTTCTCTCCTTTCTCTGAATCTCTACAAAACTATTTCTTACTGATTAATCCCAGAAAGAAAAAAAAAAGAGGGAGAGAATAAGCGAGACCAATTCAAAATAACTGCTGGTCTTGAGAGGAAACAGAGGAGGTGAAGAAGGGATGAAAGAGGGTAGTAGGTAAGGGAGGTTAGAACGAACCTTGGAGCAGTGAAGAGAGAGAAAGAGATGTGAAGAGAAAGAAAGACCAAATGAGGAGGCGTAATATAAAGGAAGAAAGGGAGCAAAAAAATAAAAAAAATAAATAAATAAAGGAAACAGGTCTAGAAAGGGTAAAGATTTTAACAGAGTAGTTTTAACTTGATGCAGCACACATATAATAAGTAGCGTTGTTTAGATTTTATAGTTTGTGCACTGTATTAAGTCAAAACTGCTCTGTTAATTATCTCTAGAAAGGAGGTTGAGTGTGGTGTGGGGAAAATAAAACATGGGAATATCGTGGCCAAGATTTGAACGGTCTATAAATGGAAAGTGTAGTTTTTTTGCTGGTAGATGTATACTGTTGTGGATTGTGGTGTCGGCGAAGCTAAGGTTTCTAGCTCTAGCAGCGTCTGTGATTATGTAAATATAAATATTTTAAGGGATGTCATACTAAAGTGCTTATCTTGAAATATTTAGAATCGAATTGCAAAATAATACGCATTTTTACGGAATATAATATGCATTTTTTTTAATAGAAAAACAAAATACATCACCATCTTACTAAGTATGTGCTACTACTGGCTTACCAGTCATGACTTTTCTAACTATTGCATACACATTTTTTTTATTGCCAAGTACGGAGATAATGTTTTTTATTGCATACACTTTTCAGGATTTAAATCAGCTGAAATTTCAAATCGATGAACAATACATCTGAAAAATCTCTGAAATTTTGAATCCAGCCATTCAACTTTTTCTGTGCACGTATCTCGAAACAGTTCGACGGCTGGATTTGGGATTTCAGAGATTTCAGAGTACTGTTCATGAATCTAAAATTTCAATAAATTTGGATCCCACTTTTCAAAGCCTCTCTAAATATTCTACAATTTTGAGGGTCTTGCCTAAAATATATCCTTTCTAATTACTAAATTTCTAAATCTGTATTTACTTGATACTGTTGAAATTATGGTCAGTAGGAAAATTATATAAAATTTAGTGTAACAATAAACAACGATGAAACGTGCACGTTTTGTGTGTACTGTGTAGGCCGTGAACCAATTGCTTGGTTTCGGTTGTTAGTTGGTTGATGCCTCACGGCCAGTATTTTTATACACGTGGCGAGATGGCAAAAAGATTGGGCAGCAGCCGTATTAGAGGAAGAAATTTAAAATCGTCGTCGATCAAAAGTCCAAACAATTTTGTAATTTAAACAGTTTTGCGAATTTAAAAGGCCAAACAGTCAGTTCAAACCATTCAATGTGATATCTATATTAAAATGTACTTGGAGATACAATTTTACATTTTTTTTAATTTTTTACTATTTATTAAGTATTTTACAAATCTTCTAATTTTTAGTGGTCCAGAATCGTCTAAAAACAACAGTTTGTAAAATACTTAATAAATAGTAAAAAAATAAAAAATATATAAAATTTTATCTTTAAGCACATTTTAATATTGATATCATGTTGAACGGTTTGAATTGACTGTTTGAACTTTTAAAATTACAAAATCAAATTGTTATAAGATATTGTAATTTAAAAATGTTATAAGTTATAAAATTGGTTATATGAAATTTTTATTCTGATTGAATAGTTTTGTCAGATGGAATGTCCAATTCCGAGTCAATTGTTGAACCTTCATATTTATCAAATTGAATATTTTTCTGAGCATAAACCTCCTTCTTTATAAAAATAAACAAAAGTTTGCTCTGCAATGCATTCTTATGCATAAGTTTACTCTGTAATGAATTTCTTTTCATCTGAATCTAGTTTTTTTTTCATCTGAATTTAGTTTTTCTTCATCGAAATCTGGATTCTCTTCATCTGAATCTAGTTGATGGCTAATGACAATAGCATGTGGATTAGTGATTTTCCAAATTATTTTTGTGAATAATTATTATTGTGTGAAATTTAAGTGCGGAATTTTAAAATTTTCGTCATGAACGTACAAATCGAAATTAAGCGATCAATTTGATACGGAGGTACAATTAAGTGATCAAAATCTGCTATAACTTCTAAAAATTATTTTGAAAGTGACCTAAATGTGGGCCTACTATCAACAATAATAATAAAAATATATGTTTTATCATGCTTTGTTACTAGAGGTGAAAACGGAGCGAATACGGAGCGGATAGTGATAAAACCATATTCATATTCCTTTTTAATTTTTCAGATGCGGATACGGATCGGATATCAGCCAGATACAAATATGAATATAGATCGGATCAAATATTTATTAAAATAATATTAAAAATACCAAATTTCATAATATTTATCTAATTTTAATGGTGAATAATAATATTTTTTCATAATATATATTAAAATATATGATATATATCTACTATTTGGATACGAATAATTGAAACGTAAAATCATATCAGTACCATATTCACACGGATATTCGGATATCGGATATCCACATCTAATTTTTCGAATACGGATCGGATATTATCCATACTGTTTTCACCCCTATTTGTTACTGTAGTTTTCTCCACATGAATTGATTTTGCAAGCGACTCAGCTAATTAACTTATTCAAAGTAAGATTTAAATTGTCTGATTAGTATCAAATTTGCACAGATGCTTTAAATTTACAGAATTACTTAAATTTATCAAGTTTTAAATTATTCACACGAATTTCAATACAAATTGGACAATTTAAATTCGACTTTGAATAAAATTTATTCAGACAAAACCCAATTCCTTTTTATATTAATTATTTTCTTTTGAGTTTTGATTCCGGTAAATTTGTAACAGAGCATCTACAACGGTGTTTTCTTTTAAATTGTTAATATGATGTGTTAATTGCTAATATAATTGCTGAAATGTACCATAGTTTTTAAATTAACAAGTTTACTCTGAAAGCAACTCTAAATGCATGATCCATGAGTGAGGCTATGGTGCTATGCATAGCACCAATGGCTAGTGTACTACGGCTCAATATGGTATTTTTTAAAATCCTAACGGTTGATCCGACCGTTCAATGTGATATCCATATGAATATGTACTTGCAAACTAAATTTTATATTTTTTCGAATTTTTTTACTATTTTTTTAGATAGGTAGAAAAATCAGTGTTTTTTGAAAATTCTGGACCATCAAAATTCTACCTATCTGAAAAAATAGTAAAAAAATTCGAAAAAATATAAAATTTAGTTTGCAAGTACATATTCATATGGTTATCACATTGAACGGTCGGATCGACCGTTAGGATTTTAAAAAGTACCATATTGAGCCGTAGTACACTAGCCATCCGTGCTATGCATAGCACCATAGCCTCACTCCATGATCTATTGCCTATCCGTTTCTCTATCCGTTTCTCCATAAACCAATATATTCCCAAGCACAAGCAGGTAGAGGGATACATAACCGTGTGGCTTGTAACTGACAAATGGACCCCACAAAAGAGAGTCAAAAGTCTCAAAGAACAAATGTGCGCGGTGTGGGGGTTTTAGATGGGGATGAATCGTCACACAAATTGTTGGTTTATATCTGTTTGATGCTTACGTATTTGTTTATTCTTCCATATCTTATGCTTGCGTGGATATCTTTTAGTTCTTGGCCATGCATTTTTGTTACCAAAATAATGCACCTTTTTTTTTCTTTTCTTTTTTCTTTTGTGGTGGCTCGTATCTTTCTCCTTTATTTTCTTTGAAAATAAAATATTTTTGGATGATTATTTTTACAAAATTTAGGTTGAAATTTTGTTTTCTAAAGAAGACAAAAATTGATATATAATTCCTGTTAACTATTCCGATCAGTGTTGTAAATAACGGTCTGCGGTCGTCGGACGGACAGAGTACCGCCAAGCGATTAATCGGAAATAATTGACTGATTAGTCGGAAAAATCCGTGACGATTTAGTCACTGCCAACGACTAATCGGCCTAAACATACGTTTTTTACAACACTGATTCTGATAAGATTTCTTATGGATTTTTGGCTCTATCTTCTAATAGCTCAACAAATATTTGTCTAAAGTAAATATACATTAAAAATTTATATTTTTCAAATTAATTTAGTATAAAGTCAGACGTTAAGAAAAAGTATAAGCTAATTTTAATGTACTTATTTCAATAATTTTTACTGCTAGTCTTTATACAAAATTAATTTGAATTATAAATATTTTATGTAAACACATTATTTTTGTTGATTAATTTTAATAATTTGAATTTATCGTTTGAAATTAATCTAATAAATTTTAGAGATAAGTTCATCAAAAAATTTGGTCTTTAGACATGGTATTTACGTCTAAACTTATTCGGTTCTTACGTCTAAATTTTGATATGCGAATAATTAAATTGAAAAGGAAAGAAAAAAAAAAAGAACCGTACAATCTCATATCCATCTCCACACCCAAACTTATCAGTTGATTGCCTTCTAATTAATCTTATCTAAAAGTACTACTAAGATAAATGGATAGAGACTCCAATTTAAACAATAGCAGAATTTTATATTTTTTTTAAATCTTAAAGAATTATTATTTTTCTTCAAAATTTTAATAAAATATCTTCATGACCCTTTTTTACCGTCCATTTTCCTTCACTTTATATTATTATTAATTATGGAAAGAGCAAAACAATAAAGATAAAATAATTTTATGCACCCCATATTTCTATCATGCCTACAAATTTCAAATTAATTCCTATAAATTTTCTAATTATGTGTATTTGCATTGTAAAATGTTTGAGGCATTTCGGATCATGTGTGGAAATACTTTGACCAAGTTTGGCGTTGAACTCTTATATCACGTGATATCAATATAGCACGTGAGTCCTGGTAAATGGTCAAAATGGAGTCATGGTGTTCTCTTGAGCTGGCTGTTCCGTAGAACCTTCTAATATAATTCTGAGTTTTATGTCACCTCAATTAATTTTTTCCGAATAAAATTCAAATCCATGTACAAATTACATCCAAAAAAAATTCTGCAAAATTTTATTTATTAATATTAAAAAAAAATTCAAAATTTCAAAATCTGCATCCAAATTCAACTTATTTCTATATCTGCCCAAATTGGAGAATTATTTTCCGGATCCAGCCTCCAAATCCGAAAATAAATTTTCGGATTCAAAGGATCTCTTTCCGCAACTTATTTCCAGATCTGTCCAAACTGGAAAATTATTTTTCGGATCCAGGCCCCAAATCCGAAAAATAATTTTCTGAATCCAAAGGGTCTCTTTCCGAAAAATAATTCTCCGGATTTGGGTTTTTTTAATTAAATAGAAAATATTATGATTTATTTATTTTTTGTATTGAAATATTAGAAATGTTTTATATTTAATAGATAGAATACTATATAATTGAATTTATTGGAAAGACTGCGATAAATAATTCGGATTAACATTTTTCAGGCCGGATTTTTTGTGGTTGTAAGAAAAATTAAAATATTTTTTTATGTGTTACTGAAAAAAATGTTTTGGATCTGAGTTATTGATCCCGGTTCAAAAGTCACTTCTAGGTAAATAAATAAAATATCGTGGTCCTTCTATTTTCGAAAAAACACAATTTGATCTGACATTTGACAGATCGAAATGATTTTATACCAATTTTTTTTCAAAATAGATGCAGTATCTTAGAATTTGAATGTACTAAAAGGACCACGATATTTTCTTTATTTACTCAGAATTGACTTTTGAACGGGATCAATAGCTCAAATCCAAAACATTTTTATTTTTTTATAATAACAAACAAAGAAATATTTTAATTTTTCTTATAGCCGCAAAAAATTTGGCCTGAAAAATGTTGATCCGGATTATTTATCGCAGTCTTTCTAATAAATTCAATTATATAGTATTCTATCTATTTTCAAAAAATATTTATAAATTTCAATACAAAAAATAAATAAATCATAACATTTTCTATTTAATTAAAAAAATTTAAATACGGAGAATTATTTCCCAAACACCAAATCTTGAAAATAATTTTCCGGAAATAGACCCTCTAGATTTGGAAAATTATTTTCTGGATATAGGGGCTGGAGTCGGAAAATAATTTCCGGTTTGGGCGAATCTGAAAATAAGTTGAATTTGGGTGCAAATTTGTCAATTTTGAATTTTTTGTAATATTAATAAAAATTTCGGGGCAGATACAGTCATCAATTGATCACATTTTTCTCTTAAGAATTGTGTGTTGATATGTGTTGTTTAAACAAACATATTATAAACAAGCTTGTTCGAGTACAATATTTTTTTTAAAAAATTCTTGGTTTTCTTTAAATTGAAATGTAGCATGCGTTATGCGTGTTCCTTTTATTTTTATAAGTAATATTTTAAGATTTAACCCTCGTGTATTTTTTTAAAATTAAAATTAGTTATTTTGTATTTATATTAAGCCCAAGAGTTCAAAATTCAACATAATATACATTCACCTAAGTCAAAATTATTTATTTTATATACATTATACATAATATACATTCACCTAAGTCATTGACTAAAATGTTTAATTTTACTGATTTTTCCCTTATCAACATTATCAAATTAATTAAAATAGAAAGAAAACTTCAAGGAAAAAAATATAGGGTAGAAAAAAAATGATAATTAGAATACGCTTTTTTTTGTTAATTAATAAAAAATTGAAATAGACTACAGGTTACTTTCTTAAAAAGGAATAATTGAAAAACGCTTATTGGTACATTTGCTTCCGGACAAAATCTACCGCTTTCTCCCTAAAATAATATAAATCTTGATATGCAGTTGTATGGAAAGATCAGAAACTTCGGGTAAATGTATTGACAGAGCTGATTTTTCTTCATGCAGCGTACAAACAATAGAATAAAAAAGCACTGTATATAACTCGTGTGCTGTATGAAGCAAAAACTACTTGGTCAATATCTTCACCCGAAACTTACAGTGATAGATTAGCTACCTGAAAGCGAACAACTCCAGTTTTATCGGACTGGAGAGGAGACGCTCAAAATCTTGAATGGGAATTAGCCAGTCAACTAAATTGAAAATATTCCACCTGGGTTGGACTAATGTCTAATCTCTCCTCTCGTAACTTTACAGCGCAATTATTTTATAGTACCAAAATTGAATTCCACTTCAAGAAAAGATGGAAAAGCCAACCACATAAGGTTGTGAAGTGTGAACCAATTCAACCAAATCGGACCGGGGTCCTGTCGCTATTCTTACAAATAAAATGTTATCGGCTATCTTTGGATGGGATGTTACCCAAAATAGTTAAAATAATAAAATTTGATAATAGTAAATGAGAATAGAGAAAAAATAGTGATTTTTAAATTAGTGTGAAAATGGTGCTATTCGAATTAGTAAAAATATTATTTGAATTGTATAATTGAAATAGTGTTAACAAGGTGCTAAATTAAGAGAATAGATAGGCAAGTGGGATCTCAAACGAATTGTCACAACGTGAAGATAGCAGAAGTAATGTCAAATTTGTCATTTCGGAACTGTGTTAGCAGAAATTCAAATTTTTTTTTTTTTTTTTCTCTTTATATTTCCGAATAGTAGCTATTTCAATATTTACAAAAAATAAAAAATAGTAACTATTCTAACTGTTCCGAATAGCAAAAATGTTATTTGGATACACATTGCTATTCCGAATAGCTACTATTTTAGAACAACTTCTATTTTTGTGTCATCCAAATATAGTAATCATGTATAGATTTTGTAGGTACGAGAATATATATGATCGGTCAAAAAAAAGCAGCTACAAGCCAACAAAACTTTCTTATAGATACATTGTAACACGTAACCCTTTTCTAGATTCAGAGTATGAAACAATTTAATCTTATTAGCTAACATTAAATTAGGATGAACTATGTTCAAATAATATTCGTATTATATCTGAAATCACACAAATTTTTGAACCTTATCCCAAATATGAATTTGTCACTATTGCCTCGATTAACTTTTTGTTTAAAAAAAAGATGAGAACAGTCTTGACAACAAGTACTCAAAATAAAAAAAATCCAAATATTAAATATGCCTTGAGAGGAGTTTCATTTTGAAGAAAATTTCCAATCATAATATTGCTCAACTTTTGACCCAAATTAGAAATTTCCATGGCTACTCATGATTAGGGATCTAAATCTGCTGAAATCCGAGATCATCAACAGTAACTTTGAAATTTTTGAAATTCCGAATCCAGCCATTGAATTGTTTCGAGATGTATGCACAGAAAAAGTTGGACGGCTGGATCTCGAATTTCAGCTGATCTGAATCCCATGATTAGTGATCTTAAGGTGGCAAGCAAATGTTCAAATTATAAGTTTCGTTTGAGTTTGACGCAAAAGAAAAAAAATATATACCGCCTTGTTTTGTTGTAAACTTGTAATGCATATGACCTTTTTTTATGTAAAGGTAAAGTTTACATTGTCTGAAGGCAAACATGGACGGTGCATTTGCTTCTACTCAAACCAACTTTGCATTGAATTTTTAGACTTGTGCTTCAAATTTTTTAACTTCATTATCATTTGTATTAATTTTATTATTACATTAAAAAATAACAGTTAGTAAGAAGTTTTCTCTGATTTTCTCACAATTAACTGTTCTATTTATCATTACATAAAAAAAAAACAATTAGTAGAAAGTAGAAACACTTTGGTAGCAAAATTAAGAATATAGACTTAACATTAATAAAATATATATTACAGTAGTAAAGACTTAATATTTCTTTTCTCTAACATATATATATTAAATTTGAAGATTTCAACAAAAAAAATCATAACCACTGATACTGATACAGTGACTGTACCAATGGTTGGCAGAAACTTGTACAGTAAACAGACTGATGTACCACTAAAAATGAGTTCAAATTGATCAAATAACTTGATTATCTGTAAATTGCTGGTTCACATGCAGCCATATTTTTTTTTAGGAATTTATGATCATTCAAAACTCTTTTGATTCCTCTAAAATTGTCATGCACACATGATACAAAAATGCCAT
The DNA here is from genome assembly GCA_025461125.1 of Carex kokanica. Taxonomy (NCBI): domain Eukaryota; kingdom Viridiplantae; phylum Streptophyta; class Magnoliopsida; order Poales; family Cyperaceae; genus Carex; species Carex kokanica. The sequence goes on along the minus strand of JAJGRX010001283.1, from coordinate 285,384 downwards.
ACCAATGTGAAGTTGTGAACATATCAAACTGGTCCCATGCAAAAAGTACAAATTTTACAATTATAAGAAATTTTTAAACAAACGAAATGAATAAGCAAAGAATATAATGCCGACTAACAATAATCGAACCAGTGTCAAGTAATTACTTGTTACCTGTTCTGAAAACGACATAAAATTATCTGGCCCAAGCTATACCCGTGGCCCACCGAATGGGCCAGGAACTCTGGTATAGCCCACCGAATGGGCCTGGAACTCTTGACAGCGTGACATTTCCACCTCGACAAAAAGCTCTCAAGACGTAAAGGTCGGCACACACTGAGTCCGGATCCCCTAAAGTAACCCAATTTTTGGGTTTTGGATCGAGACCGTCCGATTCGAATTCGTCGCTCAGGATCGTTTCGGAATTCGAATTTCGGGATGTATGCACTCACTTTGGAGATGAATTTTCGTGGATTCGAATCGGACGGTCCCGATCTAAAACCCAAAAGTTGAGTTACTTCACTGGATCCGAATTCTTCCTAACTAGGGGTGCAGACGGATTATATACGGAACGGATAGTGGTAAAATTATATATGTATATGTTTTTATTTTCAAATACAAATATGGATCAGATAAATACAGATCGGATAATAAATATATACGAATATGGATCAGATATTAAATAGATACAAATACAAATATGGATGCAATTCGGATATCTAATTTAAATACTGTGATAAAATAAATATTTGTTCAATAAATTATTTTTTTATTAGAACATACAAATAGCATAAAATACATACATACACACACGTATAGAGGTTGGCTAAGATCAAAGTGATGGTTCCTAAATATTAGTACTACCAATTTGTTTTTGCAATTTTCAAAATTCAAATAGTTGATCTGAAGTGCTCAACGTGTTCTCCATATTAAAATGTGCTGGGACCAAATTTACATTTTTTTTTGAATTTTTCTTTACTACTATTTTTATGATTTTTAAAAATCACTATTTTTCAGATTTTATTTATTTATTTTTATTATTCAAAACAGTGATTTAAATCCTTAAAAAATAGTAAAAATTTCTAAAAAAATGTAAAATTTGGTTTCCAAACACATTTAATATGAAGAACACGTTGAGCACTTCAGATTGACTATTTGAACTTTCAAACTGCAAAAACGAATTGGTAGCACCAAAGCTCAGGAACTACCACTTTGATCTTAGCCAACCTCACACACACACACATATATATAGAGGTTGGCTAATATCAAAATATTTGTTCCGGAGCCGTGGTGCAACCAATTGATTTTTTTATTTTCAAAGTCCAAACGGTCGATCAAAACCGTTAGATGTGATTTCTATATTAAAATGTGCTTGGAGACCAAATTTTACTTTTTTTGAATTTTTTTTACTATTTATTAAGCCAGTTTTAAAATCACTGATTTTAATAAACAGTAAATTTTATTTGGATCATTAAAAACAACAATTTTAAAATTGACTTAATAAATAGTAAAAAAATTCCAAAACATGTAAAATTTGGTCTCCAAGCACATCTTAATATGGATTGAATGTTGAACGGTTTGGATCGACTATTTGGACTTTGAAAATATAAAAATCGAAGAGTTTGTTCCACGGTCTAGGACTAAACATTTTTAAATTTGAACTTCATGAAAGTATAATAGTATATCTATATATATTCTGTAAATTATTCATGCAAATTAGATGCAAACACTCATTATTTTAAATCTGAACTTCATGAAAGTATAATAGTATATCTATCTAAGGACTTAAATAAAAGCTGAAAAATCATTCGTATCGTCATGGGCTATTATTTGTGCAAATTATATATTCTTTTCCTCCCCTTTGTCTTATAGAAATAGTAAAACGTAACGGGCCGTATGCTCAAATACATAACGGGCCGGATACGAGTGATATGCGGGTTTCAGGCTTATGTTTTTTAATGGGCCGAAGTTTGGGATATATCCCACCCGCTAGTAAAATAAATGGGATTTCTTTTATGCCGAGCCAATGTGAAATACTCTGTTAGCGTTACGTAATTGTCCGTCAGTATTTTCTCCCTCTTTCTTTGGTTTTAAAAAGCGCTTCGCAGCCAGAGTTGCACCTCTGCCGTGGAGAATGCAAATTGCGACCTGAGAGAAAAAAAATAGAAGCAAGATTGAGTAGCTTTTGCGCAAAAATGGTGAGATGCTTTCCTTAGTCTCCATCTTATTTCTAATTTGACATTGGATCGAGTTCTTTGCTTTTCCTCTGTTTCTTGTCTGTTCTTGATCGTAAATTTGACAATATCGATAGCTCCAAAACCCTAAGCTTAGTTATCAATCTCCAAATTAGAACTAAACTATGATACTTGTGTTTCTTATGATTGCAATTGGAAAAATATTAGAATATATGTCTAAGTTTTGTTAATCGATTTAATTGTTCTAGGTTAAGAAGCTGTGTACTGAAGATCATGGGGGCAAAGTCAAAACGGATTGGTCATTCCTTCCTGACGGCATTCTGGCAAAAATCGGCGAGGCATTGGTCGCTGATGATGTGCTCTCCTACATCGCCTTTCGTGGTGTGTGCAGTTATTGGAGGAAGGCGACAGAGGATCCCACAATAACCGAGAGGCGCTTCTCCCCAAGCAAATGGATGATGATGTGGGGATCTGACGAGTATGACCCGAACCGTTTTTCTTCTAAGATGGAGTTCGGTAGCAAACCCCAACGCAAATTCCTAAACCCTTCGACTGGCAGGTACATACAGACCCACATCCCACAGCTGCGCAACACCATAGTTAATTCTTGCCTGGAGGGCTTTCTCCTCATAACGAAATGGGGCAGGGGTCGGGTTACAAGTCGTCTTCTTAACCCGTTTACGGGTTCCATGATAGAATATCCTGATATCTCCCGATTTTTAAACACCCTTGCTAAAAGTGGAAATGATCAGCCACCATCTTTTACCTTCGCAACTTCTTCTTCCTTCACCATTCTGGTGATCGCCTCTCATTCTGTGGCATATGCCGATCCCGGTAATGAGGAATGGAAGTTCATTTCACTAGGACCTCATCACCACCACTCGCTTGTGTTCTTCGAAGGCAGCCCCAACAGTTTTTCAGTTACAGGGGGTCTTGTGCGGTTTGATTTTGAGAAAACCCAGAAAAATCTGGTTGAATGTAGACTTGAAACCCTCATCGCAGGCCCATCAAGTGACGTTATACCTATCAGAGGTAGAGGTGTTGAACGCTACTATGTCGTCGAATGTAATGGAGAAATGCTCACTGTCCTTTGGTCACCCTGGACCCGAGCAAGCGAATATTTCAGAATTTTTAAAGTAGTGAATCGGGAAATCAGAGAAGGTGGTGGTGGCTGTGATAAGATTTCATTGGTGCCTGTGAGGAATATTGGTAACCATGCCCTATTCATACATCCATGGCACCCGGGCTTCAGTGTCTCTACTGAAAAATTCCAGTGCTTTTTACCGAACTCCATTTACTTCTTTAAGAAAGGATTATCAGCACCTAGAATTTTCAGTCCATCTATCGAACAAACCCTGTTCTCACCTGAGCTGAGCCAGTACTATTGGCCTATTGAAGAACTTTACTTAGTTAGCAAAAGATTTTCACCCTTCCCCATCCCAGTTTCGAGATGTAGGCACCGTGGAGTTCGTGCTGTCGCTAGCAGAAGCAAAAGTAAATTTTTTCTTCTTCATTTAATTATGTCTTTTCTAGTGCTTGTATAATTAATTGTTGTTTCTCTTGCCATATATAGACTTATGTTTAACTTTTTGCTTTGATATGGCAGGATTCTGTTGATTATGCTGAGCAGCTGCTGTTTTCAGGAGTAGCATCTCTGCTGGTTTATTTACATTTGCTCTTCCTTTTAATTCAATCCCCATGGTCCTGTTAGTATCATTGGCCATGCATGTGGTTTTTGTTCTTAAACCATCTTTGGTATTTATATCTATATAGAATTTTTATTTGCATATTTCTGGGTTGTTTATCTGATTAATTGCAAATCAAGTGATCTCTCTCTCTCTCACACACACAAGCACACTGACAAAGTGACAAACAAACAGTACTTAGTTTGATTCCATTCATTTATGGCCAAAACTGCAATCCTGGACTTTTGAGTATACAAGTATCATCTCAATACACTTAAATATAGCTTATCACAGAACAGACCCCATTACAAAAACACACCCAAATTCACTTTAGAAAACCTTAATCCATTGAATGTGGTAAATTCAAAACGTTTCACTGCCCACCAACTGATGTGAAGACTCCGCAAGCCATACTACTTGAGCAGTGTGTACAGGCAAAATTCCATACCAGCACCTTGCCACAGATCCACTATACGTGCAGGTCAACCTGTCATCCTTTGCCTCTGTCCATCGACAATTGTAAACTCGAAAAGTTTCACTGCCCACCAGCTAATGTGAACACTCTGCAAGCCATACTACCCGAGCAGTGTGTACCGGCCAAATTCCAGACCAGCACCTTGCATCAGATCCCCCCTATACTCGCAGGTCAACTCGTAGGTACATCCCACTTTCTTCCTTTGCCTCTGCTCATTTCTTGAAAGATGGTACAACCCGACCACTTCGTCTCATGTCGAGCTACCGGTGTTGAGCACCAACCATTAGCTAAATAAATCAAGTCTAAAATAGAAAAGAACAAAGTTAGAATCGATTTAGAAACATGAACACTATAATACTTTGACTTGGGCCTGAGTGCTGGCATAGGCTCAATTCCTGGGTAAGGCACATCCAGCATCAGTTCTTCAAATGGCTCGCACCTCAAACTGAGCCTGGAAGTGCCAAAGGAAGAATGTTGGACACCAGAGAGAGAGAGAGAGATCTAGGTTGCAACGTGAGCGCATGAAGTTTACCAATGTTATCGAATACCGAGGTATTTACTTTCCCTCTCATTTCAAGCAATAGGTTATTCATAAACGGTGAACCAACACTCTCTCTAAACCTCCATAAAGAAGTTTCAGAACAAATATCAGATTGCAGTGCCGAACCTTGGTGGGTAGTGTTGAATCTGTCAGTCTACTCTTCTGAAGTCTGAACTGAATATGCTTCTTAAGAAGTTTATTGTGGTCAACACTGTACTGCCTGCTATGTAGCAAGTTTATGTGGGACCTGGTAGCCACTGTGAGTTTGAGAGAGTTGCCATCTGATTATATGAATAAGAACAATAGCAACAATACAGCAACTGAAGTTTACACATTCGAAGTGATTTTTTTTTCCCATAATTGAAATAGCTCCATTTACGGGAAATCAATTTGGATATGCATCTAAAACATTTTTATTTTCCTAGGATTGTTGTTTTCCTTGAAATTTCGTGTGCTCCCTTTTGTAACAGAAAAGGATGTAGCTTTTTGTGTGGCCTAAGCGAAATGACCCATCTGACCCACCATGACTGTCTATTGCATCTATTCACTCAAAAGCATTGCTCTCATCTGCCAAAAATGGAATTATAAATAGTTTAACATACTGCTTAGGCTTAGCTCTAGAAACATTTGATTACTTACCTTAAAGGAGCATGGCATTTGGAGGTTGGAGCAATCCTCAAAACTAACACATCTTGAAAGCCTTGAGCATTTTATCAAACTGAGATCAAACGATACTAATGTAGATAAAACCAACCAAGACTTTCGAATTAAGAGTTACTACATCAAAGACATCATCAATACATGTGATGTTCATTGAATTGAGATGAAAATGTGCACAAATTATAGTTATGACATGACATTATCTTCTGCTTCTTTGAAAAAAAATGAAGAAAGGTTGAAAATTCTTCCCATCTATAATGGCTCAGAGTGGAAAAAGCAAAATGATCAATCCAAAAAAGGGAGATTTGAATAACCAATCACTTAGAATTTTGCTTCTTTCTTGCACTGGTACCAATACTGGTGGCTCAGTAATATTTGGTACTCTCTATTTCCAGGCCAGACAATATGTAATACCAGTACTTGGTACCAACCAAAAGACATCCTGTCAAGCTGGTAAAACAACTGGGTCTTTAACATGCTAATTACTATCGTTCATTACCCAGAAAAACCAATTAATACGACTAAACTGAACTTGCTGCATAAATATGTTAACCACACCATAATATATGATAACAACAACAGAAAATCTATGACTGAGATAACAAGGTCTTACATCATTAGAGAACAAAGATGAACCTGGTCCATACAAATTATCACCAATAAACTACATTATTAGTTAGTACAGATATGAATAGATTCATAGTCGAGAACCAGTCTTTGGTCTAGTGGCAAAGGCAATGTCCTCCGTGTGGAAGCTCGCAGGTTCGAAACCCGGATGGGGATCTCTTGTGGATATTAGATAGTTGGGTGGCTTGACCTCCAACCTTTACTCAAGAATAGACTCATAGTCGGCTCTTCTTAACGGGCCCCAATTCCTGGGCCTTGGCCCGAAGCTCATGCTTCTTGATCTTTCCTGTAGCTGTCTTGGGAAGAGCACCAAACACAACTGACTTCGGGACCCAATAACCCGGCAGCCTTTCTTTGCAAAATCTCAAAATATCATTTGCCAGGGATGCCTCATTGGATCTGTTGACACTCTCCTTTAGTGTGATAAATGCACAGGGTGACTCGCCCCACCGCTCGTCTGCACGTGCAACCACTGAGGCTTCTAATACGGCTGGGTGCATATAGACCACCTTCTCCACCTCCAAACTGCTTATGTTCTCACCACCTGAAATGATTATGTCTTTTGCACGGTCTTTCACTTCTATGTACCTGTTATTTGAAAGATCCCCCTTTATCATTGGCACATCACAATCTCTAAGGGGCATATTATAAAATTATTGAAGTTGGGTTAAATTTGAACCTGAATCCAGTTATCACACTATGCGTTTGTCAGGGTATTGGACAGTAGGAACCCGCATGTCAAAGAGCCAGTTGTGGTACCAGCTTGAAGGGACATCTTTTGGCTGGTACGAAGTACAAAAATGTACTAGTCATTTGGTCTGGTAGCAGGAAGTACCACATTGTACTAAACCGGCCAGTAATGGTACCAGTACAAGAAAGACAACAAAAGAAAGGAACCAAAGTATTGATTATTCTCTTTAGTACCCGTCAGGGTGCTTCACGCCTAGGTCGCCAGAATGAAACCAACCATTCTCGAAGGCCTCGGCATTCGCTTTTGGATTCTTCAAGTACCCCTTCATGACTGCATTACCCCTCATCACAATCTCCCCTAAAGTGGTACCATCTGCTGGTATGGGCTTCATGCTCTTCGGGTCAACCACATCAAGATATTCCAAACCAATGTACCTAACACCTTGACGAGCATGCAAACTTGCCCTCTCATCAGCTGGCAATTGGTCCCACTCAGGCTTCCAAGCACACACAGTAGATGGCCCGTATGTCTCAGAGAGGCCATAGGTGTGAGTCACACGGAAACCAAGGTGGGACATTGCAGCAAGGACTGAAGGGGGTGGGGCCGCACCAGCTGTCATGACCTCAACGATTCGAGGGAGTGGGAGGATGGTATCAGTTGGAGGTGCATTCACGATCGTGTTTAGCACCACAGGGGCCCCACAAAAATGGGTCACCCCTTGGTGAGCTATTGCTGAGAAAATGGCCTTAGCTGTGACCTGAATTAAAATGTAGGATTAAGCATTTATTTGAGTTAAGGAAATATACAATACTTTAGAATTAACAGGAAAATTTTCATGTGGCACTGTCAAGCCTGAAAAATTCTTGTACCACACTATCAATTTAGAGATATCCCATATCAATGTCATATTGCCACCTACCTACACCTAAACCTTTATCTCTTCATTTCATTAGAATTAAAAGATGAGCAGGAGGAAGGAGAGGTATGCTTGGCATGACTTGAGAAAAAAGGGTATTCAGGTTAAAAAAAAAAAAGGATATTTCCAAAATCATAAGGTGTGTGTGGTACTTTATTTACCTGTCGAAGACAAACACTGGTGCCACAAAGAGCAGCCAAAGTCCAAGCATAGCACCAACCGTTACAATGAAACATTGGCAAGGTCCACAAATAAACCGCACTTTCATTCATGCCCCACACAAGGGCCCCACTAAGAGCCATTAGATAAGCGCCTCTATGGTGCAGCACTACGCCTTTTGGGTTGCTAGTCGTCCCTGATGTGTACCCCAGAGAAATACTCTGCCATTCATCTCTGGGAGGCTTCCACTCAAAACCTGGATCTCCTGTTTCTAGAAACTTCTCATACTCCATTGCACCATTTTTTAAGGCATAATGCAACAATTTGGGATTACAAGTGGGGTCAGGAATCACAATTAGTAGAGGTGGCTTGTAATTAGATTTCTTCATTTCAGAGATTATTTTGAGGGAGTCTTCAGCTAAGGAATAGAATTCTTGGTCAACTATTACAACCTCAGCTTCCGAGTGGTCGAGTAAAAATGACACAGTCGGGGCATTTAAACGAATGTTGACACAGTTTATTACAGCACCTGACATTGGTACACCAAAATGTGCTTCATATATTGCTGGTACATTTGGTGCTATAATTGCCACCTGATCAAAAGAAAATTATAACATGAAAAAGATACAAGTCAAGACTCAAAACCAAACCAGTTTGTTCTGCCATAAATATAAACCATAAAATATTGGTATTATTTGTAATAATTGTTCTAAATGAACAACTGCATCCTTTCCTTCATTAACATCAATTAATTTAAATTTGCCAAGATTCTTAGTGCATTGCTATTCGTTATTAATTATCCTAATAATGGATAAATTTAGTACTTCTTATCTAATTAGCAGTTTGACTTTCACATATTCAGAATACCCTGCTAGGATCCCACCCCAATTTTCAGCCAAAGAAAATCAAACACTGCTAATCAATTCCTATTGAGTATTGATACGTTTTGCTATTGTTAACTATCAGCTCTAATATCAGTAGCGTATTCAAACCCAAACCTATATTGTTTGCATTACCAAACTGAGGAAGATACAGCTTAATCTGTAACCATATTTGATTTTGCAGAAACAGAAATCTAGGTCAACAAAAACAAATCCACGGTAATATACTCTCTCCTCATGTTGAATCACCCTTTTATTAAACTAAACTAAGCCCAAAAAAAAGGAAAATAAGTGGACAACAATATTCAAATTTAAATTAATACCGTGCTTCCGGGTCCAATTGAACAGCGGGATAGAGCGGATGCCAGCTGGCGGCATCGACGGTAGGTATCGGACCAGGTGTACCGGACCGGTCCATGGATGATGGACGCTCGGTTCGGGTGAACCAGCGCAGCTCGCTCCAGGAACCAGAGAGGTGTCAGCGCGGTGTAATTCGCTTCGTTCTTCGGCAAATCGTCTATGTCTCTCTGCAACTGGGTCCCACTGGCCATTTTCGAATGCTCAAATTAAGCTCTCTCCACGAATTTAGAGCTCTGGGAGGTGAGGTAGAGTAGGAAGCCAGACATTTCTCTGAAGAGAAAAAGGAAAGTCGTTATATACTAAAATGAAGAAATTCTTTGCCAACTCATTAAATTCTACACATCTACAGATCTCCACGATTTGTGCCTCTGTGGATAGATAAATCAATAATAATACGCCACGTCACTGAAAGTAATTGGTAGTGAAAATCCTGGCGTGTATTTGTGCTTCTCACGGAGAATCTCGGTACTAGTAAATAATGATTCATTTAGCAAATATTGATGTGGTTTTGCATTGTCAAGGCAGTGTTTGGTTCTGAATTAAAGTTAAGGAGGTCTAAATTAATTCTTTTAACTTAAATTGGTTTAAATTATTTATGTTTAGTTGAGGTTTAAAGTTAAATCATGACTTAACATATTTCTGGTTTGACTAGAGTTGGTAGAGGACTAAACTTTTGGAAATCTAAGTTAGTTAATTATTAATAATAAGTAACTAATTATATAAATATTAATAATAATTATTAATAATAAGATACTAATTATATAATATTAATATATTAATAATAACTATAATATATTATAATATTATTATAACAATTATTTAATATATTAACAATATAACATATTAATATATAATTATATATTAATAATAATTATTAATAAAAAGATACTATTTATATAATATTATTATAATAATTATTTAATATATTAACAATATAAGATATTAATTATATAATTATATACTAATAATATACTAATTATACACTAATAGTATATTATTATAATCATTCGAGTTAGACCATGACGTGCAATAAAATATAAATCACCATGTAAAGTGGTTTAATTTAGGCCGGCCTAATGATCGGCATATGCCATTTTAATTCAGCTCAATTAATACTTATTTGATAGAATAACGAGAACTAAACCTCTTTTTTAATTTGTTTACGGGCATGTGAAGGTCTGCACATGTACGCATGGGGATGGGGGTATTGTAAATTGCAAGTTGACTGACATGCATCCAAGTGCTGTTTTTTTATTTGGATTTCATCAGGGGGATTTTTTTATTTTAATTAAAAGTTCAATTCGAATTTAATATTTTAAGGAATCGCATCCCGACATTTTTATTAATACCCTAAAACAAAACAAAAATATCAAATATGCTCTCACTTTGAATTTTTTTTAAAAAATGCCCTAACCGCCCAGGAGCTGGGCGGTCAGCTTTCCACCGAACCGCCCCCCCCGTCGGGCGGTCCAAAAAAAAAAAAAATCACCAAACCGCCCAACTGTGGGGCGGTCCACTATTTTTTTTTTTTTTTTTTTGATCAGATTCAAAATTCATTTTAGAGAAAATGGCTACATGGATTTTTGTGTTCTTTATATCAAAATAAAGGTATGAAAGTCTAGTTTCCAGATAATATAATTTCTCTATACAAAAATATTACAGATTGGTACAGTTTTAGCGATTATTGACAGAAGTCAGAATTCAGAAAAGCTGAAATTCCAGTGAGCAGTCCTATAATTTTGATCAGATTCAAAATTCATTTTAGAGAAAATGGCTACATGGATTTTTGTGTTCTTTATATCAAAATAAAGGTATGAAAGTCTAGTTTCCAGATAATATAATTTCTCTATACAAAAATATTACAGAATGGTACAGTTTTAGCGATTAATTGACAGAGGTCAGAAATCAGAAAAGCTGAAATTTCAGTGAGCAGTCCTATAATTTTGATCAGATTCAAAATTCATTTTAGAGAAAATGGCTACATGGATTTTTATGTTATTTATATCAAAATAAAGCTATGAAAGTCTAGTTTCCAGATAATATAATTTCTCTATACAAAAATATTACAGATTGGTACAATTTTAGCGATTAATTGACAGAGGTCAGAATTCAGAAAAGCTGAAATTTCAGTGAGCAGTCCAATAATTCTGACCTTTGTCAATTAATCGCTAAAACTGTACTAATCTGTAATATTTTTTATATTTAAGATCAATTGATGAATACTTTATTTATTAGATATTAATTAAGCACTTCAAAATTATTGGAAACATGGTTCAATTTAACATCACTTCGTAAACTCGACCTCAGTCCTATAATTCTATAGAAATGCTTTCCGAAAAGTGGTCAATAATTTTGATCAGATTCAAAATTCAATCGCGTGATATTCTAGAAAATGAATTTAAGAAGCAGAATATCTCTAGAGTTACGGATAGTAACAAACCTTTAAATATAATTTAGAAAACAATATAGTAATTAATTTAGACATATTAAAATTAATATGAAAATCCAGTACTTAGTATTTTCTTTTCCAATAAAAAGACTTTACCTAACAAAAGATAAGCAAATTATTAGAATTCAATGGACCATGTACAATTTACAACCTCCTCTTTTATTTCAATGGACCATGTACAATTTACAATCTCCTTTTTTTTAGCATGAGATGATGATCAAAATTCTAAAATTACCCCTTAGTATAAATATTGAATTTTCATCTAACAAAAATCATAAACTTATATGTAAATTTTTTTTTTTTGCTTAGATCCGATCAATATTATTTTCTACTTGCACATAAAAAATTATCGTTTTTTGAATTTATTTTCATATGGGCCAATAAATTGAAAAATCAATGTTATATAAGATATTAATCAAGTTGGCATTTCTATAAGATATTATTTATGTACTCATCTAGTTTCCTTTTTGGCATTTCTACAGAATTATAGGACTGAGGTCGAGTTTACGAAGTGATGTTAAATTGAACCATGTTTTCAATAATTTTGAAGTGCTTAATTAATATCTAATAAATAAAGTATTCATCAATTGATCTTAAATATCAAAAATATTACAGATTAGTACAGTTTTAGCGATTAATTGACAAAGGTCAGAATTATTGGACTGCTCACTGAAATTTCAGCTTTTCTGAATTCTGACCTCTGTCAATTAATCGCTAAAATTGTACCAATCTGTAATATTTTTGTATAGAGAAATTATATTATCTGGAAACTAGACTTTCATATCTTTATTTTTATATAAAGAAGACAAAAATCCATGTAGCCATTTTCTCTAAAATGAATTTTGAATCTGATCAAAATTATAGGACTGCTCACTGGAATTTCAGCTTTTCTGAATTCTGACCTCTGTCAATTAATCGCTAAAACTGTACCAATCTGTAATATTTTTGTATAGAGAAATTATATTATCTGGAAACTATACTTTCATACCTTTATTTTGATATAAATAACATAAAAATCCATGTAGCCATTTTCTCTAAAATGAATTTTGAATCTGATCAAAATTATAGGACTGCTCACTGGAATTTCAGCTTTTCTGAATTCTGACCTCTGTCAATTAATCGCTAAAACTGTACCAATCTGTAATATTTTTGTATAGAGAAATTATATTATCTGGAAACTAGACTTTCATACCTTTATTTTGATATAAAGAACACAAAAATCCATGTAGCCATTTTCTCTAAAATGAATTTTGAATCTGATCAAAAAAAAAAAAAAAAAAAATAGTGGACCGCCCCACAGTTGGGCGGTTTGGTGATTTTTTTTTTTTTTTTTGGTTGGACCGCCCGACGGGGGGGCGGTTCGGTGGAAAGCTGACCGCCCAGCCCCTGGGCGGTTAGGGCATTTTTAAAAAAAATTTCAAAGTGAGGGCATATTTGATATTTTTGTTTTGTTTTAGGGTATTAATAAAAATGTCGGAATCGCATCGCATGCTGAAATTTGAACAATCGAAATGGTGCCCTTTAAGATCGTTTTTCCCGTCTGAAATTGGGGATTCATCCCATTTTTTTTTCTCAATTCAGTCCACGATTTTGGATTTAAATTCGCCATATTTGTAATTATATTTTAGTTATTACATTATTATTTTGCATTTGTTTGTCAAAATTTCAGCATTATTCGCCAAAGACCCTATAATTATAAATTTTCACAATACGAGTTCTAACCAATACATTTTATTTATCTATAAATTTGAATTCTTTTATTATATTGTTTTTTATTTCAAAAATAATTTAATATATTAATTGATAAGTTTTTTTTTTGTAATAATAATAAGTACGCGGCATCCGGAAAATAATCTTGTTGCTTTTAGTTAAAAGCAAAAATATATAAATTAGTGATAGCAAAACCGTCTAACTATATATTTATTATTGTATTTGCTATATTTGTTTTGAAATCCAAGAATTATTAGACCAATGGCAAGCATTTATTAATTTTTGTATTTTTAAAAATAATTAATATCGATATTTTACATTAATAAATGCAAGACCTTCGAAAATTGAAGACGGGTAGTAATTTTTGGACGGATTTCAAAAGGAACATGTCATTTTTTTTAATCAAAATTTATTCCGATTTTAATTCTTTAGAAAATCTAACGGCAAAATTTGAAATTTTTCGAAGGATTGTGATTTTTTTTTAAGATCATTTTTGGTGTCTGGTGACCAAAGCGTAATAGAAAAGAGAAAGAGGCGATTCTGGCATGTGGATTCGGAACCAAATCAGCTGAAATCCCTGAAATTCTGAATCCAACTGTTGAATTGTTTCGAGATGTGTGCACAAAAAAATCAGCTGTTCCGAGATGCGTGCACAGAAAAGTTGGACGGCTAGATTCGAAATTTCAGAAATTTCATAGTACTGTTCATGGATTTCGAATTTCAGCTAATTTGAATCCTGTTGGGAATGAGAAAATTATACTTTTTTTGTGTTTGCTTAATTTAATGGAGGCCCAACAACTTGTTAAACTACATCGCTAATTTCTTTCGATGCCATCTGTAGAATATAAAAGCTTGTACTGTTAATATCCTGCTGGAATGGAATCAGGGTAGGTCCGATGGGCATCGGACCTACCTTGGTTCGATGGGTGTGATGACCATTTGATCTGTATCAAGTTCATGTGCTGTGTATCAAAATCCGTGCAAGTCAGTATCAATTTCCGTGTGCATAGATCTTGATGCTAATCGTACGGTCCTAGAGCTCATTGAACCTAAATGTAGGTCCGATGCCCATCGGACCTACTCCTATCTCTGCTGGAATATGCAAACAAGCAACGAAAGGAATACGTGTACAAATCATTTCAAAAGAAGAGAAAAATCTAAAGAGGGAAAAAAGAAACTCATTATGGCATTGGATAGCTTTATACAGTAATTTTGCTTTTAAGTATACTTCAATACATGATATGTGGATTTTAGATGTCCATATATACCTTTAAAAGAAAGGTTTTTAGTTGAATTATTAAGAGGAGCTGTCCTCTGGGTTAATTGGCTTGAAAGAAACAATTTATATTTTAATTATACTAATTTAAGACCTGTTCAATAGTTGGCAATTAAGATTTGTAAAAGTAGTCTTCATTTATCATATCACAAACTCATCCTTATTTTGCCAACTGATGTTAAGGATATGAATCAGAGTTTGGAGCAGGGTAGTATTTTCCAAAAAATTTAAATTTACTATACCTCAAAAATAAATAAACAGAAAAAACACGAATTCTACATATATACAACGGACGCAACCTCATGTTGCGTCCAACTAGGGGTGGCTGATAGAATCAAAATTCATTACCCTTTAATAGATTTGTTTATTAATTTTCGAAAATGAATAGAGAAGCTTATAATTTGAATATACTAGAAGGAACATCAAACAAAATAGATAAAACATCTTATAATTTAGATGTACTTACTATTTTTCAGGCAGAATTTTTTGCGGCTATAATAAAATTAAACTATTTATTGGTGTGATATGAAAAAAAATATAAATGTTTTGGATCTAAGTTATTGCTCCCAGTTCAAAAATCACTTCTGAGTATATAAAAAAATTATCGTGATAGTATATTCAAATTATAAGGTACTCAATCTATTTCTCTAGAAGTGATTTTAGGAATATATTAAAATAGATGGAGTACCTTAGAATTTGAATGTATAGAATGACTACGATAATTTTTTATATATCCAGAAGTGATTTTTGAACCGGGAGCAATAACTCAGATCCAAAATATTTTTGTTTTTTACTAGTAACACGCTATTTGAAATAATTTACTTTTTTTACAGCCGCAAAAAATCTTGCCTGAAAAATATTTCGTAGCACTTCTAGTACATCTAAATATAAGATGTTTTATCTATTTTGTTTGACATTTAAATTATAAATTGCTCCATCCATTTTCAAAAATTAATAAAAAAAAACTATTCAAATCTGCCGGTGAATTGTTGGACGCAACCTCATGTTACGTCCACCCAATCCGTGGACGCAACACGAGGTTGCGTCCATGATAAAAATCAGAATTCGTGGTTTTTCTGTTTATATATTTTTGAGGTATTGGTAAATTTAAAAATTTCGGTAGTATTTCAGAGGACCCTCAAGGTTTGGAGGAAATTTAGTTTGGACTAGAACAGATCACCTCGACAACTGACAAAAGAAGATCCTTTTCTTATGATGTTTTTAGTTTTTGTTTCTATGGAGGACTTATATGCAAACTGTCCTATCTGTGTTTTGTCAGTGTTCAAGTATTTTGGATATATGCTATGACTTGTATGCTGAGAACTCTGAAAAGAAAAATACAATTTATCTCAATTATTAGTAACAATTTATCTTTTGAGCTCATAATACACCCAGAGCTCATTATGCAATTAAGATTTTCATTTTTTTTAACTTTTGTTCATAGATTAATATTATCAGGCCAACCAAAACTATAAGCAAACCCCGAGAATAATTGGCATCACAGCCGACTTTTTCTAACAGGTCCCAACTCCTTGGCCTTCCTACGAAGCTCTTCCTTCCTGATTTTCCCGGTTGCAGTCTTCGGTAATGGGCCGAACACCACTGACTTTGGGACCCAATAACCCGGCATCCTCTCCCTACAAAACATCATGATGTCCTCTGCCAAGGCCGCCTCGTCGGAACCATCCACACTCTCTTTCAATGTCACAAATGCACACGGTGACTCACCCCACCGTTCATCTGTGCGGGCCACTACCGACGCCTCAAGAACCGCAGGGTGCATGTATAAAGTCTTCTCCACCTCCAAGCTAGATATGTTCTCTCCTCCTGATATGATAATATCCTTTGATCGATCCTTGATCTCTATGTACCCGTCTGGATGCTTCACTCCCAGGTCGCCTGAGTGGTACCATCCATTTGCAAAAGCCTCAGCATTTGCACTTGGATTTTTTAAGTACCCCTTCATGACCACATTTCCGCGAAAAACAACCTCACCCAGAGTGGTACCATCAGCTGGTACAGGGTCCATGGTTTTGGTGTCAAGCACTTCAAGACCTTCAAGGGCAATGTACCGGACACCCTGACGAGCATGCAAGCGGGCCCTCTGATCAAGAGGGAGGCGATCCCATTCAGGTTTCCAGGCGCAGATAGTGGAAGGGCCATATGTCTCAGAGAGGCCATATGTGTGGGTCACGATGAAGCCGCGAGTGGAGAGGTCAGCAAGGAGGGTAGGTGGTGGGGCCGCACCAGCAACCATGACATGGACAGGACGTGGGAGGGGGAGGTATGTCTCACTGGGTGGTGCATTTAGGAGGTTGCTTAGCACAACGGGGGCTGCACAGAAATGTGTCACTCCTTGATCAGCAATGGCCGAGTATATTGCCTTAGTAGAGACCTAAAATAATGATCAAAGGGTGAGAAAGTGAGACTTATTTTGTTTTGTTAATGTTTTTGGTTGGGGAGAAGTAAAATTAGAACTTCATTTGATAATGTAAACCAAGGTATACCTACAAGTAAATACAAACTGTGTTTAGTTAGGATGATCATGTTTCTCTATGTAAAAAAACTCTTTTATCTACAAATTCATGCCTAATTCCTTAAAAAATTGGTGCCAAATCTGAGGGGTTGTAGGAATAAGGGCCAAAGCTGGAATAATTTTACCAAACAATTATTCTGCACCAAACCTAATTATACCTCTCAAATAATCTGTGCTGTTTCATAATAACACAATTTGTTTTCTCAAACAGCACCTACCCAAACTATACTCAATTTACAAGCCAAACCTGTCTTAAAATACAATAATTTTTACTGGAGATATACTGACAACCATGACAACTGACCAAGTAAAGAGAGAAAACTTGTATGAAATGTTATTCAATTTCAGAACAGTTCGGTCAATGATCCAATGTCGATAAAACTAAATCATTAATTTTTCAAATCACTTGCTGGATGAAAAATTGGTTTCCAAATTGCAATAAAAAATTATATATAACCTATCTAAATTATAGAGATATGCAATAGGTCCCGATTTTCACGATCATACCTGACGGAGGCAAATATTGGTACCACATAAAGCTGCGAGAGACCAAGTGTAACACCATCCATTACAGTGAAACATCGGTAGTGTCCACAGATAAACAGCTCCCTCATTCATTCCCCAAACCATCGCCACACTAAGTGCCATGAGGTATGCACCCCTATGATGCAACACCACCCCCTTGGGGCTCTTTGTAGTCCCCGAGGTGTACCCCAGTGCAATACTCTGCCACTCATCCTCTGGTGGTTTCCACTGGAATGTGGGATCACCTGTTTCTAGAAACTTCTCATACTCAATTGCCCCTTTATGCAACGCCTCATGAAGGGATTCATGGTGGCAAATGGGGTCACCGATCACAATCAAAAGTGGTGGCTTGAATGAGGATTTCTTTTTGTCGGCGATGATTTTGAGTGAGTCCTCAGCCAAGGAGAAAAATTCTTGGTCAACCATCACCACCTGGGCGTCACAATGATCTAGAAGAAAAGCAATCGTGGAGGCATTTAAGCGGACGTTCACAGCATTTACCACTGCACCAGCCATTGGCACGCCAAAGTGTGCCTCGTACATTGCTGGTACATTTGGTGCTATTACAGCAACCTGATAAATTCAAAGTAAAATAATTAGTAATGTAGATTGATTAGATTTTGTTCAAACCTCTTGACTGATTTAATTTTCCTCCCTTTTGACATTATTTTTGACTGATATGGTAAAATACTTATTTTATCCATAAAATTACTCAACTGAAACCTCCTCCACCGAAACAACCAATATCTGATGATCTGATCAGAAGCCGAGGAATCCCACCCAATGGGTGATTTTATTTTGTCTGGTTGGGGATCAGGTAAACAATTAATCTCACTGTGAATACCAAAAAGCAATTCAACTTAGAAAAGTTAAGAATTATTTTGAGCAGTTCTGAAATTAAAATTTAGTAATTGAATTTACTTGTGGATATAAGATATCTATAACACTTTGGCTTATGGCCGATTAATATAATCGAGCAACTCATAACCCTGAATCCAAACCCAATAAGCTACAGACCTTGACTATAAAAATCCAAAGGACCAACTTAGAAACCACAAAAACTATATAAATTTCCAGTAATTAATTAAGAATTGCACGACCACCAAAGGCTAAACATCCAGTAATTTAGGATAGTCACCAATAGCTAGACTTGACAATCATATGTTGAGACAAACTATAATATAACAACAATTGACACCCAAAAGGATAATTCTATGCATTTAATTAACCTCATCCAGTACTGCTAATTTGCAATCGCATCCTTATACTCTTCATTTTTGCACTAAGACCCAAATGCTAGCTCATACTATTCGCAAATATACTAAAAAAATCACATACGCGAATTCCGAGCTCAAAAGGATAATTCTTTTGTCCCAGGTGATGTTCCCAAAACGAAAAAAGTAAAATAAAATAAAGTTGCATGGCTTTAAATTAGTGTCCATACCGTGCAACCTGGTCCGATTGACCGGCGGGAGAGAGCTGAGGCCAGCTGGCGACATCGGCGGTAGGTATCGGCCCAGGTGAACCGGACCGGGCCATGGATGACGGACGCCCGGTTCGGGTGAACCAGCGCGGCTCGCTCCAGGAACCAGAGGGGTGTCAGTGCGGTGTAGTTCGCCTCGTTCTTTGGTAGATCGTCTATGTCTCTCTGCGGCTGGGCCCCGGTAACCATCGTTTGTAAGAGAATTAATGACCCGAGAGTGTGCAGTGAAAGAGAAGTGGAATTGGGAAGATATGATCGGTGCCTTATTTATAGTTGGGAAATTGAAACCAACACGTATACACGATCTGGACTGATTTCTCCAGAGTTGAATAGATCTTTTGTGGTTGCTTCTTGCTTGGCACATCAGATGAGAGCTGAGGGTATTCTTCTGTTATAGGATCTTAACCGCTCCTATAAATTAAAAATTTACAATTTTGTTCTTTATATTTTTTATTTTTTATAAATATTTATATCTTTTAACCTCCCATATAAAATAAAATTACATTGCATTAGCTTATTCAACATCGTTAATTTCAATTTTTAGTTTCGTCTCTAACTAAAATATTAAATTAATTTTAAAATAAGTGTAACTTGATAATTGTTTCAGATTAAAAAATAATATTGTAACAATCTTGATAATTTTGACATTCTTTAGAAAAGGAGTATTTTATTTGATAGTTTTAAAATGGAGAGATATTTTAGGCAATCTTTGTAGTTGACAAATAGACACTCCAGTTCACGAGTGCGTATCCTCTGAGATATCTCAACTTTTGCGTGACCGACGTGTCCGGTGCCTATTCGGGGATAACGCAGGGGGCAGTATTATTTTTGCTTCGAGATTCGTGCAGAACTATTTTAATGGTTGTGATTTTCCATAAAAACATGCAAAAGTTGAGATATCTCAGAGGATGTGAATTCCCAGTTCACTGGGTCTGGTTGTGAGAAAAGTGAGCACATGTAAGAATTAGATATGTATTGCCTACGGTTATTGCTATCTGAAAAAAGAATTAAGAATTATGATTTGTTCTAGGTTGGGAATCCACCTGGCCTGGCCAGCTGGCAAAATTAGAACCGCATGTTTCAATAAACGAGTTATTGGATTGGATCCAAATATCCAATAAACACCGAAGCCCATTCTACTGAGTCCGCATCTTCTGCATTAAAATCCCGGGTTCATTGGGTTACCGGATCTGGATCCATATGTCGTCCCTGTCTCTTGAATTTGGGTACTGTCCTGCTTCGAAGTTCAAATTCAATTTGAATAATGAATTCGGTGGATTTCTGGACTGATTCTGATTTCGGATTATTTGTGTCGTAAAGCATTCAATTAATTCCTATAAAATCATGTAATTTATTTCTAAAAGCACAGTAACGTTTTCTATTATACTTAACGTGATTTTTAATTTAGAAAAATCCACACAAAGTCTCTTGACATGTTACGATTTTTTTACGTCGGTGACGGATATAGTAAGAGGAAATGTATCGGTTGCGACATTTTGAGAAAAAAAAAATAAGGATTTGATGCCCTGATTTTTGATATAAAAAAAAATATGAGAATTATGTTTAGATAACCTCGTATTTTCTTACAAGAGGTTAATTACATTGATTATATCCTTTTGGTTTGGTAAGATCAATCTAGAGGTGTCAATGACACCTTTTTATCCGTTTATCCGATCCGTATCGTATCTGAAAAAACAAGTTAAGGTAAAAAAAATTTCGTTAGCTTATCGGGTACGGGTAAGGGTAATGAATTTTTTTTTGTTATCTTGCCCATTACCTTATAAAATATTTTTTTAAAAATAAAATTATATATATAGATATATATTTGTATGAAAATAATACATGATACAATAAAGTTTTATATTTTACTAAATTTTCATAATACAAATTAGTTGCAGCATTGGTCGTGGTCACGGCTATCGGTGAGCCAGCCTATTTCGAATAAGCCTCTGGCGTGGGGATAGCCCGATCAGTTCAGATGCCCAGCATACGGCAAAAAATGACACGTAAGTTGACGGGATGCCAGCAAGAAATGACACGTAGGTTGACGGGCCAAAGAAAAGTGTGAAGATGCTTATATAATCACGTTCCGGACGGTAAAAATCTGGAGTGTGAGACACATAATCAAAGCAATCTGAACCATCCATTGACAGAGTTAATTATTTAATGCCTCGTCGCGTGGTTAGCGTCCACTTATCAATGATTATAATCATGTATTATTTATCAGTCTCACTAACTTGTGTTGCTCCAAATATCACTGATATATTGTGTAAATTATATAATTGGAAAATAAACTCTCAGCCCATCTCAGTTTCTCAGCCGGATAGATTGTCCATTTTCTACCAAAAAAAATGTGCGCGACTTTTAAATCAAGAGAATGCCTAATTTTCTTCGGTTATGAATTTATTTCATGATTCAATCTCCAAATTAATGGAGAAGAGCTCGGAAGGACACTGAGAAGGAATGGATAGCTCCGGTTTAAATATAAATGGAGGGTGACTTGGCAGAGTGGATCAGTGGAAGCATGCATCAAGGTTTAAAACTGATATAAGCACTGACGCACGGCTTAAACCCTGAGATGACGTCATCCAAGTGCTGGTGAGGTGGCAACCTGGCAAGTTGCGCCGAATTTTTTATTAATAGAAAATTAAAAAAAAAATATCGACATTGAAAAAACATTTAACGAAAATTCGAGATATAACTAAAACGTAATAGTTCATAACGTCTAGGGCATAGTGACAAATGAATTATTCGGATTCAGATCGGCGAGATCAAAAATTCATGATTCAGAAATAATTCGGGTATAATTCGGGAATGATTCGGAATAATCCGGATCAGAGGTCTCAGTTCTACAAGGAAGCAAAAAAAAAAAACCAACAAAAATGTTCTGACAAAAATTCAGGAAAGATTCGCGAATAATTCATAAAATTTGGGAAAAATTTGTAAAATTTGCGAATTATTTGGGAATAATTCGGTCAAAGTTCGATCAACTGAATAATTCGGCGTTCGTTTCGGTATCACCAAAAAAATGAATTATTCAGGTATAATTCGCAAATCTTGTCACTATGGTCCAGGATATTGTAGCTGGATGTTATGCACCATCACACGGCCAACTAATATGATCGCTAATGATCTCTAATTAACAAAAAACACTGTAGCTGGACGTTATGGTCCATAACGTCCAGCTACAGTGTTTTTTTTTTTGCTGCTTCGTTTGTGAATTTTTTTGAAAAATAAAAAACACTGTAGCTGGACGTTATGGACCATAACGTCCAGCTACAATGTTTTTTTCGGTTAATTAGCAGTAATTTAATTTTGTTAAGCTGGCCGTGATGGTTCATAACGTCCTCTAGACGTTATGAACTATCACGTTTTAGCTATATGTCGAATTTTCGACAAATGCTTCTTCAAATATATAATTGTTTTGTGTTAATATAAAATTTCATTTGCGAGATTCTGATCGCGCGTCAGACCATAGTTGATTTGGAAAAATAATATTTTTTAAAATTCTCCTCTTTGTTGTTAGAAATTGTTTTGCAATTCAAAATTTCATATCTCACATTTTATCTCTAATTTATTTATTCTAAATAGTTAGTTATATGATTTGTCAGCCAAATGTTGTTAATTCCTTCTTAATGCATGATATGAGTATATGACTTTTATGTATAATATTCAACGAACACTTAGAAAGTTAATGCTAATCTTGATATATAGATACATCAACTTTAGTACAAATAATATATTACAATGCATTTAAAACAAGCTACATTCAGCTGCTCGTATTTAATTACTTATAATTAAAACTAATAAATAATCTGGAAATATCAACCAAAAAATGACTGAAATTGATAAATAATCTTGAAATATCATCAAATGCTTAAAGTCTTGGCCATGTATCAGTTATGATAATTCAAAAGATGCATCAAATGTTGTTCCATTAACAGCAAATCCGTTGAAATACATTTTCAAATTAATTTGACACAAATTTGATATCATTAGATCACCAACATCGTTTGATATGCTTTAATTTTATTAATATGATATTTTAATTTTGGAGAGAAAAATATATCTTTGAGGGTTTAAGTGCCTCCTGCGTACGGTCCAAAAACAACGATTTTATACCTATATTAAAAAATAGTAAACAATTTTTAAAAAAAATATAAAATTTGGTCTCCAAGCATATTTTAATATGATCATGTTGAGTGGTTCGAATCGAAAGTTTGAACTTTGAAAATGGAGATATAAGATGTGAAGCACGATGAAACATCAAAGATATGAGGTATTTGAACCCTCTTCTATTATATTTTTGGTACTTAAGAAGGATACAAGTGAGAATCCTGATATTTCACAAAAAATAAATATAATATTTTAAGAGTGAGGCTATGGTAATATGCATATTACACAACAGCCCGCGTTGTGGACTCACATCTCTATTTTTTAAGTTCAAACAGTTAATCTGAACCATTTAACATTTCCTATGAAAATGTACCAGCAAACCAAATTATATATATATTTTTTATTTTTTACTATTATTTTTAGATAGGTAAAAAATTACTTAATTTGAAAATTATGTACCATTCAAAAACAACGACTTTCTACCAATCTAAAAAAATACTAAAAAAATATATAAAATTTAGTCTACAAATACATTTTCATATGAATATCACTTTAAATAGTTTGAATTGACTGTTTGAATTTTCAAAATATATAGATATAGATTCATTGCACGAATCGATCTGTAATATGCATATTCTCACTCATATTTTAAATTTTAATAACTCTTTTATATTTTCAGAAGTTAGATGTTTGCTCACGAAAAGCTTGAAACTAATTAAATCGAAATTTCTATCTCAAGACTTAAAGTAAAAACTTTCTCAAAAAAGACTTAAAGTAAAAATAATATTTAATTACTATTTTAACCAAAATTACCCTAGAGGTTGAAGAAAAAAAAAATGTAAATTAAGTTTAATTGTATTCAAAAACCTCAAGTAATGCTTACAAAAGGTGCAGCTACTGGTATTTGGTCCACGTGGCCGAGGTAACACTTTTTATATTGAATGAGGCTATGGTATTTTGCATAGCACGGTTGGGTCTGTGCTACGGCTCAAAATTTGAGTTTTCAAAACTCTAATGGTCCATCCAAACCGTACAACATGATTATAAAATAAATATGTACCTGCAAATCAAATTTTACATTTTTTCGAATTTTTTTACTATTTTTTTAGATAGGTAGAAAATCACTTGATCTGAAAATTCTGGACCATCCAAAAACAGTGATTTTCTACCTATCTAAAAAAATAGTAAAAAAATTCAAAAAAATGTAAAATTTGGTTTGCAGGTACATATTCATTTTATAATCATGTTGAACGGTTTGGATGGACCGTTAGAATTTTGAAAACTCAAAATTTTGAGCCGTAGCGCGGACCCATCCGTGCTATGCATAGTACCATAGCCTCACTCTTTTATATTTTCTTATATTTTCTCATGACTGTGTTTTGGCATTGGTGCATTACGTTCTTACACACAAGAAGACTTATTTTTCCAAAAACGAAAAACGAAAATGTGATTAAATTGGAAGAATTTCAAGAGATTATTTAAAAGAAAGCATTCCTAATATGTCAGTGATAACCCTTTTTTTGTTCTTTAAATGATTTTTTTACTTCATTGTTATTACTATGTTTTTGAAATTTAGAGTTTTAGATACATAGATGGTGCATTACGGTCTTACATTAGAAAAAAAAAATATTAACCATTCTAACGAAATTCATAAAGAATAATTAAACTAAACAAAATTGGAATTTCAAATTATTTTATTAAAGAAAACAATGTGATTACTTATTGGCAGATACAGATTGTCAGTCCCAAAATAACAACAAATGTTGAATTTCATCTACAATTTCCAATGCATCATTCTACTTGATTTAAAAACCTAAAACCATCAGGACTCTGCATCCAAAGGGTAATTTCGTCCATAATGTTTTACCATGGAATTTTAATGTTGATTTAATTAGTTTTAAACATGTTGTAGGGAAACATCTATGTTTCCGAAATATTTGCAGAATGGTTTTTTGATAAATTTACTCATTTACATATTATTTTCATCAGCTTTGTTGAACTGGACGGTCTTCAGATTTTATTATAGGGCCCAGTGGGCCCCTTATTCAGTATCTGTTTCCATCTCAAAAAGGAAATTCATATTTAGAATATTTCCTGTCTCATTTTCTACAAGTCCAAAACATGGGAAGATCAAATGTGAATATGCATTTGGATTAAGGAAGGCCCAGTAAACTATTGGGCCAATGAAATAAATATTTGGGCTTCGTTTATAGTATGGCGTAATTTAAGATTATGGGCTTAAAGATACTGACAGTCTGACTTTATGCAGCACATATTTTTTCATTTTGCCTCACTTGGTCATCCGCCGGCGTGAACCATTCGAAGGTAAACATCCGTACAGGGGCGGATTCAAGATTTTTGTGAGAGGGTAAAAAAATATCGAATCGGATTTAAATTCATTAACTAATTGAGTACTTGATAAAAAATAATGTTTTAACTTATTTTTATACTTTCCAATATTTCGACTTGTAATTTCTGATGTTCTGACTTATAATTCTAATTACTAATCAAAATTCAACAAATTTATTTCAATTTTAACTCTAAATTTAACCCGGATTACAAATCAAACATCCAGAGGGAGGCAAAAAAAATTTCAGGAGGAGCAAAGTCGGTCGGGATCAATAAATCTCTACTAAAACTCAAATTCCAGGGGAGCAGCTGCCCCCCGGAACAATTTGGGTCCGCCCCTGCATCGGTATGTACCAGTTAAAATGAATAGCTCTTTTAATATTTTTTTTTTAAAGAAAGACGAAGATCTGAGCACGTTATATTTGGCAAATTAGACTAGGTATTAAGTCAGGCATGTCAGGTCTGCTGAGCACGTTATATTTTGCTTATTCCATCTCTTTTAAAATGTTTGTTTAGCAAAAAAAAAAAAAAAATGTTCTTGACAGGACAGTCACAACCTCTTTCCTTAGTCTCTTAGAAAAAGATTAACAAGGCAAATTGGAAACATGTCTACCTTCACAGCTTGCTTTTTATTTTTTATTTTGGAAGCAAATGATATAACAATGGTGACAATCAAACAAACAAAATGATTCTGCTTCTAAGCTAATGCTCCCAAGTCCTAACTAGAATAAACTAACTAAAAGCAAATAACACGCAATCAATTTTAAAAAGCAAACACCTTGTCTAACCAGACCCAATTAATTACCAAAATTCTCCACAGAGATTACTTATCTTACACATTTCCATTTTTTTTTTTTTTTTACTTTTTTGTTAAGAAATATAATAGTTATCTCTGATTCCTCTCTCCCAAAATATCCTCCAAGGTTTCAAAAAATAAATGAATAGGTAAGTAGAGTAGAACTAGGGTGTTCCTAAGTTCACCAAGTTCTTTTGTGAACTCAATTTTAAAAGCTATTGGATTGGCTTCAAACGAAGAATTCAAACTGTTGAAATTCTTCTACTTTACGAGCGATGTGACTACATGGGAAAATTTTAAAATTTTAAAATAATTTTGTATAGAGTCAAGTCGTCAAAACATATCCAAAAAATTAATGCATTAAAATTAATTTATAAACTTTCTAATTTTGACCACTTGACTTTATACTAAATTAATTCGAAACTTTAAAATTTTCACATGTAGACACATCACTCATAAGGTAGAATAATTTCAACGGTTTGGATTTATTGTTGAACCCAATTCAATTCAATAGATTTTAGAGTTGAGTTCACAAAGAACCTTGGTGAACTTAGGAACACCCTAGTTCTACTCCAAGTAAGTATGCTACAATAATAGTCAAATGTGTATTATACAATTAATAATCAAGTGCGCATTTTGGAAGTACTTCAAAAAATGGGAGTGAAAGTTTAAATAAAAAAAGGTGTATATTTTGCAGTAACAAAGTATGCATTTTGGTGGGTTTGAAATAGGGATATGAAAGTTCAAGACAAATGTTAAAATGTGTATTGACTTAAATAATTATCAATATTTATTGGCTATAGAAGTTAAATCATGAAATCTTATGTGAATCAAAGGCTATTAGTATTAATGATGTAACAATAATTAATTTTTAGTTGGTGGAACAAGACAACACTCTCTGTGTAAGAGATTACGGGTTCGAAATCAGATAGAAAGTACTTAATGAACATTAAATGAATATTGATAAATTAGATCTCCAATTTTCTATATAAAATAAAATAAAATATTGATGATACAATGTTATTTTCCTTACCTGTCGGACTATATATGATAAATTTAATTCCCTCTAGTATTTTTTAAATA
Source organism: Carex kokanica (assembly GCA_025461125.1). Taxonomy (NCBI): domain Eukaryota; kingdom Viridiplantae; phylum Streptophyta; class Magnoliopsida; order Poales; family Cyperaceae; genus Carex; species Carex kokanica. The sequence continues at coordinate 257,892 of JAJGRX010001283.1, read as the reverse complement.
AATTTACATTTATATTTTTAATTAAATCTCGTAAAGCTCATACTTTAATTTTAACAGTAGTAATTATAGTATATTTACATTAAAGGTTGATTTGAGTCAATCCTGCATAGTGCAGCTGGTATGACATCAGGTTTTTTCACAGGAGAACCTGGATTCAATTTCTGCTTAGAGCAGGAAAGTGTGTGGCATGTGTTGCCTACGGACTTGTAATAAAAAATAAAAAAAAGAAGTTAATTTCACAGTGACTTTCCGGGAGTATAAAGTATATACAGACATTAATTGTTTGCAAGAGAAATGCAATTATAAATTGTAAATTTATATACCACCAATAAAATTTTACACACGTACATTGCAATTAAACAACTACCATACAAATACGGTGATGTGCAGCAAGCCACCAAAGTGTTGCAACTGGGTATGACTTTAATTACATGTTACCTATCCTTTAGGCCTTTGCAATAAATTCCATCTGCCTGAAATTATAGGTGTTTGCACTTTCTGTTTCTTGTTGCCACAGTTCATGAGTTTCAGGTGTGTGCGGCAGCCAATATGAACCTCTTGTCACTGACAGCTGAGACCCACACGCACGCACCATTGATCTTCGACCGTTGTTGTAATGTAATGTTCAAGCAAATTATCGGTTCGCTAGAGAGAACTCGACTGTTAGTCGAGGTTGGATTTGCATTTGCTGGTATTTCCTTTTGGGTAGTATCGGCATGGAATCCAAAGGGATATGTCAGATCAAAATCAGATGCTTGAGATAAATCAAGATAATAGCACTGAGAAATCGACTATTAATTTACATGATCGTGATATATGCCATTCCATCTGATAAAATCCAGCAATGTATATGTTCTTTTGGATACCAGGTCGGTACTATACAAGAGGGATACCAGCAAATACAAATCACACTCTATTTCAGAACAGCCAATGGGGAACCTTCTTTTGCGATCCAGTTATCTCGACAATTGTACCCAGAGATGGTTTCCACCCCTTGCAAGACAGTTGTCGACTAACTGTCATAAACTCCGGTACCTCTTCTAATACACCGGCAATCGTTAAACTCGGACTCGTCTCTATTTCTACCACCTCTGGAGATATCGGTGCAGAACATGATCGGGTAAGCTGCTTCCTGGACCGCGCAGAGGCCAGTACCCGCCTGGCATCCTCAGCTGAAAGCTTGCCACGTGTCACAGGGAGGAGCAGGTACACCTTATTGGGGTCTAATACGTGATCTGCCGGTAATGGGTTAAGTTTGGTACCTTTAGTCGGTACGAGGTGCGAGTCGATCACATAGTGGTTTGGGTGGTTGAGCATGATTTCGGCGACTGTAATCGGCTCTGTGAGGCTATCCGTGGTGCCGTCTGAAAAAATTAGCTTCCCTCCTGTACTGACACATGACTTAGAAGAAGAGACCAAGTTCCCCATTTTCAGAGATAGAGAGAGAGAGAGAGAGAGAGAGAGAGAGAGAGAGATGTAGGGGTGTCTTTCGGCCGGGGTTGTGGGGTTTATATATATATATATACGAGCTTAGAAATATTGAATGAGTTTTAATAGAAATAGTCTACGAGTTGATTTGGTTACAGTTGAAGAGATACAGTATTACAGTTGGAACTAGGAAGCTTCTTCTAAATGCCAAGTCAAAACACATAACACTGTTCTTGGCAAGTAAAAACGTGCCACGTAAGAGCTTGGACTAATTACACAGTAAGGAGTGGTTTTATCTCCGATAATAGTGGTTGGGAAACGGGTCAAAAATAATAAAAAAATGATACTACCCAAAAATAATAATAAAAGAGGGTTAATGAAGGGGTTGGACTTGGAAAACTAACTACAATGAAGTTTTAATTTTGATTTTATGTGGTAAAACCCAAAAACCATAATGTGTGGCGATTCCCTGACAAAGTGATCACTGATCACTGATCAGTCCATATTTCTGCAACCCGCTTCCTTTATAGTTGCATTGTATCTGCCACAGAGGATCCGTATGATTTCTTATGGGTTTGTTCAAACTGCTTCAAAATTACGTGATCAAGATCAAGTCAATGTGAGCGAACAAAAGAAAGAAGAGTATATTACGCGTATGATAATTCACACTGTCCTATCATCTCATGCCATGTGTTACACGCTAAGTGGGACCCGATAATCAGTCTGTCAGTGAATCCAAGAGGTGGAGACGGAGCAGGTTCGGAGTATAAAGACTATAAAGTGTGTATATTAAATACTAATACAATCGGTGTCGGCGATTTATTTTGTCGATTTTCATTTCTATTCTTTTAAAATGTTTTCCAACTTGAGAGTTGACCCTAGGTTTGACCAACGAGCACCACGGACTAATAGGGAAGAGGAAAATTACATACTATGACGGTAGGACCTTGTCAAGTATTTTATATACATAGAAAACCATTAATTCAGAAATGTAAATTAAACCAATGTCAACCATTCAACATAAAATAATTAAAATTAAAATTAAATTAAGATTTATATTGGATAATTCTAACGTATATCTAACTTTTACGGACATCCAAATTTAATAGTGCATATATATTTGAAAATATTATTATATTAAAAATTAAAATTATAGATATATTTTAATTATTTAGGTAGGATATCTATCAAATTTGACAATTTGAAATTTAATTGGTAGTCCGGCATAAAACCGTTCAAACTTTAATATTAAAAAAAATTCATTGTTTAATGCAAGGCTAAATATTTAAAATCATCTCAGATTTAATACACATTCTTTTTAAATAATTCAAAACACATCTATAGTTTTTAATTTTGTAATTTTAATATATATACCAAACCAGCTGGATGTACGTTTGGCCGAATATAAAAAATGTTTGTTATATTTATTGTATTTTGATATAGCATTCCTTCCGAATTTTTTTTAGTTACCACAGCGTAAAATCAAAATTAAATGATTACCATCCGACCCAAGTTTTTTCCAATCCTACCACTCACGCAGACCCAGTTCGCGCATCAAAATGGGTTGGTGCGTGGACTGGGTTAGAACACCAGCTGTTCCAAATTTTTAATTGTATTTCAGTGCGTTTCACCCCGTCAGAGCACCAATTGGTAAGCCAACCCAGTCAGAGCACCAATTGGTAAGCCAACTCAGTTCGCGCACCACCCCAATTTGGTGCGCGAACTGGATCCACGTGGATGGTAGGATTGAAAATAACTTGGGTCCGGTGATAATCATGTAATTTCTATTTTTACTGTGGTAACTAAAAAAATTTCGGGCATTCCTTTCTCTCTTTAATTTACACTTTTTTTCTTTTCTTTTTGACCTGATATACTTCATTTTATTTGGAACTATCTTTGATTGTGGCACTAGCATTTCTGAAGTCTATTGTTAGCTCGAGAAATTAAAGTCCTTTCGACACAGAATACTATAAGTTTACCTTTTTTTTTTACGCTACATCATAAACAACTAAATAGTGAATTTTACAGGGACGAGATAGCAATTTAAGATCTGGTAGAAGCAATAAGGTAAGAAACTAAGACAGCATAAATTGGGCTGTTTTGGAAGGTTAGAAACTTAGAAAAAGTTGGCTTTTATGATTAGGACATGCTAACATTGTTCTGGTCTACTTCTAATAATTGCACTTTGTTTTGACAAAACCATCGAAAGTTCCTTAATATAAAATTCAACAGCTGGGGACTAATGAGGACTTGACTAGGAGAGGGGAGGATATAAAATTGTCTCTGGAACAACCAAAGAAAACGCTTCTTGTGAAAAATGCATCTCATTGGCAAATGTTTTTAATTTAGGGGGGAATTTCAAGTATACCCCTCAAAAACTTCAAAATTACATATTTCCCCCTCTAAATTTTGAAATTACGTATTTCCCCCTCTAAACATCAAAAAATCACATATTTACCCATTTTAATGTTTTTTATATTAAAACACATTCTAAATTCATAAAATACCCATTTTATCCTTTTTATTAAAAAGTATAAAACGTCCATCTGACTCCAATTTGAATCTGAAAGGTTCCTCTATCGTCCGAATTGCTTTCCGATCTGTGCGTGCTAGGTCAACACGAATCTTGAAGCGAACACGCACGGATATTGAAGCAATGTGCACAGATCTTAAGGCAATGCACATATCAAAATTGCTTTAAGATCCGTGTGCGCTAGATCAACACAAATCTTGAAGCGAACACTCACATATCTTATTGCGATGCGCGCGGATCGGACGGTAGAGGAACCCTTTAGATTCAAATTTGAGTTCGATGGGGGGTTTTATACTTTTAATAAAGGGTAAAATGGGTATTTTATAAATTTAGAATGTGTTTTAATATAAAAGACAATAAAATAGGTAAATATGTGAGTTTTTGAAGTTAGAGGGGGAAATACGTAATTTTAAAATTTAGAGGGGGAAATACGTAATTTTGAAGCTTTTGAGGGGTATACATGAAATTCCCCCTTAATTTAGAATTTAGCATGTTTTATTCATTAAATGTTAGTTATGTCATTGACCTGTCACACTTTATTTAATTACTTCTTTGCAGGGTTGGCAAAAAAAATTTGTAACTCATGGCTGGTTCGATATTGATTCGGAAAAGTTCGTAATTAGCTCGTTTGATTCTAACTTTGTTCGTCATTAGCGAGTTTAAGCTTGATCCAGCTCGGCTCATTACTCATTTCATTGCAAAAAGATAATAAAATTATTTGTCGATTCTTTTACAATTTTTCTTTGTGCTCATAATGAGAAGATGAAATTTATTGTAAGAAAAAGATGTCAACGAGTGACAAACAATATTAAATTGATGAAAATCATTTTCTATGTGCAACTCACAGTATGAACGAGCTGACTCGATTGAGCCTGTGATTGACTTGGCTAAAATCTAACTTAGCTCGATTTGACGACACAAGCTGAGTTCAAGTTTTGTCTAGCTTGACTTGACCCGGCCCCGCTCATTAACAGTCCTATTTTGCAAATGTAGAAGTTATTGCTTGGAGTTTCCAGAAAATACTTGAAATGGTAAAAATAGTGTGAATAGAGAGACATGGTAATGCTGAGTCAAGGGGAACGGACTCTGCTATTTTTCTCAGAGAAAAGTAGAATCTAACATTTTCAAGTCTTGCTTTTCCGATCCTAACCATTTAAATTCGTTGAAATTTGTGCATGAATTTTTTTTTATCGAGATACGCGAATGAAAAATTTTGAATGGTTGGAATTGAAAAGGCAGAATTTTGTTTTTATCTGCAGAGTTGGATCCGAGTAGGGCTGCAAACGAACCGAACCAAATCGAATCTGCCCTAGTTCGAATTCGAATTCGAAATAATTTCGAATCAAACCTAGTTCGAAATTGAAATAGATTTCGAACCTGAAAGGCCAGTTCGAATTTGGTTCGGTATAATTCGAACTAGTTCGATTTGATTCGAAATTAGTTCGAAATTCAGTGCAGATTCGAAATTTGGTTCGGAGAGAGAGGAGAGCAACGGAGGAGGAGAGAGTGAGAGCAACGGCGGAGGAGAGCCGCGTGGCCAAGGAGAGCTACGGCGGAGGAGAGCAACGGCGGAGAGTAAACTCTACTTCCTTCTCAAGTTCCAGGAATTTTTTGAAATCCCTATATACCTGCGAATTGCCTTTCGAATTGAAAAGCTCGTGGCTCTCTGTCTTAATCTGCTCTTTTGTAGCTTGCGACCACTAGAGGTGTATATATTATGGAATTACAACCAGGAGAAGGAAAAAGTGGTACAAAATTTCCAGAAGAGGGAGTCGAGGTGCAAGGTTAAAAAGACCATTCGGAAACCGGAGAGGAAAGTAGAGAACAACATCGGTCCACCAGTGATATTAATTGGACGGTTGGCTGATTTCGAACCATCAAAATTCGCGAACTATATCGAATCGAACCTGGTTAGGTTCGAATTCGAAATTGAATTAATTTCGAATCGAACTGGTTTGAATTAATTTCGAATCGAACTAGTTTCGAATCGAATTTTTTTCAAACTTTTTCGAATCGAACTCGAATCAAATCACGAATCTCGAATTTTTTGTGCACCCCTAGATCCGAGCCAAGGATGCATCATTCTTATTTTCGTACAAAAAGTAATGCAAATCATAAATGCATTTACAAATGTTTTGAGATGGTCAACTCCTCGGAACATGTTTCATCATTGAATCTCATCTCATGCAATGATACAATCTTCCCCTTTTGCAGCATTAGCTTAATTTTGTTTTTAATTTTACTTATTTGTTAGTTATCATTTAAAATCAGAGAAAATTCATCTACTGTCCTCACAAGCGCGGTTTTCTAATTTAAAATTCGTACATTTTGACGGATCAGATTATATATGAATCTTGTACAAATTGACAGATCGGATTAAGTTTTAACTCTATACAAATTTGAAAAAAAAAAAAATCAGATTATATATGAATCTTAAGCAATTTTTTGTTGCGATTATTAGCTGATCTCATTTATTTATACCATTTATTATTTTCTTCTCTTTTCTTTTGTTTCTTTTCATTTTTAAACTTACCAGTTAGCACCCTTTCCAGATATAATGTACAATAGCATCTCTTTATTTTATCAAATATATTTATGGGACTCAATTCCTTAATTTGTATAGAGTTTAGTGTCACCAGCTATTCCAACATCGTTTTTTTAATTAATATTTTAAATTTAAAACAAATAATGAAATTCGAACTGTCAATCCTCACTAGGGGTGTTCAATCGGTCAGTTCGGGTCAAACTGAACTTTTTTTGCCGAACCGCAGTTTGAACCAAAATTTGAAAACCCAACCGAACCGACCGAATTAAAATTCCAAACTAATCTAAAACCAAACTGATTAAACCGATTTAAACTTCGGTTTGTTCGGTTGAACCGAATACAAACATTTCAAGTTACAAATAAATATTTCAAGTTGCAAATAAACATTTCAAAACCGGTTGGTTTGGTTCAAACCGATTAGGATAACATTTTTGATAACCACACAAGCCGATTTTTGATAAACCGATCCATTTTTTGTTAAACCGGTTGGTTCGGTTCAAACCGATTTGGAGATCCCAAAACCGAACCGAACCATTTAAACTGAACTTCTTCAAAAACTAAACCGAATCGAACCATTTAAACCGAACAACCGATCCAATTAAACCGAAATTTGCCGGTTCGGTTTAAAACCGAATAAACCGATCCATTTGAACACCCCTAATCCTCACTAGTACAAAAAATGTCACCATACATGGCATATCATACACGGATGTGAAAAATATCCACATTAACAGTGTGTAATGAGAGGAGGCGCTCGTGTGAAAAAAAGCTCCAACATACACACATGGTCTGAAAATTTTGAACTATGTCCATAAGTCACGTTTATTTGTACACGATTCATTAATAATGAACCGTGTATAGTTGTACCACTTCATACATGGTCGTTTATTAAAAGACTGTGTATGCTTTTGCTCAGTTTCCAAACATTGTTTTTTAGTACAAGCCGTGTACGATTAGTTCGCGTCTCTCAACTAAAACTTATATTAGTAATTAATATCTTGTAGGTCTCAACCACCTCTTCACACACTTACACCATTTAAGTCTCAGTCCCTCAATCCCTTAATTTGTCTCTTCACTATCCTCTTCATTGCCCTTTTCTTCTCTCTGACGGTGGTAGGTCGATGTTTCCCTCATCTTAATTTCCTCTCGTGTGGAGGTGGAACTATGATGAGCTATAAATATCGACTACTTCATCAGACGGAGAAGAGGAGAAATCAATATTATTCAATAACTAGCAATTGTGTTTTCAATCATCAGAATGTGAAGGTTATACAACTTTTCTTAACAAATGAATCTCTGCATGGATGTGGGACAACCTACATCTATGGAGGGGTTCCTTGATTGAGAAAAGTTGTGAATGAACTTCACAATCTTGATGAAATTAGAAGTAGCAAGGTCCTTTAGTATGTTGCATTTTACACTTTTGATTTATTAATAACCCATCAATTTAATTTGTATGAAGTTTATTTTATTAATTTTAATAGCGTGCAAAAATGAATTAAAAAAATAATAATTACCATACACAGTTTTATAGAATTAACCATGTATAAACCCCTGAGAATTAGAGTTCATGTTTTTCACGCATATTTTTTCAAAGTTTACATGGGTTTTGTTTTGAATCCGTGTATGGTTAGTACTTGGGGTTTTCGCTTTTTTGGCGCCGCTTCAAACTTTGCCCTGTCTTTAATTCTCAGCACTCCCGCGCCTAATCAAATAAATATAACTCCTCACCTACTCAGTCTCTTCTCTCTTTAAAGCCTTCTCTGAGCCCTGTGTGGGCACCACTAATTTACCTTTTTTCTTTGTAAACTCAGTTAGCTAGGTTTTCTCCGGAGTAAGGAGGATTCAAAGTACGAAGCGTGGAAGTCTCAAAACGAAGGATTTACCAACAACGGATTCTGATCTCTCTCTCTCTCTCTCTCACTCACTGCGAAAATCAAGATGTTTTTCAGGTTTAATAGTTTAAATTTGTAAACATGTGTACTTGTGAAATTATGGTAAGCTTAGTTTACTGTTTAGAGCATTGTCTTTCTTAATTAAACAAGCTTTTGAATAAGTTTGCCAAAATAAACAAGTTAAAGGTCTATAATGTAAAAATGACAGATATGAAAGGTTTGGCCTTAGGGCCTGGTTTGAACCGAGTAGCCATTATACTAGCCAACATTTGTATAATGTTTAGTTTAGTAATGTTATTATTTTTGTTTGTGTAGGCGAAATGAGTAGCCAAAATAGTCATTACTCATCAAATCTTTCTTGCAAGAGATGTCGTGAGCCATGTATCGTGCTTCTTTCGGGGACCAAAAAAAATCCGGGGAGAGCATTTTATAAATGTCGAGAATGTAATCAATGGATGGGCTGGTGCGACAACACCACCAATTTCAATAACACAAGTGTTAATTCTCACACGCAACATCACCAACAAGTTGCTTTGTAAATGTTGATTTGTAATATATAATTGATTATTGCTTTCTGTATGCCACATGTTGAATTTTATTGAATGATAGATGTGTAATATTAATTGTATGTTTAATAATAGCTAGCAAATATGGATGCTAGTCAATTATAAATCGTTTAAAAAAAAAAAAAAAAAAAAAAAACATACACGGTTCTAAATAACAAACTGTGTATGGTTAAGAAAATAATACACTAATGCCTTGTAGAAATCGTGTATATAACCGTTGTTATTGTACACGGTTACTTCGACCGTGTAGAAATTACCATTTTCAGTGCATTTTTTTAGACTTGACACGGCCCGTTTCTATTAACCGTGTTTGTTAGTACTATATAGACACGGTTCGACAACCGTGTACAATGTACCCTATTCATACACGACGGTCGTTGACACGGCCGTGTAACTGTGTGTTATTAGCTTTTCGAACCGTGTATGGTCGCGTTTTCTATAGTAGTGCCTGTAAAGGAATGCTTTATTATAAAGTGCTATAATTCTTTAGTTTTACATAGGATGGATAGTTTATGAAACAAATGGATCAAGTTATGTAATAAATAAATTTAATGCGTTTATTTTTAATATTCTTGATCTTGTAAGCCTTGTTTCTGAAGAAGAAAATAGCTCAAATTTATCATTTTAAATTTAATTTTAAACTTTTTGATAAAAATAAAAGATTATGCATGAATAACATATAAAAAGGATCTCCAAGCTGCGTGCCTGCGACTGATCTACGATTAATAAATTAATACCTCAGTTGAATCTCGAATGATTTAATGATTGAGCCAAATATAAAACTCAAATTTCTCTTCGGGAAAATAAATAAACAAGATAAATGAACAGGAATTCGAGGCTCAAATCTGTTAAGTTCATCACCCCAATCAAACCACTGGGCGGTATAATTTTCTTCCAAGGCGTCTCCGACAAACCTCTAAACAACAAAAATTAAAACAGATTGACTGAGAATTTGTTGACGAAAATAGATATATTTCTCAAGAAAACCAGTAAAAGAAAACCCTGTACAACTTGTTTCATCATAAATGAAATTTTAAACCTTTACCCTCACCTTTCTTGCACTATCCTCAAAGAGCTGTTACTAGTGTAGTAATGTGTTGCGAAACCAATGGAGTAGAACTAGGGTATGATGTGCTGACCAAATTCTTTGGTAAACTTAACTCCATAATCTATCGGATTCACTTCAAACGAGATGAATCCAAACCGTTGAAACCGATCTACTTCACGAGTGATGCGCGTACATGCAAAATTTTGAATTTTTTGAATTCATTTAGTCTAAAGTCAAGTGGTCAAAATTGATGAAAAATGAATGATCCAAAATGAAGTTTTAGAAGTTATTTTAATGCATTCATTTTTTCATCAATTTTGACCGCTTGACTTTGTACTAAATAAATTTGAAACATTCAAAATTTTGCATGTACGCACATCACTTGTGAAGTACATAAGTTTCAACAGTTTGAATTTATCTCATTTGAAGTGAATATAATAGATTATGAAGTTATGCTCACCAAAGAGTTTGGGGAGCACATCTCACCCTAGTTCTCCTCAAACCAATGAACTATTTTAGCTGGATTTGAGTGTTTTATTGTGTTATTTATTGTTTGCAGGATTTCTGGTTTTGGACTTTTGGTACCCGCTGCAAATGGAAATGGGCTAAAAAAGAGGCCGGATTCTGTGAAGAAGATTTTTGGGCTTTATAGCAGAATTACGGCCCATTTAATTTTCTGATACAGATTTCTATTTGCTCATAGCTGCAATATGTAGAACTTGATATGTTCTGTATTTTTTTCCTTGCGCTTCGAATGTTTTTTTAATTAAAAAACTGTCATACGTATAATAATTTAGTTTACTTCAATTTATTTTCATATTTTATATTTTATTTCACTAATTTAAATTATAGTTTAAATTAATTTATTTAAGGAAATAAGATATTGAGAAATCTCTCTACTTATTACGGTCTGAGTCCTACAGACAGAGTAAGTGTAGAATAAAGTAAGTTAATTCACATCCTACTCTATCTTATTTTTATTGTGCTCCTTAATTTAACAACTTATATATGAAAGAGTTTACTTTACCTCTTATTTCACAACGAAATATTGGCTCAAGAAATAGGCCATATTAAGTAGAGGTATCTATAACGAGTGAGGCTATGGTGCTATGCATAGCACGGATGGCTAGTGTACTACGGCTCAATATGGTACTTTTTAAAATCCTAACGGTCGATCCAACCGTTCAATATGATAACCATATGAATATGTACTTGCAAACTAAATTTTATATTTTTTCGAATTTTTTTACTATTTTTTCAGATAGGTAGAATTTTGATGGTCCAGAATTTTCAAAAAACACTGATTTTTCTACCTATCTGAAAAAATAGTAAAAAAATTCGAAAAAATATAAAATTTAGTTTGCAAGTACATATTCATATGGATATCACATTGAACGGTCGGATCGACCGTTAGGATTTTAAAAAGTACCATATTGAGCCGTAGTACACTAGCCATTGGTGCTATGCATAGCACCATAGCCTCACTCATCTATAACTATGACAAGAAGATCCTGAATAGTTGCATATAAAACTATACATGAGATTTTAATGGGTTAAAAAAGAGAATTTAATGGGTTTAGGGTTAAAAAAGAGAATTTAAATTATGATATTAAAAATAAGAATGAATGCATAAATAAATAAAAGTAGCGGCATAGATAAAAGAAATTGCAAGTATAGATGAAAGAGTACAGAAGTCAGAGGTGGTGCAAATATATATAAAAAAAGGTAAACCAACTTGCTGCAATAATTATTTTTAGAAATTGGAGATCAAGTCACCATAATTATTTAATATTTACAAAAAAAAAAATTATTTAAATTTCGAACTTGTAACTTTTCACACGATAATTATTGGTTTTTTCACTACATTATTCTAAAAAATAATAATTTGAAACCAATAATTAATTGGTGCTTTTGCCACATTCCTTTTCAGAAAATACATTGCCTTTTGAGATAATGAGTGCATTTTTCATATTAGTTCACAAATCACAATGTAGTCATGCATGTAATTTCTTAGAAAATACATTGCCTTTTAAGATAATGAGTACACTAGTTTTGTTATTAAAATATAGGTACTTGATAAAACGAATATCCTGAGTTGTTTTTTTTAATTGTATAATGTAGAATAATGATAGAAATATTGCATATAAATAGGTTTATTAACATTATTCGTATGTTGGATAATCACTGATCATAGTTTACCTGTGTAAAATTTTAGAAGTTTAAATAAACAAGAGAACTTAGAGAAATTTAGATTTCGAATGTGCAAATATGTATCAACATCCTAACATACGAATTTAGATTTAGAATTTTTTTTAGTATTGCATTTTCTATAAAAAGAAAAAGAAAAAAACACAACATCCTAACAAATTTCTCATGCATTTGCTGAACACCTGTATTGTAAAATTTCTTATGAGTTAAATGATTTTGGTTTTGACTTGAAATTTCTATTTCCATATTAAAAAATTTTATTCCACAAAATTTCCTTATTATCGAATATGCCCTTATTTGATTTCTCAATTCAGTTTTTTCATTTTCGTGCCTTTATAAAAAGTTCAAATTATCATTAAAAATATTTTAGACGAAGCTGTCTCGGTTTCAGGTTAACTGTTCATTTTTTAGATCGGACGGTCCATATTTTTAAATAAATCAACGCATATTTGAAAGAAGTTTATAGCGGAAGGGTAAAAGAGTCATTCTGAATGAACAGTCTCTTCCTTATTTTGTTACCCTCCGTCTCCTGCTCCTCTCATCCGCCTCTCTCATCCTTGCCACCTCCGCCTACTTCACCATTGGCAAGCACCCCGTCTCCTGCTCTTCGTCCATCGTCTCTCCTTTCTCCTCTCTCTCTATCCTTTCTCTCAGCGCAATAAACTAGGAGAGAAGGGAGATTAACGGGCGCCGTCACGAGCGATCCGGATCCGGTTGGGTTGTGTTTGGTGAGGAGGCGGAGCTCAGTTGCGGTGCGGCGGAGGCATTCAAGGTCATTGGAGGAGAAGAGGGCTCAGCAACGAGGTAAAATTTATGAAATTTTAAGGCAAAGAGAAATTCGACATGAGTCCTGTATTCATATTATGTCATTCTGGTATGCTTGATTCTTAGATATTATAAGCTTCAATACAACCCAATTAAGTGCCCTTTCTGAAATTAAGCTAAACTTAGATAGAAATTTAAAATTGATTTTACTTGGGAAATTAAGACTCAGCTAATCAAATTAGCTACAAATCTGCAATCCTTGGCAAAATAGATCAAATCAAAACCATCCTTTCTGCAATTAGGCATAAGTCCAACCAGTTTATTTATCCCAAATTGATTGTCTTGTCTATTTAGTATGGTTGACTGTCAAATTGTTTAAATTTCAACCGTTATTCTCTACATCCAAAATAAACAAAGGATATTTTTGGAACGAAAGCTCACCAAACAGAATTTCAGAAACTGATTTCACTAGTATGAATATATATTTTTAATAGAGCAAGTATCTTTTTATTTTTAGTCACTGGTATAGTGAATGCTTACTGGTAAGGCACGATGGTATGCCAGTACAGGGGTAGGGGCATGGAAGAAGTGTCGATCAAGCAAGCACCAGTTGTGATGGTTAAACAAATTAAGAAAGTACCACTGTAGCAGTCTCTATCAATTACTGGTACAATCACTGTACCAGTACCAATTTCTGACAGCCACTGTACCAGTATTAGTACCTTGAAATCTAGCATTTTAAAGTCCTTTTCATGGTGCTTGAAATTTATTTAATTTTAGTAGATAGCCAATATAGATAGCAATTAGTTCCCAGTAATTATAGATGCCTTTTTTCTCAGTATAGGTGCAATTAGTTTATTTTTATGATACTTACCGATCATTCCCTCATCTTCAAAATTTCCCTTTATGGATGGATTGTGCAACTAGGTCATGCATTTTTTTTTCAGTTTCAACTTGAGTTGGGTTGTATGAATATATTTTAAGTAAGCAATTAGGTCATGTATATTTTAATTGTTTAATTTTTGTTTGGCTAATGTCTTTTTTAATTGTTTTATGTCTAATTTTGTTAAGGAGACACTGACAGCACCACTAAATCAGTGTGTAGAAGCAAAAATCATTTCAATTGAATTGTTCTTTAAATGGGATTTTTTTTTCAAATTTGCAATTGTCTATTTCAACATATTTTTTTTAGATTTTGTTCATTTCTCTTTTCTTTGATTAATTATTAGCCTTATATACATGGATTAAGAATGCACAACAAAAGACAGAACTATTTATCTTCAGCAATCATATTATGTGATATTCATATGAGGGGCAATATAGTCTTTCAGTTCTCTAATATTGTAATAGACTTTTTATTCACTTTATCCTATATGCTTAATCTTTTGTACTTGCCAAACATGGCTTTTTAGAGAGGATTAAATTTTAAATTCTTCCTTGTCCTTAGAGGACTGTTGAATAGCCCCAATGTGACTTAGTATAATGTTTACAGTTCAGATTGGGTCATTCTTTGTCAAGAAAATTAGTTTTCACTTATTTTTTTTCACTATGAGGATGTTTCTTTATCATGTTTATATTAGTTGTCTGTTTTTTAGTTCAGACCATTTGATTTAAAATGAAGGAATGTGATTGATCTGATTTAGAATTTAGGAGTATTTTTCATATGCATTTGATAATTTTAAATGTATTATATGGTTTAAAATAATAGACTTGTTGGAATTAAGATTCTTAAACGATACTTGAACTGAAAATTTCTAGTGATTTTAGATTTGAATTTTTCAATATTCAGGTGCGTATTTAGATGGTGGTATCGATAGTAATACTTGATTTCCAGTGAACAGAAAAGTTCTTTACCTTTGCTGCTTCTTAATTAATAAGATCTTGTTCATCAGGTCTTGTGCTGTATCAGTAGTAGTGAATCTGTATGAAATTATTTAAAAGGGCTGACAACCTTTAACCAAGGCTTGGGCTTTTATGCAGCTCATATGATGTGCATTTTCCTATATTATGTTGTATACATCTTAGATCTATTACTGATGGTTTGTAGTAACATGTAAATGTTTCAGGTGCTACCTGCTCCTAGTCACTCAGTATCTAGTCTAAAGCTTCAGCCCAAAGGCAAATCATTTGGTTGTGACTTCTTGGGATAATCAGGTAAATAAACGTAAAATAATGTAATTCTTAAATTTTGCTGTAGGTAAGCTTCAGTGCTTTGCAATGCACCAATCCTCTTGTGTTTTGGCTCGATCTTGAATTTGTGATTCTAACATTGGATCAGGTTGCTCAATTTAATCTACATATCGAAATGTTGTAGGAAACCAAGTTACTGGTGGACCTGTGGCCCCTCTTGAAAGTATGTTTATGGTTTAGCCCGTTTGTTTTTCTTCTTTCTTTTCTAGCTTTGGCCCTTCATTCAGTTCCAGTTAGGTTAGTTGATCGATGCCATGTTCATTTGTCTAGCCACTAAAACCTCACAATTAATTACAAACCCTGAAGTTTGATATAGTTTCTGTTTTTTTTTTAAGTTCAGTTTGCCTAATAGTTAGGTCATTAAATTTTGTATTGGTCAACATACAAAAGTTTGAACTTGATGGGGGAAAGTGCGGTGTGGTACTGTACGCGCTATGGATCTGATATATCCCTCCACAGATCACCGCACACCAAGTGCTGCCGAAAGCTACCATAGCAACACAAGGACTAATTATCAATTTTCAATTATATCTTTGATTGATTTTTTAAATTTGCACCGACATGAACCGTGTTTGTACCAGTATGGCAAACCAAGGTGCGAAGAAGCGGAAGGAGGAGAATAGGAAGCACATGTCCACTCTACTCCGCGTAATCCTAGCTTCCAATGTGCGGTTTTCCTCTTTTTTTTTTTGCTTTATTATTTGCTCAATTCCGTAGATCCAGTAAAGATTTGATCTTGGCATGATTCCAGTGGTAAACTTGAAAAGAGAATTTGTTGGTGGGAGTGATTTTCTCGGATTGAATGAGATATGTTGGTGGATTGAAACATAGTAAAATAGAATTATTGATTCAAAAGGTAGTTGTGATGTTGCCAGATAATTTATGTTGGTGTAACATCTGGTTTTTCAACCAGTTGCGCAATTCAGAATTGGAACCAAAGATTAGTAGGTATCCAAAGAAACTTAGAAGCAACAAAGATTAGATGCTGCATTAGGGTTTTTCTTGCCCCTTTCTTGGCACAGGAAGGCAAAACTGTTGAAATAACATTAAACAAACAAACAAATCTTGTTTGGACTTTGGAATGGTTCATGCAGGGGGCGGAACCAGAAAATTGAGATGGGGGGCTGGATAAATAAATGTTATGTAATTTCGTTTTAGGGCTAATAGTATAATTTTTTGTAAAAATTTAAATTTAAAGGACAAATTGAAAAATTCCAATAAGAAAATTAGGGTGGAGCAAAAGAGCTCGAGCAAACTATGGAATAGTGTGTTTACATTATAACTTCTTTTCGAGTTACCTCCATGATCAATTAGAAACTCAACCATAATTAATGTAACGGTGATCTCCTTAAATTTGTTCGACTTTGTTACAATAGTGTGTTTCTTCTGCATACAGGTTATTTACATAGTAGTGAGGATGATAATAATGTATTCTA
Organism: Carex kokanica; assembly: GCA_025461125.1. Classification (NCBI taxonomy): domain Eukaryota; kingdom Viridiplantae; phylum Streptophyta; class Magnoliopsida; order Poales; family Cyperaceae; genus Carex; species Carex kokanica. The sequence continues at coordinate 241,278 of JAJGRX010001283.1, read as the reverse complement.
GTTTCACATGGAAGCATTGGATCGGTCTCCTGGTCACATCTGCTGCATATTTCTTTCCTTACAAGCAACTCGAAAGTATGTCAAAGCCGGCATTCTCTGACAACGGTGAATTACTAGATGGTGGCTATGACATGAGTACTGGCGGTATATGTGGGTATGCACCCCCCCCCACATATTGTTTGTGGATTATGAGATATTTATGTTGTCTTTATTAGTTTTCATCTAGATGAAATGCAACTTAAGTTTTGCAACCTTTCTTGTAGTTATTTGCATGATGTTATTTATATAACAGCATTTGTGCAAATTGCATCCATCATTTCTGGCAAGTTTTGGTGGACCTATTTGGTGGTAAGTCTTATTTTATATGTTTATTAGTTTTAATTATCAGTTGTTATGTAGTTTGATTATTTAAATTTGTGTCCTTTTATTAATTTCCAGATACCAGCTTTTGGTGGATACAAAGCTTATGGTCTTTTGAAGGGAACATTTTTCGGTGGTTCTGAGGTACATTACGTATTTGCATCTCAGATGTATTCCATAGTTCTTTTATACCATATGTGGATATAATAACAAAAAATGTTACTGGTGTATTTCAGGATGGTCCGGAGGATGAGAAGGCACGCAAAAAGAGGGAGAAAATGGAAAAGAAGGCTTCTAGGGGCAAATTTGTCAAAGCAAAAGCGCGATGATTAATTAGGTCTGATTTGGTGAATATAGTTGAGTTTATTATTCAATATCAAGCCATGAGGGCATGACTATTTAAATAATCTGATTAAAATGTTCTCTTCTTTGGTGTATGCTGGAGCACAGCTCATTGTGTATTATCTTAAGTTGAATTTTGGTAGGTGTAATTATTGAAGCATTTTATAGATGTGAGGTTGATATTTTTTATATTTGTTTTTAATGGAACATGGCATGGATTGATTAGCAATTTGATACGATTTAATCTGCTAACTAAGCAATATCAGGTCTTACTGTTCTTTTTAAAAAAATTGAGTAGGTCATCAAATGGTTCAATAAGAGAACCAGCTTCTAATAAATTTTTCCAGTACACATGATTCTTAAAATATTATTTGTTTATAGTTTTAGTCCTTATTAAAAGTGTCATTTTCATCTTTTAAGTTGTTAGTTCGTACCAAGTTCATGGTAAGTTTAACATGCATTAAGAAAATAATATTTTCATCTCCCAACATCCATTTTAAACATTCAAGGTAGTACGGATCTTGTCTTCGAACAAAACAAAAAATAGTAGAGAAGCTAATATATTCATGGCATCAACATCAATTAAACATACTAGCAACAATGACCATGCTGTCATAAACTAATTCAAATAATATTTACATATTTCATATCATAAATATCATTATAATATGGATGCGAATATACATTTTCATCTAGTTAATCTTAACAGTTGATGTCTACCAAGAATAAATGACAACAGTCTATACAAAGTTAGCCACTGATAAACCAAGTTGGTGTAGTATAAATGCCAGAATCAGAAAAACGATGGCAAGTATCATGCTGGGCCGTCCCAGGAGCCAGTTCTTCATCCTTTTCGCAGTCTCTATCCCCTTTTGTGCCTTTCCAGCCCATCTCATCTGGAATACAAAGGAGACAATTAGTCTCTTAATAAAAATGGTGCCTTTCGTTCTCACATAATAGAAACCCAAAAACAAAAAACAATTTGTATCAGATCTTGTGCCTATATTTTCATTAGGCTTCTATGCCAAAGACAAACCTCAGATAAAAAAAAAAATCTAAAACACTTTTTCCTTGCAATAGACACTTCGAGTTGCCTATTTTAAAAAAATATATATAATCAAACGGACACAAGTACATAGATTTTGTTTCTATTTGCTTCATCACCTAGGCCATTAAATAAAGTGTATAAAATTACCATTCTATCCAAGTCCTCAGGAGATAAAGAAGCCAACCTTTGTTGAGCCTTCGCGGCATCCTCTTTATTTGAAAAAAATCTATCTCTGAAAGGTTTACTTCAGTCAGCAGCTAGAAAATTTTCAACTCTCCATATTTGCACTTAAGCCCCTTTGTTTAACAAAATATTACCAAGGCATGTAACTTAACATATCAGGCCCTTTAATTAAAAATATTTGCAAATGGGTCCCTGTCAGTTCAAAACCGTACCGGTATCTGAAAAAAAATTCAGTACCACTGGTAACATTGTACAAAGGGGTGTCAGAACAATTCAAAGCGAGAGATTTTCACAGAAAACAACCTCGATTTAGCATACAATTCCAATGAATCAAGGTATTCAAATAATCAATTCACCACACAAAAATTCAAGGGATTCAATGGCTCATTTCAACGTATCAAGTCACAATCAAAGAACTACATTACAGTCACAACACACAAGCATAAATCAATCACATTTCATAGCACACTCCACAGTCTCACTCTTTCCAGAGTTTTTACTGTCTAATGATTTTTAAAGAATAATTATTTGAAAAAGAAATACCTGACATGTTCTTCTAATCATTGTTTTTGTTTCATACTGAAAGCAAATTAGGGTAACCTTCAAAAAACCAGGCCCAAGTTCCAGGTTTCTGAGATAGCATTGAAGTCGGCAATGCTGTAGTTGTAAATAGAAGTTAATTAAGTCTCTATATGTATGTAGGAAAACTCGAAAATAATACTAGCTATAATTCATTCCCGAGAAGGCAAAAGAAAGGAACTGATATCTTACAAAGGTACTAACAATTGAACCGAAATTGTTGATCTAAGTACATCTGATGGTAATTATATTTGTTACTCTATAAGATTATGCATAACAGGGGGGGGGGGGGGGGGGTGCAATGTGCATTTCCCAAAAAAATTATGGAGTATAAAAGCACCAGGAAAAGTCAGAGCTTTTCTGTGGGTGATGAGTCAGAATAGGATTTTAACACATGAAATTTTATGCATCAGAGGCTGCAAGATCACACGACACTGGGTAATGTGCACAACTGATTTGCTTGAATCAATGGACCATATACTGCTTACGTGTCGCTACACACGGAACTTTTGGAGGTTACTGGTTAGGAGATTGGTCATGTGCTTGGTCATGTGTTCATGTTTATGATGGTAGAGCTAGTTGTCCTCTGGATTTTTCTTATCCTGCTATCACCAGATAATACCAGGCAAAATGTGCAGCGCCTGTCACCAGTCTGATCATCGAACACATGACTAAGCTGATCATAAAAAGAAGGGAAAGTCCAGTTACAAATCCCCTGATCAACCACAAACCAAACCCAGAATTGTGTTCACTTTTCTAAACCCAAGCAATGAATAGCGTGAAAGGAATCCAAGTATCCAATATACGCTCTCTGATAGACTCATTTCATTGATGTACTATAGAGAATCTGAGATTCTGACAAGCACTGAACAGCCTCTCAGTAACCCATAATAGAACTCTGGTAACTATATTTTTTTGAAATAGAAAGGTGGAGATCTAGTCTATCATTTGGGTTTCAAACCCATGACCTCCCACATGGAGAGTGTTGTCCTTTGCCACTAGACCAAAGGCATATTCTTAACACCAAGTAGTATTAAACTCCACTTTACCAAGATGTTTTGATAAATCATTACATTTCATCATGAACACAACAGACCTATAATAAACAAAACAGTAAAAGGAAGTTCTACAATTGTCATATATCTCAGTAAATGCGCCACCAATCCTAAATAAGGACACCCAAGACTTACAGAACAAAAAGGGAAAACCCCAAAAATGCCTGTCGGTACCATCCTGACAGCCTTTTCACTTGATGTATTGCGAGAGCCACTGGAAGGCTTCACCATAACCCATCTTGCGCACGACGCTGCACATGAAGACCTCCATGGGGCGCACATTGGAGTCAGCAAGGCTGACCATGCCCTTGCCGGTGGTGAAATTAGTGAGCCCCAGGTAGTAGCGAAGCTCCTCTTCTGAGGATGCATATGGGATGTCAATCTTGTTCCCAAGGATCAGGAAGGGAACTGTTGTGAGTGACTCGTCTGAGAGGAGAGCATCGAGCTCTTTCTTTGACTCTGCAAACCGCTCCTTGTCGTACGCATCAACCAGGTACACCACCGCATCCACCTGTTAAAGACAAAATCGGAATGAACTTCACTAACATAATTGGGAGTCGCTGGATAGATATATTAGACTTTCAGGATTTAATAATTTAAAGTTAACAAAATACAAAATTACAAAATTGTTCAATCTTTTTTTTTTTTAACTAAAAATGGACTAACTTCATGTCATACCAACAAGCTTGAAATATCTCATACGTGTTTTCAGCCCTAAACTATTGCAAATAGTACCCAAACTGTATACTATATGTACTCTTTACAAGCATCAAAATTAGTAAATTGCTCCTATTTTCAACTTAGTTAGTACTGGTGTTACAGAAATTGATTTTGTCATCTTAAGCAAATAGAGAATGTGAAAATATAGTATTACTCTTAGATGATTTAGTAAACTTCACAGAGTGAGGCTACGGTACTATGCATAGCACGGATTGGTCCATGCTACGGCTCAATATTTGAGTTTTCAAAATCCTAACGGTCGATCCGAACCGTTCAACATGATTATAAAATGAATATGTACTTGCAAACCAAATTTTACATTTTTTCGAATTTTTTTACTATTTTTTTAGATAGGTAGAAAATCACTTGATCTGAAAATTCTGGACCATCCAAAAACAGTGATTTTCTACCTATCTAAAAAAATAGTAAAAACATTCGAAAAAATGTGAAATTTGGTTTGCAGGTACATACATATCATTTTGAACGGTTTAGATCGACCGTTAGGATTTTGAAAACTCAAATATTGAGCCGTAGCACGGACCAATCCGTGCTATGCATAGTACCGTAGCCTCACTCAACTTCACAACACAAGATAAATGTGCAAACTGAAGCCAGATGGAAACACCAGATTCTACTGCTAAATATAATGCATATTCCTTCTAAGAAAAGAAACAAAAGTGAAACCACTACATTCATCAAAACATAGTAATTCTCACCCATTCCCCTCCTTCCCCTTCTCCGCTCAATTCCATCATAAGCATCCAAATTAGTCAATTACCAATCTATTTTTTCGTATCTTAAGGAATAGAACATACAACATATTGCATATGTTTTCTAGCGTCGTGTCTGAAATTTCATACATTTCTAAATGGTAAGTTATAATTGCAAATAACTAAGGTTTTTACAAGATATGTGCAACTCAGTATAAAAACACAGACTACTCGAAAAAAAAAAGTAATCCCATAACAGAACATCAAACCTTGGCATAGTAGTCCTTCCAGACACGACGCGCAATTTGATGGCCACCAAGATCAAAAGCCTTAAACTTAATATTTCCAATGCTCAACTCCTCTGATGTAGGATGTTGGGTCGGCTGGTGCTGGACCAATCTCTACATAAACTAAACAGTAGTTGAGTAAATAAAAGAAATATTACAGTGGCTCTTCTGAAAAATGACTCAGACAACAAAGGTTCAGGAAGACAAAATGCTTGCTCAAATTGCAATAGTGCCTCCAATAGAAGACCTACTTTTATTTAAAAACTATTATCAAAATGGTAAGAGAAGAAACTCATCATACGTGCCCTGAGAAATGAACTCTCAATTTTCAACAACTTGAGAATGAATACCAGTCATATCTGCACAAGTTTGGTTTTAAAATTAAAATTTCCCAGCTAAACTACTGAAGTTAACAAAATCCCTACAACAAAGATCAATGGCAGTCCACGAAATTACTCCTTTATCAAAGGGCAAGTAACTAGAATTCTGATTAGGAAATCATCACAAAATAACATATTGCATCCCAACATTAAAATTGACATTGAACTCAAATAAATAAATACATCTAGAAATTTATAACTATACCTCGTCTTTCAGCATGTGAAGAAGCGTGGTTTTTCCGGCGTTATCCAGGCCAAGAAAGAGGATTTTCGCCTCCTTCTTCCACAAACCGAGCGAGGCCAGGACGCCATAGAACCAATCCACGAGAAACATCTTTATTCAGATCCGACCCGATCCGATCGAATCCGTACAATTCCAACCCCGCCGGATCCGATCCGACTCCACGAGCTAGAGAGAGAGAGAGAGAGGAAGGCTACGGTTGTGAAGGGAACAGAGAAAAGAGCCGTACAATTCGTGAAAGGAAGGCCACCGACTTGCTTCTCCTTCAACCTCTCTCCTTACCCTGTCATAGTGTTAACATCTGATTGGATTCTTTATTTATACTAAAATAAATGAACAACAAACCGCTCTGTAAAACATACCGGTTCACGAGAAATTGATTTGTAGACCTAAACGGCTGAGCAAATTAACTCAGCTGCTCTTTCGTGGGTCCCGCAGATTGTTATGGTTGACAGATACTCTCGTAGACCGGTTTCAGGTACAAATCAGAGCGTATTCCCGGGCAATGGATCGCTACTGGGCTGCGACGTCATTGGCCATCTTTCAGCCGTCCGATTTCTCTTTTGTTGCTTCTGACCGTTAGATATTGGAGCGCGGGTGCAACGTCATTAGCCGGTTCTCCGCCGTCCATCTTTCGCTAGCTCAGTCCTGACCGTTAGATATTGGAGCGCGGGGGCAACGTCATTAGCCGGTTCTCCGCCGTCCATCCTTCGCTAGCTCAGTCCTGACCGTTAGATTGCTTCTGAGGGGACCGCTGTATTGCCACGTCAAAGAACTTACTTTTTTCCACCACCTGTTTTTCTTTATTTATTATAGGAAGTCCTCATGTTAGGTATAATTATATAATTTTTTTTTTCAAAACTGAGGTTAGATATAATATTATGTAATTAGATATTAAATATATAATATTCTTATAACAAGAAGTGTCAGGGACATTGAGCTTTGAGATTCGTGCAGAACGTATTTGAACGGTTGAGATTTTCCATAAAGTCACGCAAACTATGAGATATCTCAGAGGATGCGAATTCGTGCATCAAATGGGTCAAAGTATGCCAGCTGTTTGATAGAAGAGGTGGCATGATGTGTTATAGCAATCTTTCAACTAATGAAATTTCAATTTTTAATTTCATTTGGACAATTTCGTCAGATAAAAAAAATCTAAATTCAACAAAGGTAAAACAATTTTTTATTTTTTATTCATGACCGTCAGGAGTTGAAGAATAATAAACGCTCCATTTTACAAGATTCAGGCTTTATTTTCAACCCTTATTAGAAGCTTTTATTCTATTCTATCCCAAAAAAACCAGCAACGTAGCACCATGTATTACAATCAAGATCTTAAAAAAGTTTATAAAGTTGCATCTTTTATAGCAAATAAACAACAAACAGGCGGCAATATTTTGATCATGATTACGATAGAACATAACATGTAATCAAATTACCGTCTGACAAATCACAACATGGCACAATTTGCTTTCCTACATAGCAGACGGAAAGCAAATTATCTTACCGAAATTTTTATTAATAAAAAAAACAAAACAAAAATATCAACAATAAGAAACAGTTTCGCTAGATTTTGAAAAATAGAAAAAACGTTATGATTTGTAACATCCAGGGTACTGTAGCTGGACGTTGTCAACCATAACGTCAAGTTAATCTGATCGCTAATGATATCTAATTAACAAAAAACATTGTAGCTGGACGTTATGGTCTATAACGTCCAGCTACAGTGTTTTTTTTTTTTTGCTTTGCTGCTTTGTTTGTGAATTTTTTTGAAAAAGAAAAAAAACTGTAGCTGGACGTTATAGACCATAACGTCCAGCTACAGTGTTTATTTCGGTTAATTAGCGGTAACTTAATTTCGTTAAGCTGGCCGTCATGGTCTATAACGTCCCCTGGACGTTATAGATTTCATATTTTTCCTACAAATCGAATTTTCACAAAATGCTTCCTCATTATCGATATTTTTTTTTATTAATTTTTCTATTAATAAAAATTTCGGATTATCTTCTGTATGCTAATAAAGACCGCTTATATGATAGGTGGAACTATGTGTTGATGAGAGGTGGCTTAATCACTTCTATGAATTAAAAATTTACACTTTAATTATTTATATTTTATAATTTAAGTATTTATACAATTTAGTCCCTCTTATAAAATACAATTACACTACAATAACTTTTTTGGCTTCTTCAATCTCAATATTCTAGTTCAACTCCTGCTTGTACGTATTTGTTGTCGTCCAGCTATAAAATTATTTCAAAATCATCCCATCCATCGATTAGGATAAGACGACCATGAAAGCACATCTATGTCAAGAAAATCTATTTCAATTTTAATTTTTTGGTAAGACGTTGTATTTTGATTCCATATTGCAAAAAGTATTATATTTTATGTAAGTTGATAAACAAAAACTGATAAAGACAATGCTTTCCGTGTTGAAGGTGTCAGGCTCGAAATTCAAAATAAAAAAAATCTCTCATGAATATCAAATAATTGGGTGGCTTGACCAGCCTTTACTAAAAAAATATATATATTTTATGTAAGTTGCGCTGTATATACATAAAAAACCCTCTCTCTCTGCTGGTTCAGGTCGTGCGTGAGAGAGCCGGAGCGCCTCCAGCCACCTCGCGCCTCCTGACTCGTGTGACAGATTTTCTCTTTGCTCAAATTCGTGAGCATGTCTCATTCTCATTTTTTGTTTTGTTTTTTTGTTCTCTTTCTTTCTAACTCGGAAGCAAACCTTTAAGAGCCCACAAAGAGATCCGCAGCCTTTTTGACCGAAATTTTTATTAATAGGAAAATAATTAAATCGACAATGAGGAAGGTTTTCGCGGAAATTCGGTATGTAGAAAAAACTTCATAGTCCATACCATCGCGGCCAGATTAACAAAATAAAGTTCGCGCTAATTAACCGAAAAAGCAGGCCGTTGTTGTCTATCACGGTCATAAGTTTTCTAGATGTTGGTGTCTATCACGGCCAGAGATTGATAAAATTCCATAAATCTCTGCAATCCGAATAATACTCAATATTTGTGAAGTATAGGCTATTATAAAATAATGATATGAACGGGTATTTGGGTATCTGGGAAGGGGATCCGACTCTGCTGCTTTTGTGAGAGAAAAGCAGAATCTTGTTTTTTTTCAAATCCAACCATTCAAAATTTTCCATTCACGTATCTTGATAAAGAAACTTTTTCATACACAAATCTCAACAAATTTAAATAGTTGAATTTAGAAAAGCATGATCCTGCTTTTCTCTCACAAAAGCAGCAGAGTCCATTCCCTTGGAAGGGAGATGAATAGCAAAGTGAAGATATTCTTTGTTGTTTCTACATCTGTATGCAGATGAGATAGAAGTAAAGAGTAATAATATTTTATTTCTTTTTGTCTACAGCGAAAGATTGGGAAGAAAATAAAAGAATCGATTTTCTTTGAAATCAAATTTCTCTCTGGTCGTAATAGATAACAACAACTAAAAAATTATTTTTTTTTTCAAAATTTTTCTAGTCGTGATAGACAACAATCAGCTCCAGATTTTATTTCAGTTAATTAGCGGTAACTTGATTTCGTTAAGCTGACCGTGATAGTCCATAACGTCTACTATCACGTTTTTCCTACAAACCGAATTTCCACGAAATGCTTCCTCATTATCTATATCTATATATAATTTTTTCTATTAATACAAATTTCGGCCTTTTTTTAGGGTACCGCACTAGATAATTCAAAAAAAAATTATCATAAATTTCGTGAGTATTTAGCTGAGAAAAAATTGTTATCCCAAATTATATGATTTTTTGAATAAAAATGATGTATAAGATGAGGTGTTCGAATAAAATACAAAAAAATGTACAAAGACGAAAATGTCCTCCAATATTTAGGTGAAATAAATCAATAAGCTTATTTGAAACTAATTAACCAATATATACATAATTAAGTGTCACAATTACAACTCCAAGGCAACATTCAAGGGAAAAAAAAAAAAATACAAGGTCTTCAGGTTCAAGCAGCTGGGCGCTTCACAATTAGAACCGGGCACTTTGCGTTTTTGGAGCAGTAATCACTTACACTGCCAATCAGGGCCCTGAAAATAAATGAAAGTACCAAGTAATTAATAACACTTTGTAAAAATTTAACAGTTTAAGTTCTTACTTTTCTCAGTAATTGCATATTACAACGAGTACTAGACCAATATCATTATTAATTTGGGTATAAAGAATTTAACAGAGCAGTTTTCACTTCATGGAGCGCATAGACTATAGAATCAAAACAGCGTTGTATATGGTTCATACACTGCATGAAGCCAAAGTTTCTCTGTTAAAATCCAATATCGGTTGATACTGTTTAAGTGATATATAAATTAATCACTTATTGAATACCTCTTGATGAAGCCGTAACCATGGCTTCCCATTACAAGGATGTCCGCTTTGATCCTTTCTACTGTCCCGCAAAGCACCTCTCTGGCATCTCCTACTGTCACCTTCACATCCACTTTGACCTTTATTTATACCAAAGGTTAACAAGGCTATTTATGCAAATTATCAAAACATAGTGAACATAAAATAGCATGATATTTTTTTTTTTGCTTACATTGTTATAGTCTTTGCATATTTTCTGAGCCCTGTTCATAACAGAATCAGCAAGGTCTCTGCTATACTTGTCAAGAGAAGCTGTAATCTCCTCAGAGAACAAGACACCTACAAAGTTTGACATGCTTAAAGAATTTAAAATCAAAATTTGGGCAGGATCGTTGAATCTAATTTGAAGAAAACATGTGTGAATCTATAGCTCGAGTCACCTGTCTCAGCGGCTTCTTGGAAATCAGGTACAAAATCAATTTCAGTGCCAAATAAATGGTGCTCTCTTCCATTGTCTGAATATAATTTTATCCAAGATGTTCAAGTTTTCATATAATCAATTGCAACATTCACAATATACCAAACCACTACTTAAACATATTATCATGGTCAGAAAAACATCTATACCAACATGAAATTTGGAAATGAGAGATATATTAAGGAACAAATCATTTTGACAATGACAACAACCAACATCAAAATTCACCGAAATTGACAAACAAAATTATCAATGTGGTCTTTACCATTTAAGTAACCAATGTATCAAATATGATGCAATTTAAAGATCATCGACTGAAAAAAAAAAGAAGCTAAATATTGATTTTTCAACTAGCTTTATGGATGCCAAGTCGTTCTTTTTAAATATGCTTGTTGGTACTTGGTAGATTTTAAAAATATTAAAGAGAACCTATGCAGTATGCACAATTGTATTTTTTATTATGACAAGGGTTAAACATATTATCACCGTTCTCAAATAAGTATTTATTATTGATATAATCAACCGAGTAGAACTAAGGTGCTCTTAAGCTCACCAAGCCCTCCGTGAGCTTAACTCAAAAACCTATCAATCCGACTTCAACCCGACTTCAACCGACATTTCCAAACCGTTAGATGTTCAATCTATATTAAAATGTGTTTGGAGACCAAATTTTACATTTTTTGGAATTTTTTTACTATTTATTAAGCCGGTTTGAAAACCGCTGTTTTCTAATGGTGCAGAATTTTAATAAAAACAGCGGTTTTTAAACCGGCTTAATAAATAGTAAAAAAATTCCAAAAAATGTAAAATTTGGTCTCCAAGCACATTTTAATATAGATTGAACATCTAACGGTTTGGAAATGTCGTTTGAAGTCGGATTGATAGGTTTTTGAGTTAAGCTCACGGAGGGCTTGGTGAGCTTAAGAGCACCTTAGTTCTACTCTAATCAACCCGCTTTTTCTATAAAAGGGAAAACAATAGTATAAATTGCAGTAAAACAACCAGAGGTGAGAGATCCAGAGCTTACCAGTTCCGTCCATTGCGGAGTACACTGGAGGGGAAGGTCTGGCATAGACAAGCACCAGAGTATCTCTGGGACTTGAAGTGGTCGCCGAACTGGAGACGAAGTTGCGGAGACACCACTGGAGAGCAAAGGTGCTCTCCTCTCCGTCATCCACCGCCACCACTATCTTCCTCCCTTCCGATTCCACCACGTCAGCCATTGATCGATCAAATTCTAGGGGTTACTCGAATAGGTAGATGTAAATTTAGTTTGGATTAGAGTGCTTGATTTCAGTTTACAATGAAGTGTGCTTTTATAACAGAGAAACTGAGACCAAGTGCAGGTGCAGCAGCTGGTTTTGGAGCGCAGATTGCTGTTTGGTGTGCGGTTCGTGGTTTTGATATCCACCGACCCCAGCGGTCGCTCTTGACAGTTGACACCTCATATCGGATTAGCATGAATGGAGTGATTTCGGATTGGATTTCTTATTGCTACACCAAACAGGGAAATGTGTCAAGGACTTAAGGTTGATATGAGCTCAGAATGGTAACGGATGGCCCAGTGGGCTCTAGCCCACTTATTATGAGATCCATTTTTATAGAGATAATTTTCTAGGGAAATATATTCAATTTGAGTAGAACTAGGGTGCTCCTAAGCTCACCAAGCCCTTCCGTGAGCGCGACTCTAAAACCTATTGAATTGACTTCAAACGACATTTTCAATCTATATTAAAATGTGCTTGGAGACCAAATTTTACATTTTTTGGAATTTTTTTACTATTTATTAAGATGGTTTGAAAATCGCTGTTTTTATTAAAATTCTGCACCATTGAAAAACAGCGATTTTCAAACCATCTTAATAAATAGTAAAAAAATTTCAAAAAATGTAAAATTTGGTCTCCAAGCACATTTTAATATAGATTGAACATCTAACGGTTTGAAAATATCGTTTGAAGTCAATTCGATAGGTTTTAGAGTCGCGCTCACGAAGGGCTTGGTGAGCTTAGGAGCACCCTAGTTCTACTCATTCAATTTTCCTTGTTTATAATTTGTAAGAAGGGTATATGAATATGCATTTATAATCTTCCGTTTTCAAACCGAAATAAGACCATATGAAGTCTCAAAATTTTATTGAGATTTTTTTTTTTTGAAATGATGAATTGAGATTTCTTATTTGCGGCAATTATGCAATTTTCTTTTATTTAAAAATGAAACAACCATTTAATGAAAATTAAAATAACAATAACATTACCAATTCAATATAATAAATTAATAATTTATATTTGTTGCATGTAGTTTTCGATTTTTTCTTGCATGTATGTAATTTTTTACATAAAATAAACAAGTAATTGAAAAAATGTCTGGTTGTGAAATAACATTATAGACAATTAATTTATCTTTAAATAATATGTCTAATTTTAATACAATTATTGTAAATTTATTTTTTTAGTACAGAACAAAAAAGGCCCGCAATGCATGGTAAGAAAATACACCTCATTCTAAAACGCTGCAGTTTTATATATTCATTTATACTGGTAAAAAGAAGAAGAGAGAAGATGTATTTGAATCTTTGTATATTTTGTATTGAATTTCAAAAGATAATTACACGCCTTTATATAGGCCTTTCCATTATATTCCTTGCTGTACTAAAAGTTAAATGAGGCTAATGAGCTGTATATAAAACAAGCAACGGATTCTGGTAATTCTCTGAATTGGCAGGGAATAGAAGAATCAAGAATCATTCTTAACGAGATCATCTCAAGTTTGTGTGCAATGGAGAACTCCAGTTCTATTGCTTATTACATTCATCCTTAAAAAAGGGTGGCCGGTGCTAGTTTTGAAAATATATTGGAAAAACATCGCATTTATATATTTTTTTTCTTAATGCTATTAACAAAAAAATCGGTTAATATCTGAGGGTTTTAGGAATAAGGGATCAGTCAGCGTTTGGAAGTGTGTATAGAAATTTAGTAATTTTGTTCACTTTTGATTTGAAGTGTACAGAAAGTTAACTCGCTTTTTTTCATTTTCTTCTCTTTTTATTACACACCATCTCCGTGGAGCCGACATTTTTAAAAATACCCTAAGTACAATAGAAATTATTAAAATTACCCACGGTCTCAAATCTTTATTAAAAATACCTATACCGGCCAATTATTGGCCGGTACCAATTAAAAACCCAAACCGCCCAATTATTGGCCGGTACCGATTAAATACCCCAACCGGCCAATAATTGGCCGGCCCCGTGCTTTAATACGATTTTACTGTTTCAGCACCTATATTAACCCCAAATGGCTCATCTTCTTCCCACAGCTGAAGAGGCAGAGGCAGCAGCGCCCGAGAACATGTATGTTTTTTTTTAAATTTTTTTAATTTTTTTAATTTTTAAATGTTTGTAATTAATTGTAATTAAGGTTAATTAATTTAATTAAAATTAATGTTAATTAGTTTTAAATAGTTTAAATTATTTTAGATTAAGTTCAATTAATTTGAATTAATTTTAGTTAGTTTTAATTTTTTATAATTTAATTAAATTAATTGTAGTTGAGTTTAGTTAAGTGTAATTAATTTTACTTATTTTGAAGTAATTTTAGTTTAGTTTAATTAAGTTTAATTAGTTTAAGTTAGTTTAAATATTTATTTAATTAAATTTAAGTTAATTTTAGTTAAGTTAAGTTAAGTTTAATTAATTTTATATTTTTTAATTAATGTTAGTTCAGTTTAATTAGTTTACAGGAATTGTAATTAAAATTAATTAATTAAATGTAATTAATTGTAATTAATTGTAATTAATTTTAATTAAGTAATTTTAATTAATTTTAATTAATTAAAATTAATTAATTTCAATTAATTTGAAATAATTAATTTTCATTAATTAGAATTAATTGTAATTAATTAATTTTAATTAATTGCAATTTATTAATTTTAATTAATTAATTTTAATTAATTGCAATTTATTAATTTTAATTAATTGTAATTTATTAATTTTAATTAATTGTAATTTATTAATTTTAATTAATTGTAATTTATTAATTTTAATTAATGAATTTTACTTACTTGTAATTATTTAATTTTACTTAATTTTAATAAATAAATTTTAATAAATTCATTTAAATTTAATTCATTTTAAGTATTTAATTAAAAAAATTTAATTTTAATTCATTGTAATTAATTACTTTTAATTAATTTTAATTAATTGTAGTTAATTTTATTATTTAATTTTAATTAATGAAAATGAATGAAAATTATTTTTAATTAATAACAATTAATCGAAATTAATTTTAATTAACTAAAATTAGTTAAAACTAATTGAACTTAATTTAAACTAATTTTCTTTATTATTCAGTCACTGTGTAAATTAGTAACCTGACAAATGATTATCACTTTCAAAATGTAGTTCGATCACAATGCCATTGATTTCTATACACTGTGGTGGTAAGCTTGAAAATAATGCAGACGGACCTTATTACAACAGAGAACCAATTGCTTCGGTTATGGTTGACGATAATATATCTCTGCTAGTCGCTATCGGCTCGTCAACTATAGGTGATAGTGGACGAAGCCTAGGCCGTCCTCTAACCATCCTAATTTCATTAATAAGATTTTGTTAACCGACGCTATGTGAACCGTAAATCATAATTGTTAGTTTGTAATAATCTAGAAGTCAATAATACGATAAATTTGTTATATAAAGCTTTGTTCATGAATTGAATGTTTAATCATTTTGTTACCTTGAGTATTATTGAATTTATGAATCATTTCGAGTTCATGACTGGAATTGTGAAACTTCATAATATAGATGATAATACTCTTAAAAGTCTCTAACCAAGGTAATTAGCAGGAACACTAATTACCGCGATAAGGTTAGTGTGTGGATTAAATGATGGTTAAGTTTTACAAACCATAGACAAAGAGTTGTCATTTTAATCACACAGATACATGTTAGAGAACATGATATTTGACAGACCCCAAATAAAACATTAAATGGAATTGTGTTTGTGTCATTAATGTTTTCATTTTAGTGTTAAGTTCTAAAGTATGAGATATTCATTTTTCTTACATAAGAGATGTATATGTGTGATTGCTATCTAACGCTATCCGTAAAAAGTAGCTATAAGGGTAGTTCTTCGGTATAAATAGCTTATGCGGAGGAAAAGATGGTTTATCAAAAGTACTATTGTCCCTCGTATCTCAATACGAGCTATAGCATCACTGGGCCCCTTGATAGAATATGATTATCTGGATCCAGTATGATTACAAGAGTAAACATATTTGATAATCTATTCAGGATCAAGAAAAGATTAAGTTTGCAAGGATGACACACACCTACCTTGAAACTAATCTGATAGCTATGAGACAAAAGAATTAACACGAAGTAAATCGTTTACTGGATCGTGATATTGTACGGTACAGCATCATCTGTGTAATTGGTGTCATAATGTACTTGCCAGGTGCCACCTATGATTATAGAAGTTAGAACAGTTCTAATTCTATTTGCCAACATAACACAGATCCTATTGGGTCACACCATATAGGAACTAGTCGGAGAATCTTGTTGATTAATTATAATGATTATAATTAATAATAAGATGGATAAAATTAATTATATATGATATAATTAAATTATAAATGTCATTTAAATGACAAGCAGAAACATTGGTTAATTTATGAACGTGTTTGACACGTTGCATAAAAGTTACCGAACGAACGATCGAGAAAATATGTATTTGATTTGGACTTAGAATATTTAATTATTAGATTTATATTTTGGGCTTGAAATCCATTAAGAATAAATCACTAATTAAAGATTAAAGGCCCAAATCAAAAGCCCAAATCAAAGCCCAAAATTAATCAAGTATTAATGGGCCAATGGCAAAATAGTAATAATTTTGCCAAATTGATTTTGACCGTTGGTTATTGCCGACATATAGGGATAAAAATGTATTTTATATACATTTCAAAGTATATAAATAGGTGATCAAGGTTAGAGAGAAATTCATTCAATTCCTGAATACCGATTCGATCAGATCAAACGATAATTCTCTCTTTCCTCAGATTCGTTCTAATCAGAGTTTACGGGTTTTAGAAATAATATTTTACGAGAGTCGTAATTATTATTTGCTTTTTCTTGTGAATAGTGTTTTTGTCAGATTTCGCAGTTTACGGTATTTCTGGTAAAAGAAATAAACCGCTCTCTCGATTAGTTCCTGGTGGATAACCGATAGAGGCACTATATTTTTGGTGCTTGCTTAATCGAGTCAGACAGCCGGGTCAGACAGTCGGGTCAGACTGCATTCCAATTTGAATTTGGAAGCAAGGTAAAGAAATGTTATATTAATCTATTTAATTGTTAAATAGATTTAATCTTTTAGAAATCAATCAAAGGAGTAGATCTATAAACTGATTAAAATACAAGTAAATACGGTTTTACTACTTTGGGTCTATACAGGATTAATCTGGTATGTAACTCTCGGTTATTATCCGACATACTACTTAATCTATGATCTGAATGAGTAAAGTTTTACTTACGGTTTTTAATCTAAGAAAAGGATTGAACAGGTATGTAACTCTCGGTAGATTATCCGACATACCACTTCAATCCTTTTGGCTTAAGTTAGAAGTAAATTTTTTTGTTTTACGGTCTTTCCGCAGCTTAAGCCTAATGGCTTTGGGTAGCCTCAAAACCCTACAATAATTGCAGTAAGAAATGTAAAAAAAGGCTAAAATAGGCTTAAACACGCTAAAAAGGGATAAAGTATGATTAATTACTCTAAAATCGGTAAAAATAGGCTTAATAACGGTGAAAACCGCTAAAATAGGCTCAACTACGCTAAAAACGGCTAAAATATGCTTAGTAACAGAAAAGAGCTAAAATAGACTTAATTACGCTTCAACAGGGATAAAGTATGATTAATTACGTAAAAAACGGTTAAAATAGGCTTAATAACGGTAAAAACCGCTAAAATAGGTTTGCCTACGCTAAAAAACGGCTAAAATATGCTTCATAATGATAAAAATAGTTAAAATAGGCTTAACTACGCTAAAAGGGATAAAGTACAACTAATAACGCTAAAAACGTTTAAAATATACTCAATAACTGTAAAAAACCGCTAAAATATGCTTCATAACGGTAAAAATAGTTAAAATAGGCTTAATTACGCTAAAAAATGATAAAGTACAATTAATAACGCTAAAAACGTCTAAAATAGACTCAATAACGGTAAAAAACGGCTAAAATATGCTTCATAACGGTAAAAATAGTTAAAATAGGCTTAATTACGCTAAAAAGAGATAAAGTACAATTAATAACGCTAAAAACGTCTAAAATAGACTCAATAACGGTAAAAAACCGCTAAAATATGCTTTATAACAGTAAAAATATTTCAAATAGGCTTAATTACGCTAAAAAGGGATAAAGTATAATTAATAACGCTAAAAACGTTTAAAAAATACTCAATAACGGAAAAAACCGCTAAAATATGCTTCATAACGGTAAAAATAGTTAAAATAGGCTTAATTACGCTAAAAATTGATAAAGTACAATTAATAACGCTAAAAACGTTTAAAATATACTCAATAATGGTAAAAAACGGCTAAAATATGCTTCATAACGGTAAAAAATGTTAAAATAGGCTTAATTACGCTAAAAAGGGATAAAATATAATTAATAACGCTAAAAACGTTTAAAAAATAATCAATAACGGTAAAAACCGCTAAAATAGGCTCAACTACGCTAAAAACGGCTAAAATATGCTTTATAACGGTCACAACATCTAAAATAAGATTAATTACGCTTAAAACGGAAATAATAGGCTTACTTACGGTAAAAACTGATCAAATAGGCTTACTTACGGTAAAATCTGATCAAATAGGCTTCACGACGGTACAATATGCCAAAATGTGTTTGATTTTGGTACAATAGGCTTAATTACGTAAAACTATAATTACGTACGCTAAAATATCCTAAATGTACCAACATAGGCTTAATTTACCTAATTATGCTAAATTTTCATATATCGGGCTTAATTTTTTTTAATCATGTTAAAACATTCTAAATTTCGTAAATATAGTCAACAATGCTAATTATACTTAATTAAAAATACATTGACCTAAATCATAAACCGTATACCCTAAATTTGACTAATTACTCTAATTACTCTCTAATTACAACTATTTCTACTAATTATACAAATTCTGGTAATTACTAACAATTTCTAACATTTTAAACTATTTTGCTCTAAAAAATAAATTCTAACAAAGAATAGGGACTTACTTGCAAATCTGGGAGGAGAAGGAGAAATCCGGGAGAAACTGCTCAATCGAGGAGAGAGAGTGTGAAATTTGATGAAATGATTTGTGAGAGAGAAGAGGGAGTGTGCATGCCAATATATAGAAACGAATTAACCTTGGAACCGGCCAATTATTGGCCGGTTGGGACTTTAAATCGGATCCGGCCAATTATTGGCCGGTTGGGCTTTTTAATCGGATCCGGCCAATAATTGGCCGGTATGGGTATTTTTAATAAAACTTTCGGACTGTGGGTAATTTTAATAATTTTTATTGAACTTAGGGTATTAATAAAAATGTCGGTCCGTGGAGCACAGCTTAAACAATTTCAGTAATGAAATAGACTTATGTCGCTCCCAATGATATTTCATTTGGTCTGAGGTACTCTGTGCCATATGGAGGGGTGCAATTCAATGTAATCTGTGTGGCGAGTCATTGCGTACTAAATCGTACCGGGCTGTTCGGCAACACATGAAAGATTAAATATTAATCTGCGCTAAGGAGAGACTATTCAGTAAGCTAAATGAAGAGATAAGGGATTAAGATAGCTAAAGGAAGCTAAAGGAAGGAGGGAGGTGTCTTAAGGAAGAGGCAGGGGATTAAGATCAGGATAAAAGGAGGCTAAAGAAAATTGTTTTAATCCGAACTAAGGAACCAATATTCAGCATAATTAAGTGGCTAAGGAAGCTAAATGAAGCTCCTTTAGTCCTAAGAAGGCTCTTGCCGAACAAGTACATGGTCTCATTATTGAGAGATTAAGATTGCCGAATTGTGTAGAGGTAAAAAAAGAAAAAGAAATTCGGATAGTTTAAAAAACAATGTCATGTTAAAAGTTCTATAATTGTGTTGAAGCGAACATATAGAAATTGATAGTTAAGAGATTAATCGAAATAAATTAAATTGAAACATTGTTATCCGAATTGTGATATCATTTGTTTTTAGACATATTTAGTTTTTATCATACAAGATTTAGAGCCGCGACTAAGACAATCTATCAGCTAATGAAAAGGTAATATTAATAAGAGAAGGGTTCAAATACCTTCATTTTTTGTGCCTCTATCATGTCTTCATTTTTAAAAAATTTAATAGCTCAAAATTTAAAACTTAAAAAGTCAAAATAAAACCGTTAGATATGATCTATGTTATTTTCTCTATGTGCTCATAAAAAAATATCACATTTCGATTTTGTTTTTATGTGAATCAATAAGTTGAAAAATCAACGTCTAGAAATTATCCAAATTAGTATGTTTTTTACAAGCTCTTGATGACAACCAAAATAAAATTGAAATGCCATAATTTTTTTACACGTGCATAGATAAAATGATGTAGATCATATCCAACGGTTTTATTTTGACTTTGAAGTTTTAAATTTTGATTTATTCAAGTTTTTAGAAATGGAGGTATGATGGAGGCACAAAAAATGGAGGCATTTGAACCCTCCTCTATTAATAAAGAGGGATGCTTCGGTGGACATAAGGACCTATTTGTAAAATGAACATATTTTCATTTTCAAAGTTCAAACAGTCGATCCGACCGTTCAACATTATCTCCATATTAAAATGTACTTGGAGGTCAAATTTTACATTTTTTTGAATTTTTTTACTATTTATTAAGATGGTTACAAAATCGTTGTTTTCAAACCATTGGAAAACAACGATTTTGTAACCATCTTAATAAATAGTAAAAAAATTCAAAAATGTAAAATTTGACCTCCAAGTACATTTTAATATGGAGATAATGTTGAACGGTCGGATCGACTGTTTGAACTTTGAAAATGAAAATATGTTCATTTTACAAATAGGTCCTTATGTCCACCGAAGCAAATGCCATTAATAAATATAGAAATTTTCAGTTTAATCCTCAAATATCACAAATATATTCAAAGCACATATTAGAGGTTTAAACAAATGAGAATGATACAAACAAAATATATACTTATTAATAACAAATGAAGATAACAAACAATGTATTGAAACACAAATTTTGAATATTTTAAATTTAAGTTTCAACCAGTGTTCTAAATAGCGCGCTATAGCGTTTTTGGACCCCAAACACTAAGTTATGACATCAAAATGCGTTATTTGCGCTACGGCCGCTATAGCGGTGATAGCGATCCGCTATTTGCGCTACGGCTACTATACAATATGGGTTTTTTTAAGCAATTTATATGGGCTTTAAATAAAGACCCAAAAAAGCTCAAACCAAAATTAAATTTGTTGCTACTTGCTACAGATAAATCAATTTGAAATTGGGAATAGAAATTGAAATTTGAATAGAAAAAAAAAATAGATAATGTCATGAATCATGATGCTTAAGATATTTTTAATAGGAAAAATCGATAGTTTATGATATTACGTACTATGGATATTTTGAACTGCAATTTGGACTTTATACGGGTTCAATATGAATATTATAATTTCTTAATTACTTTGGTGTTATTTATTGTTCTATGAGACTTTAGATAATGTTAATATTTAGTATAAATATTGAATATACGGAATGTAAAAAAAAAAATGCTATGTGGCATAGCTTCCGCTATAGCGACACTATTCGCTTATTTAGAACCTTGGTTTCAACAAATTGTGCACCCTAAATTTAAAATGGATCAGCAGCAGGATATACTTTATCATTGCCATCATAGAAAATCTGAATAGCTGTTTCAGAAAATAGGTGATTAGCGCCAGGCCAAAACAAGGATGTGTTAGCAACTCAAACAAAATTAAAGCAGGCGCTTAGTACACAAACAGAGTTGTTTTCACGTCTTAAATTTGAAATTTGTATCAAAAGCCTAGCATTCTATTTCTATATCATTTTCTTCTATATTTGCTTTACTGATTCTAGCTCCCATAGCTCCTCGTTATAATATATTTTTATTTCAAGTTTTCAACCATTAGCTGGCTCTACATCCTCTCCATTTCGAACAGAAATAGAGGTGCACATCTATTCCTTCATATGCCTAATTATCAAGATCAACTGCTACAAATTCTAAAAGGCCTCCTCCATTTCAGTTTAATTGAGCAACAGATTCGCATTATTTTGCCATATTATAACAGGTGGTGGCCACGACTTGTATATATTTTCCATCATACTAAATTACATACAACAACATATTTAACAACAAGTTATACTTATACCCGGTAGCAGGAAGGAATACAATATAAAATTACATACATATGATTAACAAAAGCAACATGCTAGGCATGTATTGGCTTCTCATTTCTCCGCTACCAGATTTCCCAATTATAATAGCAGGTTTTCTGATCCTTCATTCTATAACCTTCTGGCTTGCAGATCACTGCATGGTATAATTTCCTAAAAGCAATGCCAAATTTTCTTGGCAGCATAGAGCTCTGCACAGCCACTGGCACACTGTGCTGTGACAACAACAGAATTCCTCCAGCTACGACCTTTTTCTTTTAGTTGACTTGAAGCCGGTTTTCAGCTAAAACAACCATTTCATATATCCTCCCTATATCCTCTCTCATCCCGGCCCTCCTGTCGACCCAACCCGGCAAGCACAAATGTCGAGCGGCATGGGCACGTACCGTCAGCACCATCACCAACGCCGTCGCCACAACCGCATCCACAAGCCTGAGTGCATGTGCTTCCGCCACCTCACCACCAAGCTCTGCTGCATTGTGCTTAAGAAAAGCCCGAGCTCGAAAAAACAGCTCCATGGCGGTAATTCACAGCGGAAGGACAACCAACAGGAGCTCTCTTTCATATCTTACACGGCAAACGACACAGCAAGTCCACATAATTCAGTTTTTAACCAAAGAGGAAAAGAAAAGAAAAAAAGCAAGTTTAGGTGCTTCAAGCCAAAATGCCCACATTTGCCAAAGAAGATAACATGTTGTTGCATAGTAGAACCATCTAGAATGTCGTCAGTCGGGCCTCCTCGCAACTTGACAACTAGTGCACGGCCGCTACCAACCACAACAGTAAGGCAAGCTGTGAGGAATGCATCTATGGAGACCATGCTGTCGGGTCGTAACATTGAGCCAGCGATAGTCGAGCAGCCAATAGGGTCAGGTGCATCGGTAGAGTCCATACATATAGAATTGGTGCCAGATCACCAACAAGAACTGATGTATGAGGAGGAGCAGAGAGGAACGGTGAGAAAAAGTGTTCGCAACAGTGTACGGACCAGTGTGCGTACCAGTACTGTGAGATCTAGTAAGGAGGTGGCCGATACAGATGAGAGTGACCTGCGTGATTCGTCAGATTATGTAGAGATAATCGACAGGCAGGAGTCAGAGCACGATGAGGAGGAGGACGATCTTGGAGAATTGGAAATCTTATTGGAGAGGGAAGAGGAACCAAAAGAGATAGAGACTACGAAAAACGAAGCGGAGAGAAAGGAGAGGAACTTTTGGGCTGGGAGGTACAATGAAGGCTTAAATAATGTGGTGGAGATAGTAGAAGAAGAGAAAAAGGAGACTGTGAAGAAGGATATCAGAAAGGAGAAGAAAGTGCCTGAAAGGAAATTAGGTCGGTTTAATGATGCAGTCAGTGAGGTGGTGGAGAGGTTCACTGAATCAGTCACCAAAGAGGCCGATGAGCTCTACATGCATGACATTGTCGGTAGCCGAGCACATGTTAAGATGCTCGGAGCAATGGTATGTTTAATTATTCTTGCTCAAGTATTTCTTTTACTAGTGTTATTCAATTTGATTTTTTTGCAACTTTTAATTTGTAATTGTGTGTCCTCATCTTGATTTTTTTTTTTTAAATCCATATAACAATATGCACTTTCAATTATACAGGGTTTAATAACCGTAGACGATAGGGATGTAATTTTGAATGGGCTTGATGAGATTAAGAGATTAATTGAGGATGGCAAATTTGAGTGGAAGAAGGATAGACAGGATGTACACATGAACATTGAGGCTGCTTTGATCGACATGGTCGGGGAGCCGGCCAAGAAGCTCCAAACCGCTAGAAGCCGTAATGATCAGGTCGCGACAGATCTCAGACTGTGGTGCCGTGATGCAATTGGCAAGATCCTCATTCACCTCAGAACTCTCCAGGTAATTAGATATTCCTGTTAGTTGTTATATATGTTACCGGTACAGTTTGCTAGTACAAGGCATATCTGTTATTTACTTATTTGAATGTTCATGAATTGTGCAACACCTAAGCTTGTATATGATGTTGGTTATTATCTTCCTTTTGATTGGATAAACTTACATACCTCTTTCCAACAATGTCTTTTACTGTCTTAATGCAAATTTTTGTACAGTTAACTAATTGACAAAAAGTTGTGATCGATTATGAAATTGAACACATTTTGAAATTTCAGGTGACATTGGTGTCTTTGGCTTTGGATAATAAGAACTTGGTAATTCCTGGATATACTCACCTACAAAGAGCACAGCCTGTTCTACTCCCGCATCTTTTGCTCTCTTATGTTGAAGAGGTAACTTTTTTCTGGTAGCTTCTTGTAACAAGACTGACAGGTTAACCCTCAGCCTAATTAAATTTATTTTTTCAATTCTTTTTCTTTTTTAGTTTGAACGTGATAGTGGGCGTCTGGTGAACTGCAAAGATCGCCTGAACTATTGCCCTCTAGGTGCCGGTGCATTGGCTGGTACCGGACTTCCGATTGACAGGTTCGCGACTTCTGAGGAGTTAAATTTTACTGAGCCTCTGAGGAACAGGTAAACTTTTTCCTGAATGTCTACTTACCTTCAAATTTGATTTCATCACTCTTTCATACTAATTAATATTAAATTATGAACTCATTTTTCCTTTTGTGAAATACTGTACGTATACAGCATAGATGCAGTATCAGACCGTGACTTCATCCTTGAATTCCTATCAACCAACGCAATCATAGCCATCCACCTGTCCCGGCTCGGAGAAGAGTGGGTGCTATGGTCATCAGAGGAGTTCGGGTTTCTAGTCTCGAATGATAAAATTTCACCCGGAAGCCACATGATGCCGCAAAGGAATAACCCCGACCCGATGGAGTTGGTACGTGGTAAAACTGCCAGGGTTGTAGGGGATCTCGTCACCTTGCTTGTTCTCTGCAAGGGGCTTCCACATGCTTACAATCGGGATCTTCAGGTAAAAGTTTGGAAGAATTATCTTCTCCCCTTGTTACAGTCTAAATGATGTGTTGATTAAATATCTTAAATGTTCAAGTCAAATTATTGCAATTTATTGAATCATGTATGCAATCCCTTAAACAGATCAATGAAAAACAATATCATATATACATAAAACTGAGAGTTGTAGTTGCCACTTGTCTGTATGTTATAATATAAATCTGAAACTTAATTGATCATTGTTTTCTATAATATAAGCTAATTTGAACTTTTTCTCAAGATGCAGGAAGATAAAGAACCATTATTTGACAGTGTCAAGACTGTGATAGGAATGCTTGAAGTATCAGCAGAGTTTGCAAGGAACATTTCATTCAATCGTGAGAAGATTAATAGTTCTCTTCCAGATGGATATCTAGATGCCACTACTTTAGTTGATTATCTTGTCAAGAAGGTAAACAAACCATTTATACTTGCATTTATAATTAAAATTTCTCAAATACCTCAACTTTTACTGTGTTTACCTTCCTCAGTTTCCAAATTTATACTTGCATCTATTTTAAAAAATGTCCTGTTTTTACAGGGTATTCCATTCAGGACATCACATGATATTGCCGGACGAACAGTTGCAATGGGCATAACAAAGAAATGCAAGCTTGCTGAGCTCAAACTTGACGATCTACGCAGAATAAACCCAGTATTCGAAGAAGATGTGTACGAGTATCTTGGACTTGAGAATGCTATCATGAAATTCATTTCGCATGGATCAACTGGCCCTAAAGAGGTCGCCAAACAACTCGAATACTGGGTCAAAAGGCTGGAAATCAAGAAAAGTGAGAAACAAGAAAACCAGAAATCGCCTCGCTACGCACGCACTGAGTGAATTCATGAATTATGCAATTTTCGATGAGGATGTCGTTTCTATTCTTTCATTTTATTTTTATTTTTCTTCAAGTTTATTTTTTATGTTGGAGAGAGTTTTATCCGGCTGGCAGCTTAAGATCAATTTTAAAAGTAAGCATTGTTTAATTGAGACCTTTTTTTTTGTTTAACTTGAATTGCGATTTTGTGCCTGGAGCCCTAAATTGTTTATACCATGATTATACATAAGTTTCCTGTTGCTCTTGTTCCGCCTAGATGGAAAACTATGTATGTTTATTCATACGCATTCTGTTAATTGCTTGAGTTTCTATTTTTAATTTACCCCTGTAAATTTTAACTTGTTACTGGTATCTAAGGAACTCAATAGTAAGAATGTTCACCTGATGTACTCGTTTTGTTTTAATATGCGTGTAATATCAGTATTTGCCATGAAGAATGAACTTTTTAAGTTAAACTGCCACCTCTATGTTGTCATTGTGTGCCATATGCTTTAGCCTATAGCCAGTGAGTACCAAAAAATGTTTCCCTTAACTTTAAGGTGTGCTCCAGACGGAGGTATGGGGAGGGAGGGGAAGGGTGAAAGTACTGTGCGGAGGTGAGAGCTTGACAGGCTGGATCTGACCGGACGAGTTTCTTTGCTCCAGAAGAAAAGAATCAGAGGGAGAGTAGAGGGGAGAAAACACTGTTCAGGGTGAGCTCCATATTCAATTTTAGCGAAGTTGTTCATCTCTGATTCGGGGTGTACAAATTATTGCTCGGGGTGAGCTTCGTCTCTGTCACCTTCCTCCCCATCCCTTCCCCTTCCTCTACACAGTGAGTTCTCGAGGATAGCCTGGGTCGCATTATTCTCTTTCATCAATATTACTTTAAAATTGGTTATATACCTTTTTTTTGTTCCATAAGCCCAAAAGAAAATTATTACTTTAAATTGGTCATATGCTTTTTGGTTCCATAAGCCCAAAAGATAGTTAAAACCTAATAAAAGGGTAAAAAGAAAACAAGTAAAACAAAATGAAAAAGAAAGGCCCATGGGCCTATCAAAACATGCTAATGGGCCTCAAGCGCTAATCATATAACAAATAAAATAATATAAATACCGTCAGGGCCGACGAATTCGTATCCTCTGTATCTGTACTGTTAGGTGGAGTAATTGGATCCGGACCGTTCTTTTAACTTTGCACGAATCTCAGAGCACAAATAATACTGCCTCTTCCCCAATCCCGAATAGGCACCGGCTGAGAGTAAATCTGGACTGTAAAGTGAGGTACTGTTCTAATGTGGAGTACTACAGAGAATACTTGTTCCAGGGCCGACACCCCTGGTCAAGCCACGTTTCATTGCCTCCACCCCTACGTGGCACTTCTCTGTGTTCTTCTCTCGTCTAGAAGCCTCTTTAGTCTTCAGTGCCTTTTCACATGATACATATAAGGGAATGAGATACATTAATCCATCCATCTCTTTAACACAATCCTAACAAAAACATACACTTGATAAAAGCACACCCTTGTAAAAGCGAAAGAGGAACAAAGCATTGAGGTGAGAAAATGAGCAACATAGATCACGCGTCGCGCAACATAGAGCACGCGTCGCACAGGGTGACTGATCAGCTGAAGTCGCTGGATAACGGGCGGCTTTTCGACCTCGGCCATCCCCTCCTCAATCGCATCGCCGAGAGCTTCGTCAAAGCTGCTGGGGTACTTTTTTTTGTATAATTATAGTATCTGTGCTCTGCATGTTATCTTTACTTTCTTTTTCATTTAGTTTATGGGGAAAAAAATGTCGAATAGAGCTTTTGCATATATGGAATGGACCATAACTAACACTATTTGTAACTAAGGAGGTCCTTGAATTTTATTTTTAAGCCATATTGTCATATTTATTAAGAGTGATGCTCGGTGATTTTCGCCGCAGTGAAGTTTGCGTCACATTTGTGATATCTTTTGCTATGGCAGTGAATTTTTGTGGTGCATCCGTCTCTTGTGCATTTAATGCAGAGTTTATTATCATCTTCCAATTAATGTTGTAAAATTGAAATCTGTTTAATTTTTCATAATGAAGTACTAGTATTGAATGTATGATCAGATTTGATGCACATATAGAACTCTGATGTAGACTTTGAATAGTCAATATTCATACTAAAACTTCAAGCAGCTGATTAAATTGCAAGATAATTAATTTAAAGTACTTTTTATATTTGCTTAAAAATGTAGGACAAGTTTTCTGATATTAAGATATATGTTCTGGGCTATTTTATCATTGTAGATTGGGGCTATCCAGGCAGTGTCACGGGAGGCGTACTTCACTGCTGTGGACGGTAGATGATGGGACAGTTCTAATTTCATAACATATAACATTAGATCACAATTTGACTGGCACAAAAACTGATTTTTGATATGCTGATTTATGCATGTACAAAAACAGTGGAAGGCACACATGCTGGTGGTGAGGTTGGTAGCAAGAGGAACAAATTCTCAGGTCTAGGAATAAGAAACTCAGTCTTTAATTCATATGCAGTGAATTCACCTATGATGACTCTTGGGTTAAGCCTTTTCTTTTGAATTTTATTTGATTAAAATAATGTGACAATATTATGGTTGTTGCAATTTCAGGGGATTATGGCAAGAAAACTATGGAGGTGATGGTAAGTGGGATCACAAAAACTAAAGAGTTACTATTTTTTTTTTCTTGGGATGTTAGTAAAAAGTAAAGTTTAGCATATGTAGTCCTGATAATGAATCACAATTTAGGACAAAATTGTCCTACAATATTCCTGCATTTGTTGACAGATGTTCTGGTTTTGAATTTTCTTTTTCCAGGTGAAGGACGTCGGGAAAGAGTCTCTGCAATGGGGTATGTATAGTACTTGGTGGTAAATACTTATTCGAAAAAGTACTACTACAAGTCATGTTGAACTAATTAACACACACATTGAGAAAACTATGTAGGTCTAGCAGCTGGAATGTACTCGGGTTTGACATATGGTCTCAAGGAGGTTCGAGGAACGCATGATTGGGTAAAAATCTTATAACATTCTCAAAATTTAATAATAAGAAAATTGGAATGTTGGTTCATAGTCTTTTGTGGATCTTAATTGAAACAGAAGAACAGTGTTCTGGCTGGTGCTGTCACTGGTGTGGCAGTCGCTCTGACTTCGGAGCGTGCAAATCACGAGCAGATTGTTCAAGCAGCGATCACGGGTGCGGCCCTTTCTAGCGCTGCAAATCTGCTTTCTGGCATATTCTGAGCAATGGACTGGAATGGAGATATTTACTTTCTTTATGGTTTTTTAAGATAATAACTGGACTTGGTAGTTGGTATTATGTGGATTTTCTATTAAGAAATTGAACTACTGGACTGGACAAAATTTGTGATGTTTTTGCTTCAATTCCACAAGTTTTTCTATTAAGAAATTGAACTACTGGACTGGGACTCATTTTGTTTGTGATGTTTTTGCTTCAATTCCACAAGTTTGCGGGGTCTTTTAATGTCATGTGCTCCAATTGGTTTTAGGTGTTTATGTTAAATTAGAGCAGGCGATGTTATTTCTTTCTGAGATATGTAGACCACTTCTTTCTGCGGCTGGGTTCGAGGGGTTTCTTTTTTTGTTTTTGTGTTTTTTAATGGGGAGCTTGCGGCTGGGGGGATTTCAGTGTCTCATGTCTAATCAGTTTGTGCTATGTGCATCAAGATTCGCACATACATTTTCTAGTGTTGTGCGGACTGCGGAGTAAGTGCGCACAAATTTTAATGCTGATCAGATTCCCGTAATGTGCACAAATTTTAATGTAGATCGGATGGATGACCTTGGTTAGGGCGGAAATATTCTAGTTCTACTATCGTAGTGGGTCTATCTTAATAGAATTACTTGATAGAATTACTTTAAATTCAAATACTCTGAGATGTCCAACTTATGCGTGTTTTTCTGAAAATCACAACCATTCAAATAGTTATGCACGCATCTCAAAGCACAAATAATACTGGCCCCTGCGCTATCCCCGAATAGGCACCGGACACGTCGGTCACGCAAAAATTAAGATATCTCAGAGGATACGCACTCATTACTATCTTTCTGCTTTTCTTTATTCCATTTTAATAGGTGTCTATTGATGGATCGGACTCTGCTGCCATTCTAATTTTTTTATTGAGATACATAAATAAAAATATTCTAATTTTTTTATTGGAAAAGTAGGATCATGTTTTAAGATTCAAGAAAAGCAGTGTCCATTCCCTGTGAGAAAGCTTCTCTCCATTCTCTACTAAGGGCCTGTCCGGCAGCACAGTGGGTTGGGGAATGGGCACGGGAAAAAAAAAAATTTAACTGATTTTTACTGTTTATGTGGAAAAAAAAAATTCAGTCCGAGTGAATTTTTGTTTTTCCACGTGAACAGTAAAATTTGAGGAGCAACCGAACAGGCTCTAAATAAAATGAATTCATATCCTTGCATTAACTAAAAAGAAATTTTTGAGTTAATGAATCTCGACTGTTCAATATGTTTTAAGATTCGTGCAAATTTAATTTGCATAAATATTAAAGAGCTTTCTATGTTATAGACACAAGCTAGATTGGCCGTTTAAAATTAGACGGTTGAAATTCATTAACTCAAAAGATTTTCTTTTGAGTTAATGCTGAGGATACGGATCCAAATAAAGTGGGATGGACGTCAAGAATCAAGTAATTTGGTGGCTAAGAAAAGCAAGTCCATTCCCTGCGAGGAAGCTTCCCTCCTTCATTCTCTGCTAAATAAAGTGGGATGAGAGTCCATTCCCTATGAGGAAGTTTCCCCCCTTCATTCTCTACTAAATAAAGTGGGATGAGTTCTCGCCAAGACGTCAAGAATCAAGTAATTTGGTGGAATGCCCTCTTCCTCCGGAATGGACTCTGCTGCTTTTCCGACAAAAAAGCAGGGTCCTGCTTTTCTAGATCTAATCATTCAAATTTTTTTATTTTGTGCATCTCGATAAAAAAAAAATTCCATGCACAAATCTCGACGAATTTGAATGATTGGATATGGAAAAACTGATTGCTGCTTTTCTCTCAAAAAAGCAGCAGAGTCGGACCGTCTTCCTCCACCTAGAAAGAAGGATTCATTCATAATCATTTATTTTAACAGTTTTGATAATACTCATTGAAATAAAAAATTAAATAAATATATTAATTATAAAATATACAAAATAAATGAGGTGTCTCCATTTGAAAATGTGCCTCCATCATATCTCTATCTCCACTATAACTTTATTTAATAAAATGATTAGATGCGATATATATTATTTTTTAGTGTTTTTAAGAATAGTATTATATTTTGATTTTATATGAATTAATGTTTAGAAATTAAAAAATTATTCACATTAGTACATTTTTATAAAATATTTATGACAATTAAAAAAACTCAAATATTATATTTTCTTTATATATGCATAGATAAAATGATAAATAATGTAAATCATATCTAAAATTTTTTAATTTAAAATTTTGAGTTATTAAAAAATTAAAAAGTAGAAGTATAATAGAAGTAAAAAAAATAAAGATATTTAAATCCTTCTTATAATAGAAGTATAAATCCCTTCTAAAATTAACTATGTTAATTTCTTATAATTATTTTCTATATTAACTCTGTACAGATTTCTACGTATCTAGATATGTAAATGTTGAATTGGAGGTTGAGCACTATATTTTATTTTATATTTTTTTTACAAACTTTCATGCCAAATCAATTATTCAAAACTATTTTTTATGTTTATGATGCAATAACGAGTACCTCTTGAGAAAACAAAATGGAAAGCACTATTTTCAAATTTCATATCTCTACAAGTGAAATGGAAATATGTCTCATATTTCCGTAGATTGAAAACATTCCCACAAATGGAAATATTTTTAGCATATAGTGTTTTCAGCTTTTAAAAATTATAGTGTTATCAGTTAAAAATGATTCTACAGTGCGCTATTGTTTTTTTTTTTTAGTTTTTCCGAGATGACGCTATGATCGCTATTTATAGCTTTGGAAAATACTAAAGAAATATTAATATTTTGGAAGGAGCATGAATTCAAATTTCGGCCCATGCATATTTTTTTAGAAAAATAAAAATAAAAACATTCAAAGACTATTATTCAGAAGTCCCGTCAAATACCGATTAAGGATTGTTTTGAAATTACGATTTTATTTGAATTTGAATGTATTATTCCCATTAAAAAATTAAAATTGTATGCATATTCTCAATTATCTAAATAGTGTGTATTAAATTTGGATCCATTGGTAAACGTTCCTCCCATCAAATAATTTTAAATTGTTAACATAGCGCTAATGATTTTATGATGAATATACAACGAAATTTCAAATTTAATTTTACCTAATTTGATACATGTTATATCCAAAAATTTGAGAACATATAACCCGGATTTATTAGAAAGACTGCGACAATATTTTCTTTATTTATCTAGAAGTGACTTTGAACCGGGATCAATAACTCAGATTCAAATTATTTTTACTTTTTTCAATAACACACAAAAAAATATTTTAATTTTTCTTACTACTGCAAAAAATCTAGCCTAAAAAATGCTAATCCTGGTTATTTGTCGTAGTATTTCTAATAAATCAAAATATATATTATTTGATCTACTTTTAAAGAAATATATAAAATATTTCTAATATTTTGCTACAAAAAATAAATAAATTAGAACATTTTCTATTTTAATTAAAAAAAATTAGAAAAAAACTCAAATCCGGAAAATTATTCTCCAGATCTGTGTTAACTGAGGCGTTCCTGGATCCGGAGAATAATTTTCCGGAAAGAATGTCTGGATCCGGTGAATTATTCTTTGTATTGGGCAAATTTCGAATTTTCTCGAATTTGAGTGCAGAATGTTAAATTTATATATTTTTTAATATTAATAAAAATTTCGGTGTAAATGTATCTTAAAAATTTCGGTGTAAATGAATTATTCTTTTTTTGTGTACTGTGCTTAAAAAATAATTCCGGTATGCATCATTACGAAATCCGAGATTTTTATTAATATCCAAAGTTAATTACAAATTAATAAATATACCCACTAACGTTGAGAATTTATAAAAATATCCATACTGGCCATTAAATGGCTGGTTTCAATTTTTTTCGATACTGGCCATTAAATGGCCGGTACTAATTTCTTTTTTAGAGACATTATGAATAACAAAATGCTGAAATCTAACACTAAAAGTTCGTATTTTTTTTAAATATTTGTTAGATTACTTCTTTTGATGTATAATTAGCATATTTATACTAAATACGCTAAATTACTTGAAATTATGTTAAATTACGCTGAATTACATTAATTTACGCTAAATTATGTTAAATTATGCTAAAATATGGTAAATTACGCTAAATTACATATGAATAGGGATGATATCTTCACTAAGAAGGCGAAAAACGACGATGAAACTTCAAATGGTCATAAAACAGTGTTCGAGTGTCTGATTTCAGCAAATGACCACTTTTTTGAAAGCTTGCGAAAATACGCAATCGTCGGTGACAACTTTGTTGAATTTCAAAATTCAGAATTTCCAAAAAACAAATGGAAGAGTCTCAAAACTTGAGTTGAAGTTTCCGATTAAGATTTTCATTTCTATTATTTAATCTAAGTAGCTCAGTAAATTAGTTATATAATGAACTTGTAGAATACCAATTTTTATTATTTTTGAAATTTTTTTACTATTTTTTATGATTTATGAAAGATGGCACAAAATCGGCCTAATTTAGCATAATTTAGTGTATTTTAACATAAGTACTGTAATTTAGTGTAATTCAGCATAATTTAACATAATTTCAAGTAATTTAGCGTATTTTAGTATAAATATGCTAATTATATATAAAAAAAGTAATCTAACAAATATTTTAAAAAAATTCAAATTTTTAGTGTTAGATTTCAGCATCTTGCTATTCATAGTGTCTCTAAAAAAAAAAAAAATTAGTACCGGCCATTAAATGACCGGTACCGAAAAGAATTGAAACCGGCCATTTAATGGCCCGGTATGGATATTTTTATAAATTCCCAACGTTATATTTTTTAATTTGTAATTAACTTTGGATATAATAAAAATGTTGGTTACGAATTGTAGAACTTTCATGAAAGAATAATTTGGTGAAAGACAAATCACTACTCTAATGGAGAACTTTCTAGTTGTTAAAAAGGACATGCTTTAAATGGATTATTCGAAAATCCCAGCATTGCCCCTCAACAAGAGTAAGAGATCAGATCATATAACCAAAGCTGAAGCAACCCATTAGGTGCTGCGGCGGTACCAACAGCGAACAGCAAGCATGAGTACCATGAAATTTTGCCGAGAATGGTAACATTATATAGTACCTAAATAAAAAAATAATTTCAGTAATCGTAAATTACACGAGTGTCTGTTTGATTCTTTCTCTTGATTTACTTTTTGTAGTAACAACATTTTGTATCCAAAGGAAGATAAAGAGAGGAAGGTGCTCCTTTATTCTTGTAGGAACTGTGAGCATCAGGTTATTCTAGTGTTGATTTATAATTTAATCCTAAAATAATGTATAAATAATGGAAGCCTTAAACATCCATCTTTTCTTCTAATATCTCAATTTTTTTTTTCCTAAAATATTACAGGAGGTAGCAGATAGCTATTGTGTGTACCGACACGAGGTTGATCATCCCGTTACCGAACTCACTCAAGAGTTACAAGATGTGCTCGCCGATCCGACTCTACCTCGTACCAAATCAGTAAAGTGTGCAATGTGTGGCCATCCTGAGGCAGTCTTTTTCCAGGTACTGGTATTGTATTTCTATATGAAATACAACACACTTCAGATTATTTTTACTGTATTTTGCATTGTTTGTGCTAGACATGCATGTGATTCATTTTACTGTTTATTTTTTTACAGCTTAATTGAAAAGATTTTTATGTGTGAATTTCAGGCTACAACAAGGGGTGAAGAAGCAATGACCCTGTTTTTTGTCTGCTGCAATCCAAGCTGCGGCCATAGATGGAGAGATTGATCAGAGAACTTATGTTGTTTATATGATGATTATAACAAATTATAAGTGTTTTCATGTTTCATGCATGTAGTTCATATGCGAGCGTAAATAAATATGGTAGTAGTAATTCATTTTTTTTTTAAGGTTATGGTAGTAGTAATTTTGTTACACCCAGAGGAACCTGAGATATTAGATGTATTTTTTTTCCCTCCCAGAGGAACCTGAGATAACAGAAAATTTGAGTTTAGATCTAGACCGTTCGATCTGTTTTGACACAAAAATTAAAAAAGCCTCATTCACTTCAGACTAAATTGGTCTGAATTTTAATCGAACAGACCGGATTTAAACTCAAATATTATGTTACCTTAGAGGATGTGGACTCCTAAAACTGAGGTAGAGGATCTCGATTTGTAGACTTGCACAAACTGCGACAAGATACAACATAGATCAGCGGCTCAGATCTCATATCGCCGAAACTTTTATTTATATCATAATCACAAAAAAAACCAAAATTCGAGAAATACCTAGGCTACCAAACCGTTCTGCGGTCCCAAAGACTGAGGGTCACCAATTGCTCCTGCGGCCACAGTCAAGAGGCCTCCAAATGAAATAACGGTCCTTTTTTTTCAAAAATTTTATTAAGACATAACTAAAAAACAAAAAAACAAAAAACAAAAAAAACCTTGTTTTCTGTGCCATATCTGGCGAGACAACTTTTGGTTTTATACAGCAGGGCTTTAAACTAAAAATGTCTCTGTGCCACTTAAAAAAAAAATGGGGCCACTAATCCATTTGGAGGCCCCTATACTGGGGCCGCAAGGTCAATTGGCAGCCTCCAGTATTTGAGACCGAAAAAATGTTTGACGGCCCGAGTATTTTTAGAATTCCTCATAAATTGAAGTGTTTTGGTTTATTAATTTAAAATTTATGGTATAAATAAAAATTTCGGCTCATATCGCATTGTCAGGTACATGAATGATTCTAGAAATAGACACAGACACAATCCCTCTTATTTAACACCTACCCATTAAGTTATTGTTTTCCGGTACTTTAGCTCCGAATTGCTGAATTTTTTTATTTAAAATCTTAAAAAAAAAAAAATCAAATAACTATTTTTTTCTGAAAATTCAATTTTTATCCTGTTTGCAGTTTGAAACTGCGGATCAAATTTGAGTATTCGCAATTTGAAATGGCCGACCACATGTTGATAGGATTTTCGGAACCATGATAGACCGATATATGGTCCGCTATTTCAAACTGCGGAAAAGGTAAAAATTGAATTTTTAGAAAGAAAAAAACCGGTTATTTAGTTTATTTTTTTAAGATGGTAAAAATAAAAATTTCAGTCCGAATTGAGATACCCGTAAAGTTTCCTTCAGCTTTTAAACTCGATCTATTTGCAGAGATGGAGCCACCTTCAAAAAATGAGGATTAATTGACTCTCATTTGTTTTCAAAAATTTTATACTTTATTTCTATTTAGTTTAAAGTAAAATTTTATAGGTAGTGTAAAATTAACCTTCATTCATAGCAAGGAATTTTTATATGATTGAGCTTCATTTACATTCAACTCTCGTAACTTGAAAGTCTAACTCTGCTCCTGTCTATTCACATTTTTCATTAGATGTAGCCCAACTCTTATAAAGATGATGATGATGAGGCATATATTAGTATTGTTAGAATTATTATTAAAATAATAAAAAAAGGGGTTGGCTTTCTAAGTTTTTTAGCCGTGTCATATTATCCATGTTTTGAATCATTTAATCATGTTTTTCTTTTATTATGATTGTTTGACTCATATATTTACATGCTTCTTTGGATCAGTGTTTGATGTGTTCAAGGTGCAACACAACACATAAAGTAATAAAACTCTTTTTGTATTTCTTGTAGAAATTTTTTACGCGACTAACAATGTTGTTTTTTATCAAACATAATTTTATTATTTAAAAAATATTTATTTGTGTTTAAAATTTGTCGTGTTAAATTTTTTTATGCAAGTTGTCTTATTTTAAAAAAAAAAATTAACTTTTCATGGGGTAATTATGCCGCCTTGTTGGAGGCTTTATTTATTTGCTAGCGGTGATGTAAACTAGGGCATAAGAATTATTATGGACTTGGTAAATATTTTTTTTATCAATACAATTAATGATGGTGTCTCACCAACTAACCTTAGAAAAAAAATAACTTTTTTTATTTAAAATATATATTTTTAAGTAGAAAAACAACTCTAACAACAATAATAATATTAACAACAACAATTAAACAACCTTAGAGATCAAACTTAAATTGGTGGTCAATCATATCAAATTTTTATGCCGAATATAAAAATCAATTTTACTCTAACTATATAATGTTATACTTATATATAAGGAGGTTAGCTAATATCAAAATGTTTGTTCCTAGACTGTAGAACAAACGCTTCGATTTTTACATTTTCATAGTCCAAACAGTCGATGTAAACTGTTCAGCATTCAATCTATAAATCTATAATAAAATGTGCTTGGACACCAAATTTTACATTTTTTTTTTGAATTTTTTTACTATTTATTAAGTCAATTTTAAAATTGTTATTTTCAATGATTCAGAAATTTTTCACTGTTTATTAAAATCAGTGATTTTAACTGATTTTAAAACTAGCCAAATAAATAGTAACGAGATTCAAAAAAAATATAAAATTTGGTCTTCAAATACATTTTAATATAGAGATCACATCTAACGGTTTGGATTAATCATTTGAACTTTGAAAATCTGAAAATCAACTGGTTGCACCACGGCTCCGGAACAAAAGTTTTGATATTAGCCAGCCTCATATATAAGTAGAGTGGGAAAAACGTGCCGTGTTGTGCCGTGACTAACACGCCGTGACTTTGGTCACGTGCCGTGCCGTGACCAAGTAAATTTTTCACGTGTCGTGCTGTGCCGTGACAAAAATTACGAGGGGTGGTCACCACTACTAGAATTTCCGCTTTTTCCAAGCGTAGCAATGTTATTTCCAAGGGTGGACAGGCTCTTGGAAAAGAATCGAGTTTTCTGACACACTTAACCATTTCCAACGGCTGTCCCATGGAAATAGTCTTCGATGGAAATCCCTGATATCTGCCTTTGGAAATGTTTTCTATCCGCCCTTGGAAATACTTTTGCATGACCCATGACCCGCCAAACAGACCGAATACTATATTTTATTGATAGCCCATGGAAATATCTCATGAGCTACCCTTGGAAATAAGATGGAAGTAGTGAGATATATTATTTCCATGAGCTACCCTTGGAAATGTTGTGATTAGTTTGTTTATATTATTTTATAGTGGAGGTTCATAGAAATACTGGATCACTATGCTCTTGAAAATGTTTTATGGATTCAGTTTATATTATTTTATAATTAGACTTATTATTTTCATGAGACTACCGTTGGAAAAGTTAAATTCATAAAGACAACAACATTTTTGTGTATTTGAGATCTCCCTTTGAATGATGAAAATAGTAAATCACATCAATAAGACTAGTACAATAAACACTCACAATTCCAATTAATCATACTAAATAACACAATAATAATATCATATTATCCAAGTATCACATTTACAAAATCAAAGTATCTCGTTATTCAACACACAATTTCATATATCTAGGATCAGTAAAAATCCAATCAGTGTAAAAAATCACCTACATTTTTTCTCAAAGCACTTGTCTAGTTTTCCGTATACCGGACAACTGGACTGGTTCTAAATTTGGAGGAATATCTGAATAAACACAGTCATCTAAATCAAGAAATATAAGCTCTTCTTCGTAATCTGATCGTTTGTCCATTTCCTTGTATGCTTCCATCTCCAATTACTCGACTAAGAGGCAAAAAAAAAAAAGCAATGCCAGTTCTTTTTTTTTGAATAAAATGAGGTCATGGATAAGAAAGTCACTCACCAAGTATAAGATAATAACAAGAAGACTGTAAATTAGGAAGACACTGGTTTGGAATTCTTTTCTTTAATCCCTTAACAGGCAAATCCTTATCTCCAAATTTACAGCAAGCACCAAGTAAAACTAAGTTTAGAGTCCGCCCAAACAAGTCTAAGATATCATCTAAACTTCTAAACAAGTCTGCCCAAACAAGTTAGCCCCTTAAAATTGCACATTTTTACAATCTGGCCCCTGTCATCACAACACAAAAATAGCCCTGATCGGTCTAATAATTTCGTTAGTTTATTCAATAATTGAAAATAGTTACTTGAAAGTCACAATTAGACTTGCAATTAGAGAACCCTACACAAACTGATAAAATTTTACTCTCTAAGAATTAGAGAAATCCTACAAAATATACCTTATTTATGTTTCTCTTTCTCTAAGACAGTATTACATACACCTCATGTGCATATTCCTATTTTGATAAGTACCAACAACCTAATACTCAAGAAACACAAGGAACCAAGTTCAAGTTAGAAAATCACTAGAGAAGATCAAACAAATCAAGCTTATTCAACAAACAATTCCTAATCAGATAACAGAATTGCAAGGCCGGTTAGAGTCGAGCTGAGCACAATGAATTCCAGGAAAAGTAAATCACACAAATACGATAATTAGAAAGGGAAATGACTGACTATAAATAATCATTTTAAGATTAGTTACTCAAATCCACTAAGCATTCAAGGCATTGGTACAACATATACCCTACCCAAACTCTCAAACATATACCTACATGATAAACATGGCTAAACCAACTTACTATTTCAACAACTACAATCAATTAGGTATGACAATTGGGCATGTACCAGTCAGGTCTGAACCGGTACCAGTGGTACATACATAAGAAAAAACATAATGAACTTGGGGTAATAAATTAAGGCTCAATTTAATTTAAAGTAGTAGTAGATGTCTGCCTGTACTAATTTGACACCTCATTTTCTAAATTAAGGCTCAATGTCGCGAGGCAGACAAGGGTCGTCTTCGTAATTTGACACCTCATTTTCTAATTTTTTTATATCACAGTACCCAAAAGCGGCTTCTCTCCGGCCAATCAAAGTGCTTCAAAACAGCTCTCTCGTCCACCTTTACAATAAAGAGGAAGAAAGAAAAATAGTTAATAAGGCACTATTATCATAAATTATAAGGGTCATAAAAGACACACTCAAATCTGAGGTAAACATGCAAAAGTGCCAACGGGGCAAAGAGATGCATTTTTCAGCCACTTGGAAATAGAACTCTATAGCTCAGGAGCATACTTTTTTTAAAGTGTACATGTTTTGCATTTATAGGGTAAATAAGCAAAAGCCTTCTCTTTTTATGTAAATAGTACAAATTTCACCTCAAAAGCATATGCATTTTAAAAGTATGTGCTTCGAGAGTGCATAAACTACAGAAATGACTATATGCATGATCTTTACGTTTATAAAAGTCATAATTGTAGAAAGTTAATGGACGTCTTTGAAACAAGCTAGCCTAT
Organism: Carex kokanica; assembly: GCA_025461125.1. Classification (NCBI taxonomy): domain Eukaryota; kingdom Viridiplantae; phylum Streptophyta; class Magnoliopsida; order Poales; family Cyperaceae; genus Carex; species Carex kokanica. Next base: position 200,909 of record JAJGRX010001283.1, on the reverse strand, counting down.
CTCCAATTAAACATATGAATCAACATACTTAGATGCATTTCATATCTTAGTAGTTAATAAAGCTCATACCTACAATATGTGAACAAAAGGAAAAAAAAAAGATGAAGAAATACACTATATAAGTGTACATATTTAGTTGTTCAAAGGTTGGACATGCAAAAATTGCCCATACCAAGAAGCATAATTCATCATCTAGCTACTTGACAAATGCAACTACATCCTCTATGTCCTGGTATGCAGCATCATTCACCTCTTTTATAAGTGATTTCACAAATTCTCCTTGGGTCTCTACATCAGCTTTTATCTGAAAAAAAAGGAAAATGAAAAGAAAATGATTAATATGCAAACCGCAAACCTGCAGCAACCTCAAGTAGTGCCACAATTCAGATACACGACAAAGTTGCATAATAACTGATTTATATGGTTAACAACTGCAATTAATTGATAGGTTTTAAGTGTTACTTTACCATTTTCTCTTTGGGACATTTTATCAAGCAACTTGTGTGCACGGTTAGAGGACTCCTAAATTGTACCAAATACAGGACCCATAATCTGAGGAAAGAAAAAAAAGTCATCATAATCTATCAAGGTGATAAATTTCTGGCCTAGATGCAAAGAACTTAAAGGAACTGGCACAAGAGGAGTTACCTTAGAATTGCTTCTAGAAAATGGACGGTGTCAGGTTCTTGTGGCTATCAGACGGTTGAAAAATCAAAGAGCTTCTTCAATATTGAGGGTGCCCGAACAACAGCCTTCTTTTACAAGTGATTCCAGGTTCTTGGAGCAACAAAACTTCTCAGGAGCATTTTGACAAACAGTTGAAGTGCAAGGACACTTGAGAGAAGAAGTGAGCTGAGAGTAGAAAGGAAGGCAGGAGTTGCGTCGGACGAAGAGAATGTGTTGGTGGTGTGTTGGTGGTGGGGCGCCGCGCTGTCAGTAAGGGAGAAGTAGAGGAGTCATGGTGGGGCACTGCTCTGGGACTAATTACACGAAGTAGAGTTGCGGTGGGTGGGTTTGAGCTAGAGTGAGAGAGGGAGCAATTAAAAGGGTGAAATTGCAACAGGCATTTAAAAGAACTTTTGCTGAACGGTGGGACATCGATTGTCAGAGAAGAGAAAAATGGCGCTGAAATGAAAAGTTTGGAGGGTGGGATATGATTGTCAGAGATGGTAGAAAGAATGAAAGTGCGCTGAAATGAAAAGTTTGGAGGGAGAAATGAAAATAAGTCTACGGTGGTGAAGAAATCTGGAGATTGAAAATCAGGTTCCATCTTTCACTGAAAAAATATGTATAAAAAATATAACTAGTATTGTTAAATGGAGACGTCCATTGATAATCAGGATAGCACATTTTTAATCAAACGGTTCAAATTTACAAATGTTTATAACCCTTTGATGTTTCAATATTTCGTCGACTCGATGGATAGGTAAATAAAAATAAAATTTCATCAAAATTTGCTGTAGGAATATATATGCAGTGCTCTTTAATTTTAACGGTTCGGATCGACCGACGGACGACGTGTTTATGTGCGCCTTCATTAACTCACAGAGCAAGAGTTTATGTCTCATGAAACATAAACTCTTGCTTTGTGAGTTAATGAAGGCGCACGTAAACACGTCGTCCGTCGGTCGATCGGAACCGTTCAAATTAAAGAGCACTGCATATATATTCATGTAGCAAATTTTGATGAAATTTTATTTTTATTTACTTATCCATCGGGATGACGGAATATCGAAACATCAAAGGGCTATAAATAATTCATGTTAGATCGAAGCTTGGATATAATAAAATTTCATAATTTTTAGTTTGATTACGTTCAATATTGTCCCTTGATCATTTCAAAACAAATTTGGAATTATTTCATTGCAGATCGACCGTTGATCGCTCACGTGAAAATGAACGGTTCTCAAATATTTACTAAATTTGAAGGGACAAATAATCATGAAAATCTATAAAATTTACAATTATAAGTATAATTTGGTTATAAAAACTGTAACAAATTAAAAATATATTTTTTGAAATTTTTTCATATTATTTTCTGTAAATGCATTAACTTGTAAATATGTAAATCTGAACCGTTCGATTGAAAATGTGTTGTCCTGATGTCTTCATTTAAGAAGTTGTGGGTAGGGAGTCTCTATTCTCTGAGGTAGCATAATATTTTTGTTTAGATCCGAACCTAGGCGATGCACAGGCTTCTTTAATATTCGTGCATAATTATGATTAGACGGCTCCGATCCAAACACAAATATTATATTACCTCAAAGTATATGAATTGGTGGGTAGGTCTCCCAGCACAAATATTTTGTTAGCAGAGCAGTTTTGATTTTATGCAAGCACGGCCTGTATAATTTAAAGAGCATCCAATATATTTAATACACTAATTGAAGCTAAAAATGCTCTGTTAATATATGTACTTTAGAAAAAAAAATTTGTTCCCCCATCGCATCCAGAGAGGATATAGGGAGCCGCCATCTCTCCTGTACTCATTTTGCCCTAAGATGTTTTCATTTCCCTCTCTCACTCAGCAATATTTTCATTTCCCTCTCTTCGAGAGTTTTCAAAATCGATCTCTCCGCCACTCAACGCAAATCCGGCTGCCCTCTTTGTCCGCCGCTTAGCAACTTCAGCCCCTCTCTCCCTCCGCCGTTATCTTCGCCGCTCAGCGCAACGCCGCCTCCCTATCTCTAGGTCAGTATTGATTTTTCTATGTAAGATTTCTGGTAGATTATCTTCATCTATACAATAGTTTGAATCACCACGATTGTTTTCCATTTAGGCAAATTCATGCAGATTTGAGTTTTCTTTACCTTAAATTGAAGATGGCGAGGATCTGGACCCTACTAAAGTGCTTTCTTCACAATCTAATCGCAGTACTCTTTCCAGGGGCATTGGTGGCCTTAAACCAAAGTACACTTGAGAAGTTGTGTCCTTTTGCTTCCCTTCGTATATACTGTTCTGGCATCTGGCACAACATAGTGGTAAGTTTTTGTGTTTAATTAGTTAAATATCTTTCTATTTCTCCTAAGAAACCAATAATGCTATTTTGGATCATGAGGAGTTCTTTGTTGTAGTTGTGTTTAGGTTGCGCTTTGACTATGCTATCTCTTCCTCTGGTATTCCGAACATGGACCTCAGCCAGCGTGTTCAAATAAATGTGCAATTTAATACTGATACTTTTATATGGGATGAAAATGCTTAATGAAATTAGTTAGGTCTGCAGCAAGTTATTTTAATTTTCTATATACCAATTGGTTTCTGTTTAGGTCAGCAGCAAGGTATTTTACTTTTATGTACTAATTGGTTTTTGTTTAGGTCAGCTTTAATTACTTTTTATGTACCAGTTTGTTTTTTACCAGCAAGATAATTTATTTTTTATGTACCAGTTAGTTTTTAGTGATGTTTTGTCCAATACATTATTATAATGTTAAACCAATTGAATATTGTCCGTACCAGTAAGATTGGTACCATTTGATATCAGTACCAACTCAAATATAAACATTTTATGTCCAAAACTAGTTGAACAAATTTAAGGGCATAAAAGTCATTTTTACTTGAATGAAATCATTTCTCTTTATTATTTGTACATTTCAATTAATAAATAGAGAAGAATTCAATTCTTGTCTATTTTTATTCTAATCAACAAATTTCATTTAGAAATCATCTCTGTTGAATTCTATTGAATTGAAATCAATTGTACTCTAACACCTTTATTGGTCTGATCCTTAGGCTTCTTAAATATTTGCCACTGTCAGCATTAAAAAAAAAAGGCTTCTTAAATATTTAAATTAATTAAGGCACATGCAAAGGCTAATTGAATTTGCAGTTCGTTTTGTAAATTGACAACGATCTATTTCGCAAAGAAAATTAGAACTAACTACAATATTGTTATTTGCAGGGAAGATGGTGTTGCCTTTTATACCCCTCACTGTATCATTTCAAGATTTAAATTACTATGTTGATGTTCCTTCGGTAAGTTTGCTATAAAACAATTCATGTATTGGGGCATTATTGCAGTTTTTGCACATTTTGTTCTGACAGTTTCAGACTTCTATCTTCAAAATACTAAGTTCAGTTGAATAATTTATAAGTTGCTTTCAAAGTCCAAACCTATCTCGAACTGATGCACTCCCCCTCAGGTCCTGTACCGACGTACCAGAATCAACTCGGTACTGTCCCAGTACCAAGCAATGAGAAGCATAAAACCCCATGGTACTGGTATTGGGTTAAAAATAGTGAACACAATTCCTGATTTCTTCAAATATTTCCAAAAAGGTTGATATGACATACAGGGAACATCTGCATCCAGTATAGATTTATGACTTTTGTTCTAAAAGGTTAACTAGGATAAACCAATTAATGAAAAATAACAAATTATCATCTAAGAGTTTATTGAAATTGTAAAGTAAGTGATTTAAATGATAATGACCAGACAAACTTATATATGCCTGATTATACCTCTACAGCCCCTGTTTGATTAAGAACACTGAACAAACATCAAATGAAAATAAATATACAAGATGCCGAACCAAGACCGTGATTGACTTAGAGATTGTAATTAAGATAGATGAATTAATTATGATACCCCAAGAAATTAGTTCAGCACCAGAAAATAGTGGGGGGTTTAATTTGCAAATTCTTTAAAAGCTTTTAATAAGTGATCTAATATATTGTAATGTTTGTCTACAGATAAGAATAATGGTGTGATCCTTATTCTAGAGGGTAGGGATGCAAATGGGTCAGATACTATCAAGTTTTGAGAAAGATGCAGCTGCAGTTAAGACCATATGCAATTTTACAGTCCAAACAGTATGTGAATGACTAAAATCTAGCAACTTTTATCATAAAATAGACCTGTAGGTATTTGTAGTACACATCTCACAATAACATGATCAATTTCTTTCATTAATGTAGTTAGTTATATCTTTGCTTTCACATCTCACAATGACTAAAATCTTTGCTTTCATTGGGAGTGGAAATGTCCATCTATTGCTTGGCTTTTTTAGAAAAGTATCCCTCTAAAATACATAATGTAGTTGGTTATAATAACTACTTTAAAGCTAATTCTTGGTGATGTGAGTTTTATTTTCTTCTTCCCTTTTTGACCTATGAAAGTCAGCAACTATAATTTATCTTATCTGAAATTGGTGTAGGGTGTTGACCAGTTTCAACTTTCAACCAATTTTCAACTTTTAGTTGTGATCAAACTGATACATATATTTTTTTCACAACCTTTATTTTAAAGGTTTCTGTATTTGATTCCATCTTTCTTGTTTTCTAAATAGTTTATATTTTCTAAGGAGAATCTGTATTTCTAATGATGCAGGCTTGCCTTTTTGCAGCATAGTACAACACTTTGTAGATGCCAAGCTCGACTTTGTGTTAATGGGTGATGGGTGTATTTTGGGACAATGTATTGTATAAGTTCTTGCAATTTAGTACTGATTTTTGTAATGCTTTTTGGCTTTTTGGTACAACGTATAATGATTATACTATGTCGATTAATGTTAATTACATGTTTTTTCTCTATATTTCAATGTGTTTGTTAATTTGGCTAAATAGGAATTGGGGAATGTAAACGGGTTGGTACTGGATTGGTACAGGGAGGATTGTTCATATGTGGGCATTCTGGTACCAAAAAAAGGAGGTTAGTATTTCCGTGGATATATCCAAGGAAATAATAGTGCCCAGATCTGACCAGGTGGGCCCACTTTCACTGGCCATGGAAATGCTGGAGTGGGTCCCACGTAAACTGCCTTTGGAAATACTCAGGTGGGTCCCACGTAGATTGCCTTGGAAATACTCATGGGGCCCAAGGGCGACACCCTTGGAAATGATCAGGTGGGACCCACGCTTCCTCCCCTTGGAAATACTCGGTGGGTCCCTCGTTTGATCCCATTGGAAAAACTAAGGTGGGCCCCAGGGATGCTCCCCTTGGAAATACTCCAGACGGGGGCCAAGTTTGAAAGTTTTTCCAAGCGCCCTTTTTCCAAGAGCAGGCCGATGGAAAAAGCCAGAATCAGGTATTTGCAACGGTGCCATTGGAAATACTGACCATTTCCAACGAGGGTATTTGCTACGGTAGTTTTTCCAAGGGTGGCGCTTGGAAATAGCGATTTTAGGGCTTTTTCCAATGGTAAGCCCTTGGAAAAGGCCATTTTCCTCCCCTTGGAAAATGCGGAAATTCTAGTAGTGCACGGCACGCGAGTCACGGCGTGACTCTCGTGCCGTGACCAAACATGACGTGACCAAACGTGCGTTAGTCACGTTTAATTGCATTTAACGTTTAAAAAAAAAATACGAAACGATTCTTTAAAATTCAAATGTTTTAATTGAAATTGAAATGTAAATATTTTAATTAAAATAAAATTATACATTATAGGAAGGTATGTTAGTGTATTGCCTCGTGACTGCTGTGACTGGCGTGTCTTCCGTTCCGTGACTCGCGTGTCCCGTGCCATGCCGTGACCAAGGCAATTTCCGTGCCGTGTCTTCTTTGCCAACAATTGGTCACGGCACGGGACACGCGAGTCACGGCATGCGAATGACACGCGTGCTGTGCCGTTCCGTGACGGAGCCGGCTCCGGCGTGCCATTTTTCTCACTCTATATACAAGTATATAAATTTTGAAAACAAATAAAAATCAATTCACCCATTCATCGAGATTCACCCCTTCAATTAACCATAATAATAACCAGCGATAATAACAACTTCTAAATATTAATATTAGAAGATGTAATGGAACAAGAATCCCAATGTACTGAAAATGTGCCAAATGATAAATTATCAGAGCACTTGTTTCGCCTGGTCAAATCCTTCCAGGGGCGGATTCACGCTGAGAGAACGACACTAATTGATCTTTATTTTTTTTTTATAAAATTTTGTATTTTATACATAATTTTCTATATAGTTTAAAATAATTTAGAGTAAAATACTATGGATACTTTCAAATTAATATACATAGAGAGAGATTGACTAATATGCTTTCGGTAGCACTTCGGCCGAAATGCTTTCGGTAGCACTTCGGCCGAAATGCTTCCAATTCAAAATCGGATTTTCAAAGTTCAAACAGTTGATCCAACCGTTAGATGTGATCTCTATATTAAAATCTGCTTGGAAACCAAATTTTATATTTTTTGGAATTTTTTTACTATTTATTAAGTCACTTTGAAAATTGCTGATCCAGGTGAACAGTAAAAACAGTGTAACCACATTCTGGACCATGTAATCAACAATTTTCAAAGTGGCTTAATAAATAGTAAAAAAATTCCAAAAAATGTAAAATTTGGTCTCCAAGCAGATTTTAATATAGAGATCACATCTAACGGTTTGGATCGACTGTTTGGACTTTGAAAATCCGATTTTGAATTGGAAGCATTTCGGTCGAAGTGCTACCGAAAGCATATTAGTCAATGTCTCTCTCTCTCTCTCTCTCTCTCTCTCTATATATATATATATATATATATATATATATATATGTGTGTGTGTGTGTGTGTGCGTACGCGCGCAATATCAAAAATTTATATGATTAATCCTGGTTTACATTTAATAATACACCATGTAATCCCATCCTACTACTAAATCAAACCTGAAACCTTATTCGTTAGAAAGTTCGCAATTTTCGGCTCCCTCTTTCTCACCACCATATATATTTCAGCATTCCGTATGGTGCTTCGATGCAGATCATCTCAATTATTTGAGCTATCTACAAATTCAACAAGCAAAGTTGTAGTAGATCATGAAGAACCTGATGAAAACCAAGCTCCTGTTTGTTCTTTAACCGATCAAATGTACACATTTGAATTGGCCTGAAAACAAACAACTGGAACTTGAACCGTGCCAAGTGGCTCTGGCTTAATTAACACAGCATTTCCTAATAACTTCTTTTCTCAGGTTCCAAATCACGCATGCTACTCCTAATAACCGTGTGTTAATCCAGTCGGAGATCATAGCAAGTAAAGGTGGATAGGTGCCGTAGTGTTAGTTTCCTTTTCAGTTGAACACATCATTATATTGTGTCTGAGAAAAAGAAATAGATTTTTTTTTTGGTTTGCACGATAAAACCGGATCAAGTCCCGTGCATGCCCAGAAAATAGTTTTGTTAATTTATATATATAGTTAGTTGTTATTTCCTTTGTAAATCCTGAGTAGTTTACTTTACAATGGGTCAAACAGAGATCTCGATAAATTCTGGAAATAACAAATTAACTGGCACATGGTGTCAGCACCCCAATTAAGAGCTACGTACTGGTTCTATCATTATCGTTAGTTACAATTGTACTTTTTTAAGTCCGGAAATGGATTAAAGGCAAAAAAAAGAAGCCTTTTTTTACTTTTATTTATTAGTAATTTTCAGAACCATAGTGTTTACATGCCATATATATTTTATGTAAAGATGACAAACAATAGTTCATCATAGAACCGTCAGTATGTATATCCGGCTACTACATGATTCAATTTGATTTCTAAATTTAATGTTTGCTTAATGAATTTACTACTATCAAATGCCAAACATATATTAGATGATCTCTATGGCCAATTGCATTAGACCCCATGACTGCCTCCCACAAGGATATATATATACCAAGCATTTTAAGGATCAAATTGATTTATTTTTTCTTTCTTTAGGCCCTTTGCTTTGAAAATATCATGAAATTAAGAAATTTTGATTCAAATCTGAATGTGCGCATCCAAATGTGGGTTTCTTTATTGAAATTTTCTTAAAACAAGGGTACCGTACTACAGCTTTCTTTGTTTAGTAGTTCTAAATTCTGGATGAATTTGGATCCTCTCCATCTAAGAATATGTTTGTTAGTTCTAGAGAATTGTAATCAATCCATTTCTATTGGATGGTTGAAATAAATGTAACACATTGTTAAAACTGGAGAGAGTGAGCAGGGGCTAGGCAACTGCTGATTCAAATCTGGTCTAGTCCGTCCGATGCAGATAGACGAATAGGATTTAACTGGAGCAATCTGATGAATACCGTTCCAGGTTGATGCTTCCATGTCAGTAACCTCAATTGCAAACACACTGAAATCCGTTAAGGAAGAAAAAGAGAATTATAATAATTAAAAAGTTGACTAATAATAGATGTTGAACAGAAAGATTCCTGCTGTTAAACAAACAGATTAATATATAAAATAAATGTACTGGATCTCTTATTTATCCGTTGAATTTTCTCTCTAGTCCTTGCTTCCTACACTTCTCTAGTTCCTCTTCTCCTTGTATATATAAGACCTCACTAAAATTTTACAAATGCAAATCACATCCTACTACAAGAATGAAAACCACCAACTGCAAACCCGGGCGGTGGTACAATTACATCTTATTGATCAATACAAAGCACACAGTTATCTTCTTCCTCTTTCTTACCATCACAGTTTTATGCACGAGGTATTTCACCGCTTCGTACGGTACTCTGGTGCAGATTGTCTCAAACTCAAGCTATCTACCAATTCAACAAGACAAAGTTGTAGTGCAGATTGTCTCAAACTCAAGCTATCTACCAATTCAACAAGACAAAGTTGTAGACAAAGTTGTAGTACAAGTAGAAGAGGAGGCGCCCCATTTTCGTTCTTTAACCGACCCAGCATACACGTTCAGCCCTAAGATAAACAACTGGGACTTGAACCGTGCCAAGTGGCTTCGCCTTAACCCAGCATTTCCTAATTTTATCTCAGGTTCCAAACCGCGCGTGCTACTTGTGACTGGATCCTCGCCTAAACCATGTGCAAATCCGGTTGGGGATCATTACCAATTAAAGGCAATCAAAAACAAGATGGACTATTGCCGGATTCATGGGATTGATATATATTACAATATGGCTTTCCTTGATGCAGAGATGACTGGGTTTTGGTCTAAGTTGCCACTCCTTCGTTCTCTCCTCCTCTCACATCCCGAGGTGCTTCAACTTTCTTTATTTGTCAAAGAAATATTTATATAGCATGCTCATAGCTTCTTCTTCTTCTTTTTTCTCTTTTCTTTTCTTTTCTTTTCTTTTTTGCATGATCATAGCTTCTGCTTTTAGGATTCCACTTCGAAGATAGTGTCTATCTTTTTTTTTATTTCCTAGTGATTAGTGAAGTCAACTGTTATTTAATGCTTTTACTATGTCTAAATTGTAATGTAATTAATTATTTATATTTTATTCTTTTGCTTGTGAAGGTAGAGTTCGTTTGGTGGATGGACTCTGATGCATTCTTCACTGACATGGCATTTAAGATTCCATGGGACCGGTACAAACCATACAACCTTGTATTTCACGGTTGGGATGACGTGGTGTACAAGGAAAAGAGTTGGTACGGGCTAAACACTGGTAGCTTTTTCATTCGTAACTGCCAGTGGTCGCTGGACCTTCTAGATGCCTGGGTCCCCATGGGCCCCAATGGGCCTGTCCGGTACGAAGCCGGCAAGCTGATAGCAGGGTTTCTGAAAGACCGGGCGCTCTTTGAGGCTGACGATCAATCAGCAATGGTGTATATCTTGATCACTCAGCATGACACATGGAGCGACAAGGTGTACCTAGAGAACAGCTATTATCTTCATGGATTTTGGGATGCTATAGTCCACCGGTACGAGGACATGATGGAGAAGAACCACCCAGGCTTCGGGGATGACAGGTACGAGTATCACCCCAGTACGTATAAACTGTTTCAGTAGATTTTAGAAATGCACAGGCCCATGCACACATTGTTATAGTAATAAAGTATGAGTGAAGCTATGGTACTATGCATAGCGCAGATTTTAGAAATATTGAAGTGTACTGCGGATCAATATTTTTGTTTACAAAGTTCAAATAGTCGATATGAACCGTTCAACATGATATTTATATAAAAATGTAAAAATCAAGTGATTTTCTACCTATCTAAAATTATAGTAAAAAAAATCTAAAAATATAAAATTTGATCCACAAGTACATTTTTACATGAAGATCATGGTGAACGGTTCAGGTCAATTGGACCATTATGCGCTATGCATAGTACCATAGCATCACTCATAAATTATTGGTATGAATTCAAAGAAGAGAAATAGAATTTAGGCAATATCGTTTCATGTACATAACATGATGATAGCTTGTTGTACTAGGTGGCCTCTTGTGACGCATTTTGTTGGGTGCAAGCCGTGCGCGAATTTTACGGAGTTCCCAGTTGAACAGTGCCTCAAGAAGATTGATCGGGCATATAACTTCGCAGACAATCAGGTTCTACAAATGTACGGGTTCTCGCACGAGTCACTCAATACAAGTAGCGTGAAGCAAGTCAGGAAGGAGTGGGTCGGGCCAGCCAATGCACCCGATGAAGTCAGCAAAGTGTTATATCCATATCATAAGGACACTGATTAATGTTGGATAGAGGCCTGTATGGCTCTAGTTATTTCGGTTGAGGTTCAATATTAACCTGCACATGGATTACAGGATTAGGCTGTTTGAGAGAAAGATGTAGGAACTTTCCAAACATTCAAAGAATAGTTTATAAGCTGTCAAGTGAGCCATCATTGATTGCTTTACTTAAATTTGTTTATTGATCGGACAGAGATCTCGATGAATTTTGCAGAAGAACAGAATTTATAACAAGCACATGCCCTCGCGGTCAACCAGACAACCAGCCAAGTTTAAAAAATCTTGTTTATGCGTCATTTGTTGTTTGTTTAATTGGTTACTTTTGCATTTTTCTATAGATGTATTTCTTCATCGCCCAGTTAAATTTAAGCATGAAGTCTAGAAGAAAAAAAATGCCACTTTCATTTTTGTAGGATTTACTAAAAAAAATAGTGACATCTTAATAATTACAAAGTTTAATATGGACGAAACATAATCAAAACACAAAAGCAAGGTTGGCCGTTAAAAATAAAAATTTATGATTTATCGTATTAAACAATGACATGGAACAAATATTTGAATAAAATACACGGAAGAACATCTACATCAACTAGCTAATTCCTATTATCATTCAATGCCACAAAATTGACAGGTTATTCTATGGAGGTGATTTAACGATTATTTTTTAGTAAAAGCCTATTGCACTTTTCTCTCTCTAAATTTCATTTTTAACAGTAAAGTGGTTTAGAGGCCCAAAGTATACTTTCCACTTCAATTTTTGTAAAAAATTTCAGAACTCCATTTGTTCAAACACCATCTTCTTTATCCAACAATGCCGACAAATAGCTCAAGATGAAACCGTCAATATCTCCATCAAGTACCGAATCTGGGTCATAAACTTCATAGTTTGTGCGTAGATCCTTGACCATCCGATAAGGCTGCGGCGGCAAAATTGCAAACACACAAAATAGTTATGCTGGGGTATCAAGGAAGGAGGTCAAACATATATACAACTATTTAAATCGCACTACATTCTGAAATGGTACGCTTAAGAAGTTTGGTCACTCTTATTTTGACAGTGCAACAGTTTCCTTTTCAAGTTTGGTTATTGCTATGAGGTTTTCTTGCTTGAAGGTACCCAAAAAATGGTGATCTTAAGCAGAAAGAAAGAAAGAAAGAAAGAAAACAAAAAAAGGAGCTTACATGAAGAATGTATGATCTAATTTGGGTTCCCCAGCCGATCTCAGAAAGCGACTGGGTGTGCTCAGCGTTCACCTGTGCCTGGCGTGCCATCTCCAGCTGATTTAGCCGTGACTGTAGAACGGCCATTGCTGATGCCTTATTTTGGTGTTGTGATCTACACACCAAATCAAGCTTTCTCGTCAGAGATGTTATTCTTGTTACAATCTAATGTTACCTTCTCCATGAACAAATTACCAATGGTTGTCTATGCCTTCTAAAGTTTGACAGCTTTGGAAATAAATGCACAGTACTTTCTGAAAAACTTGCATACAGAAAGTAAAATAGCCTAAGGCTTGGCAATGTACCTTTCATTTTGGCATGTGGCGGTAGTCCCAGTAGGTATATGCACAATCCTAACTGCACTATCAGTTGTGTTGGCATGCTGGCCACCGGGCCCACCAGCCCGAAACCTCTCGATCTTGAGGTCAGACTCTTTTATCTGGTATTGATTTGAGGTGTCACCGCCAAGCATGGGAATCACTGCCACAGCAGCAAACGAAGTGTGCCGCCGCTTAGAGCTGTCAAATGGGGAGATGCGAACCAGTCTGTGCACTCCCACCTCTGATTTGGCATATCCAAACGCATACTCCCCATCTACTTTGATTGTCGCACGCTGAAAAAAAAGGTGGTACAAGACAAAACTGTTAGATACCTTGTATGTTTTGAGAAGGGATACAACACATGTATTTTCCTCCAATATTCTACCAAATTTGCAAATGACATCCAGTATACCATCTTACTGTTTGATTAGTACGGTGGAATAATTCTATCATTTTTTTCTCTCCAGCAAAAATAGTACTACCTATTCCAAGGTAATTTCAATATCTAAGATTTCAGAGCAATTCACTTACTCTTTGCTTCAAATCATCTTAATTTAAAGGCTAGGAGTCATTTGCAAATACCAAAAAACTATTGTGTTCTTTCTACAAATAAGATAAGGATTAACATGTAACGCAACACAAAAAAAATATGATGCATGACCGAGGACAACTGAATTACCTTGATTCCGGCAATCTCACCAGGAATTTCTTCTATAACAGTTACCCCAAATCCTCGTCTGAGGGCCCACGACTTGTACATGTTAAAAATCATGGCAGCCCAATCCATGCTCTCTGTCCCTCCAGCTCCAGCTTGAATCTGCACAACAGCAGCACAAAATTATAAATTTAGAAGTAAAAGTTTCACCCAGCATAAGTAATTTATCAATACTAAAAAGTATTTAATTGGTTTCTCAAATTTGTTTGGCTCGAATTTGTTGGCTCCACTAAGATTCAACAAGAACCATGATGCAAGTTTAGCACCACTAAAGACACAAACCTAGATCAAACCCAATAAGGGCCCATTTGAATGTTCGTAAGTTGACTAGATTAGAACTAGATTTAAAGTTACTGAATTACTTCTCTCTGTTTTGAGGAGAACTATATTTTTGGGTTCAGAAGATTCTCAACCACTGCTGTTTGGCTTACAGACATTTTTTGCCCAGGCTCTTATATCTCTATATTTGTGTTTCAAAAATGCTTCGGACGAGAAGTAATGCGGTACCCATCACTTATACCCTTCTGCATCTTTACTCCAGGCCAAATTGCCCCTAAAAGAAAATAGTATATGCTAACAAGCATAATTATTTTAACCATATCCAGTATGCTGATCTTTTACAAAGATAAAAGTTTATAACTTAGAAAAGGTTAAACCAAAGTGTTGATCTTTCAAGAATTATTTCAACAAAATATTGGAAAACTTAGAAGTGCCGATCAAACAAAATTCATTGAAAAAGAAACTCAAATAGCAACCTCTATAAAACAAGAGCAGGAATCATTATCCCTAGATAGTAATGCCTCAAGCTCCTTCTCCTTTGCATTCTTCCTCATATCAGCCAACGCTCTCATGGATTCCTACACCAAAAAGGTTATCAAAGTTAATACAAATTCACCAACACTAAACAGAGAAGACATGTGGGCGCACCTCTTCCAAATCTTTGTCATTCTCTTCACGAGCAAGTCTCAGCATGTCGATATGCTCAACCAGCTCCTGTTCAAAACAGGTTACCTCTTTTATCTTTCCCATTAAGTCACTGTGTTCACGGCTTATTCTCCCAGCTTGAACTGGGTCATCCCATAAGTCTGATTTGTTTAGTACAGTACCTAGTTGTGTTGACCTTACAACGAGCTTTTCCCACTACAACAAGAGAAGCCCTAAAATTAGAAACAGCTCGAAAATTATCAATTAATTTAATAGATTCATTTAACATAATTGTGAATTTTTCATAAAGAGGAATGACTAAGTAGTTAGTAACAATATCCATTTTTTTAGAAGTTACGGACTTTGTGCAGCTAAAAATTATTTTACTAGTTACTCTAATGTGAATATGATACAATGAAATAATCAAAATCTGAGGTTAAAATCATATGCATTCAATCACAAAATCAACCTGCAACCGCTTCTTGATTAGTTGAACTGACTGTGCAATAGCAGCGGCATGGCTCCGCCAATCGCCTTCCCCTTCGTCTAATATCGTCCATCCCTTCAACGCAATCCCCTCAGCAGTCAACCCATCAGACGTCGTCGGCTCTTCCACCTCTGCCACAGAAGATGGAGAGGAGCAGTACCATCGCTGTTCGCTGCAGCCGCGATAGAGAGATCTGATGGTGGAAGTACGAATAATTATGGGAGAAAACGGATTACTTGATTTGGGGTTTAGGGTTTTAGAGGAAAGAAAACGGAGAAGGAGAGAGCTTGATCGCCTGAGAAGAGAGAATGAAGGAGGCATTGGCTCTGGCACTATCAGGAATTCAGGACTCAGGCCGAGAGGCACGGCAGGGTAACCACAGGTAATTTGCTAACGGGTGCGAGTCGGGTTGGATTGGTCAGGTCAAATGACTCAAATCTGATGGACTGATTCGCACAGTTAAATATGGAAGCTTTTTCGGATATTATGGATCCGTATCCTCCCAGTATCTGACTCAACACAATTGTAACGGACGTCTCAGATTTATTCTCAGCCGATGATTGCTCGGGATGGCGCATGGAGCAGTATTATTTGTGCTTTGAGATTCGTGTCAAATTAAAAAGAACAATTTTGGGTCATCCGATTCAATTGTACTCAGTCCAGTAACATGAGGGGATGTGAATTCAGGGGTGTAAACGGGTCCAAAAAAAGTGTCATCGAGTTACCATAATAACTCTTTATATTTAAATTGATTTATTAAACGACATATACATGAACAATATAACATTATAACACGATAAATTATTATTATTTTAATATTATGATATATGTTTTGTAACTAACAAATTTATTGAAAATATTAAATCTAATTTATGAATGAAAAAAATTATATTTAGATATTATTCTTTATTAAAATGTATATTAGTAATTTATTTTTAATTATCTAAATTATATTCATATCCATATTCGTTCCGTTCAATATCCAATCCGTATTCCTATCCGTTTAATATATTCGATCTGTATCCGAAACTATCAATATTTGTATATGTATCCAAAAAATTATAATGAATAAGAATACGGTTGGAAATAGGAGGTAGCACATTTGATTAGAAAAATGTTCTATGACTGTTGTACTCAAAGATTGAGAGTTTGATTTCCCTCACGACTTCGCAGCTTCTGCAAAAAAATTCAAAAAAAATAAAAAAACTGATCATTATCCATATCCGACCGTTTACAACCCTACATTTACAGCTTACACAGTTATTAGATCAAATTGGTCAGGTCAGATTCGTTTCACTTTCGGTTGGTTCCAGTTTTCGATTGAATGATCAATAAAAAAAACAAACATTTACAGCTTACACAGTTATTAGATCAAATTGGTCAGGTCAGATTCGTTTCACTTTCGGTTGGTTCCAGTTTTCGATTGAATGATCAATAAAAAAAACAACCCACCCGTCTTTTATTGGATTATTATTTGACTTTTTTAATTTAATAAACTGAGATCGCCGGTAGATACATAGGTATATTAGCTTCAATGTTTTAAAATATAATTTTTAATATGTGTGATTTATATCCATAATAATGGCAAGAAAAGGAAAAAAAAAATACCATGTCCCCATCTGGCCAAGCATGTCAAATTATTATCTTGACTAAATGATATTCTACAAAAACAAAATAGAAACAACATTAAAATTATCATCTTTGAATCCTATTTCTGGAGTTTTATAATTCTAACAGCAAACTGAATCCTCCTCTCTATTTATCCACAAAATCTTCTAATTATCTCCAACCTAGCAATCCGTAAAAAATAAAAAACAGTTGTAAAGCACTGTTTAAAAATTAAGTTCATTTTAATTTCTAAACCCCTCCATCTCAGAAATTGAATCAGAGCCAATAGAAAAGAGAGAGAGTACCAACATGTCTAAAAGAAATCGTTTGTTTTATAAGCAAATTTCTTTTTTTAGAAAGTAACCTACAACCCAGCAATTATATTAGCAATTAACACATCAGCTTAGCAATTTAAAAGAAATTCTCATTGGAGATGCTCTAAGCCTAATTAATTATGAACAACCAATCAATGAGTAACAATTCAATCAACATCAACCGAGCTCCTCCTAAATCACTCTAATGGCTTTACTTGGTCAGTTTGGAGCGAATTATGCGTGAACCCATACATCTTCAAAATCTGATTGTCTCCAAAGTTAAATGCACGGTCCATCTGCTTCATGCAGCGCTCGGCTGAGTCATCCGCAAAATTCCCACACGGCTTGCATCCGACGAAGTGTGTCACAAGTGGCCACCTATGATCACACAATTACCCTTTAACTACAACATTATTATATCTAACATTTCATTTTATGGTTATGTATAATGAGTGAGGCTATGGTACTTCGGCTAGTGTACTACGGCTCAATATGATACTTTTTAAAATCTTAACGGTCAATCCGAACCGTTCAATGTGATATCCATATGAATATGTACTTGCAAACTAAATTTTATATTTCTTTAAATTTTTTTACTATTTTTTTAGAGAGGTAGAATTTTGATGGTCCAGAATTTGTATAAAACACTAAAAATTCCATCTATCTAAAAAAATAGTAAAAAAATTCAAAGAAATATAAAATTTAGTTTGCAAGTACATATTCATATGGATATCACATTGAACGGTTCGGATCGACCGTTAAGATTTTAAAAAGTACCATATTGAGCCGTAGTACACTAGCCATAGTACACTAGCCGAAGTACCATAGCCTCACTCATGTATAATTATTTCTGTGTTGTTATTTTCATCCAGAATATATATATAATACCAATTTGGTTTTATAAAAGAATACAAAAGTTATGTATTTGCTAGAGATAGATCAGTAAACTATAACTATAACCTAGTTAATTATTTATTTACCTCCAGTCTCCGAGTCCAGGATGGTAGTTCTCTATCATTTCCTCGTATTTTTCGGTAGCAATCGACCAATCTGTGTGCAAGTTATAGGCACCCTCAAAATATATATTGTCGTCCCACTTGTCACGCTGCATTACAAGGAGGTACACCAGTGCCGACTGATCATCTGCTTCGAAAACCGGTCGGTTACTCAAAAACTCGGCAATGCGCTTGCCAGCGTCATCTCTGACTGGGCCTTTGGGCCCCATCGGGGCCAACGCATCAAGCAGATCGAGTGACCATTGGCAGTTGCGAAGGAGGAAGATGCCTGTGTTGAGCCCAAGCCAATTCTTGTCATTGTAAACCTTCTCACTCGATCCCGATATTATGAGGTTGTATTGAGCGTAGCGGTCCCACGGCAACTCAAATGTCATATCAGTGAAGAGTGCATCAGAGTCCATCCACCAAAGGAACTCTACCTTTGAAATAAAATTGATAGATCAAAGGAAAGCTATCATAAATATATGAGTATCTATTTAGTTGCCTCCAATTAAAATGAATTAGTATATTTGCAAATACAGCACTGATGAAAATATAAAATAACATATTAAATCAAGTATTTCATGCTCTGTGTACCTCTGGGTGAGAAAGGAAGAGCGCTCGAAGGACGGGTAGCTTGGCCCAAAAGCTGTTCATCTCTGCATCTAGAAGAGCGGTGTTGTAGAATATATCAAGCCCATGAATGCGGCTGTAGTCAATCTTGTTCTTGATTGACTTCAACAAATAGTGATCTCCAATCGGTGTCTCGCATGGTTTTGGGGAAGAACCGGTCACAATTAGTACTCGTGGTTTAGTTGGTGTCAAGAAATTAGGGAAAGCGGGGTTTTGACGCAGCCATTCGGCCCGTTTTGAATCCCAATTGTTGATCTTCGAGCCGAGGGTATAACTCGGGTCAGTCAAGGTACGAAGAGGGGGTTCATTGATGTTGTTTTCTTCTTGTTGATCATTTGCTATATCAAAGGTAGAATTTGAGGCTTGAGTTGGTACATCATGAGTCTCATTTGAGTTCTGAATCAAGGAATCATGGCTTGCATTAGAGGTTCTAATTGGATGATCATTTGCTGAATTCCAGCTATTATTTGACATTTCATAGCTTGAATTGAAAGTCTCACTTAGTACCTCATGGCTTAAATTGAACATTTGAGTTGGTACATCATGGCTTGAATTTAAAGTTTGACTTGGTACATCTACGCTTGAATTGAATGTTTGACTTGGTACATCATGGCTTGAATTGGAAGGTTGAATTGGTACATCATGGCTTGAGTTCGATACAATTTGCGGTATGGAAATGAAGGGGGTGAAGAAATAGGCGGTACCGAAAAAAGTGACATAGAAGAAGAGCCAGAGAAAGGTGAGCTTGCCTTCTAAGAAGCAGCCTCGACGCAATTGTCGGTTCCAAGAACTGAGGAAAGACATTTCAGCAATACTTCCTTTCTGATGTTATTGACTTGTTATGACATTTGCTTCAGATTTAATTTGTAGCTCAAATTGCCTCGGATGAAAGTTGTCATGCATTGTGAATTTGAACTTAAAATTTTCCTTGAGGTTGTCAACATGTTTTAAGTCAACTAAAAGGAAAAAAGGTCGCTGGAGAATTTCTGTTGTTGTCAGAGTGTGTCAGTGGCTGTGCAGAGCTCTATGCTGCCAAGAAAATTTGACATTGCTTTTAGGAAATTATATGATGCAGTGATCTGCCAGACAGAAGGCTATAGAATGAGGGACCAGAAAAACCGACTATATATCATATTTGAGACGTGGTAGTGGAGAAATGAGAGGCAAATACATGCCTAGCATGTCGCTTTTGTCAATGATACGTATGTAATTTTATATTGTATACCTTCATGCTGCTGGGTATAACTTATTGTTATATATATTTGTTTTAAAAAATATATATATTGGCAAGTATAAAAAAAATATAACCGGGGAAAAAAGCGAAGAGAAAGAGGTGATAATATCATTTTTATTCCAACATGAGACTTGAGATCAAATTACAACAGCGACTGAATTAGAGTTTAATTCAAAAGATGTGTGCGCCTATAGACTTGTACTTGCATCAGCTTTGCCAAACAGAGGGTAATCAATTCTATTCGCCTCTGTGGCGATACATCGATGATTTGCTTATCAACATGTTCAAAAGCATGTGGGAGAAACAACAACAAAAAAATCCTTTTCTTTTCTATCTCTTTATTAACAATACGAACAGCAGGAGACAGCTATATATGATGAATTTTGACAAGCAACCTCTCACTATAGCTTTACTTTTTCCTCATTTCGCGAGTCACAAACTCCAGAAAAGAAAACATGTTCTTAATTTAAGAAACTGGATAAATTTGCTAAACTACCAACAGTTAAAATCAAAGAGCAAAGCGGTCCGAGCCGAATGGCCAGAATGCTGCACCATATCAACAGCAAAAAAAACAAAAACAAAAAAATGCCAAGCAAAAACTAAAACTACAAGGCGGAAAAAATGCTCTCAATCCATTCACTGAGTCGATGCATCCTATTGGCCAGATCACCGATTTTTGGAAAGTATGACTCTGCGAAAGAAACCATAGTTGATGCATCGTTCTTCACTGCCTCGACGGTTCGATAGTAATTGTTCTCCAATCTCCTCTTTATTACCTCAATTGAAATTTGAACAGGGAACCTGCAGAGGGAATAAAAAACAAATAAAGCAACAATAAGCCCCCATAAACAAAATGATACAATGTTGTTAGCAGACTGCTGAATTTGCAAAGTAAGTACATCAATGAAAAGGTACAGATTTTCACCAACCCATCAAAAAGTACAGATTTGCTAACAGCGCACTGTGAATTATGTGTCTTTAGGTAAGGTAACACCACCCGGACCCCAAACACAGACACATTCAAAAAAGAAAGATGCAAAATTGCATTTCATTTGATAGTATATTTCAAAAACCGTTACCTATTTATAAATTCAGCCTTTTGAACCACCATGTTAATTTTCTGAATGCCGTACGAATCCTGCAACAGCGAAGAAAAAGTAAATACACACAATAACAAAAGTTTAACAGAATCAAGTCAGGGGAAAATAAGTATATTGATCTTTTACCTTTCTCATAGAGGATTCCTCTAACTTGGAAATAGCTGATAATAGCCTGTCACGGGTCCCATTGTCAATATGTGGGTGGGCCCACTGCCCGTCCACATCTTGAAGCTCCCAGGGACTATGTGAGTGCTGCCCCGATGCATCGTTCTTGTATTGTATTACATACCTAATTTGTCACAAATCATTTTATGTTACAAGTGCTTGCCTGTGCATAATATAATCCAACTGAGGAAATTTGAGTAAAACATTAAGAAAAAAATAATAAGGAAAGAATAAAATCCAAGTTCAACGGATCAAAACAAGATTGAGCTCCTGACAGAGCTGGTCATGACAAAAAGTGCAAAAAATTAAACATATAAGTACTGATTCCTGCACTATTGCTATTACTTTGTCCTTCTTTATGAAAATTCAGATTATATTCAACCAAAACTGCCAAATATACCAACCTGATCAGACACATGCTTATAAGTGAATCCTAAATGAGTACCTCTCCCAAGGGCTATTAGGAAATTTAGGTGATTTGGGTTTGACGGCCATGATCCTCCCCTCCCACCAGCTCCCGCTTTCTCCATCCTCATTTCGCCACCACACCAGGCACTTATCTCGATGTGTCCAGTTCCTATCTATTGAGGTCTCGTACCGTGTCCGCTCTACCAGGAAGTCGGGAGAAGTTACCAGCTCAGGCAGGGTTACCTTGAACACCATGCGGAATGCAGAGGAATCTGGGTCAGTGAACTCGAGTGTTAGTTTACAGCACCCTTCGCCCGACCCCATAAAGGTCGAGTAGTCGAGGGAGCGTACTTTGCAGAACTCGACCGCTTTTAGGTCTGGCACTGTGTCTGAAGGTATTTTCTCATTTGACCTCCGGAGCTTCTCAATATACTCCTCATGACCCTGAGGAAAAATTATTGTTTCTCATTTCTCTTTTCTTCGGTACAGAATTCGTGTTGGTGTTTCTTCAAGAATACGCTACTGACTGGTCTAATATTGGACCGGTACAATGGGTCTGTTATTGTACAGGTAACTTGTAAATTGAAACTTCAAATTTTTTAGCCTTTATCAAACCTTATCAATCCAGATGCATTGGCATCAACCCAAAGTTCTCTAAAATTGTTATAGAGAAAAGAACCTGGTTCGCATTAATTTCAGATTATAGTTCGGCACTGATTGCTCCGAACACCAGCATTTAGGAAGACAACACGGTACCATTTGAATAGCATTTCTTTTTGGTGGTTCTTTTTATGCTTCATTGCAAAATAAGGGTATACAAAGACAAAACTGTCAAAAAGTTAATCTATTGTACCTTCCATATTACAGATTTGTTATACCTAGGAACAAGTCAATTTGTTCTACCTATGCTTAATAAAAACTTTGGTACCTGTCTCAAATACGCAACATCATCGCCTTTTTGAGGAATATAACGATAGCTCTCCTCATGCTCTAACAACATCAACCACGATAGCTTTCTTGCCGGCTGATTCCTCCTATCAAACTGTCTTGGCTCAATATACCCTGAAACCTCCCTTCTGTTCCTAGCCGGCCTCAAATTGATGCCTGATTTTGAAGGAGACGTCCAGTCATTGGATCCCATTCGGGCCTGACGCTCCGAGTGCGACCTCCGTCCACTGGTCGATGCTTCATAGTAAGTGTTATTATGCCTAGATCTTAAGCTACGCTCTCTTAACCGTGTCCCGTGATGGGATCCTTCATCTGCAGCAGCATCGTAATCCGCATCATCTCTACTATGGTTTGAGTTTGAGGTGCTCTCCTCAATATCATATTCATTATCATCAGGCTTCCTCTTCTTTGATGGTCTTGACCTGGTGTAGACCACAGGCACCTTGGAATCAGCTTCCACACCCGTTTCTTCAGATAACCTATTATCTATCTTGATACTTGCTATATCATGTTGAGCATTGGCAACTTCATCTTCAATTTTTGACCTTTCGTTCCCTAATCCATGAGCCTTAACTTTTAGTCTCTTATAAATAATTGGCTGAGAACTGGACCCTGCTTGCTGCTGGGTACCAATACTCATTCCTCCATGTGGTTCTGCTTTTGATTCCATATCCTCATCAATCCCTCTAGATTCCTCTACATTTGTACTTGTTATCGTTTCTGCAGCCGGTTTATTCTCATCAGTGGGTCCGCTATCTTCAGGCACTTTTGGCCTTTTAGAGGAGGACCTTTGGTTAACCTTTCCCCATCGGATTTTACTGCTATGGGCCACCAAAGGCGTGCCGGGTTCTTCACTTTCCGTACCACAGGAAGACCGTCCAGTCTGGGGTTCGGCCTCTGCCATAGCAAACTCATCATAATTTAGTTCACCCTCAGGTTTGGATTCCAATTCAGGTCCCAGTTCAGTTTTTGATTCCTCTTTGGGTTCTGGTTGTGCTTCTTGTTTGGGTTCAGTTATAACAGCTGAAGTAGATGCTTCCTCATTTTTTAAGGACTCTGCCTTCACTGTTTCCAAGGCATTAACCACATTTGAATTGCGATGAGGAAGTTTCAGAATCAATCTCCTCCTAGTCTGAGAAGTCGTCCCACCATTCTGAGTGTAACCCTCTCTCTCCTGTACATGCTTCTTCAGGTCATAACTGAGCATAGAACTGCTTTGAGATTCTTTTCCCTTCAATTCTGGAATCATGGAATCGCTTTCGGAATAACTGCTTTCGGAATCTTCTTCTCCCTCCTCTTCATCCTCTTCTGCATCACTGGAGGCTCCAGTTATCTTAGAGAAAAGACTGAGAGCATTGCGTGCAGCTCGTCTCTGCGGCCGTAACTCCCTGGATTTGGGGGATTTCTTTCTCGGACATACACGGCCAACATGCTTTGATTTCCTTGTCTTGTGGGCCCTTGATTGACCTACTGCCACTGGTTCCTCAGGTTCCTCCAAATTTCTTCTTTTTACTCGCCTCCCAGATGAAGTAACAAGCTCAGCCTAGACAACAAACAGAAAAAATCATAATTAACATGTCCTTCCTTGAGTAACTTAAAACTCAGTCCTGACCTATGTAATACATTGAACAAAATTAAAGTAAAACCAGTTTCCTTATTTCACCTAAGTAATCAGCAGACAAAATACAAAGAGAAACCCACCCCCCCCCCCCCCCCCCCCCCCCCCCCCACCCCCTGCCGCCGCACACCCACACAAAACAGCACTCAGTAGACACAGATATAATGGACCACAAGTCACATCCATCATTCCTTACCTCAGATTTATGGTTCTTCCTCCTAGACCTCCTCAATCCTGCCTTACCAGCACTAGGATTCGCCACACCTGCATCTACATCATCACTATACTCTGATTCGTCGGATGAATTAATGCATAGGATCTCTTGCTCCTCCCCCTCGCTCTCATATTCATCCGTTAGATTATACTCTGAGTCGCTCAAATCCTCATCAGTCTGCCCCTCGACCACCTGCTGCTCCCAGTCAATGACATCAGCAATTTCGGGTAATGGCTCGGGCCACCTATCTAAGTCAATCACTGGAAGCATCTGGAACTCCCCAGTGGTAGCATTGTATGTGGGCCCCACCGCAAATTTGACTGACGGGGGCCGCCACTCGATGCCAAGGGTTCCCAGCCGGCGCCTTTGGTACATGCTCTGGTATGGCTCGGGGTAAGGTATCATGGCTGAAAATTTTAAAGTAATAAGATGCCTTTTATTACCAGATATAATTTAAAAACAAAATAAACAAAATATGCAAAGCTGTATGTTGTAGCCAAGTTCCTCG
Source organism: Carex kokanica (assembly GCA_025461125.1). Classification (NCBI taxonomy): domain Eukaryota; kingdom Viridiplantae; phylum Streptophyta; class Magnoliopsida; order Poales; family Cyperaceae; genus Carex; species Carex kokanica. The sequence goes on along the minus strand of JAJGRX010001283.1, from coordinate 176,156 downwards.
TGCAACAAATTAAATTTTAGGTGTGTAAAGTTTAAAGGACTAACTTGAATCACACAAGAGATCTTGTATATTCCTTCGATAAGGTTGGAGCTGGGTCTCCTGCATAGGATATGCCACAATTTTGACTTTTGAGAGGAAATAAAAGAGTTTATATTAAGGAAATTGGGGTAGCAATGTCTTAACAAATACAAAAATACAAACCTTAAAAAGAAACAGAATATACAATTACTATAAGAAAGCAAGAGTTTAGGCAAACCTGATCAAGCACATTCCCATTAGCATCCTGGGCAAGGGGCCGATAATCCCCAAGGAAGAACTATAATTGTAGAAAAATATAAAATGAGATGTAACTGCATCCAGTAGAGTCATAAGCTAATAACGTGATAGGTACCTGATCATATTTGGCATCTTTTTGAGACTCCCCCTGCCCTGTGGCTATGATAAATATTTGGCCAACTTCGTCAGATAGAATAATTGAAGTCCCGTCCCTTTCACAACATGAATGCAACAAAGGACACAGTTTTAGCATACTTGAAGAGATGACATTTGAAAATCTCACAAATAAGATATCGAATGATAAAAACCAACTTACGGAGAGAACTTCCCATCAACTAGCTTGAACTGTCCAGTTTCATAAATTTGCACTGGTTTTCCCTCCCAAATCTATTTGAATTTGATTATTAAGATTTTATAACACTTTGAATAGACAGAGATACAGATTTTAAAAAAAAAAAGAATGGAACTCACATCCCAAATGATGGTATTTCCATCATAACCAGCACTCATAGCTATCCGTGGGTTGAAAGGATGCACATCCAAAACAAACGTCTGAAAACGAAACAATGACTTACACTAAAGAGTGAAAACAGTATTAAAATGCCTAATTTAGCTTTTTTCACCTTTTGCTAGTTCAACTTTGCAAAATCAAGAACATGACAATTAAGTTAAACCAAAATATTTATACCCTTCACATGCCTGTTTTACCCATTACTCTACTATGAGATGCTTAGGCTGCACCTTTTAACCAAGAAAAAACACATTGCAACTGTTTAATTTCCAGTACAAATGGTTAATACACTTTAGATACAAATGGCAGACTCACAGATGCTTTATGGCCAATCAATGAATGCACCAAACTTCCATCAGAGGCATTCCAAACACAAATCCTACAATCTACGAAAAGAAACAATAGCAAATTAACAACAAAACTGATTTAATAACAAACGACTTTTCCAAATGAACTGAGTAAGAGCAAAAAGAAAAAAGAAAACTAAAAGCAATGCCGTCATCAAAACTAATTAGTAAAAACCTACCCATGATGGCAGCAAGTACAAAACGATTATCTAAGCTCCAGACAATCATATTGACACCGCGAGGAGTAGGCTGAAATCTCTGACGTGGGCCCCCTCTTGTTGGTTGTGAGGCCATTGGAGGAGGTGGTACTTTCAGATGATATGCCCGTGTCCAGCGCCCTACTTTTCCCTGAAAAAATAAATAAACAGAAGGCAATACTTAGCAAGATCCTCCACATGATTTCCAAAACTGAACATTGTGTTTAATTAATGTACAGAGAGAGAGAGAGAGAGAGGCTCACATGAGAACGACGGGATCGTGGGACCCAAATGATCGCGCTGCCATCACGAGAGCATGTGACAATGTTGTCATGAGTGAACCTACAATTTAAGAAAATCCAAATTTCAACATTCACCTGTGATATTCAATTAAGTCGGTTGGCTGAAGCCAAATTGATACAGAATCATTACAGGCAATAGTTTACAGAAAAAAAAAAAACTAACCATGAGTTTTTGAATTTGGGGAGATTATCTTCCTTAACAATTTCGCCTGATACAGATCTAGATGGAACGGCACAACCACTGACAATAAAAAAGCATCATTACTAGGAGCTCACTGAGCGCACAAAATACAATGAAGGAAGAACAAGTGGGAAGAGAACCAAAAGGAAAAACCTAAATTGCACATAGTTGACATCATTTTCATGGCCAGATAAGAGGTCCATTTCATGAATTGGTTCACTGGATTCTTCAGTGGCAAATCTACAAGCATTCCACACCTGCAAAAGGTGAAATTTCTTGTAATATTATATTACTACATAAACCTAATACACAATCCTAACAAAACAACTGCAATGAACTATATAAATTTACATACCCTCGCATACGTGTCCGAGCTACCAGTGACAAAAACAGTGCCGTTAGCGTTGAAAGCGCAGCACAGGATCTGATGTGTTTGCTGTATAGGTGGCATGGCACTGCTGGTAGAAGGCTCGCCTATCTTCACTGTAAATTGATTTCTTGCATTTAACTTAAGTTCTCAAATAGTGTAATATTAGGTTCAGAAATATACAAAATGGGATAATTACCACAATGAGGGCTAAAATTGGATAGAGAAAGAGAGAGAGATTTAATCAGGGACTACCACACCATCCTTCTCATTACTGAAAGAACTGGTATGATACCAAAAGTTTGATCTTTTCAGTCTTTGGCAATTATTTGACCTTAGTCTAGGAAAGGCCTCATTCTACCCTACCTCATCTTCAAACGACTCAACTAAAAACCCAACCACATATAAATAAAAGTTACATCAGTTCTGTATCCGGTCACTACATGGGTTCAGGATGAGATATGATGGATCCGATACTGAACCTTTATACCATAAGTACTAAACCAGCCTTAATTTCAAACACGGAACTATATGCCTTTCTGGGAAAGAGTTGGGGAGGGTAGAAAGCAATATGATTTTACTAACCTGTTGGATTCTCTGGTGGTTTGGGAACGTAAACATGAAGGCTCTGTTGGGAATACCTAGCATCCCATATGCGGCATGTGCCATCATCTGAACTCCTGTTTGGGTAAAAAAATTATAATAGCACTTGGTAAACAAGAAACACTAAGAAGCTTTATTCCAGAAGTACATTGCAGCAAAAAGAACAATTATTCTAGGCAGAAAGTGTGCTTGGGAATTATATATTCCCTTTACTCCCAGGATCAGATTAAGGAATGAACATGAAAGTAATACCACCTAATTCTGAATTGAATGTTGTTTTTGAGGTACTAAAGGCAGGAACTCACGATAAAAGTTGATACACAGCACTTGGCCTTGGGCTAAATGCAATGGCAGTCACAGCTGAAGTGTGTCCTTTAAGAACCGAAATGGGCAGTCCATCAGGTAAACGCCACTACATTCATAATACGTCGAATAAGAAGTGCACACTTAAAAATTAAATATTCTTTCAATTAAAATAAAATATGTGATCCGCATAACAAAAACTCACAACTCTGATGATGCAGTCATTAGAAGAAGATGCCACCAAAGCATTACTTGAGCTCACTGCTAGGTCAGTGATGTCACCCTTGAAGAGACAAATAAATGACATATATCAAGGGATAAGTTCTATAGTTATAACTTCAGAAATAAATCATAACAAGCACCAGCCCTACTCACTTCGTGACCTCGACAGCTGGAAAGGCAAAGAGCAGTCTCCATGGACCAGATCTTGACTAGACGGTCATCAGAACCAGTGATCACAAACCGGCCCGACCGATCAAATGTGGCTGTACAAAAGTAACCATTTTTCAGGTGACAGAAAAATATCTAAAATGGGTGCAATCCACAGAAATGCCGAGATAGCCAAATGTCAAGATATCACACCTAACAATAAACAACTAGAAATGCCGAAATAGCATAGTGCTCCCTCTTAAAAATCTTTTGTACCCATATAATTTAAAAGATAACCAAATACCCCACCTTCTGTTCTGTTTATATGCATGAATTAGGAAGAAAAGCAGGGCATTTAAGCATTTATGAAGAAATTAGTGAATGAAGGACCCTCAAAATATTTGCATGTCTCAAAGGGATCATAAAGACGTTTCTCAATTCTAAATACATATACAGCAAACTACTCCAGTACAAGATAAATAAACCCACCACAATAGACAGCATTCTGGTGGCCCCGCAACTTCTTTATGATTTGCATCTTCTGAACTAGAGTTGATGGCTTGGCGATGGCGTAACATGCAGCACGAACAGATGGGGCCCGATGGTGCTTTGCAAATCCACCTCCTATCTCCCGGAGACTTAGTCCACGGATCTGGTCTGCATGCATGTGAGGCCACCGGAGGTGACCTGGCAGTTTGATGGCCTCTTTTTCCTCCTTGTACCTATCAGCTAAGAGATAAATAAAGCTCATACTCTCAGAATGCTAGATCGAATATACTGAGACAAAGATTGCAAAGAAGACTACAATATAAGTGCAGAAAAGACCCACCCTATTCAACATTTTCTAATGAATTTTAATTTTACTCAAGAATTTTTTTAGCATGAATTTTACTCAATAATTAAATCAAATCCTACTGTAATAAGTTCATAAAGTCCATACCACCATTACCTTTTCACTTCAATACTCTGATTAACTATATGACCACATAAGCCCTTTTACAAAAGATAGCACTTCTTTTGAAAAAAAATTCCTAACAAAAGAGGCACTTATGTGTACACAAGAATGAGGGAGTCTTTTTGTATTTTGCTTATCAGCAAGCTGTTTTTTGCAATGTCCCCGACAAAACACCATAAAGCTTAGCAATGTTAAAAAGGAACGACTAAACACATACAAGCAAGAAGAGAAAAGGAGCCAGATCCGAGAAGGGTAGGTACATCAGCAGCATTACAAGTGGGCCCACCAACCAAGCCATTTAATGGAGGAGAGGAACTCTGAATCAACTGTTTTAAAAGCTTTATCAAGTGATCTCTTCCTATATGAGGGTACCTACACAAAAATACTTAGCAGGGTCACAACAATTTCAAACGAAGTCTTTTCAGTACAAAACTCACATTTGAAGAACAACTTCAGTAGACCCATGCAAAATCTAAAATGTGATATAACATATATTATCCCTGCAAAATATGAAATATCTCATATGTCATATAAGCCGCCGCAAGATGAGAAACATCTCATGTGCCCCAGTCAAACATGTGAAATCCATCATTTAACATCATCCTATCTAATATTTAAAAGTACCCAAATGAACCCTCTATTATCCTTTTTTTCTTTGAAATGGAAATGAGCATGAAGGGTAGTTAGGCATCTTCTCCAAAGAGATAGGTGAAGATTAACGCAGATATTCTTCATGCTTTCTAAGGTTATGTGTTGTAATTCAGGTGTTTCCTAATGAATGATCTCATTTGCAGGACTATCGATGACATCCAAGGGTTGAGGTCATACTGGAAACTACCCCTGGACAAAGGTATACAATTTTTATACCTGTCAGTTAAGTTTGTATAGCACAAAGGAAGAGAAATCCCATCATCATCTTCTATACCACTGGGTTCACCCATTCTGGAGAACCACGCATGGTACCGCCTAGGCAGCAACTGGTGCTCCCTTAACTCATTTGACAGCTGTGTGAAAGACTGTTTACATGGCCCAGAAGATAGGAGATGCATGATCATGAAGTAAACTTCCCGCATGTCAATATCCACACTAGGTCCAGGATTCGGGTTCGGGTTCGGGTTCGGTTCTCGACCCACATCCCGCTTCGGTATCTTGAAGTTCAGGGATCCCATGTCAAGTGATGTGGTGTCCTCGGAGTTGTGCTTTCTTAGAGCCATGCAACATCCACTTTATCTTGAAATATGAAATTAAAATAAAATTATTTTGCATTTGAAATGCAAACTCGCATTCATTTGGCTGGTTTATTTTATCATACAAGAATCAAGCAACTGTACTATTTGTTGCTGGAAAAATTCTAACAGAACCAAACCAAAATCACTAAATGAAATTATATAATATTCAGCTTATTTGGTTGAATGTTTCACAAACAACAATAACATATATGAGCTAACAACTTTTACTATTAATATGTGTATTACTTCAGTATAAGGCAGTGTTTAGTTAATATGACTTCGAATTATCAAACCAAAAGTATCACAAGTGATTCAACAAAATGGTATTACTAAAAATAAGATCAGTTCAACTAAAACCAAAGCAATTAGAACGCAAAAGCATTCAACATCTACAACATAAGATTCAGTTAACAGTATATAAACATGTATAACACAATTAAGCATACAAGATTGCGTAAGTGGTCGAGGATGCATAATAGATTTATATATATATTCAAACCTCTTTCAACTTTTATTTCTATCACAAACAACAACAACATCACTTGGTAAAATTAATAAATTCATAGATCCTGTTGTCTGTGGATATTTCTAAATTCGGTGATATCAGCAAGATTTCTAAGCTTAAGAGGGAATGAATGCGATCTTGTTAAGAAGGACATATACTCTAAAAAATTCATCACATAATCACCTCCAAATTGGCCAGTATTTTAACCTCAATCAGTACAAGAAACCTACCCCAGGACATCCCTATCTCAAAAACACTTACTGATGGTGATACACAATCTCTGTTCTCCAATTCATTTCAGATTTCATCCCCTAGGTATACCATCTTAATTGGAATTTAAATAAGTGCAATCTGATTAGCATGGTATAATAGAACAGACACACTTTGAATGTAATGTAAGATAAACTCACCACCTAACTAGCTCTGATCTCTGCCCAGAGGTCGAGAAAATAGATGAAGATTCAACAAAAAGAAAATTAGGTTATGGAAAGAAACGTGCAACAAAACGCTAAGGAGACTTACCGGTAGAAATGGAGAAGCCGATGGCGCGGAGGGGAGAAGCACCCCCGGTACAGCCCTAGAGAAAGGGGGAGGGAGAGAGCGAGCGAGAGAGACGATTTGGCTTGGAGAGTTGCGGACCTGGGGGCTGGAGCTCACCCGATATCGGGTTAACGGGTTGAATAGTTGCGGAGCTCTATAGCACAGAGATGAGGCCTTTAGTGTGGCTTTCAATGCTTGAATCTGTGACGGATCAGTTTTGGGCTTGAAGTCGGCGACAGAGATATCCTTTTATATCTGGGCCCAAAACATGCCAGAGGATTGGTATTTAATAAATGACAAGTTTTTTTCCTTTTGAACAATTGATGACAGTTGCACAAAATCCATAAAATATTAAAATATCAAGTTTCTCATTGTCTCAGCTATGCCACCTCAGGTTAATTTAAAGCCGTACAACGATGCGTTTAAACCGAATACGTATTAGAGGATAATTTTTATATATAATTAAAAGAGTAAGGCTTTAGGCAGCGCTTATGGATAGTATAAGGTCTTCTATGTTATTGTCTTAAAAACTAATTGTATAAATTTCAAATTTCGATATAAGTAGTTCAGTAAATTGGTTATATAATAAATTTGTAGAATATTATTTTTTTTCAAAATTTATTATTTTTTATGATTTATGAAATATGGCAAAAAATGATTTAAAATATTGGTAATTTTTTTTTATTTTTAAATCATTTTTAGACCATTTTTTGTTATCTTTTACAAATTATAAAAAATAGTAAAAAAAATTAAAAATAGTAAAAATTGATATTCTACAAGTTCATTATATAACTAATTTACCGAGTTATTTAGATCAAAATTTAAAATTTATACGATAGATTTTTGATACAATGACATGGAAAGCCTTATACTATCCATAGCACCTAAGCCTTACTCTAATTAAAATATAGAGAGAAAACTTTTACACAAATGAGAAAAAAAATATGGGAGCAGAATTAGTCCGAATGGAATCGGACCAAACCTCATCCAAAGACTAACTTTACCGTATGATCATATCTGATCTTAATATCTTAACAAAACGAATTGCCACCGTTTAAAACTGAAAAGGAAGTTCCAGAGAAGAACAACTCGCTATTTCTAGAACCATACCCACTCTTCCAAGACATGGCAATCGAGGAGATTTATTTTAAGTAGTGCACTGTATAGGATTTTGTCAGATAGCTAATATTATACAAATAAGACAAGAGATAGGAGTAGGTCCGATGGGCATCGGACCTACATTTAGGTTTAATTAGCTCTAGAATCGTACGATTAGCATCAAGATCTATGCGCACGGAAATTGATACATATTTGCACGGATTTTGATACAGAGGACACGAATCTTGATGCAAATCGAATGGTCATCACACCCATCGAACTAAGGTAGGTCCAATGGGCATCGGACCTACTCTGATTTCATAAGACAAATCTATGTAATGCAACTTTAAATCTCAATGCAATCGCCCACGAATTTTCAACTAAAAAAAAAAATCACTGAAAAGGAAGTACATCAAATTTGTAAATTTGTGTAGCCACTAGATCGAGTGCCAAAGCAAACGGAGAACTCCATTATCTTCTTCCGATATCATTTTACAACGTGTATTTTCAATAGTTTCCTTTCCTCCAGTACTTTATCATTTTCTCACACGAATTTCGTTTGAAAATAGCATTCAAATCATTATTGATCTATATATATGTGTGTGTGTGTGTTTCAAAGAGGAGATGGGTTCCAGTGAACATATCAATGAGTTGTAAAAATAGCTTTTAATAAGATGGGTACAAAATTTAATAGTCTGAATTTGACTAGTTTTTATAAAATACTTAATAAATAGTAAAAAAATTCAAAAAAATATAAAATTTGATCTGGAAGCACATTTCATTGTGGAAATTATGTTGAACAGTTTGGATCGACGATTTAGACTTTGAAAATGTAAAAAATAGTTAATGTAACTTTGGTGTAACTCAAAATTGTGATAACTAGATTCCTCCTCAAAAAAAAAAAAAAACTTTTGCAAATTTACAGTTAAGAGAACATAAACTGATGCCTTTTTTCTTGATGATTTCTTTATAGTTAAAGAGAGAACATAAACTTTGCAAAAGGTAATCTGAATTTTTCTCCCCTGTAAGAAATCGATAGACAAATTAGATTGCAAGGACTGCAAATTTTATTTTATTTTATTTTATTTTATTTTCCTTTACACTATTTAGTATGCTTTGGTGTTAAATATGGCATGATTTGTTTAAGTAGTGTGTATAATTCTGATATAAAAATATAGATAGAGAGTTAAAATGTAAAATGCGTAATATGTAATAAATAAAATTTAAATTCAAGTTTCCACAATTACAAAGTAGAATTCTAACAAACAAAGCTACAAACACACATGTAACATTTTACGAGAATAGCTGAACCATATAAAACAATTTGAAAAAAAATAAAATCCAATTCAATTTTAATATACATAATTAAAATTTTAAAATCATAGAAACAGTTAAACACTGTTATAATTGGCTATAGATCTGCCCTAACTTTGACTCACCAACTAATAGAAAAACACCAAAAGAGGGTAACTTGGACATTTAGACTATGAGGTTTTTTATGCTTACAATAATAACCTTAAGAGAATTTGATTTATAATTATAAGAAAAAGAGCAAAATATTTTGAAACTAATTTAAAGAAAATTTCCTCAAATCCGATTTGGCATTTAAAGACCGTCAATTCATAGCGATCTTCACACAAATTATTGTCCTTAAAGAGAAAATTATTAAATTAATATCATTATAAGAGTCCGGCTAGCGTCCAAACGTTTGGATAGAGGTTTATATCCAAACGGTTCATTTTTGCGATTTCAAAGTCCCAAAAGCCGATTTGAAGCGCTCAACATGTTTGGAATATTAAAATGTGCTTGGAAACTAAATTTTACATTTTTTGGAATTTTTTTGCTATTTTTTTAGAATTTTTGAAAATCGTTGTTTTGATGAATTTTTTTATTTTATTTTTTCCATATCAAAACAACGATTTTCAAAAATTCTAAAAAAATAGCAAAAAAATAAAATTTAGATTCTCTCTCATCAAATCTCATCTAACGTTCATTGTTGTGAGAAAAAATAAAATTGACTTAAACCTAATTATTTTTTTCTCACTAGGTTCGTCTCTCCCTTCTATAAAAAATTGAGCAAGATGAAAACTTATGTTAATTAGTTATTGTTTATATCGTTGCTACTCAACCTTGTTATTAATCACTGTAATAAACAATCTGCTGATTTAATTTTTAATTAATTTTTTTGGCGATTGGATAACAAAGTTACGAGAAAAAAATCTCGTTATTAAATAATAAAATGCATTGTTATTTAATTGTTTAATCCATTTTATATAATCCTATATTAATAATAATAGTTGCATTAATATCAAGTATTTTAGAAAGCAAAAAAAAAATTCTCACAATAATTTTTACTATACAATTGAACATCTATTTCAGTTTCACAATAAAATTTTCATAACCATTGCAATATATTCACAAATATGGATTCTCACGGATCAATTTGTGAATTTTTGTACTCGTAAAATCTCATCCCGTATAATCTCATGTTGTAAATAATAGTGTTTAGTCTAAATTAAGGACCGATAAAGTCATGTTAATTCCTTTCGGGTCCATAATTAGATCACACTGAGTTGTCCAACAATTCAAAATTTAGACTAAAATCATAGAAATCGCTACTGTAAAAAAAATCATGTAATGTTGTATGATTCTTCACTAATTCATGTAATTGTTATAAATTAGGGAACATGTAGTTAAAGTGGGATTAGTACTGATGTAATTCTTTCTTTATTAATTATGACATAGTTACTATCTGAAGTATCAAGCAGTGTAACAAAATGCGGTTCATGCGGCCGCATATGCGTATGCGGTTGGCAACTGCATAGAAAATCAATATGCGGTTCCACATATGCGGTCACATATTCGGTAGCATATTTTTACCGCATATTCTGCCTCATATTACCGCATATTACCGCATACTTGTTTGTATATATATATATATATATTAAGAGGATGGATCGAATTACAGCATTTTTTGTGACACACTTTGACACTTATCATTTTCAAAGTCCAAACAGTCGATCCGAACTGTTCAACATGATCACCATATTAAAATGTGTTTGGAGATCAAATTTTACATTTTTTTGAATTTTTTTACTATTTATTAAGATGGTTACAAAATAGTTGTTTTCAGACTATTGAAAAACAGTGATTTTGTAACCATCTTAATAAATAGTAAAAAATTCAAAAAAATGTAAAATTTGATCTCCAAGCACATTTTAATATGGTGATCATGTTGAACGGTTCAGATCGACTGTTTGGATTTTAAAATCGCAAAATTGACCTATAAAAAAAACGGTGTCAAGATGTGTCAAAAAAAATGGTGTAATTGGATCCCTCCTCATATATTAATTCTCATTTTAAAATCTGCATATATAAGTCCGCATAAAAATCCGCATATACAGCTGCATAGCATATATGCAGTATGCGGTGGCCTTCTGCATTTTAAAACACTGGTATCAAATACAACAATTTGTCCGAAATGGTCCCCTTTTTGGATATTATGAGCCTTGCTCTGTACCTAATTATCATTTTTTTTTTAATTCAGGTTAGAAGAAAGTTAGATACACTAGTAGTTGGAGATTTCAAAAAGGTACTGGTACTGGTATGGGTATAAGATATGACCAAGTCATGTTTGATGAATTGAGTGGCCTCATCTGCACCCAATCTAATTATTCACAAGTCCCATTCAGACCGAATTTTTTGTTTATAGAAATTAACAAAAAAGTAATATAGAATATTAGAAGAGTAGAACTAGGGTGCTCCTAAGCTCACCAAGTCCTTCCGTGAGCGCGACTCTAAAACCTATCGAATTGATTTCAAACGATATTTTCAAACCGTTAGATGTTCAATCTATATTATAATGTGCTTGGAGACCAAATTTTACATTTTTTGGAATTTTTTTACTATTTATTAAGATGGTTTGAAAATCGCTGTTTTCCAATGGTGTAGAATTTTAATAAAAACAGCGATTTTCAAACCATCTTAATAAATAGAAAAAAATTTCAAAAAATGTAAAATTTGGTCTCCAAGCACATTTTAATATAGATTGAACATCTAACGGTTTGAAAATATCGTTTGAAGTCAATTCGATAGATTTTAGAGTCGCGTTCGCGAAGGACTTAGTGAGCTTAGGAGCACCCTAGTTCTACTCATATTAGAATAAGTATCGTAGGTTTTTGATGCTATATACATGACAGTGTTGTAAAAAACTGTCTGTTTAGGCCGATTAGTCGTTGACGGTGACCAAACCGTCATGGATTTTTCCGACAAATCGGTCGATTATTCTCAATTATGGCCGATTATTCCCGATTAATCGCTTGGCGTTAACTTGTCCGTCCGACGACCACATACCATTATTTACACCACTAACACAGGATCATAAAAAAAACATCATACACCATGCATCCAAACAATTTTAAATATTGAAGCCGAAAAAAAAAGTCCAATCTATTGTTTGAAGCAGATTTTTTTTTGTGATTTTGTCTATGCATCATGCAACCATTTTAATAGTCTATATTATTTTATATTAATTTTTAGAAATAAGAATTATGCATTCAAGAGGTTGCGTTAAGGGTGTAAACGGAGCGGATTCGGAGCGGATAATGTTGATACCAAATCCGTATTCGTTTTTCAATGAGCGGATACGGATACAGATAGTAAACGGATATCAAAATTCAAAACCAAATCTGTCTTAAACGGATACAAATACGGAGCGGATAATCCACTGATACGGATTTGAACACGGTTACGAAACGAATAATTGTCGGATAATTGACTCATATGAACTTTAAGTACAAATACTAAATTAAAAAAATTAAAAACAATTAAGAAAACAAAAGTAAATTAAAAAAAAGGTAAAGAAATGGAGAAGATATAGGAATGGAGAGAAGTTAGGAAATATTAACCGCTGAAAGTCAAGTTACAGCGAAGCAGAGAGGTTGAAATTTCGGATCCGGATAGTGTGGATATCCGCTCCATTTATACTTTCAAAGAATTATCCGTATCCGTATCCGGGTTAAATTTTCCTATGCAAAAAATATCCGTATCCGTTTAAATCCGGATTCAGATAATAAGCGAATATCCAGATGGCTATCCATATCCGTTTACAGCCATAGGTGGCGTGTATGCTGAAAAATGGTGGGTTTGTCTAGAGATGGAAGAACAAGGCTTTTTAGTTTGCCAATCACAGTCAGCATAACATTTCTTTTCTTGGTCATGTTCATACTTATTTTTCTTGATGGAACTCAAAAGTCCTAACTTGTGTTGATTTTTTCACGTGTGACGTGCTTATCATTATTTATTGTGACTACAGTAGGGATCAGTTAGACTCATTCTTGCTTGATAGAATGTTATAAATAGAATTCTACTGTTTAATCACTTATTAGCCTTTTTCACTTGATACCTCTGAATGAACCCCTCAAAAACTTCAAAATTACGTATTTCCCCTTCTAAACTTTGAAATTATGTATTTCTCCCTCTAAACTTCAAACACTCACAAATTTACCCATTTTATTATCTTTTATATTAAAACTCATTCTAAATTTATAAAATACCCATCTTACCCTTTATTAAAAACATATAAAGCCCATCAGACTCAAATTTGAATCTGAATGGGTTCATCTACCGTCCGATCTGCTTTTAGGTCTGTGCATGCAAGATCGGCACAGATCTTGATGCGAACACACATGCATATTGAAGTGACATGCACAGATCTTAATGCGATGCGTGCGGATTGGACGGTAGAGGAACCCTTCAGATTCAAAATTGATTCTGATGAGCTTTTATATGTTTTTAATAAAGGGTAATATGAGTATTTTAAAAATTTAGAATGAGTTTTAATATAAAAGACAATAAATGGGTAAATTTGTGAGTTTTGAAGTTTAGAAGGTGAAATACATAATTTCAAAGTTTAGAGGGGAAAATACGTAATTTTGAAGTTTTTAAGGGTATACGTGAAATTTCCCCTAAATTGTCATAGGTAATAACAATTTAGGCCAGGCCTTTTAAAAGGTCAAGTTTGTTGAACATTAATTCCTTAGTCTTCTATGAACGGGCCTTGTATATCTTGATCTCTTCTTAAAAATTGGATTAGTTTTAAAGGCATTTATGAGTCTTTTTTCTTAAAAGTTGAATTTCACCATTGACTTTATCACCAATTATCTCAGGATTTATGGAACGTAAACAATCATTTTCTTCTTCTATTTTCTTTTAGAACATTATTTTTCGAATATTTTGACCTGTGTAGTTCACGTGTTGGTGTTAGGGCATCAATAATTCTGATACCAATTGTTAGCACCTCGTGGCAGCAAAAACAATGATATAATTGTTTGGTAGTTCAAAACACAAGTACCACAACCATGACAACAAACACACGAGACAAGACACAATTTTCTGGTGAAAAATATAGGAAGAAAAAAAACACAATTTTGAGGGGCCACGACGACAAATTCTCTAGTTTCAGTGGTCTTTTGATTTATTTATTTTACAGTGGTATATTTAAAAATTTCGGTACCTTGAGTTGATGCCAGTTACGAAATGCGAGCTGTTGAGCCTGCTATATGCTTGCTATTAAACGACTCCTCCCAATAGTCCTCACTAACTATCTAAAAAAACATAGAAAGAGATTCATTGTTCTGTCTAAAATAACTATCCCGAAATAGTTTATAACTCTTGGTCGAAGAGGATTCCAATACCTCATGCCTTTCATACTTCATCATGCCTCATATTTTATACTTTTGTTTTCGAAATGCAAACTGTCGATCCGAACCGCTCAACATGATACCCATACTAAAATATGCTTGGAGACCAAATTTTATAATTTTTGGAACTTTTTTACTATTTTTAAGATAGGTACAAAATCATTGTTTCTGGACCGTTCAAAAACAGTGATTTTGTACATATCTAAAAAAATAATAATATATTTCTAAAAATTATAAAATTTGGTTTCCAAGCATATTTTAGTATGGATATCATGTTGAGCGGTTCAGATCGACAGTTTGAATTTTGAAAACAAAAGTATAAAATATGAGACATGATGAAGTATGAAAGACATGAGGTATTGAAATCCTCCTCTAGTTATAGACCCTTCTAAAAATAGTACAATATATTATGGATGAGATGGGCTAAAAAAACACCAAAGAAATAAGAAAACAGCCAAAATCAACCTCCACATTCCAACGCTAATACATAATCTCAATTAGAAAGCCAAAAACAGTATGCTTTCTTTTAAGGTTAGTGGTTTTCAAAAACAGTATGTTGAAAAGTTAAGAACAAGCTTTGTAATTAATTTGGTATAAATTCATACGACAAAAAAAAAATTATAAGTTAATTTTAATGCATTCATTTTTCATTAATTTTTTTTATTACTTAACTTTATATTAAATTAATTAAAAAAATTATAAATTTTACATGTAAATGTCACTTGTGAAAAATATCGACTTCAATAGTTTAAATTTATCGTCTTAAACAATTCTGATGGATTTCAAAATTAAACTCACCAAATAACTGGTGAGTTCTAAAAACATCACCAAGCAAAAAATAGATGCAAGAGATAATGTTCACTGTTATTAAGAACATAATGTGCTGGTGTTCCTGTTTTTGAACCAGTGTTTTTTTAGCTCTTTTCTCTATAGGCATGCAGAAATGCAGTAGGAAAATAAATCATCGTCAAATTAATTATAGATCTACTACAACGAAATTGAACATCTCTGACCGTAGCTGGTCAGAATAATAAAGATACTGTTGAAAGGAATTCAATTAACCTAAAGTAACTCGAATTTTAAGTTATATCCGTACCGTCCGATCTGATTTCCACCTCGTCTGGATTGGTCTGGATTCTGATCAAACGGTATGGATCGAATTCAAAATTTGAGTTACTTCAGAGGATCCGGACTCGAAATTGAAGGGTGAGACTGACACATAGTCGGCACAGCAGTAAGAATTATAGTAAATCCTTTACTCCCCTTGAAAACTAAAAAAGAAAATGACGCAATAAATTAAACCCACGATAGAGACCGGGGGAGAGAGAAAGCAAACACAGATCGTCGTTTAAGCCTAACCCTAACCTCTATATCGAACGATCGCCTCGATCCTCCCTTTCTCGGTCCATAGTCAGCGCCAGATAGCACTCCCCTCTCTTGATCTCTTCGCCTCTCCTCTCCGATCTACCTAAACCTAGCATTAACCCCCCTCCCCCTCTCCCTCCCCCGACCTTGCTAACCTCGCCGTGGTTTCTCTTCCTTCCAATCTACGCCGCGCCAATCTGAAGCGAGGTCCCTATTAAACCCTAGGTGAGGTCTTTTTAAGCAACTTGTTGCATTTTTGCTATTTTTATGATTTTTTTTTGTTGATTTGGATTTTTGGGTGGTTCTCTCTTTTGCTAATTCGTGATTTTTGGTCAAATTTCAGAATAATTAAATTTATCAGCTCTTTCCCTTTGGTATTACTCTGTAGAATAGCTGAGAAAAAAAGATGGTTATGTTTTGATATTTTTGGAAGGAAATCGTTCTCTTTGTGTAGCTTACTAGGAAATATTTGTTTACTTGTAGTGGATAAATTGTATAACAGGGGAGCAGCAATGGCGCTCACAGTTATAAGTTACTGTTGTTGACACGATGGGTATTGCTTTATTTATTTTTCTGCGAGTTATTAGTTGCTGCTTTCTTACCGTAACAAAATTTTACAGGATCAATTTTTGCAAGGGGACTTTTAAAGCGCTCTTCATTTGCCAAACTAAACTTTAGTTAATATATATATGCATTTACACATGCAATGGGATCTCGTGGAAAGATTTTATTTGACCTTAATGAACTTCCGTCCGAAGATGAATGCCCTAATAGTTCCCCTGCGACATCACAGCCCCAAAATTCACTCCCCATGACAAGCTCAAGTTCCCCAAATCTCCCTATTCCAGGCAGAAATGCCCCAAATCTGCCTATTCCAGGGGGGACTGCCTCAAATCTACCTATTCCAAACACAGCGTCCAACCAGGGTTTGCAAAATAACCATGCCTTCAAGCATGCTTCTACTGGGTCTCTTTTCCAGCCTTTTATAAGAAACAAAGATTCAAATGAGGAACCAAAGCCTATTAATAACAATGATGGAACCAAAGGTGCTGAGAGAGAAGAAGGCGAGTGGTCTGACATAGATGGGAATACTGAAGTTGTGGGTTCCAACAATGTAGGCAATGAAGAAAGAGAGACCGACAAAGGAGACTCCAGTTCTATTCCAGAATCTTCAAAGGATGGATCGGTACATGGTGGAGATGCTGTTGTGAAAAGAGAGGTTAAAGGGGTTGAAGCCAGCTATGCATTGAAATTTGCGAATAACCCCATGAAACGTTCCAGAATTGACGAGCAAAAGGAGGAGAAGCTAGGTAAAAGGCGGCCGCGTCAGACAGTGTTTATTAATGTAGAGGACGCAAAACAAGCAGGTCCCATGAAGGGTTCCACCCCTAAGAGACAGACTTCATTCCCGACTCCTATTATCACCCGTACCGTTAAAGAGAAACAAACCTTGAAGCAATCTGATGTGGCGGCTGCCCCTGAAGGTACAGAGATTTCTGGGGATAATAATGGGGATCCCAATGGAGACTTACAGAATCCTTCTAGGAGTACAAAACAGCCTCCCAAGGGTAGCGGTGGATCATCTGTGAGTGTCCCTTCAAAGAAAATGGGATCAACAAGTACTGATTTGAAACCGGGTAATGTTAAAAAACATCTTTCTTCTTCTACGAGTAAGAAGCAAATGATTATTAGCACGCAGTACCAGGATACGTCTGTGGAGAGGCTTATACGCGAGGTCACTAGTGAGAAGTTCTGGCATAATCCAGGTACTTTTTAATGCTATACCTTGTGCTGTTTTTAAGCAAGGATCACTTTCCAATAATTGCTGGTATATATGAACCTGGCTAGCTAGCATGTTTCTCCTATATTTCTGCACTTAATCCTCAATGAAAGTCTGAATTTGCAATTTGGCTTCTCCTCGAGGTTCACAAAAACTGACTCAATTAGAGCTACTGAACAATCTAATTTGCATGCACCTTTCCTTAAATGACAATTTTTACCATTTATTAATTGATGAGTTCTCAACTGTTCGAGCAATTTATTAAACAGCTGTTAGAAAAGAATGATGTAGCAGCTTTTGTCAAGTGTTATTATATAACCATAGATTTGTTATATGAAATTGGCAACTACATCACACAGGATTGTCGATATTAAATCCCTTGCCAAAAGTTTAAGTTTTATAGGATATGCTTACATAGGAATCTCCATCGACTATATATCTCTCTGTTATAGCTAGTCATTCAACCTCAATATCTGTAATTTCTTTCCTTGTTTGGTTTGTTCTCTTTGTCCATATAGCAAAAACTTTCTGTAAAATTTTGCTAAAAAAAGGCTATTCAAATTTGTGTTGGCTCCCTAAAACTGTTAGTGTCTTGGTTGGTTCTCTGGTCTTATATCGAAGTATGGTACACAATGAGACACACATTTAAAATGTTGAGTCCTAAAAAAATCCAATAAAACATGACACATGAAATTTAATTAATTTTAATTAGTCCATAGTGTGCTGTTGTTGATAGCGTCCTATCTGTTGTTCTTATTACCATTATTATTGTTTTTTTGGTTGTTTAAAATCTAACCGTGCTTTTTGTATTTGATAATCATGGTGGTGGTCAGAGGAAGCTGAGCTACAGTGTGTACCGGGAAGCTTTGAGTCGTTGGAGGAGTATGTGAGAGTGTTTGAGCCATTGCTTTTTGAAGAGTGCCGTGCACAATTGTATAGCACTTATGAGGAGCTTCCTGAGTCGGTCTCAAGAGATACATACTTCACTGTTCGCGTCAAGATGGTCGAAAGACGAGAAAGAGGTTGTCCTTTTATTTATTTATTTTGACTATGTACAATAAGCTCTTTCTTTTGCAAACTATATGGCATTTTTTTCAACTAAGTTTGCATACATCGTGTTTATCGTCTCTGGAACATTGGATTTATTTTCCTGTAGTTGCTTTAAAATTATCATCCAACAATTGAAACCAAAAATGAGTATTTCTGTTAAACATTATAATGTTGACCCAACAAAGTGCTTCATGACATGTTTGTGATCACTGGGCTCGAGTTCATTTCAAGCTTTTGATAAAAACAATACTTAGTGGTGGTGTTTCAGGGGGCTATATTTATGGCTTACACAATATTATAAAATTATTAATACCATAAACTGCAATGTTATAAATATGCCTATAGTCACTCTAAGCCAGTGGATGTCTTTTAATTACAAAATTTAAAAGAAAAACAAAACAGTCCTTAATTGTAGTTTTGTTTAATGGTATCCTGAACTTCTGTTTTTTGTTATTTAATTACCTTCTGGCAGTCACCTCTATAATTAATGTTTGAAGTCATATGACCAGAATTGTAGATTATTCTTTATAAATTGGGGTATGTGTCTATTTATCCAAATTTATCCACATCAGATATAAAGCGGTGCTATCACCTGTAGGAAAACTATAGGCATGCCCCACTGACCAAATTTAAGTGTTCAGTGGCTTCATTTGAAGGAACAACGTTCAGGGCAAGAGGCACAAGTTCAGAAACATTTTTGTACTTCCCATGGTTTTCTTGAAATATACACTTATATTGATTTAATACATGTTCTTTAGGGTGGTACGACATTATACTTCTTCCTACATATGATTGCAAGTGGAATTTTAAAGAAGGTGACGTTGCAGTTTTGACATCATCTAGGCCTGGTTCAGGTTGGTCTTGCTCTATTTTGCTAAATTCATACCGTGCTTTCTTCCTCTGTATTTTATCTGGCCATTCGCTTTAGTTTTGTTGAGCACTTGTGGAGACAAGCAAATAAGGAAAGAGAGATTATACGATATGTTCATCTCGTGGCTATGTTAGACATCTTAGGTATATGTGAACCAGGTCCATTCATATTTTTAATTTCTGATGTGTTCTGACCTGGCTTTGTCCCTTAAACAAGTGCAAGGTATTCATATAGGTTCTAAATATGCCCTTTGTGGATTGATTGTGGTTTTTTGACAGTCCAAGCAAGTAGATCTACCAGGAGAGTGAACTCATCAAATGATGACCTGGATCCAGAGGCAAGTTCAGGACGGTTGGCTGGTACTGTTAGGCGGCACACTCCTATTGACACACGTGACTCTCCCGGTGCAATTTTTCATTTCTATGTTGGAGATTTAGATTCTAGGTATTATTATTTCTATTCAATTTATTTTTAGTTTTTGTGCGCATGGTAGAAAGCTGTATTATCTGAGTGTAATACTACTGAAGTGGCATTATTAGTTATTGTACCAGATCATTTAGAGTAATACTAGATTTCATAGCTTGTTTAATAAACAGTAAAATAGACGGTACATTGAAGTGATGAAGTTGCAGAGTGGCTTAATTACACAGTTTTACTGGTAAGGTGTAATTGGGCTAATGAGGTTAATCATTCATTCAGGGAAATCTTGTACTGTCCTGATTCAGTATCTTGCCAGTCAGGCCTGATACCTCTTTTATCAGGTATTTGTTTTCCCAGGTCTTTTTCTCTGCCATTATTTGGTGAGATACTCGTGAAATTAGGGTGAACCATTTTCCATTGTTTTTGTTTGTTTGTCGTCAAGCATGATATTTTGATTTGGTAATTTACATGTTTTTGACTGTCATCTGTTGTCTGTTTTTTTTTTTTAAATCAATAGCAAAATGGATGATAATCACATACTGAGGAGACTTCAACCGAAGAACATATGGTACCTTTCCATTCTCGGGACCCTTGCGACAACTCAACGTGAGTATGTGGCATTGCATGCCTTCCGCCGCCTCAATGTTCAGGTAGTTCTTCAAGGACTCACACACAGGATTTCAGTACTACTGACTCAGATTCTGTTGATTCTTTTGAATCTGGAAAAGAATCAGAATTGTATTTATATAATGGGTAATTTATTTAATAAGATTTTTCAGATGAGTTGTTTCACAAATTCTAAACAGATAACTTGCTTCACCAATTTAGAAAAGATTTGCATTATTAGCAATGCGTTTTTATTGTTTACTACTGGTTTGGGACTTGTGATTAGTTAAGAAGCCCATTGTTGGTTAGGATGCACTTAATATAGCAAATATTGTTGGTGCAGATTTGCCCCAGGGCGAATAGCCCTTTGGACTATCCAAAGGATTGCACCTTTTGTAAGCAGTAATGATTGGTTTAAAAGATGCCTGATTGTGGCTTAATATATAATCGAGGGACAAACAAAGCAAATTAATTTTAAATAATTTGAGTCAATAGTACTGAAGCAAAACTGAACCATGTAACCTGTTAGGTCCAGTGCTGCTGCTTTATAATTGGATCAGTTTCTTAGCTTCAGAAACTAGTGAAGTTACTAACTATCCGCTTTTACATATCCACAGATGCAATCTGCAATCCTGAAACCTAGTCCAGAACACTTTCCAAAGTATGAAGAACAGACCCCCTCTCTACCTGACTGTTTCACTGAAAATTTCATCGACCACCTGCGCCGTAGTTTCAATGCGCCCCAACTGTCTGCCATACAGTGGGCTGCAACGCATACTGCTGCCGGGACATCTAATGGGACTGCCAAGAGGCAAGAACCATGGCCATTCACCCTTGTCCAGGGCCCACCTGGTACTGGCAAGACCCATACAGTATGGGGCATGCTAAATGTTATCCATTTAGTGCAATATCAGCATTATTATGCGGCTCTGCTCAAGAAACTTGCACCTGAGAGCTATAAACAACTGAATGGTGCTCCCAACATTTCAGAACATGTCGGTACTGGCTCTATCGATGAGGTACTCCAGAGTATGGACCAGAATCTCTTTCGTACATTGCCAAAACTCTGCCCTAAGCCGAGAATGCTCGTATGCGCGCCCTCAAATGCTGCGACTGATGAACTTTTGTCACGTGTGCTTGAACGGGGCTTCATAGATGGAGAGATGAAGCTTTATCGCCCCGATGTGGCCCGTGTGGGGGTTGACTCACAGTCCCGGGCAGCCCAAGCTGTGTCAGTTGAGCGGCGAACAGAGCAGTTGCTTATGAAAGGTCGTGACGAGGTAATTGGCTGGCTGCACCAACTGAAAGCTCGAGAGCAACAGCTGTCACAACAGATCGCATTGTTACAAAGAGAGCTTAGTGTGGCGGCGGCACATGGAAGGTCACAAGGATCTGTTGGGGTTGATCCAGAGGTTCTGGCCGCACGAGACCACAACCGAGATTTGTTGCTCCAAAACCTAGCTGCAGCGGTGGAGAATAGGGATAAGGTACTCGTTGAAATGTCAAGACTTCTGCTTTTGGAGTCTCGGTTTCGACCAGGCAGTAGCTTCAATTTGGAGGAAACTAGGGCTAACTTGGAAGTGAGCTTTGCAAATGAGGCTGAAATTGTTTTTACAACTGTTTCCAGTAGTGGGAGGAAATTATTTTCCCGTCTTAATCATGGATTCGATATGGTTGTCATAGATGAGGCGGCTCAGGCCAGTGAGGTAGCTATATTGCCGCCCCTTTCACTTGGTGCTGCCCGCTGTGTGCTTGTTGGAGACCCACAACAGCTACCAGCAACAGTCATAAGCAAAGCCGCTGGCACGCTCATGTACAGTAGGAGTCTCTTTGAGCGGTTCCAGCTGGCCGGCTGCCCCACCCTACTACTATCAGTCCAATACCGAATGCACCCACAAATACGTGACTTCCCCTCAAGGTATTTCTACCAGGGACGGCTAACCGACAGCGATAGCATTGTGACTCTACCTGACGAGACATACTACAGAGACTCCATGCTCAAACCTTATGTGTTTTATGATGTTACACATGGACGTGAGTCACATCGCGGCGGGTCTGCATCGTTCCAAAATATACATGAAGCGCAGTTCATACTCAGGCTGTATGAGCATCTGCAGAAATTTGTCAAGGCCAATGGAGGGGGCAAGAAAGTGACGGTGGGGATAATCACCCCTTACAAGTTGCAACTAAAGTGCTTGCAGAGGGAGTTTGAGGAGGTCATGGGGACAGAGGAAGGTAAGGATATTTATATAAACACAGTGGATGCATTTCAAGGGCAGGAGAGGGATGTGATTATAATGTCATGTGTGCGTGCGTCTAACCATGGAGTTGGGTTTGTGGCTGATATTAGACGGATGAATGTTGCTCTCACTCGGGCACGCAGGGCACTTTGGGTAAGTCTTGGTCATCATTATCCTCTCTGGTGTGTGTTGTCATCATTGTATTTTAGTTTCATGTTTCTTGGACCAGCACTTGTACAATATGAACTAATGGATTTAAAGTGTTTTAACCCTTTAATCAGTACTGTATTGTACCCAATGGGAACTCAGGATGTGTTCTTTTGTGGAATTTGGTGGAAGTAAAGACCATTGCTCATTCCCTATCCTTGGTGAACAATATGAATTTTCTGAAATGAGCGATACGATGGTTTCTATTGCACCAGAGTGCCTTCTTATTGTTTTGGTTTTGTTATTATTAAATGCATCATACTTCGTATTTTTTTTACAGGTGGTGGGAAATGCAAATGCTCTGATGCAGTCCGAGGACTGGGGTGCGCTGATAGAGGATGCCAAGTCACGGAAATGCTATGTGGACATGGATAGCATCCCCAAGGAATTCTTGCCTCTTGGCAAGGGCTCCTCTTCTAGCACCTCGATAAAAAACTCTAATAATACAAGGGGCTTCAGGTCAAGACCGGGCATGAAGCCCGATTTTGATGAAGATAGGCATAACCAGTATCTCCCAAGAAACGGTAGCTACAGAAATTTGGATGATCGAGATCGAGATCCACCTATGCATAGACGCATGAACTCTTTTGCTTCTAACATCTCCAAGAGAGAGGCTTGATGACAGGGTCATTTTGATTCTCTTCCAAAGGGCCGAGATAGAGAGTGAGGAGGGGCGGGGGAGAGAGGAGAGAGGAGAGAGAGAGGCTCAAGGGGCTGTTTCTCTGCTCTCTACGGGCCTATTTGCTTATTGGTCGGGCCCCTCAAATCATTATATGTTATGATTAAAAGACTGACTTGGCTCTCTAGGACAAGTCAGTCAAAACCAAATTGGATGGCGGCAGTGTAGCTTGCTGGTTACACGGGTGTAAATGAAAAATGTTTACTGGTCATGGAAATTGTACAGGTACATGAGCTCTGGTACTATAATTCATATAGGGTTTTAGAGACCATTCTAGAAAAAGGGTATGCTGGAATTAGAATTCGGCCAAGGATTAAAATGATGAAAGTGGTTTGGTGGTTGTAGTTGTTGTCCAATAGAACTAGGGAATTGCAACATAAGAAAGTTGTATAAGTTAGCCAAGTTAGTTCAATTTTTTCATTTGTACTCAAGTTTCTTCTTGTTTTGTATAATTTATTATTCTTTAGTATAAGTTAAGCCTTTAAAGCATAACCTATTAGTATCAATCGGGTCTTGATAAGAAGTTTTAGTCCAACTTTGCTGCATCTAGATGATGAAATTGTGCACTTTGATAGATGGTGCCTATTAAATTCTCTTTGTTGAGAGCCAGCTTTAGGGCCCGTTCGGAAAAATTACTGTTCACATGGGAAAAAAAAATTCATTCCGAGTGATTTTTTTTTTCTCACATGAACAGTGAAAATTCAGTTCTATTTTCTCTATTCCCGTGCCCATTTCCTTGGGCCGAACAGGGCCTAAGGAGTAGTTTTAAGGGTGGGCTGGGTGTGATTTAATTACAATTTTGCAAATATATGTTAGTAGAGCATGGTAATAAAAAAAATGTAAATTTAGTTTGCAGAAGGTTCATTGAAGATGTTTGCTTATTTAAAAACCTAGCATGTATGTATGCTAAGGTAATGCAGATTGTTGTGTTACATGTTATAATGAAGCTAAACTTCTGCAATATTTTTTACGAGTAGCAAGGGCTAATTTTTACATGTAGTCCTGAGTCATTGCATAGATCAACATTTGTTTAATCAGTTAACAGATTTTGTGAACAAACAAACATTTCAGCGAAAGCCCTAACGAGAGTATTAGATGAATGTTAAAATTTAAAACTAAATCAGTCTTAAATGAAAGACATCTATTTTGATATAGATTTTAAAATGGATAATTAGCTGATATTATAAACAAATATGGACATAATAAACAAATATATTAGATAGTAAAATAAAGATTTAAATAACAAAATTGATAAAAGAAACATGCATATATTCATTGCTGTTCATAATAAATAACAATTATATATGATATGATGAAATTTCAATAAAAAGAGAAGTGAAAATTATATGTTGAGTTGTTCAAATAGAAAGTTATACAATTTAACACCGTCATCATGTGAAATCAGTGTTCTAAATAGCGTGCTATAGCGCCGCTATAGCGTTTTTGGACCCCAAACGCTAAGCTATGACATCAAAATGCGCTATTTGCGCTACGGCCGCTATAGTGGTGATAGTGGTCCGCTATTTGCGCTACGGCCGCTATACAATATGAATTTTTTTTTTTTAATAAAACCTATTTGGCCGCCACTGCAAAATTTTTCAAAAAAAAACAATATGGGTTTTTAAGCAATTTATATGAACTTTAAATAAAGACTCAAAAAAACTCAAACCGAAATTGAATTTGTTGCTACTTGCTACAAATAAATCAATTTGAAATTGAGAATAGAAATAGAAATTTGAATAGAAAAAAAAATATATTATGTCATGAATCATGATGTTTAAAATATATTTAATAGGAAAAATCGATAGTTTATGATATTAATATGGATATTTTGAACCGCAATTTGAACTCTGTACTAGTTCAATATGAATATTATAATTTGTTAATTACTTTGGTGTTATTTATTGTTCTATGAGACTTTAGATAATGTTGATATTTAGTACAAATATTGAATATACGGAATGTAAAAAAAAAAAACGCTATGTGGTATAGCTTCCGCTATAGCGACGCTATTCGCTATAGCTTTTTTTGTAGCATTCCCGCTATGATGTTATAAACGCTATTTAGAACCTTGTGTGAAATGAATAAACATTAATAATTTATGCATGTAGATATAAACAATTCAGGGTGGATCCAAATACATTCATAGAGGTATGACTACCTCTATGATTTTAAAATTTTAATTATGTATATGAAAATTTGATTGAATTTTATTTTTATTTATTTTTTATAATCTAGTTGCCTTATAAAAATATTAAATGTTTACTTATAGTTTAGTTATTGAATGTTTACTTATACCTCTACGTGAGTTTAAATTCAACCTACTATATATTGTGCATTTTAATTAAATTCCAGTCCATCCTATCGATATTTCCTCGTTCCATTCGTACATATAATATGGTAATAACACGATAGATATGGATAATATGCAAATACGATCAGAATGAATAAATATCCGTTTAATTTACCTCCCAAAGAGTATTGCAATTTGCAGGGCATATCCTTGGATTTGTGCAAGTGTGCTCCGTCTCGTTTCGTCTTTGAAACAACAGCTTTGAGACAATGTTCAACATGAACATCTCGTCTGGCCTATCAATATCATACAAATACATTGAGACAAATATTCAGTACAAACAAGTCAAGAGAATTCATAGGTCCCAAGACTCGCAACGAATCACAATTAAACCGGCAAGAGACCAACATAGAAACTTGGTCAACTTTTGACCAATATCACATACCTTCAACAACAGATCGGTCAATAACAGCTCATGTATTACTCGGCCCGTTTACTCACGGGCCGCTCGGTCCAATTAGCAGCCTAATAATGACGAGGCATCTTGCTTGGAGCATTTATATTGATAATTTTAGTGACAATTTCATTTGTAATTTAAAGATGTATGATAATTTTATAATAGAAAGATTTCTTTTTCATAAAATTACTTTCTTAACACTGTTGATAAAAATATTAATTTTTATTTGCTCATTTATCTCACAAATTAATTTTCTGAATCTATAGATATATTTTTTTTTTTTCAATTCCTGAACGCTAAAAGCAATCAAAATTAATTGAGTGCAGCATTTTAAAATAAACTTTAAATAAACTTCAGTCTAATTTTATAAATATACTCTTACCCACTGCAGTGTACGAGTCGGTCTTATTTCTGAGCTTGCAACTGGCTACGCATGATACCATCTTAAAGCTGTGTGTTAAACTGTTGGATATAAAAAACAGCTAATATAACTGGCTCACCTTTTTAACCTCCTATATTAAAGGAGACAATTATTTGATAATTATAAATACGAGTTCCTCCAGTGCTAACGAAAACTGTATAGTAACATCCTCATAACACATGAAATGCAAGATTGGGAAGTCCAAGGGTAAGCAAAATTTGTAAATGTCAAACGAAGAACCATGAAGGCCATATTGGGCGACAATAATTTGTAATTACGCCATATGCCTCGTGAAATCAAAGTCTCTGATTGCTTTTCATTTGTTTACATTACAAAAGCAATGAAAGAAGAATAAAAACCTTTAAATACCCTTGAAATTTCCCTTTCAGATGCCTAACACAAAATTTTCATTTTATTAAATAAGACTGACCAAAGAATCTTTACCCTCTGCCAAAACTCAAAAACTAAACTTGCTCTTTTGTTTCATGATTTGGAGCAAAAGCTAGGTCATATATCTGGTCATAGTTTTCTACAAAGTGAACCTCCAATCCTTCTTTCACATTAGGGGCAAGTTCGTCAAAATCCCGCCTGTTAGCTTCTGGAAAAATTATGGTCTTAATTCCGCTTCGTCTCGCTGCAATAGCTTTCTCCTTAACCTATATCAGAACAGAACATTTATTATAATCATGTTTATAATTTCTTTCATATGCGCAACAGAGAAAAGAAAAAAAAAAATTTGCTATACACATTCCAAGCACCATTTCTTACAACAAATATAATACCAAAACCATTTCTTGACACCAACTAAAAAGAAAATTCAGGAAATCACCAGTATACAAAGGATAAGTTTAATAATCAGTATAGCTAGAATTTATCTAGATATGTACTTACAGAAGTAGAACGCAATTAACTAACTTTTTTAATAAAACCAAATATAAATAAGCAGCATAAAACCAAATATAAATAACCAATGCTGCTAGGCATAAGTTGCAATCCGAAAACAGAGCAACAACCAATCAACTAAGCCTACCCTTGTATAAATCAGAAGGGTTGCCTCCATTGGGGATCAAAGCCTTTATATTAGGAACCAACACATAGATTGGACTTTAATACCCTCTAACTTACCCCCATCAAGTATATTGCAAGAAACACATAGAACACCGTACTAACTCCAGAAAGCATGACCAATCACCTCTGCAGTCTATACAACTATGTTCCAAATGTTGAACTATATTTACCATCCATTCTCATTACTCGCTACAAATATAGCAGATGAAGGTTACTTTTGGTATTTTGGTATTTTGATTGGATCCACCAGGTTTATTTCCAGGAATGCAAAACATTGTTTAACAAATTAAATAAGGCATCGTAATTACATACCCCACCAATTGGAAGAATTCGTCCGGTCAGTGTCACCTCACCCGTCATTGCCAGATCCTTTTTGACATGCTTATTCATAGCCAGAGACAGCATGGAAGTGATCATTGTACATCCAGCACTAGGCCCATCCTTCGGGGTGGCCCCTGCTGGCACGTGCAGATGCAGTTTCGATCTCCCGAAAAATTCATTTTCCTTCTCTTTCCCCAACAGAACTGCACGTGAAACCGTATGCGCTATCTGCGCGCTCTCTTTCATCACATCCCCAAGTTGACCAGTCAACACTAATGCACCCTTTCCTTCTCCTTGTTCAACATGTGTGGTTTCGATATACAGGGTGGAGCCTCCCATGGCGGTCCATGCAAGCCCCATGACAACACCTACTGGTGTCTGATCATAGATGCGCTCAGCATGGAAAACTGGCTTGCCCACGTAGTCGGTCAGATTTGATACGTTTACTATAATCTTTTCCACTGGATTATCAGGTTTTGCCTCTGATGGGTTGTCATCACCTATTGACTTTGCCTGAAAGTAAACAAAAAGGTTAAATATTGAAAATTAAAATTCAGAAAGTAAACGAAAAGGTTTAAATTGTTTCAATCAGATATAATTTGAACTAAAAAGAGGAACATTTACATTTAAAAAAAAAACTATCATCAGGCAGAGTTTGCAAAATAATATATATACTCAAACAGTAATTGACCAAACAACCAGGCAAGAAAGTTATGACCCAAACAAAGAAAGTCATTTCAAGCACCCAAAAGATTTAGTTCTTTAATCAGAGACCCACTTAATCTGAACCAAAAAATAAATAAATAACTCCTTTCTTCAAAGGAAGAAAAAAGAATTAGAAAGCAGTGATTCAACAATTGAATCAATCTGTAATATTATAAAGTAATTTTCAACATCTAAAACTATTTAAATAAAACCAATTCATAAACTAAGTTAAAAATTCAATCAGATAACTGTAAGTTACACATATTTCAAAATTTCTTTCGATCATTCCATCTTAAACCTATTTCATCATATTGTACAAAGAAGTGCTTCTTCAATTACCTCAGAATCACCAGATTTTTGTTCAGTAGCACGGCAATGTGGCAGGAGAGGTTTGGCTGGAATGTCATCAATAATTGTCACCACCTCTTTTGTCGCCACATCAGCGTCAACTGAATCCTTGATCAAGGTATCTTCCTTTGTGTTCTCAACGGCTTCTATCGTAAGATTGATCTTTTCCTTTTCTGGCTTATTGTTGGTTGTTTCTTTCTCCTTTTCCTCTGAGCTGGCTTCTTCTTCTTCTTCATTTGACGCGTCCTTACGGACCAGTTGTAAAGCTATCTATAGGATTGGAATAACAAAGAATGTGTAAGAGAAATCATCATCATATGGACAAACATGGAACTGCTCTCAATGATGATACTAATTTTCTTTCTTTCTTGCTTAATATATATCATTTAGGGGCTTTCTTATATCACTTTTGGTTAATACCAGCGATTCTAAGTTTTGATTTGCATTTGCAGGTGTGACTTGCAAATGGTGGAAAACTGGACACGACTGTCTGACATCTGACATAAGTTTTTGAAGAATTAAACATATAGAAACAAAACCTTGCGATATATCTTTTCGATCTGCTTTTGAAGATTACGAACCCCAGCTTCCCGGCAGTAGTTTTCTATCAGATTAAGAAGAGCAGCATCCGTTACTTCAACCTAGCCATGTTAAGAAATTAATTTTGTTAGCTCTCTTCCACAGAAAGAAATATAGAAAATGCATTAAGAACTGAATTATAAAGATTAAAAAAAGCACGGAGTAGAAGTTGAAAAGACTTGATACAATGTTAAGACTGTGCTCCAGAAATTTCATGAGAGGGGGAGGGGAGGGGCGGGGAAAGTGGCAGCGTAAAGAGTTTACCTCCTCTAACCCGATTTGAGGGTTACAAAATTTGAATAGCTTGTATATAGAGTTCACCCCCCCCCCCCCCCCCCCCCCCCAAACCCCCTTCAAAATTTAGTGTTATGAAGCAAGTAAACAGGGGCTGGTCAGGTCCGGTCACCCTCCCCTCTTCTGGAGCATACAACAACAACAAAGCCTTTAGTCCCAAACAAGTTGAGGAAGGCTAGAAATGAAACCCAACCGGAGTCACAAAACCAAGTAATAATAATAATAAAAATAGTAGTAATACTAATAGTAATAATGGTACCAATTGTAATAGTAATAATACTACTAATACTACTAACAATATTATGCCTACACTATAAATTGTAGGGGCCTATGTCCTTGACCTCTTCTGGAGCATACCCTAAGAGAATTTAGGGGGTGTACAGTATAGACTAAAAAACCATTAAAATCAAATTACATGCTCTTGAAGAGTAGCATGGGACTACCTGCTCAGGTTTGATGCCACAAGCCTCTTTAGTAGTCTTCTCAAGATAATCCCTTGCAATGTGCATCTTTTCATCTGTTATATAACCTGCAATCGCAATATTCTCCATTCTATCCAACAAAGGATTTGGTATCATCTCCACCACATTGGCTGTACAAACAAACAAAACCTTTCACAAGAAAAGGAAACAAAACAGGAACAAAAAAATGTCAGGAAACCAATTTAAACTTAGAGAAACTCCATATATGACAATATGCAAACATATACTAACCTTTGATAGGTCAATTGGAACATCAAGGTAGTGATCAAGAAAATTTGCATTTTGTTCAGGGTCCAAAAGCTCCAGTAGTGCACTAGCTGGATCACCTGAATGACCTCTCCCTAACTAAATTAATTTTCAAGCAGATAAGCAATGATTAGTTACATAAATGCCACATTAGAAGCTGATAATTATTTTTATTAAAAAAAAAGTACCTTGTCGATCTCATCTATTAGAACTAGTGGGTTAGCAGTCCCCACCGCTTTCAAACACTGCACCATCTTTCCAGGCATAGCCCCGACATAGGTTCTCCTATGACCCTGTATAATTTGCCATACTTTTTGAAGTACTAAAAAAAGAGTGTCCTTCATTTTTAAAAAGCAAAGAGTGCTTAATTGACCTTGATTTCTGCCACATCTGCTAGCCCACCAACTGAAAACCGGTAGAACTCTCGGTTGAGTGCACGTGCAATTGAGCGGCCAATGCTGGTCTTACCAACACCAGGTGGGCCTGACAAACATATGATCTTTCCTGTACATAAAATAAACCTATCAAAAACAGACGATATCGAAGTAACAAAAATTAGTATACACAGTTGAAAGGATTGTATGACATATACCTTGTGAAGTGCCTCTTAGTTTCCCCACAGCAATAAATTCCAGAATTCGCTCCTTCACATCTGACAAGCCATAATGATCCTCGTCCAATATTCTTTGAGCACGGTGCACATTAAAATTCTCGTCACTGCAGCAATTCAAAAGGAAGATATTAGATAAGATAAAACCAGGGTAAAACATTCAATTTTAACAATTTATGTAGTGATTCAGCGACTGTTCTCAATAGTTGCAATAAACAATCCACCTATAATTTCCCCAAGGTAAAACTGTGAGCCAATCCAAGTAGTTACGAGTCACGTTGAATTCACTGGAGCTCGCTTCGAGTAATTGTAACTTTGTTAGCTCCTCCTCTATAACTTGTAATACATGAGGGGGACATTTGTCTTTCTTTTCTTCTATCCTTTCCCTGAACTTTGCTGGATTCAAAAAGAACTTATATATTTAAAAGAGTACAAAGAGGAAACTAATTTATTATAAGTCAAGTAAAAGGACAAACCAGAAAGGGCCGTTTTATCATCAGTCTCCAATCCCAACTCCTATAGATTATGTAAGAAAATACTCAGATATGATGAAAACAATAACAAAACATGGTGCAACAAAAATTAATTTGTGCCAAGATTTTGTTACCTTCTTAATAGCCTTCAGTTGCTCATTCAGTAAGTACCGTCTCTGCTCACCGCTTATTTTCTCTTCTATAGCTTTTGCAATTGATTGCTGACATCAGCAAAAAAAAAATCAGGTATAAGAAAGGACAAATAAAGGAAATAGAAAATTAAGTAAGAAAAGGTATTTAGTTCTACCTGTATCTTGCTGATCTCCATCTCTTTCTTTACTAGCTCTAGAGTAAGCTTTAACCGATTCTCCACCTGTCCAGATATAGGTACATGATAAGAGAGTTTAAGATCAAGTCTAATCAATTTAAAAAGTCAGGAACAAAGTAGCTTTTGCTTACATCAAGTTCTTCAAGGACTTGTTGACACATCAATTTATTGGCCCCAGAAATAGCGGCGCCAAAATCTGCTAGCCTGGGATAATTGAACTCCCCAATATGCTGAAAGCTCATGCAAAGATATTTATGTTTGTATGAAATTATTCTAGGCTTGCAAGAAGCACCAAAATATATAAAAAAAAAAAAAAATTCTTGGGGAGAAGTTAACAAGATACTTTGATGGTCTGAAGTCTAAAAAAATAAAACTACACAAACAGAAAGGTCATCAACCAAAAAAAAAAATCTAGAATATTAAAAAAAGAGAGAAAAAAAAAACCTGAGTGTAGGTCTGAACATGGTCCTTCCAAAGAGAACTTGTCTTGAGAACATCTCTAAGTGTTGATATAACTTCAAATGAGGTCGCTTTTATCCTATCATTATCTTTGTCATATGGCTTTTCCTAAATATCCGAATAATAAGACATGAAATCACCACTGCCAATTCGCAAACAAGGATAGAAATGAAAAATGTTGAAAACTTGCAAAGTTACCTTGAGATGGTCGACTTTTACAGTCAAGGGATCCTCCTCAACCTAAAAAAAGAGAGTTATTTTATTTTTTATATTTATAAAGATGTTAAGACGGACATTAAAAATATGCACAATCATTTAGGACATCATGTAAAAAAAAATTCTACTTACCATCTCAGTTATTCGCAAACGTCTATGGCCAATAAGCACTACTTGATCGCCTTGAATATTAGTAATCTACAGAAAAAATATAAGAAAAAAATAATTTTAAGCACTTCAAAAAGAATATATTCTTTTTATACAGATTATAAAAAAATAGAGAGCAAAAAGAATACCTGAGCAAGTGTTCCAACTTCATGCAAACGGTCCAACAATTCTTTCCCTTTGAGGTCGTATATGCTTTTCTCAGAATCCGTGCCTGTACTAGGGTCAGTCCCTGGTTCATCCTTTACAAGAAATGCACCCGCATAGGCAATTGACCTCTTACGATTATCATTCAAAGCTTGCAGCAATTTGGGATCCTACAATCAACTCCAAGAACATTTATCTCGTTAACACAAATATATATCAGGCAAGCAAATAAGATTTCCCCAAGCAATATTAAACTGGTTCACCTTTACATAAATAGGCATATAGAAACCAGGAAATAACGGTCGGTGAGGCAATGGCAATGCAATAACCTGAACAAACAAAGGGCAAAAATATAAGAGAATGAGCAAAATTTTGAAAAAATAACATGATTGCATTTGGACTACATCTTTAGGGATAACTAATCAGAAATACATAAAAGAATTTTTAACTCTTCAAGTAAATAGTACAAGATGTGAACAGAAATAGTCAACACAGGGACTAAAAAGATTTTATGCCCTGCAGAAATGCTCAAATTGAGTCAATTCTGAACTAAAATGATTATTGGCAATCACATTGATGCACATCATAGAATTGAACATTAACAAAAACACGTGGTACACATGACAAAAAAACCACTATTGACCGGATTCAAGACCAATTAAGCAAAAGCACCCAACAAAGGAAAACTTGAGGACCATGACCAGCCAATGTTCAAACCTCAATTGCAGCAATTACTACCAATCAGAATTGAAATTTGTCAAGTGATAGAGGTCTACACAAACACATGGCAGGCATATCTAGGCACCCTGATTGGTAGACTCCTGACCAAATAAGTAAACACGCAAAGAGAAGGAAAATTTCACAGGCAAAAACAACATTCAATTCTCAATTATTATGATTGCCAGCAATCATACAGCAGCATTTACGCAAACACTTCACATGCAACAGTTATAAACTCAAATTGGCATGCCTTATGCCTGAATATGCAAATGTGCCAAGTTGGTACAACTTATTATTGGACTACATACACACGAATGCAAATTGATAGATTACAGGTACTTGATCGTTAAAAGTTGAGAAGACAAATGTTAAATTAACACAACTAAAAAATGAATCCACATCCAACAAAAGGTAAGCATAATGTGGAGCATTAACACAAACATTTGACATGCACGGCTTCAAGATCAAATATACACATTCCTCAGGACCATACATACAAAAATACTTAGAAAAAGGGAAAATTAGACTGACAGTGAGACAATCCTCAGGCCGAGGTTTAGTTGGCACAATGGCTCCGGCCGTTTTTGAGTCTGCCTCTTTCACCTCCTCTTCTCCCGCTTTCGCCTCTGCTTCTGCAACACTATCGGCCTCGCCTTCTGACGACTCCGAGCAGTAGAAGACTCTTCTCCAGTTGTTACCCGTCTCCCGTCCATTATTACTCCTCAGAGAGCTCAGAACCCTAAGTAATGGAGATGAGGAAACGGATTCTCCGCAATTCGTGCATTGTCTGAGTGGTATGTGCCTCAAGCGAGACTGGAGGGATGTTGAAGTGAGAACTCTGAGCATGGAGATGGATCCAGAGAAATTCGTTTGATAAATCGTTTAGATTAAGCAGGAAGGCGCGAGAAAAAGAGGAGAGAAAAGAAACCATTGTTAAACCCTTGCTCAATTGGTGGACGAGCAATTACCAAAATACCCTTGAAGCTGTAAATGGGCTGCGGGCATTGGCAGTTCTCATTCTGTTTTTTTTTTTTCCAAGCCTTTTTACTGACTTTGGTGATAACATAGGGTGAACATTTTGGGAAAGTATTAAAAAAAATGAGGTTACGATAATATGCATATTACGGACTGGTCAGTATTATGAATTTATATTGTATTTTTAAAGTTTAAAGATTGATTCAAACTGTTAAACATGATATTAATATAAAAATGTATGCAGAGAACAAATTTTATATTTTTTAGTAATTTTCACTATTTTTAATAGGTGGAAATTATAACCTTGGGATGAATTATCAAATCAAATAATTTTTTATTTATCTAAAAATAGTAAAAAAATAAAAAATTGTAAAATTTTGTCACGGAGCTCAAATATTGTAAAAAATTGTGTTAAACAATTCAGATCAAATATTTGAGCGGCCAATGCCATGCAATACATAACCTCACTAGGGGAAAAAAAACACAGAGCTCTAAAGTCAACAGTTCATTACCAACAAGTTCCATGATAGGCTTGTCCGAGCAAATAATTCATCGAAGTTGTCATTGAAATATTTAAACAAAAAAAATAGGTCTTTACACGTTACACCTGTACATTGGTTACTTGTGTTGCAAAAGTGATGGGTATTAATAAAATTTGTGCATACAAAGTAACATGTTAGTCTTAATGTTATATATGTAATTATGGATAACTTCGGGGGTGAAACTAGTCCAGTAGTTTCAGTCTGAATTCACCCTACGTGGCCAGTGGAATGGCTTTCTTGTAGCCCAAGTAGAAGGGAATTAGACAGTGTAAATACGATTTCTAAGGGACTGGACTGGACTGGCCCACTCGAATTTCTCTTTAATAATTAAATACTTATTTTTTCAAAGTATGCGTTTGAAAGTTAGAGTAGAACTAGGGTGTGAT
Organism: Carex kokanica; assembly: GCA_025461125.1. Taxonomy (NCBI): domain Eukaryota; kingdom Viridiplantae; phylum Streptophyta; class Magnoliopsida; order Poales; family Cyperaceae; genus Carex; species Carex kokanica. The sequence goes on along the minus strand of JAJGRX010001283.1, from coordinate 140,219 downwards.
GTGCTTACCAAATAATTTGGTGAGCACAACTCTACATAAATTATCAGATTCACTTCAAACGAGATGAATCCAACCGTTGAAACCGATGTACTTTACAAGTGATGCGCGTACATGCAAAATTTTGAATTTTTTGAATTCACTTAGTCTCAAGTCAAGTGGTCAAAATTGAGAATTTTTTGAATGCATTAAAACAACTTCATTTTGGATCATTCATTTTCATCAATTTTGACCACTTGACTTGAGACTAAGTGAATTCAAAAAATTCAAAATTTTGCATGTACACGCATTACTCGTAAAATACATCGGTTTCAACGGTTGGATTCATCTCGTTTGAAGTGAATCCGATAGTTTATGTAGAGTTGTGCTTACCAAAGAGTTTGGTGAGCACATCACACCCTAGTTCTACTCTGAAAGTTATATTACACAGTATTACTTATTTATTAAATATATGACGGTACTACATATTTTCTGATTTTTTTTCTTCCTTGGTGCTTCCCAGAAGCTCAATGAAACAGTTTGCTTGATTGAACGGGGAGAACGTAATTTCAATAGATTTGGAGGCACTAGACAAGTATGGCTTTATTCGATCATTGGTACTTAAAAATACAAAATCATAACATCGTCAAATTATAATAAGAGATCACGGTTCAAAGTAATTAAAAATATAGAATCATATAAATTCTCTATTAGCATGTCTCTCAATTTTTAAATAATTAATATTTTCATAGGTATATTTTTCCTCTTATAATATGTCCCCGTTGTAACACACGGGCACGATACTAGTTTATTAAATATATGAGGTAAAGTAAATTAAATGCACGGGCATTAAAGTAAAGTAAATTAAATGCAACATATCGGATGTTATATTTTAAAAAATAGCACATATGCTGGTATTGTTGGCGTCTATATTGAAAATAAAAATGCCGATAATACCAGCATCTCGTTTTCAAGTAATAGAATAGACAACTTAGACACTTCTAGCTTAAAAGGTGAGCATTGTCAGTAACTGAAGCGCTCAAACGGGAGAGAGGCGTAATCAGTAACCTAGAGGCGCTCAAATGGGCTACAGTCTGATCTGTTCACTGGACATCAAACGGGCTGTTCATTACCTGTTCGGATCCGGTTCGTTTTTAAGAATTAATTTGAACATGAACAGAATTTCGGGCCTTGTTCGTATTATAGCCCGTTCAATATTAGTTTGTTATTTGTTCGTCCCGTTTGTCCATGGACAACCCTGTTCAATTAGCAGCCTTACACTGACACTGTTATACCATGCATTTTATATATTAGTTTTAAATTTCTTCTACCAAGTCTTTCTCACAGCAATAACAATAATATATGCTATAAAAAGTTAAAATTTCAATAAAAATATAAACTATAAAACACATAAAAAATAAACAAAAGGTTCAACATACGATCACACAATGTATTTTTTTTTGTTGCATTAGGCGGACATTACAAATAATAAAATTGCCCATAGAAGCATTTCATAAAAAAAAAATACAAGGTCTTTAAAGCGTCTAAAAGATAAAATAAAGAGAGATGACATGTATCCCACCAAGAGTTCATATCATCTATAAGGTGAAACAAATATTTTTATTAGATCCGGACCGTCCGATCAGAATTCACTAAAAGGATCTCCTGCATTTCATCTCAGCAAGCTTGGCCGGGTCCTGATCAGACGGTCTGGATCTAAACAGAAATTTCTTGTTACCTGAGAGGATATGGACTCATCACCTCCAAAGCGTACAATGATACAATAACAACAAGAGCATGAGTCAGACTCTGCTGCTTTTCCGAGAAAAAAGCAGGAACCTGTCTTTTCTTATCCAACTATTCAAATTCGTCGAAATTTGTGTATGAAAAAGTTTTTTTATCGAGATACGCGAATGGAAAAATTTGAATGGTTGGATCCAAAAAAAAAGTTTCTTGTTTTTCTTTCGGAAAAGCACAGGAGTTGGTTTCCAAGAGCATACATCAGGCGAATAAATACGAAAACATTTGTTATTGGACTTACTATAGGGCTGAAAACGGGTCCGGATTATCCACACCAAATCCACTCTGTATCCGACTCAGGTCCGAATAATTCCCGAATACGGATCCGAATATTTATTTCATAGTATCCAGATGCACCAGATTCGGTTAGGGATCGGCATTCGGAGCGGATATCCAATTCTATCCGGAACCCAAACGGAGCTGATCTGAAACCCATTAGAATATCCAAAACAAATACAGCGCCGAACTTTTCAGTTCAGTCTGTCCGCTGGGATCTTGCAATTAATTGCTAAGGTTCGATTTATATCAAGAGCTCTATATATGAGAGCATGTCTCTTGTGGGACTAACTATCCGAACATCCGGACAACGGGATTTGAATAAGAAATGATTCGTTGAACTATATTTACATAGTGGGCCAAGAAAATGGGCTTTATACAAACATTCTCGAGAAGGCCTCTCATTATTTTATTTTGCTTAGTACATATATTGTACCCGTTTTATTTTGTACTTTTTTACAAATTTCATAAAAAATTCAAGATACCATATTCATATATGAGTGAGGCTATGGTACTATGCATAGTACGGATGAGTCTGTGCTACGGCTCCAAATTTTAGTTTTCAAAATCCTAACGGTCCATCTAAACCGTTCAACATAATTATAAAATGAATATATACTTGCAAACCAAATTTTATATTTTTTCAAATTTTTTTACTATTTTTTTAGATAGGTAGAAAATCACTGTTTTTGGATGGTCCAAAATTTTCAGATGAAGTGATTTTCTACCTATCTAAAAAAATAGTAAAAAAATTCGAAAAAATATAAAATTTGATTTGCAAGTACATATTCATTTTATAATCACGTTGAACGGTTTGGATGGACCGTTAGGATTTTGAAAACTCAAATTTGGAGCTGTAGCACGGACCCAACCGTGCTATGCATAGTACCATAGCCTCACTCTTCATATATTTTCATGATGAGGGATCCAATTACACCTTTTTTGGTGACACATCATGACACCGTTTTTTTTATAGGTCAATTTTGCGATTTCAAAATTCAAACAGTCGATCCGAACCGTTCAACGTGATCACCATATTAAAATGTGCTTGGAGATCAAATTTTACATTTTTTTTGAATTTTTTTACTATTTATTAAGATGGTTACAAAATCGTTGTTTTTCAATAGTCTGAAAACAACGATTTTGTAACCATCTTAATAAATAGTAAAAAAATTCAAAAAAATGTAAAATTTGATCTCCAATCACATTTTAATATATCCATCATGTTGGACGGTTTGGATCGACTATTTGGACTTTGAAAATGGTAGGTGTCAAAGTGTGTCACCAAAAAAGGTGTAATCCGATCCCTCCTCTATTTTCATATTTGAATTTTGTTAATTAATATTTTTGTCTTAAGGTTTCTATTACTCGGGTATCCGACAATTATTTGTTTCGTATCCGTATTCAAATCTGTATTCGTGAAATATCTGCTCTGTATCCGTATCCGTTTAAGACGGATTTGATTTTGAATTTTAATATCCGTTTACTATCCGTATCGGTATTCGTATCTGCTCATTGAAAGGTGGATACGGATTTGGTATCAGCATTATCCGCTCCGTTTACAGCCCTAACTTACTGAGATTAATTTATACAATATTTTATATAATTTTATTTATGATGAGGTTGATTATTACAATATTTATATAATTTTATAATTCATATGCTATCAAAAATAAACTAATAATTATAATTTCTTTATATTCTATGATATTGTGCACAAAAATAGGTTAAAATAATATGTTTATTTGTTTGTTATATTTTGAGATATATTATAAAAACTTTATACATTCAATGATCATCTGTTGGTTAACAAGTAACTGTTACAAGGTAAGATTAGTTATAAATGAACACGATAAAAGCATCTTTATTCTATCCTTATCGTACCCATTAACACTTAAAACGACAAGTAGGTGCAGGGTTCACACTTCTTCTCATATACTTGCACTATGCATGTAAATTTTAACATAATTAATTAAATTTAACTTCTTTCAAATTGCATCTGCACTTTATGGATGTGTTTGGTTGTAAAACAAAAATAGCTAGAATAGCTAAATCAAGAATAGTTATTGTTTATTTTATTAGAATAGTCAAATTTCAAAATTCTTAGGAATAACTTATTCTAATAAGACAAAAAAATTGAATTCACTATTCTTACTATTCTAATCCAACCAAACACCGAATAGCCTATTCTCAATCCACAGCATCGAAATCCACCGCAAATCATGTTACTATGTGCAATTCGGTAGTCTTTTTCGGTGGCTGGGAAAAAAATTGTTGTGGATTGTGTTAAAATAGGTGCCAAATGCAACTAAAATTGAACAAAAATCATAGAATTCAGTTAGAAATTTAACAGTCAAACTCTTTACCTGTGAATCTTCTTGACCCAAACTCATCCTAGACTCTACTCCGTGTATACAAGTTTTGTTTGATTTTGTGAGATATTGAACAATGAGAGGAAAATTTGATCTGATACCACTTGACACAATCTTGATCTCAAATCTCAACTCCGCTAGTGATGAATTTTGAAATAATTTAGTAGAATTAGAAACAATTACTGTATTAAGTAGCAAAGTAAAAAGAAGAAAAATCTTAGACGAAAATATATTTGATTCAACTTCTTTTCATCTCATACAACATTATTCTTATATAACATATTACGTGCAGCAATGAAAATACGAAAACATTAATTGCAATATAGAAAATATGCAAACATAATGATCATAGGAAATATGTAAACATAAATATTATAGAAAATATGTAAACTTAGAGAATATACAAACATATTACTCAGGGAATGAAAATGCAAAGGCTATCTTAGAAATGCATCACATTATGATATTTGAGAAACATCTTCAAATGGGTCCCATATTTATAAGCAGCAGTGTGTTTTTCAAAGCGAGTCCGAACCCAAATCCGAGTTCAACTCCAGTTGATTCGCGTCACTTCCCCTTGTACAAATCACACAGAATAGACAATTAATTCTACATGAATAGAATTGTTAAATATATATATGAGAATAAAGTTAAAGAATAAATTAGCTATAGTTTCATCAATTGAATATTCGAGATAATTACTCTCAATTAGTGATATGTTTTCTATTAAAAAAAACATTCAATTTTCATTTTTTTTATGGTCAGATCCGACGATTAAATGAAGCAAATGAGACTTTTTTTTTCCTCTCTTTTACAATGGTCACGGTCTTACATTTGTGTGTACACCAACTATATACACAAATATAACAAAAAATGTGACAGAGTCTGTTTGGTTGCAAAACAAAAAAAGTTTTTTTTTTACCATTTGTTTTATTAAAATAGTTAAATTTTACTTTTTGTAAAAATAGATTATCTAATAACACAAACAAGTTGAATTTTCTATTTTAACTATTCAGACTAAATCAAATACATAACAGACTATTTTAAATAGTCTAACCTCAAGAATAACTTATTCTCAACCTAACTAAACCCATAGTACAGCACTAGTGCAAAAATGGCATTCATCCTCTCATTAGTATAGTGTACAATGTTGTACACTTGTACCTTATTGTCTCTGTATTTCATCCATCATTAGTACAAAAGGAAGAAAGGTTTTGGTGAGGCAAGAACATGTATTTTTATCAGTGTTGTAAAAAATATCCGTTTAGACCGATTAACTGGCCGATTAGTCGTTGGCGGTGATTAAACCGTCACAGATTTTCTGACTAATCGGCCGATTATTTCCGATTATAGTCGATTATTTTCAATTATTTCCGATTAATCGCTTGAAGGTACCTTATCTGTCCGATGAGCGCATACTGTTATTTACAACACTGATTTTTATGTTAGTTATGTTAAAATATCAATTAAATTGTATATTTATGAGGTAAATAAATAAATTTATAAAAAAATTGTGGGGTCATTCTACCAGCCACCTCATGCCAAAAAAAAGATCTTGTTTTCAAACTAAATCCTATGAGATTAAAATATCAAAACAATCTATTTATTATTCTATATTATATTTAAATTTTATAAATCCAACTCATTGAGAGCACCTCTATTATATATTATTAAAGTTGAGAAGGGCAAAAAAAAAAAAGATCTCCAGCCAGCAGAGCTACGCATTAAACAGCATGACATTAAAGGAAAAATAAGAAAAGTTGTTGGCCTCAAAAAGATAAATGTCAAATGCATCGTGCCATGATGCCAAATTATTTATTGGTAGAAATTAATAGAAAAGAAGAGAGAGAAATAGAAAGAGTACATCAGTTTTTATATTGGTAGAAAGTACCGATTCAAAAACCAGTTTGTTTTTTTTCTTTTATTTTTTTCTAGTAAAATATAATTTATTTTAGGAAAATAGATAGAGTATCTTAAAATTTAGATATAATAGAAACATTCTATCTATTTTTTGAAAAACTTTTCATATTTTACTAGAAATATAATATAAGAATTCCCTTCGTCAATACATTAGATTTAAAAAAAAAAAACTAAGTTTGGATCGGTATAATTCGTACCAATCCAAACTTTTTGTTTTTAGGATCAGTAGAAATCCTACCGATCTTTCTACTAATATAAGAACTTATGTACTCTTTCTATTTCTCTCTCTTCTTTTCTATTAATTTCTACCAATAAAAAAATTCCGCCATGATGCCATCATGCATCTTTTTCTTTGTTTTCGTCGTAATGTTTATTATATATACAGTGTCATTTGAATTCAGATTCTCTCTGGTACCGTAATAGGGAATTTTTTAGAGCATGTTCGTTTGTTACGGAATTACACAGGATGAGATTTAATTTAAATTATAATTTGTAATTGTTAGGTTTGTCAATTAAGTCAACCAAACATTATTGGAATGACCATTTATTTTGGTGGTGAGATATTACAAGAGCCAAATGATGCTTATTACAATACCCAACAAGCAAAGTTGTGCAACAGAGGGTCGGGGCTAATTTTTTTATTTATTAGCGATGTTGTAATTTATTTATTATATTGTAGCATGATTTATTTATTCAATTTTAATTTTTAATCAAGTTGAATTATTTATCACATGTAGTTTATTTTCCACAACAAAATTTAATTAAAAGGGTTCTATAATTTCTCCATTTTGTTCAATTTCCACAACTAGAAAATGGTAACTAATTTTTTTTGTCAATCGTCTTTGTAAAATTATTTAATTTATTTGTTAAAAAGTGTGCATCCGAGTAAGTAAATATTGTTATTTTAGTTACGGAAAGTGTATGTTTTTTGGAATGTATATTAAATAGGAAGAACTAGTTATTCTCTTTTCTAAAAAAAAATCTTTTATTTTTTGTTGATGGTGTTGTCTTGTAAAACAAATTCATTGTTCAAACATTTAATTTATAAATGAATATAAACGACATATTGTGAAAAAAAAGTTATAGCATCACAACCCCTTCTATTGTAGAGGTTTTCTCATATGACATGATGATACCTGGTGCTCTAAAATATATAAAAAAAACTTTAATATAACTTTGTTTGTATTTGAATAATTTTCTTGTAAAGTGCAGGACAGAAAAGAAAGAAAAAAAGGGTGCTAAGTCATGTCTATAATTTTAAATTTTTAAATTTTGTCCTTTAATTTTTTTAATATTCACAAAAAATAAACTATAAGTCTTCTTATAAAATAAAATTACATAATACTTATTTATCTATCATTCTCAATCTCTGTTTTTTTTTATTCCGCTCCTGAGCATAAAGATTTTGAACACAGTCGCAATATTAGGTCTATGAATGATTGTGGTACAAGTTGGGCCTCCATAATATTTGTTAGGAAAGAACACAGACACCCCATGATATGGTCCAAGCATATATAATTAATTAATCAATCATCTTTTTAATCTACTATATTTTTCTAACACTAAAAAAAGGAAAAATAAAAAAAATCCGAAATTTTTATTTATACATAATAAAAAAAATAAACCAAAACACCCTCATTGTGGGAGAATTTCACATCTACCCGGGCCGCCAAGCCAATCCGTGACTCCATTTTTGAAGGGGCCGCAGATTGGTTTGGCGGCCCCTCAAAAGCCGAAAAATGCACTGTAATATTAAATATATTTATGTATTTCAAGGGCCTCCAAACCAATCTGCGGCCCTCAAAAAATGGGGCTGCAGATTGGCTTGGCGGAGATATGAAATTTTCTGTATTTTGAGGTGTTTTAGTTTATTTTTTTAAATGGTATAAATAAAATTTTCGGTAACAAAACTAGTAGTTGCATATGAGACATGAGATGATGTAACATCCCACGGATAGTTCTTCGTTTTAAATTGTTTATTCCGGGTGCGTTTTTTAATTTTTAATTTTTTACTTAATTCCGAAGGAAGAAAAACAGTTCTGTACCGATTCAACAGCTCAAACGAGATCTAGTCCCCTTTTTAGGCCTTCTTTTCCCTAAATTTTTGTGTTATTAATTTTGTGGTTTTACTTTTACCTGTGGGCAAGGGTCATTTTTTTTGTTTCTTTTATTTTTCTAAGTTTGGACCGCTTTAGTTAAAATGAATTGTAACCTTCAAATTCTAACATTTATCTTGTGGTTAAATATGAATCAAAATAGTATATTGTTGTATATAGAAATTGGTAATCTTAATTTTTTTTAAAATTCACAAAGGAGTGAACTCAAGTGAAAGGAAGAAGGTTAATTGATCTCTATTTTTAATTTTTTTTTGTATGTATGTATGTATGATTTTTTATATAATTTAGAGTAAAATATTATGGTATTGTAAAATTAACATTTATTTTCTATAGAAAAGATTTATAGTTTAGTGTCTAGGAATTGATTCTAGAGCTTTTACATCCCCGCTAGTGTAGTCTGCTTGTAGGGCACGAAGGAGTACACTAACCAAAGTGTTTCCGCTCACATATATCCATAGCTGTGTGACGATCCCAAGGGACTCTCCAGCTCGAGCTTTTAGGCTCAACTTGCACACTAGTTAGGCCGTGGCTTTCCACCGTTGCTGGGCTCACGTGTCACGTGCTGTGTCATTTATTTCTGGGTAATAGAAAAGGGGGCGCCGACGAAGTTGCTCTGTCCCGGAGACGTAGGCACTTTACGTCGAACTCCGTTATCATCTTATATGTCAACTATCTCTGAACTCTACTCTATTTACTTTCCTTGCACACGCTTATTTAACTTGTTAGTTTAGAGGTCTTAACCGAAAAGCGTCTAAGAGTCTTTAAAACTCTCTTTAAGCCCCATCTAAGTGTTGTTAGGGACTACAACGTCACGGTATGAAACATAGGGTATCTAGCTTTTTTGGTACGCATAAAGTATCCAACTTTTTCTAGTTAGTTTTCATCTTTTTTTTGTGTACGCATAAAGTATCCATGTTTCGCATTTAGTGTAGATTCAATGATACTGGTACTCATGTAGCATTGGTTTTTATTTTATCTAATTTAGTCCAATAAATATTTGTAATTTGAATCTTTAAAGTAATATCAGATGTCTAATGGTCTTTCCCTAAAAAAAAAAAACTTTACAACATTATTTACTTTTTTTAGAATTTTTAGAATTTTTCATATTTTTTGAATTAAAATTCAGAAAAAAAATTGATGTGACTAATTTATGTCACATCATGTTACGTCACAACGCAACCATCTGCCACCATTTTAGTCATATCACGTCACGGTGTGTCACGTATTTCCTTCTCTAAAATTACCTACTGAAGTTGAGACTTAAGATTGAATTTTATCTCTTTTTTTTCTTTGAAATTAAATGAAAGAAAATTTACACAAAATACTTTTTATTTGGTTATGAAAATCCTTTTTTAACTTTTTCAAATTGCTTTAGTTTGTTCCTTTTACTTCTATTACTCAATTCTTTCTAGTCACTGACACTTTCAGTTAATTATAATCTTTATAGCTCAATTAAAAAATATATCGAATTAAAAAATTAAAATGACCTGCTATAGATTCATTACTTGTACAAGATAATTATTTCATTTATTGGATTGACGCTTAAATATAATATTGCAATTTAATTAATGAAAGATAATTGAGATTAACTCCTAGTTTGATGGTTGTTCTCAGGGGCGGAACCAGAGTGTTCCAGAGGGGCAGCTGCCCCCCCTGGATTTTGAGTTTTAGTGGAGATTTATCGGTCTCTACCGACTTTGCCTCTCTCTAGAATTTTTTTTGCCCCCTTCTAGACGTTTGATTTGTAATTCGGGTTAAATTTAATGTTAAAATTGAAATAAATTTGTTGAATTTTGATTGGTAATTAGAATTATAAGTTAGAGCATCAGAAATTACAAGTCAAAGCATTGAAAAATATAAGTTAAAACATTATTTTTTATCGAGTACCTAATTAGTTAATGAATTTAAATCCGATTAGGTATTTAAACCCGATTCGATATTTTTTTACCCCCTATGAAAATCCTGGATCCGCCCCTGGTTGTTCTAATGATTGATGTAGAAGAGAATAAGAGATGCTTTTAGCTCAAGTTCAGTAGTTTCATCTTCATCTCAATACCGGCTGTTTGGTTCTTTGTAAGAACATATTATGGTTTTGTTAATGGTATCGTTGAGTATATTCACTTTTATCAAAACTTGAAATAATATTGTGTCAATAAAATAGCAACTCTAAATATATATTGCTGTTGGGTATATAGTATATACTCCGAATATTCCTTGATTACTAATTCCCCAAAGAGGCAAAGACCACGGTGCCCCTGGTTTTTGGCTTTAATTTTTAATTAAAACGAACTTGTGGTCTTACGTAAGAATTCACATTGTCAAAAACAGTCAATTGCTTCCGTAACAGATGAGCGCATGCAAAGGTTTCTGTATAAATTTAATTTCTGGCGACTTGTCTTCAATATAATATTATTTTTTTCCACGCCTGAGAGAAAGTTTCAACAAAATAATTGGTTTACATAACGCAGCTATACAAACTACCGAGGCAGCAGAAAATAAAATATGATCTATAATTTTCAAATCTAAACTTACAAAACTATTCCGGATAGTTTGAAATATTATATTATAGGGACGTGATAATAATCCTCCCAACTACAATTCTCTAATAAGTCTTAATAGTGTTTTAGCCAAGTCTTAATAAGTTAATAGTGATTGAGTAGAATTAAGGTGTGATGTGCTCACCAAACTCTTTGGTGAGCACAACTCTACATAAACTATCGGATTCACTTCAAATGAGATTAATCCAACCATTGAAACCGATGTACTTTATGAGTGATGGGCGTACATGCAAAATTTTGAATTTTTTGAATTCATTTAGTCTCAAGTCAAGTGGTCAAAATTGAGAATTTTTTGAATGCATTAAAACAACTTCATTTTGGATCATTCATTTTTCATCAATTTTGACCACTTGACTTGAGACTAAATGAATTCAAAACATTCAAAATTTTGCATGTACATGCATCACTCGTAAAGTACATCGGTTTCAACGGTTGGATTCATCTCGTTTGAAGTGAATCCGATAGTTTATGTAGAGTTGTGCTCACCAAAGAGTTTGGTGAGCACATCACACCCTAGTTCTACTCATAGTGATTTATTAAGAACGTCCAATTTTTTTTCCAAGACTTTCTACCTCACATTGTAAGTTTTAATAATGTTTCTCATAAGTCTTAATAGTTTTTTAAGAAAATCTTAATAGTTATTTTAACAAATCTTAATAGAGCATTTAGATAGATTTAACAGTGGATTTCCCATATCTTAATTTGTTTTCGACAAGTCTTAATATTGCTTTTAAAAATCTTTAATAGTTCTTAAAATCTTAACAGTGCACCAAAACACATATCTTAATAGTGTTTTTCTTCTCCCTCTCCCTCTTCATAAACAACTCTTATTCCATCTTAATCGCCGAGCACGAAGAGGCTTGAGGTGGAGGTAAGTGGCGCGGCAATCGGAAAGGCAGTTGTGAAGGATCTAAGAAGAGAAGAAGGGGGAAGAGAAGACCGACGAGGTGATGGCCGCAAGGCGTGACTAAGATCGTTTACGAGAGATCCTTTGAGCAGTATCGTGGTTGAGAGGGATTTGACGGAGAGTGAGAGGCGGAGGCGAGAGAAGACTTTTCTTTCTGAGAAGAGATCGGCCAGAGTGGAAGAGAACCGACTTTTTTTCAAATTCTTAAACCATTAAAAATAGAGATTAGAGTGGGAGAGGAGATTGGAGACCATGATATTTTCTCTATAATATTATAAGAGGAAGGATACATGGCAAATTTATTTAAAAAAATATATAAATATATTCTTGCAAAAGACAAATTTCATAATATATTGTTGCAAAAATCAAATTTTAAATTACTTGATTTACGGTGAAACAAATATCAAATTTTATCATTTTTATAAATATAATATACGAATAATGTAGATTAATGTTGGATTTCAAATTCAAATTTTGATTTTTGAAAAATATTAATATCATCAAAGTAACAATTGTTATGATATCTTACTTTAAGTTATCTTCACGTCCTAAGGTACATTTTTCTATCTAGATTCTAGAAAGAGTTATCCTTTGTTTTGAATGATTTACAATTTGGTAATTAGTCAAGGAGCACTCAATAGTAAAACAGTCCATAGTTTTAAGATTTATTTCTACAATATACAGCTGGAAGTTTCAAGCACTTTTTCAAGGATCACTATCCTCTGCGGAGTCTTAACGTGCGGAGTCCTGCGAAACTTTTAATTTGATCCGCTCGTTTTGATCGGACGGACCAGATCAGATTCCGTCCGTTAAAATACTCTCTTCCTGCCAATTTTTTTTTTTTTTAATTCGGACAAGATCTGATCTGATCCGTCCGATCAAAACGAACGGATCAGATTAAAAGCTCTGCATGACTCTGCACGTTAAGACTCCGCAGAGAATACGATTTCCTCTTCCAAACTCAAAGTGCCAGTTGGCCCTATCAAACTTTTAAAGCCCTTTTAGTGCCAGTTGGTCCGATTCTTCCATAAACTTCTACTTTATACTACTATCTTTACACATATCAGCAACTTATCCACTGCCAGAAAATAATGATCAGTTATATCCATTGTTAAACGTCCACGCAATTGAATGTAAAAGAGAGTAGATAATATCTGTACTTATACCATTGTACATAAAAAAAGGTTCCTTCCTCTGAAGTCTCATTTTGTACGAAGTTGGGTGGTCGACACAACGCAACATGTCTACTTTTCCTAATTCCAAAAATACCCCAAACGAAATAACTTTATAGATTCGTTCAGATATTCTATTATCTTTTCTCTTTCCTCTCTCTTCAAATTAAAAGGTCTTCAGGGCTTCTTCCCCAACCTCACCGATTCTTCTCCTTCGAATCTTTTCTCTTTCTGGTAATACGCTCCATCCGTTTACTCTGTTTCTCGCAATTGATCTTTCTTTTCGCAAAACCGGGTAAAATAGATCTAGTTTGCAACCAAAACCCCCAAATTAATCACCAGCAAACTGTTCCCCAAATTCCCCAAATTAATCTCTTCCGCTCATGTATTAACCCTGAATTCAAAAATTAGCTGAGTTCTTATGAAAATATCATCGTTACGCCGCTTCATCTTCCTCCATTCCTTCTCCGTAGCCTTCCTTTACTGGTTCTATTCTGTCTCATGAATTATATCTCCTTTTGCTAGCTTAGTAATATTCAAATAAGTCTCAATTTTGTGCCAATATCTTAGTTTTTATCAAAATTTACTTCTGCGAAGTTCGAATTAGAAGTCCAATAAGCCCAACTTTAAAACAAAAAGAAAAAAAAATATTATGTCTCGGTCTCCTCCAATTCGCCGCGACTCGAGTCCTGAGCAAGACTCCTTAGGCTCAGATGAGAGAAAAAGGAAGAGGATGCAATCAAACCGTGACTCTGCCAGGCGGTCCCGCATGAAGAAACAGCTTCATCTAGACACCCTTATCTCAGAAGCGGCCTCCCTCAAGACAGAGAATGCAGATATGGAGACAAGGATGAATTTGACAACCCAGCAGTACCTAATGGTGGAGAAGGAGAACCAGATCTTGAGGGCCCAGCATGCTGAGCTGGCTGAGAGGTTGCGTTCCCTGAACTCTATTTTAAGGATTTATGAAGAGTTTACGGGTGTCTCCATGGATATACCCGAGATGCCAGATTCTCAGCCTGTCCCTGTTATGAAGCCATGGCAGCTACCACTTCTTGATCCAATTATGACAGGTTTCATGCCCGAACCCGATTACCCGGTAACTGCTGACCCGCTTTTAAATCCATGGCAAGTCCCAGCTGTCCCGTCTATCATGGCAGCCTCCAACTTGGTTCGATTCTGAATTAAGCTATACCCTCTGGAATTGCCTTTGAATTGCAGTTTGTATTTGTGCCAAGCAAATAACTGTGTGCAATTATGTAGAGAAGATGTTGTGTAATATGTACCTGTGAGCTTTAATGTGTTTTGTTTTTGGATAATTAGGGTTTGTCCGGTCAGTTCATGATGTTTCGGTCTCTTTTGGTAGAAACGGTAGCAGGAATTTATTCACCTTAATCTATTAGCACCGATTTTCTTCATTCCAAATATGCAAAGAGGGAGGTGCTTCAATGTGCTTTGGGGATGTTTAAGTAGTTGTTGCTTGGTGTTTCAAAGTCCTGTGTGCTGTTTTATTTTAATTTGTGATATGCTTGTAATAGACATATTACATTATTAAGGGATTTTTGTTGTAATGCAAACTTGTGTGTATTTATTCCTTGAGAATTTAATGAAATGGCCCAAATTATGTGTTAGTCATTCTGTAATTATGTTGGTCATGTTTGATTGTGGATTAAAGTTAATGAGAATTAAATTGTGTACTTCATTTTATTCTTCATATTTTACATCTCTTTTTGTAGTTTGAGTTGTGATTTAAATTAATCCGAATGGTGTAAGATGTTAGAAAATGAAGTTGTTTGTAACAGTAGGCCCTATAGTAAATGTAGAGTTAATTCATCTAGAGGTAGATTAAATTACTCGTAGATTAACTCATTTATTACTCTATCTTATTTCTATGGTTATTTTTTATTTGACAGTTTAGGTAAAAAATAACTCCGCCTCTAACTCCACAATCAACCATTATCATAATATTAAGTTCTGAAATGAGATTGAAAACAAAATAATATTCTTGAGCTTCCTATAAAATATCTGACGAAAGAGAGGATTAATATGAGTTCTCTTTTGGTGCTCCACTTGAAAAAAACCGAGTTTTTCTTTTGTTACCTCATTGTCTTGGGTATATTTAATACATATTTTTGTGTCAGTGGGCTGCCTTTGTTTTATATTCGTTCTCTTTAAACAGGTTTAAAGAAGAAGATAGATAATTGAGATGGTTTTCATTGATATTTTCTTATATGATTTACATTCTACAGCTTTCTCTATATTTATAGAAAGGGAATCCAGCTAAGATACAAATCCAGCACATGCTAACAAACAAAAGGAAATAACAGCTCATGCAAGAGAACAAATGAAATAACAGATAGAATAGAATCAATCCGTTGGGAGATTATCTTGAGAAGCGTGATCTTCTGTGGTTGTAGCGTTATGTATCATTGTTGTAATACTCTTTCTTCATTATTTCCAAGTGGGTTTGGAGTCTTTGGACTAGGGGTGAAAACGGATCGGATAATATCCGACCGTATCCGGATCCGTATCCGAAAATTAAATACGGATATCCGATATCTGAATATCCGAAATTTTGCAAGGAGTGGGCGAAAGCTGGAGTTACGAGATTTTAGTTCTGGCTTTCTCACAGGACCAGAACCTTATTAGAGTTTTGAAGAGGGCGGAACATACTAGATCCAGATGTTCTTCAGCCATCTCCGACTTTATTCTATTAGCTAGAAAAAACTCAACTGGTGGTGGAAATCGTAATGGGATCCGAAATCCCCCACGGAAGAGAAGGCTTCCGCTCCAGGCGGATACATACGGATACGAATATGGTTTTACATTTTAATTATTCGTATCCGAATAGTAGATATATACCATATAATATAATATATATTATAACAAAATTTATGTATATATCTACGGATATCCGATATCCGATATCCGATCCGTATCCGTACGTATCCGTCTAATATCCGATCCGTATCTGTATCCGAAAAATAAAAACAGATACGGATATAACTTTACCACTATCCGATCCGTATCCGATCCGTTTTCACCCCTAGTTTGGACAGGTATCTGGTCATTGTTGATATAATAGAATATTAGTATTTTGTCCTACGCTGCGGGTACAAAATTCAAATAAAAAAATAAAAAAATAGAAACAAATCAAATCAAATCCTTTTCAATTTGTCTTTATATAATTTTTCTTTATTCAACAATGAGATGAGCTATCTTGTCTTTACATCTCCATTAAATAAGAAAGTAATCAATATTTAGTGAGCAAACATGTTAATTACTTTTTTATTTTGTTGTAATCAATAACATAAAAGAAAGAAATACATGTTATCAATTAATTACTTTTATGATAACATTCATATGAAGATGTAAGGAGAAAATTAGTGTAGCGAGTGCTCAGAAAACTAAATACAACATTCAACACAATAAATATCAATACAATACAACATAAAATCACAATTACAAAACTTTTTTATCTTAACCGTTTAAATCCAACGATTTATATCACAGTGGTTGACGAATCAGGACATCTACATGCTTAATATAAGATGAGAGATATCATATGAAATAAATCATATTTCATTGCAAGATCACAGGATCGAGGCCATTCTTTATCACCGGATTGGTTAGGTAAAATTCAAATTCAATAAATTATTTCATTTAAAATAAGAACAATAATTCAATCAATTTTGATCTAAGATTGTCCCATCCCAATGATGGCCGATATTAGCTAGCAGCAGAAATTTTGCATTTTACCATTACTGGTTTGGAAACAGTTCTAATTTCCGAAAACGCTCTTAATTAGCTCTGTCCCAATGTCTTGTTCAACTTTTTAAAAATTACAACCTTTTAAAATATTATTAATTTATTAGCAAGCTTTTAAACTTAATATCTAACTAATTCTACTCATAATTACTTTTTTCTCTCAATTTGCCTCCAAGACAAAAAAGAAAAGATTTTTTACCCACATTTTATTTTCCTCCGATCATTCTCGTCAATTTTTCCAACGATTTGTGATGAATTTTATAAATATAAAACTATGAACGTCTTCTACTTGAATTTCTCTTTCAAATTAGATTCACGATGATGTACTTTTGAGTCATGTTTGTGTCGATATTTTTTTTTGCAGTTAAAGTCCGTAGGCACTTTAAATTATGTTTCTCAAGTTTTTATATCTCTGTCTACAACCCTTTAAATTACTTGTGTCAAACCTTTAACTTTACACGTAACTTATCAAAAAAAATTTGAAAGTAAAATCCCGTAGTTACTTTAAATTTTATTCCTCAAGCCTTTAAACATCTGTCTACAATCCCTTAAAGTACTCGTGTCAAGTCTTTAAATCTTACATGTAACTTATCAATATTTTTTTTACAGTAAACGCCCATAGGCACTCTAAATTTTATTTCTCTAGCCTTTAAACATTTTTCTGCAACCCATTAAAATACTCGAGTCAAGACTTTAAACCTTACATCTAACTTGTCAATTTTTTTCTACAGTAAAAGCCCGTATGCACTTTAAGTTTTGTTTATCAAGCCTTTAAATGTATGTCTACAACACTTTAAAGTATTCGTGTCAAGCCTTTAAACCTTACATGTATTTTATCAAAAACAAATTACAGTAAAAACCTATAGGCATTTTAAATTTTGTTTCTTAAGCCTTTAAACCTATGTCTACAATTCTTTAAAATAATTGTATCAAGTTTTTAAACCTTACACGTAACTTATCAAAGTGTAGTCTTTATATATAGCATATGAAGCCTTTAAATCCAACATATCAAGTCTTTAATACGTAGCATATCTTTAAGAAAAAAACAACGAAACAAATATAATTGAAAAATACTTCATTATGGATCTCATTTGAAAGAAAAAAATCGAGTATTAGACGTTCGTACGTTTAGATTTGTAAAATTTGTCACAGATCGTCGAGAAAATGGACGAAAATAATCTAAAGAAGAAAAAGAGAGCGGGTGAAAGAAATCTTTTCTTCTTTTGACTTGGAGACAAATTGAGAGTTGAACTAGTTGGGGGCATTTTCGTAGATAAAAGACTTGGAGAACAAAATCTTTTCTCATTT
Organism: Carex kokanica; assembly: GCA_025461125.1. Taxonomy (NCBI): domain Eukaryota; kingdom Viridiplantae; phylum Streptophyta; class Magnoliopsida; order Poales; family Cyperaceae; genus Carex; species Carex kokanica. The sequence goes on along the minus strand of JAJGRX010001283.1, from coordinate 122,045 downwards.
TTAAAATTATTATATTTATGCATAATTTTCTACTAGTATCATGCCCGTGCGTTGCAACGGGACATATTATAAGAGAACAAAAATAATCTCATACAAAATGATATATTTTCATGAAAAAAATTTAGACTAAATGACAAATAAAATTATTTAAATGTCATATTAAATGACATCTACACATAAATATCATTCCTTAAATGACATATATTTATTGATTTTTTTGACATATTTTCATAAAAAAAACTCTCATACAAAATGACACATTAAATGACAAATACCATTCCTATAATGATATAAAAAATAGAAATAAATGAAGACATGACCAATTAATTCAGAAGTCCTTAAATGACATTTAAAAAATAGAAAGAAGTAAGGACCAATCAGAAATATGATACAATCTGCATGTGAGAGTACGTATCTAATAAATTTAGACTTCGACATGTAAAAAAAATCAAAAAGGTGCAAAGAATTAGAATATTTAATCGGAGGGATGATATTAAATCCAAATTTTCATCTTTTAATCAAAGTTGTTGACAGATCTGGACATCTACGTGCTTAATATAAGAATGGAGATATAGTTTAGAGTAAGATGTTGTTAGTACTGTAAAATTGATTCTCATACACAATATGAAAATATTATATGATTGATTTTTATTTACATTTAACTCTTATAATTTGAAAGTCTGACTCTATCTCTCTACGTGACACACTGTGGGGGTGTTCGGCAGTCCTCTTTAAGAGGGTGGGGATGAAAAATTTAATCATCGCCAAGGAGCACTTGTTCGGCGAGATAGTAGGATTAAGAATGAATACTTAGCTAAGAACCTGCCTTTGATTTAGTGGCAAAGACACATCACTCCCATGTGAGAGGTCATGAGTTCGAAATCCAAAAAGTGAAAAAATCCTCAGCATTAATATACAGGGATTTGAAATGTGTTGGGTGACTTGACCCCCAACCCATATTAAAAAAAAAAAAAATGAAGACTTAGTATCAGTAAAATATATATACTGTAATATATAAGGACCTAAATATTGTCCTTCACATTTATCTTGCCATCTAATATAATTATTGCTCCATATATTACACGCAATTTAGTGTAAATTAAAATTATTTAAAATTAATGGTTAATACATAACTATTAACAAACATGATGATAAAAATAGTTCGAACTAAATAGTACGATAAAAAATAGTTCATCCATAAAAATCAACTCCATTTAGTTCTTCAAAAGGTGTACAAGGCTGGTACAGAAATGGACTGGTACAAAACTGTACAAGGCAGCTTTCGCTAGATAGACGAACGTCAAGTTTGATGGTACGCCTACGGCTGCAAACGAACCGAATTGAATCGAACTTACCTCCAGTTTGATTTTGGTTTGAATTAATTTCGAACGAACTCAATTTCGAACTTTTACGAACTTTGTTACGACTTACGAGTTATGACTTATGCCTGGGTCATAGTTCAGAATTACAGCACTTCAATAAAAATTCAGGCATTCTGAATTATAATTACACAGTACACCAAAGTTTATATCAAAGTTCATTACAAATATCAAAATTTATATCAAACACTAAAGTTTAGTACAATTAATCAAAGTTCGGTACAATTACAGTATCCAAAGTTTTCCAAATAGCCAACAGGAGCAACATAGTTTTCAAATATCCAAAGTATTCAAAGTACAACAATTTAAGTTAGAACTGAGAGCAATTATGGACTGGGCGGCGTTCTATTTTCATCAGCGAGCATAAGTTATCAGCGAAAATCAACGGTTCACGTTTGAGTTAATTTCGAACTAAGTTTGGTTTGCGAACCTATTTCGAACGAACTAGGTCCAGTTTGAGTTTGGTTTGAATTAATTTCGAACTAATTTTGATTTGAATTAATTTCGAACGAACTCAATTTCGAATCGAATTTTTTACGAACCTTTTCGAATCAAACTCGAATCAAATTACGAACTACGAATTTTTTGTGTAGCCCTTGGTACGCCGCATATATTTTTGTATTACTTTTCTTCCTATGAAAATATTTAAAAATACACAAAATTGAATAAAATTGAAAAAAATGTTAAATTGTTGAAAGTTAAATGTGTAAACGCAAAAAATAACACTTCCTATTTTTTTTTTTTTTGAATTATGGCGCTTTCTGATTTTTCCAAATTGAAGTTTTCAACTAAGCTGTTGGATTAATTTTAAAAAAAAATTAAATACCAGTACGTATACGGTATACCACATTTTTGTTGCTTTAGTTCTGATCTGGCTTTTATTTTTTTAAGTCAATACTCATGTTTATTTCCAATCTTGGTCATAATGAAAATCCCTCGACCTAATCAGGGGCCAGGTGTATCCAAGGAGGCAGTTGCCCTCCTCCTGGATTTTGAGTTTTAGTGAAGATTTATCGGCTCCGACCGATTTTGCCCCGCCCCCCCCCCTCCCCCGGAATTTTTTTTGCCCCCCTCTGAACGTTTGATTTGTAATTCGGGTTAAATTTAGGATTAAATTGAAATAAATTTGTTGAATTTTTATTGATAATTAGAATTATAAGTCAAAGCATCAGAAATTACAAGTCACCTAACAAATCACAAAGTTAAAAAAACTGAAAAAGAAAGTTAAATATGCAGTATTTTTCCTTTTTCTTTTCTTATCTTATATGAAGAAATCACCTTTTATGTTACCTAACTTCCTCAATAAGCATTGATTTCATTTGATCTGAAATTATTATGCTTATTAGCTGATCATTAGTCCATGAGTAGATGCCAAGCAAGCACACAATTGAATTAGATAAAAGGAAATTAAGAATTAATATTTAATACGCTTGTGTTCGGTTTCATAAAAATGATATAATTTCATATTGAGTTTGGAAGTTTTAGTGCCAGAGACACACACACACACATATATTTTAATAAAGATTGAAGTTAAAGTCATTTAACTATTTAATATTGGCAAAGAATTTGCATTTGAATGTGCGGCACATCTCACACGAACAACATTATTTTTATTTCTTAAAATAAAGACTGATTCTCGTGTCAAATATATATGATTGAGACTATGGTACTATGCATAGCACGGATTAGTCCGTACTACGGAGCTATATTTTTGTTTTCAATTTTAATGGTCGATCCGAATCGTTTAACGTGATTCCCACGTGAATATGTACTTGCAGACTAAATTTTATATGTTTTCGAATATTTTTTACTATATTTTAAGATAGGGAGAAAATAACTTAATCTGAAAATTCTGGACCATCCAAAAACAATAATTTTTTATCTATCTAAAACAATAGTAAAAAAATTCTAAAAAATAGAAAATTTAGTCCACAAGTATATTATCATATGGAAATCATGTTGAACGGTTCGGATCGACCGTTAGGATTTTGAAAACGAAAATATTGATCCGTAGTATGGACCAATCCGTGCTATGCATAGTACCATAGACTCACTCAATATATATTCATTTGAAGATGCAAGTAGATCAGACTATATCCAGCTAGCTGAAGTTTTTTTTTATACGAGAGACAGATTACAAATTCAACTCCAGCTGAAGTTTAAAAAAATATTTGGTCGTAATATATTTATCTTGTACCAAATATTTTTTGTTTAGAATAGATTGAAAATCAAGTTACACAGCTGTCTAATTAATGGCGGAGTCGGTATGACTCAGAAATATGTTACTGTCTACTGGGCCCAATTCGTTTTCGTCCTAACATCCTTTCACATTAAGCAGCCCAATTCGTTTAATTTTTCTTTCAACCCAACTCTCGCCACCCGATACTAGAAGCTAATTCTACTGGTACTATATATCAAAAAAGTGTGGGCCTACTGGGCTGGGCCAAATGGAAGCTCACGACTCATGTAATTGTCCCAAACACGCTCACGCTATAGGCGAATCAGGTGCGACCGTGGGATCTGACTCTGCTGCAGGGTCCTGCTTTTCCGATCCCAATCATTCAAAATTTTTCATTCGCGTATCTCGATAAAGAAACTTTTTCATGCACAAATCTCAACGAATTTGAATGGTTGGGATCGGAAAAACAGAATCATGTTTTTCTCTAAGAAAAGCAGCAGAGTCCGTTCCGCGACCGTGAGAGGCGACTCGGTCGCCCAAGACTAGAATTCTGGTAAGGCTATATTTTTTTATTTCCTCTCTAACTGTATTTTGATGTACCAATAGGTACCAGAGGGGATTGCTATATTTTATTCAAGAGGATGGTATTTTCAATACCAATTCTGTTTATTCGTGAAAAAAGAATAACAAAATGAATTTAACTCGCAAAAGATAGAAAAGCCACAAGAGCAGTTTGTTGAACATATTAAAGGTCAAACAATTATTTTTTATCTAGAGATAAAATAATTACATCTTATCTAGGAATCAAACACTTACATTCCGAGGAAGAAGAAATAATTTTTCATCTTAATCTAATGACCGTCCTATACTAAAGCCAATCATAATATTAAAACTGAAGTGCGGAACATAATACATGATTCTATAGATATTCCATGGAATAACTCGATTCTTTGAGAGATCGCCAACCGTCTTCGTAAGCACGAAACTAGATCTAATGGCAAGAAGCCCTTCTTATCGGCACGTCGGATGGTCGTGAGAATAAGTCTTCTAAGACAGCAAGACTTGACCCTTGAGAGATCAGCTCCAATTTCCTTCATTGATCTCTTATCTCTTTTCTTTGATGGTAGAAGAAGAGAAGTCACTCGGTTAAAATTGCAGTTGTTCAAATATCTAAGTTGTGTCTATTATCTTGCGCCTTGGGACCAATTCTTATATAAGATAATACATCCAATACCACGTGTGCGGGCACACAAATGGCCAAACACGTCTATAGAACCGTCATTCCCTGAATAACCACTTTCCTGGATAACCACCAGTAGTTTTGTGTGGCCTCATAGGGCCGCACAAAATATCAGCAGTAATTTTGTGTGGCCACACAAGGCCGCACAAATAACCAATAGTGATTTTGTGTGGCCACACTGGGTCGCACAAAGTGCTCCATCCAGCCAACTAAACTGTATTTTATAGCTTTTCTCAATTTGGTTAGTGCGGCTACACATAATCCTCTATGGACGCACAAACCCCCTAGAACGTAGTTCTTCTTAATTGCAAATCTCAGAATCAGTATTCAATAATTTAATCTTTACCTAAATTGTTATACACATTTATGAACCACACCCTATTGAATACATAGATTGTCAAATAATCCATATTAGATTACTTTAGTTAGACAATCATACATGACAAGGATATATCTAAAAAGGCTCACAAAACTATATAGGCTTTTTTTTTTCTTCTTTTTTTCCGTTTTGTAGGGAAAGAATAAAAGCAAAAAAAATAAAATCTAGATAGGCTGATTTGTAACCATTCAATTGATCCCTAGAAGATAAGAAACAAGCGCCTTACAAAGCACTCCAACCATATCCAAATACCCCTCTCTCTAGACTTACATTTTCTGTTTCACAACCAAAAAAGGCACCACACCCAAATATCTTCTCAAGGCATGGCCGCTTCTCTCTCCAGCATGACTACTCTCTCAACCCCAACACCAGTCAGGCTGCTAAACATCTCCAATCCATACCCATCATCACCATCCCAAGTAAGGCTTCTCCCTTGTGCCGCTAGGCATTACACAAGACTCATCGTTAGGTCGACTCCATCAGAGATAGCCAACAAGGTGTCAGACAGCATAAAGCAGGCGGAGGAGACATGCGCAGACGACCCAAGCGCTGGTGAGTGTGTTGCGGCCTGGGACGAAGTGGAGGAGCTCAGTGCAGCTGCGAGCCATGCGCGTGACAAAAACAAGACAACAGACCCACTTGAGGAGTACTGCAAGGATAATCCCGAGACAGATGAGTGCCGCACATACGAGGATTAACTGAATTGTCAGAATACATGTATTGATTTATCGAAGCGAGATCGTTCAAGTAGACAACAGTTAAGAGTGTGGTTTGGTTTGGTTGGAATCAGAGGTTTCGGGTTATGTTGGGGTGTTCATCTCTTTTTCAAGTTTTATTGTTTTGCCTCCTTTATTTTCAGCTATTGTATGCTTAAGAAAACATTGGAATAATGGAACTACAGATTACTAGTTTGTTACTGCAAAACATATGCTGGTACTGAGACAGCAGAAGCTAAAAAAGTAAAGGCAAAAGAATCATGAATCTGTTAGGATAGGTGCATCTTATCAGTACAAGAATCTATCAGGTTATCATTCTCATACTAAATCAGATTATTAAGAGGGCTTTCAATCATCAAAGTAAAAAATGGGCTTGGGCTGAGGTAAGAAATACAAAAGTGCACACCAATGTTAATCCCCCATGGAAAAGAGAAATATCTCTACCCCAAACAGTCAGATAATAACCCAGTACAAAAATGAGATAGGTCATATAAAGAGTGCAATGCATACTATTTACAAAATTTTAGCAAGTATGCTCCACACTACTCATTGGAGCTCATATTCCAAAACTCAATTTCATGTTCAAGAACACTAATAAACACCTCTTCAGCCTTTCTAAACACATCAATTGGGGCCTCTTTAAGGCGTCGATTGGCAATTTGTTGAAGAGATTTGCAATACTGCCCAAAATTAGAATTACCCCAACGTTGGCATGCCCCAAGAAGCTCGGTTGGTGTTTTGTGGTCTCCTTCAATGCAGAAAGAAAAACTCTCCTGGTATACCGTCTCTATTGCCCAGAATGCGGTAACTGCAACGGTGTAGTTGTTGTCTGGTGTAGTGAAGCTATGTAGAAACCTAAAAGAGGGAATCTGTTATATTTTAACATTGGGATGTATATGCCAGTAAAGTTAAGTTGATAAGAACTTGTGTTGAATTCTCCGAGTTAAATTGGCGCATCTGTACTACGGATCCATATTTTCGTTTTCAAAGTCCAAACAGTCGATCCAAACCGTTCAACATGATCTTCATATGAAAATGTACTTGAAGATCAAATTTTACATTTTTTTAGAATTTTTTTACTATTTTTTAAAATAAGTAGAAAATCACCTAATATAAAAATTTATGGACCATCCAAAAGTAGTGATTTACAACCTATCTAAAATAAATTCTAAAAAGAGTAAAATCCGTAATTAACTACAGTTTCATATGGAGATCATGTTGAGCGGTTCAGATTCACTATTGAACTATAAAAACAGAGATATGAATCCATAGTATGGGCTGATATGCACTTTGCAAAGTACCATAGCCTCACTCGTTTGCTTTTCATTTTATACAGGTAGGGCAAGATACCTATTCTGTACAGGGTCTGGGACTTATTTAAAAGTTTTTGCAAAATTACTGTAGAAAGGAATAGCAATAAATTGAAAAAAAATAGAAAAAAAAAACTATATAGTCAAAGCACCTGCAGTATTCAGTATTTTCAGTGAGTGGGGTTATGCCACAGAGATCGACACCCCATTTTGAAGCTTCGTTCTTGAACCAAGACAGCTCATCACTTAGAGCAGCAAGCCCGCCTAATATTATCTCCATATCTGAGTTATTCTCTGATTCTTTCCAAGATTTTAGCAACACATTTGATACAAAGGGTACAAATTCCCTCACAAAAACATAGTCTTGGCCCTGTAATTTCACATAAACATAAATGTTCAATATTAATTCAATTTGAGAAGCTCAAGTGATCCAAGCAATTAAGGTCGATTTGAGTAATGCTAAACGCTTGCCCTGTAGAGAGCATAAATATATTAAAAGAAGAATAAGAATGTTGTTTACATTTTAATGATTTGGGATAAAGAAACACACATTGATAGATTGTTACAATTCTTCACTCCATTTTTAGATAATTCAGACAGTAATATTACAACATTTCACTGTATGCTCATTTTGTATGATTTGTTCTTAGTGAATGACTCGATTTGGCTAAATAATGCAGCAATCTACAGTTGCAACTGAAAAACCTCCAAAAAAAAAAAAATCCAACTTTCTTGTGGTGATCTTCAATACAGCCTTTTTTTAATCAAATATCTGTCTTTTCTTTCTTTCCAATAAATGTAAATATTTATCTTGATCCATTCCCCAATGTAATCACTCCAAGCCCGTATTTAAAGTTTTTTTAAAGTTAGCTCAAAACCTGAACAGTAATACAGTAATACACTAAACGATTTACGCCTCTGAAAAATAACAAAGAGTAGTTTCTTATTTGATATCAAATGAAATACGGAAAGGGTTTATGAAGAAATAGATTACCAGCCAGCGCTTGAAAGAGGAGACATCAACAGTCCCGTCCCGGATCGCAAGGATGAAAGGGTGGCGCGTCGCTCGCTGGTACAGCTCATGGTGCTTGACCTGCCACGTGGCTGTCGGGCTCAGGTCGTCGTCCATCGGTTGACCGACACTGGCGCTGTGCTGTATATGGAGTACGGAGCGTTCGGAACTTCGAAGACTCATGGTCTCATTCTCATCCAATAGTCATAGAATTCGGATAACCCAACTTTTGGGTTTTAGATCGGGACCATCCGAGTCGAATCCGTGAAAATCCATCCCCGAATTCCGGAGCACACACATCTCGACGACGAATTCGAATCGGACGGTCTCCTTCCAAAACCCAAATTTTGGGTTACTTTAGGGGATCCGGACTAGACTAAGGCCTTTATGGGATTTTGGGCTCTCAACTGAGCAATATTCCAGGCCCGTTCGGTGATTTTACAAACAAAAGGGTTCCAATTTTTTTTTTTTTTTTTTTTCAGTTTTTGTGTCTCATTATATTTTTATTTTTAAAAAATAATTATATAAAATATTAAAATAAAATCCACACACACATATATATAATTTATTTTATTTTTTCTATTCACGTGTAAAAGTTTACAATATTTTAATTAGTATCAAAAACTTGAAAAAAAAAATACACTAACGTAGATAATTTTTTACGTTCATATTTTAACTAATTAATTCTAATAAAATAAAATCTGAGAAACAATAATTTTTATATGCATGTAGATAAAATAATATTGATCAAATTTAACGATGTTATTTTGACGTATAAATTTCCATTATTAGAAAATTAAAAAGTAGATACATGAGGGAGGCGTATAAAATAATAACATTTGAATCTCCTCGTCAAACAAAAATTAATTCCAATTGAGAAAAAATAAATTAAAATATTTATATTTAAAATATAAAATTTAATTTTCATGATCGTAAAAGTTGCCTATCATTTAAACCGAAATACATCGGGTTTGATGAGAATATCAAGTCGCAATTTCAACCCCTGCCAAGCCATTGATTCCAAACTAGGGTTGTAGATACGGATTGGATAGTGGTTAAATTGTATTTTTATCCGTTATAATTTTTCAGATATGGATACGAATACGAATAATTTCGGAATTACAGATCGGATATTAAACGGATACGGATCAGATATCGGACAGATACAAATACATATATAAATAGTCGGATACGAATACGAATAGTTACAGATAGTTAAAAATCTTAATGTATTCTTATCCGTTATAATTTTTCAAATACGGATACGAATCGGATAATTTAAGTAATTTTTCAGATTCGAATCAAGACGAAATTGAATAATATCCCACCCGTTTATACCCCTATTCCAAACACGAGGTTTCTCGTCCCCTTCCCGGTCACAGGGACAATAATATAGGGTTAATTTTTTAGCTGGGTTTTGACTTTTGAGTTAATTATTTTTCTCAATTTTCATTTATTCGGTAATCTACGGAAAAAAAAGAGTGGGACTGTACTCCATTATATTTTCTCCCTCTAACTTCTTTCTAACTCAGCTCATAGTAATTTTATTAATTTTATGGGGCTTTTAGTACATGGCCTTATCAGTATTAAATGTGCTTGGAGATTAAATTTTATATTTATTGAAAAAAAAAATTTACTAATTTTTTCATATAAGTACAAAATAACTGTGTTCAGAAAATTTTAGACCATTAAAACCTGTGAGTTTATATCTAGTTACAAAAATTAGTATTTTTTAAATATAAAATTTGATCTCCAAATACATTTCAATATAAAAATCATGTTGAATGGTTGGAATTAACTGTTCAAACTTGAAAAATGGATAAAAAAATATAAATCACTTTTGAAACACAAGATGAATGGTAGATCCAGTGTTGTAAAAAACAGTCGTTTAGGTCGATTAATTGGCCGATTAGTCGTTGGCGATGACCAAACCGTCACGGATTTTCCTGACGAATCGACCGATTATTTCCGATTATAGCCGATTATTCCCGATTAATCGCTTGGCGGTACCCTCTCTGTCCGACGAGCGCATACCATTATTTACAACACTGGGTAGATCTTAAGGGTATGTTCGTTTGTCATGGGATTGTGTGAGATGAGATTTTATAAATTTCGGAACTCACTATTTAATTTGTGGGAACCCATACTCGTCGGTACACACGGGATTAACTGTGGAAATGTGCTGAAATGAGTGTTCAGTTGTACCATTCAGCAATCATGTTGAATGGTAGGAATTAACTTATTCAAACTTGAAAAACGGAGAAAAAAATATAAATCACTTTTGAAACACAAGATGAATGGTAGATCCAGTGTTGTAAAAAAGGTCGTTTAAGCTGATTAATCGGTCGATTAGTCGTTGGCGGCGACCAAACTGTCATGGATTTTTCTGACGAATCGGCCGATTATTTCTAATTATGGCCGATTATGGCCGATTATTCCTGATTAATCGCTTGGCGGTACTCTATCTGTCCGACGAGCGCATATCGTTATTTACAACACTGGGTAGATCTTAAGGATATGTTCGTTTGTCATGGGATTGTGTGGGATGGGATTTTATGAGTTCCGGAACCCACTATTTAATTTGCGGGAACTCATACTCGTCGATACGCATGGGATTAACTGTGAAAATGTGCTGAAATGAGTATTCGGTTGTACTATGGGGATAGTTGTAGGAAATCTTGATTTATTTTAAAAATATATAATTTATTTAAATTTCTCAATCCAATAATCAAATAAATTTTTATTAACGACAAATAATCAAATAATATTTTATTTATAATAATAATGTTTATAAAATTCTCAAGCAAATTATTTAGCTAAGTGTCAGTGACAATTAATATTGTATCAAATTATTAAGTTAAAGTGTGGATGCTCCGGACTTTTTTATTAATACCCTCAGAAAATAACAAACTATTAAATCTGCTCTAGATTTTTTTTTTTTAAAACTACCCTAACCCCAATGGGGCGGTCCACTTCTCTCTAAAAAAAACACCAAACTGCCCCCATATGGGGCGGTTCACTATTTTTTTATTTTATTTTGAGAGACAATATGAAAAACAAGATGATGAAATTTAACAGTAAAAAATTGAATTTTATTTTTAATATTTGTTAGATTACTTCTTTTGATGTATAATTAGCATATTTATACTAAAATACGCTAAATTACGGTAAACTATGCAAATTTCGCTAATTATAATGAAATACGCTAAATTACGCTAAACTACGCAAAATTACGCTAAATTAGGCCGATTTTGTTAATGAGATTGAGAATTTGATTACATGATTCCTTGTTAAATTTGTTAATAAGCATACAATTCATTGGGACTTAAACATCGTTGTTTTTGCAATGAAACATCGATGTTTCGTTAGCCTTAGCATTGGCAATTAAGCAGGGTAGTGCTGAAAAAACATCGGTGCCGTCGATAAGCTGTGCATAAAGCATTGGTGCATCATCGGTGTTTTTGCACGGAAGTATTGTTGTTTTTTAAAAAACTTTAAACAACCATAACTTTGGCTAGGAATTCGGATTTGCGTGTACGACCCCAATTCGAAAATCTTGAGACGAGACGAGGGCAATGGCGCTTTGGAAATTATCCCCAGGAGCCGACGGAATTAGAATTGTAAAAAAACGTCGTCTAGTGTCTCAAAAATTGAGTTAAAGTTTTTTTATCATCGGTAGACACACAACGATCCGTTTGCGGCTAGTAATAGTGTCGTATGCATCATGGTAAAAGTCAGAACTTGTATCAAAATTACTGATCTGATGTTTAGTGTTCGCATGCGGCTAATGAATTTAATTTGACAATAACCAGCATCCTAATATTGAGTATCTTTCATTTTGTATGTTCAAACAAGAAACAGTCCGTGTGATATAAAAAAAATTCAATTATATTCAATTTCATCCTAAAATTGAGAGAATTTGATTTGACAATAACCAATATCCCAAATCTAGTTCCTTTCTAGATATGCTAATTAGCGTAATTTTAAGAAATTTAGTATAAATATGCTAAATTCAAGTAGTTTACCGTAATTTAATATAATTTCTCGTAATTTTAGCGTATTTTAGTATAAATATGCTAATTATACATCAAAAGATAATCTAACAAATATTAAAAACAAAATTCGAATTTTTATTGTTAAATTTCAGCATTTTGTTTTTCATATTGTCTTAAAAAAAAAAATAGTGGACCGCCCCACAGAAGGGCGGTTTGGTGTTTTTTTTTTAGAGAGACAGTGGACTGGCCCACGGGGGAGCAGTTTGGTTGGAATAGTGGACCGCCCCACGGGGGAGGGGGTGCAGTTAGGGTAGTTTAAAAAAAAAAAACCGAGAGCAGATTTGATAATTTGTTATTTTCTGAGAGTATTAATAAAAAAATCGGCAGTAAGTCCCACAAAGAAAAAGTAAAAGATATAAGGTCCATTTATATATAACTTTGAGGGGCACAAGTCATCCCGAGATTTTTATTTTTACCCAAAAACAACATTATTTTAATATAAATAACCAAGTTTTGGAAAAAATTACATTTGTACCCAAACCGTAAATATTATTTACGGTTTGAAATTTTTTTTTTTTTTTTTAGAGAAAAATAGCTAAAATGCTGAAATGAAATATAACACAAAAAATTGAATTGTTTTTTAAAATATTTGTTAGAAAATACGCTACGAATAGGGCCGATTTTGTGCTAAAATACGGTAAATTACAATAATTATGCTAAAATACGGTAAATGTACTAAAATGCTGAAATTACAATAATTATGTAGAATTATGCTAAAATACGGTAAATTACGCTAAATTACGTATGAATTGGGATGATTTTGTGGCATCTTTAATAAATCATAAAAAACAGTAAAAAATTTCTAAAAAATAATAAAAATTGGTATTCTACAAGTTCATTAGATAACTAATTTACTGAGCTACGTAGATTGAAGAATAGAAATGAAAATCTTAATCGGAAACTTCAACTGAAGTTTTGAGGCCCTTCTCTTTGTTTTTTGGCGATTCTGAATTTGGAAAACTGGCAAAGCCAGTATGGACGCATGCGCATTTTTACAAGCTTTCCGAAAAGTGGTCATTTGCTGAAATCGGACACTCGAGCGCCGTTTTATGGCCGTTTAAAGTTTCGTCGTCGTTTTTTCGCCTTTTCAGTGAAAATATCATCCCAATTCATACGTAATTTAGCGTAATTTACCGTATTTTATCATAATTCTACATAATTATTGTAATTTCAGCATTTTAGTACATTTACCGTATTTTAGCATAATTATTGTAATTTACCATATTTTAGCACAAAATCGGCTCTATTCATAGCGTATTTTCTAACTAATATTTAAAAAAAACAATTCGATTTTTTTGTGTTATATTTCATTTCAGCATTTTAGTTATTTTTCTCTAAAAAATAAAAATAAAAATAAAAATTTCAAACCGTAAATAATATTTACGGTTTGGGTACAAATGTAATTTTTTCCGAAACTTGGTTATTTATATTAAAATAATGTTATTTTTGGGTAAAAATAAAAATCTCGGCAAGTCATCTCATCCGATTTTTACTGCTCTGGTAGGAGAGAGTGTGCTTATAAGATATTGACCAATAAAGAGAAGAGAGAGAGAGCAACCACAGCTATAATGGGGAAAAAATTATTCAGTGTGAGTCCCCGTTTTTTTTCCAATCAAATTACATGAATTGGGAATCGTGTGGGAAAAAGTTAGAAATGTGTAGGATAAAAAATGATCAGCCGAACGGGTTTTGGGTAGAAAATTCCAATTAGCTCAAAATCTCACCCATTCACACTAAATTCTTGACGAGAATGGAGTAACATAGGACCACCTACTTTTAGGTTCAACGAGTATGATGACCGTCCGATCTAATATAAGATTTGTGTGCACGAAAATTAAAACACACCAGCACGAATTTTAAAGTATTATGCACGGATCTTAAAGCAAATTGACGGTGATTAAACCCATTGAACCAAAGTAGGTCCGATGGTCTCAAGCCTAAAGTTCCGAAGAGGAAGAAAATTCAGGGTTCCCAAGTGGCTACAGTTTCGTGTTGCGCTATGGGAAAAGCTACGTCGTGTAACGAGTCTTTGATAGACCCACAAAAGAGTGAAACTGTTCATTATCGAGGATCTGTATATGCTGTTTTTTTAAGTGAAAATCAGGATCCTACTTTTTTTTTTATTTCAACCATTCAAATTTTATCAACGGCTTAGATTAATTCAATCATTACTTCCTTTTGTTTATTGTATTATAACACCTTTTTAGTCTACCCATCTTGCCCAAAACGTTACTCTTCTCTTTCTCTCCTCTCACACTTAGTAGAATGGCGAACTCCACACCATACATAGAGTTCCCAATCGGCACGCAGTTGTGGATAAATTATATATATACTATGAATGATTACATTAGCGACATACTATACCATTATGCATAGTTCCTTGACAATGTGAATGTTCACACCATGCTCGTCCAACCGTCAGGGTATTGAAACTGTTCATGATAAGAAAGAGAAAATGTACCCAAAAAATGATATGAATTCCATTATCAAGGCGCTGAACATGTAACACTAGTGTAATAAAATGCGGTTTCATGCGGCGCATATGCGGCTGCATATGCGTTTGCGGTGCTCAGCCGCATAAAATCCGAGTATGCGGATTTAATATGCGGATTCAGTCTCGGAGTTAACCAAAACCAAATGCAACCCACTTAAATTTTTTTTATTATTAACAAAAAGTCCGGATTCGGATCCAAACAAATTTAAATTAAAACTCATGCTGAATCCAAACCCATTATCTGAGTCCGGATCCAAAAATGTTCAAACCCATTAGCTGAGTTCGGACCCGTTCGGGTAACTTTCTACAATGCCTCATAGCTTCTTTTATGGGCTGGAGAGTGGTTTGATTGTTCTCTGTTGGAATTGTGGGACTATGTTTATAAAGTTCCGAAGCACCGGTAAGGATTTAAATTGGGCCATCCGGATAAATTTGGGCCGATGCTTTGATGCTTTGATGCTTTGACTAATATTATATATCAAAAGTATTTCATGCTTTCATGTTCTCTGTTGGAAATGTTAATATATTAATGATTATGGATCCTGGCTGCTACGAGTCCCCGGATTTATCCACAGAAATACTGAAAGCATATTAAATATATAATTGAATTGAGGGTGTCATATTAATATTTTATGAAAGAATCCGCATATATAAGTTCGCATAAAAATCCGCATATGCAACCGCATACCGTATATGTGATATGCGGTATGCGGTAGCCTTCCGCATACTGCATAAAAACCGCATTTTATTACACTGTGTAACACTACAAAATTGAAGTCTACGGGTTTTGATGTCAGGGACTCGCTACACCTTTTACTGTCCGCAGTCCGATCTTGCTTCTCTAGGATTTGCTTTGATGATACCTTACCTACCCCTCTAAACTGGAATTCTTTCCTTTGCTGAAGAGCTGCTACTTCCGTGAAGCATCCACAGCTCATCAATTGTTACATAATTGCATTGTCAGTGAAACAGAATAATGTACGCCAGGTGCAGTTCAATATTAAAGTTTGTTCTAGATTGAAGTGTTGGAATCCGTGTTAAAATGGGTGAAGAATCTAATAACAATGACACTGACAGATTGAATACATACAGGTTGGTCCCACGTATCAGTGTAATCCGTTAAAATTTTGCCAGAAAAGTCTTCTCTGCAATCGCTCCCCGCGTAATACGATTCCAGAAGAGACGAAGAAGACTTAGAACTTGAAGTGTGTTACTCGAAGCCATATTAATTTCATTTTTTATACTAACAGTGCGTATCTTTTCTTTAGTCTGCGATTCCATCAGAAATTAGCGAGGAAAAGGTGAAGTTTATTGCTAACACCTGAGCGATTTACTAGCGATTTACTAGGGTTACTCAGTCGGAAAGAATGCTGGATCTACAGAGACGGCGCATTCAGCTTTTCATATTTGTCATTGGTCTCATCGCTCTTAGCATGACAGGTAGATATTCTCTCAACTGTGATTTATGTTTCGAATTTAGGGGTTCAAATTTTCATCCCGTGGCTAGAAGTTACAACTTACAGTTCAAATCGAGTGACCCATGGGCTTAATCAAGCTTGCAAATTTGATAATTTATAATTGATAAATCAATTACTAATATTGAAGATGACTATTTTCTAAGGTTGCCTTTTTGAAAGATCCAGTTAGTTTTGAAATAGCCCTATTTAGAAGTTCGTTACTACTTAAAAAAGTGTATTATGTTATAAACGGAAATAATTAAGTCGTTTGAGTGAATCGGGGATTAATTGATGGTGTCGCAAATTTAAGAGGAGAGTTATGGGTGTAGTATGGGGTGTTAGGAGCGAGTTGTATATTAAGTGTAACTGTATACTTGGAATTAGTACTGTTTCATCAATCAAATAATCATGTATCTGGATAAAATGTTAGTAGTTGGATAGCATGGCAGCAAGTCAGCAACCATAATTGCCATCAAGAAAAACAAAAATCCTAATTTTTTACATAGAATTTCATAAAAATTTCAACTCTATTCTGGAATTTCAAGGTACCGATCAGGCATGTTGCTGGTACATTCCAGTCAGTGAGCGATCTTTGTTCTGGTAGTAGTGAGCGATTTTGTTGTCATTATATTGTTTGATTTGTGTTTATTTTTTGCGGTGACTGGTCGGGCATGTTACTGGTGCATTCTAGTCAGTGACCGACCTTTGTTCTTCTGGTAATCGGATGTTATCATTTGTTTGATATGTGTTCAGCTTCTTCTTCTTCTTGTTTTTTTTTCTTTTTAGTGCCTTCTTGAGTGTCCTGCATTCCCGCTCAATGTTAATTCCCAGAGTTTAATGTTATATGCGTTAGCGAGAGACAGATCTAACTTGATTTATTTGGTACTTTCTCCAGCTGAGAAATTCAGAGAAATGGTAGGTGAAGAGGCTTCCTCAAAGAGTGGCCAATTCACCTTCTTAAACTGTTTTGACATGGGCTCCGGATCCCTCGCTTGTGGTGCCAAAGAAGGCGTTAAACTCTATGTTTACAACCTTCGATCGGCTCATGTAGAACGTGTGCGCCAGCAGGCAATCGAACAGGCCCTAGCTGAAGCTATATCTGAGGGCCATGCACCAGCTGATGCAGCAAAACTGGCACAGAAGGTTGGTGCCAAGTCTGCCAAGCTGGCATCCCGTCAGGCAAAACGTATCCTGGGCCCTATTATTTCATCAGGTTGGGACTTTTTTGAGGCTATGTACTATGGGGGTTCCATGACTGAAGGTTTTTTGAGAGGCACAGGGACACTTTTGGGGACATATATGGGGGGGTTCCACGGGGAGCAGAGGGTTGGGGGTAAGATTGGGTACCTTATGGGGAGCCATATTGGGAGCTGGATTGGGGCAAGGGTGGGGCTGATGGTATATGACGTGGTCAATGGGGTGGGTTATTTGGTTAATTTTGTGCAAACTGAAGAAAGCTATCAATCTCAATCGGGTTATGAAAATGAGTATAAAAGAGAGGAGAGTAGTGAAGAAAGTCAATATTATGAGAGGCCAGATGAGGAGACGCAAGAATCAGAGGGTTTTAGTTTGTTTTGAGTTATACAGATTTAATAGATTTCGTGATGCACCCATATTTCAGTTGAATACCTCTACATTGTGATTAATGGGCGGTACAGGATGTGTTGGGCTTGCATGATTCTCTCCTCATTGGCCTTGAAAATAAATCACTGATGCCGCTGTCAGACTTTCAAAAAAAAAGAAAATAAATCACTGATTTTTCACTTCTTGTTGTGGTGCTCTGGATGGGTTGAAGTGTTAAACTGTACCAGTAGCACTTTATAAAGTAAAAGATGTATGATAGTTGATTTTTGAAGTTAATCAGGGATTGTTAAAAAAGAAAAGAAAAGATAAAATACTGTTCATTAATCTGTCTTAAAATTTGGAAATTTTCAAATATTCGGACTCAAAACATAATTTTCTTATGCAAAGTTAATTCTTTGTTCTTTTGGGTAGTAGATTTCTAATTCCTTGGTTTTTGTTTCTCGGAATTATTCGATAAAGGTAGCTCTGCAGCTGGTACCAATTATGAGCTCTGGTGGTACCTGTCAGTTAAAATGCCTGTACCATAGTCATAGTCTTGGCTTAGATAACGAGAAAGGCTTAAAGCTGTTTTACTGAAGCCATATCTTAGCTGTTATAATTAGGCTCATGTTCTTGTTAAATTTGAGGACCGGTGTTAATTAGTTTTGATATAATTTTAACATGTGAATTTTCTAAGGAAAATTAGAGAGCACCGTGCAACTATATTAATAAATGCTAGTTAGCTCTATAGTTGTAGAATAAAAAGCATTACTTGCTGCATCAGGATCATGAGGTTCTCCTTTTAGATGGGTAGATAATCACTTGATATGAAAATTCTGGACCATCCAAAAAGCAGTGATTTTCTTCCAATCTAAGAAAATAGTAAAAAATTCTAAAAAATTGTAAAATTTAGTTTACAAGTACATATTCATATGGAGACCA
Organism: Carex kokanica; assembly: GCA_025461125.1. Taxonomy (NCBI): domain Eukaryota; kingdom Viridiplantae; phylum Streptophyta; class Magnoliopsida; order Poales; family Cyperaceae; genus Carex; species Carex kokanica. The sequence continues at coordinate 103,319 of JAJGRX010001283.1, read as the reverse complement.
TGTTGAACGGTTCGGATCGAACTTTAGGATTTTGAAAACAAAAATATTGATACGTAGTACGGACCAATCTGTGTTATGCATAGTACCATAGCCTCACTAAAAATATATATATATTTTACACCTCAAAAACGAAAACTTAAAGATTATGTTTCAGAAATTCAGATCAACATGTCTCAGGAAAATGCAGAAACTTTATACAGTTTCTGTTATACCTGCGAAGCGGCTCCCTTTCTGAGCAGCTACGGAAGGAAAAGAGAAAAGAGTGCAAAGAAATTAGGGAAATATTTCCTAGCAAAGAGAAGCAGTTAAGATTATATTTTTGTATCAATTTCTTTTAGTTGTAGAATGCATGCAACAAAAAGAGTGCAGAGAAAGGATAACAGGAGTCCGGATCCCCTAAAGTAACCCAATCTTTGGGTTTTGGATTGAAACCGTCCGATTCAAATTCGTCGCTCAGGATCGTCTCGGGATTCGAATTTGTCGCTCAGGATGTGTGCGCTCACTTTGGGAATGGATTTTTGCGGATTCGAACCGGACGGTTCCGATCTAAAACCCAAAAGTTGGGTCACTTCACTGGACCAAATTCTAATAGAAGCACGTAATTTAGAGAGGTTTTGACTGGAATATACAGCGGCGTGCCCCAAAATAAGGAATGAACTCTGCTGTTATTACAATAGAAAAGCAGGGTCCTGTTTTTCCGATCCCAACCATTCAAAATTTTTCATTCGCGTATCTCAATAAAAAAAACTTTTTTCATGCATAAATCTCAATGAATTTGATGGTTGGGATCGGAAAAGCAGTACTCTATTTTTTCATTGGAATAACAGCAGAGTCGAATCCCCAAAATAAGGACAGTTTTTTTTTTTTTTTTTTTCTTTTCACCGCTGTAAAAAAGAAGGTAGCCTAGGGGTGTAAAAAAGGAATTCAGATCGAGTACAGTACCTGATTGAGTACAATTAGATCTGAACAATCAATTTTAACTTTGTACATATCTCAAAACGGATCCCGATATTTAAATAGATTGAGAGTTAATGGAAGCTAATTGTACTTAATGAGGTACCTGGGAGGATACGGATTCGTAAAAAAGATGGGAACCTTAGGCTGTGCTTCAGATGGGGGACGTAGACTCGTAGAGGGAGGGAACGAAGACAGAGGTGAGAGGGAACGAAATCAGGGCTGACCAGATGAGCTCACCTGTTCTAGAAGGGGAGAATTGGAGAGGGAGCGAAGGGGAACGGAAGCGAGCGAGTACTATTCAGAGGAGAGCGACAAAGAGATTTTGGTGAAATCTGTCACTCCCGATTTGGAGTGTAGGTTTTACTGTTCAAAGAGTTGTCTCCTCCGTCACCCGTCCCCTTCCTTTAATAGGTAACGGGTTGGCTGGGTGAATATTGTTTTCTAAATTTTTTTATTTTTCTTCCTGAAGAAATAAATAATTCACTTGTAATAAAATAAAATAAAAGACGCGCTTCTATTCGTTCTGTTTAGCACATTCTCCAATCAAACTTGAACTAGTATGTCCCAGTCCAAGTTACTTTTATTTTATTTTAACATGTAATTAACTTCTATCTTTTAGTTATATCACTCAATTGATAGAAAATTTTATTATCAGTATTTTTGGTTTATTGTAAATACATAATTTAATTAAATACTTGAGACATATGTATCTCCAATTTCTTACTTGGTTATGATATTTTTTTTTTTAATTCATCAGTGATCTAATAGCACAAATAGACTAAATGGACACAACTGTTTGATTAACTACTTTCATTAATATAATAATATTATTTTTCTTATTGGTGATTTTTGTATCACACACGTAATATTGTTGTTGTTGATTAAAGTAAAATAGTCCATGTTAACTTTTTAGGAGAGTTTTATAATGTTCATTTAAAAATAGTTTAGTTTATCCTAGAATTCTTATGTTGAATGCTATTGTTTGTGTATTCATTTGTTTTGTTCAAGACATTAAACATAAAACAAAAAATCTGTATGCCATAAAAATATCCTTTCTGATTTGGACATTTTGGCTACAACTATATTAAGTATAGAAATATTCAATTAAATAATTAAAATGATCATCTACTACATGTAGTAATTGTATAAGAAAGTTAATAATTTATTATAATGAAATTTAAGGCTGTGCTCCAGAAACCTCTGCGTAGAGGGAAGGAACGGAAGGGAAAGGGAGGGATCAGTGCTAATTTCACTACCTCTACACCATGATTTGGGGGTGACAAATCTTAGAGCTTTTGTATAGCAAACTCATCTTCTCTCCCCTTCGCTTCCCTCCGTTTCTCTTCGATTGTTATCTTCTGAAGCAAGGGAATAACTCGGTCAGGTCTGGGCTGCTGGGATTCCACCTCCGCTCCCTTCCCTTTCCTTTAATGAACGATATTTCACCTCCTCTGGAGCACAGCCTAAGAGAACTAGCATTGGGTATCTATTGATTAAACAAAATCCAATATCAGAGGGTTAAATGCCTCTAATTTTTATGCCTCTATCATATCTCCATTTTGAAGTTCTAAGAATATAAATTCTAAATTGTTTATTTCAAAATATAAACCGCTAAATATGATCTATATTGATTTTTACCACATGTAAATAAAAAAATTCACTTTTCGATTTTATTTTTATGTGAATCTCTAAGTTGAAAAATAATTATTAAAAAAATATTCACATCAATATATTTTTACAAACTCACGATAACAAGAAAACATAGCGTGCGTAGAAAAATAATATTAATCATATTTAACGTCGTTATCTTGACATTTAAGTCTTAACTTTTTTAATTTTTTAATTATTTAAAATGAAGGCATAATAAAAACATAAAAATTGAAGATATTTGAAAAACCTTAAAGAATAAAATTGTTTATTACATAAAAGTTTTGAGTGAGGCTACGGTAATATGCATATAACAGATCGGCCTTGTGTTATGTTACCATATCTCTATTTTCAAACTACGGACATTCAATCCGAACTATCAAATATGATTTTCATATGAAATACTTGAAATTAAATTTTATATTTTTTTACTTTTTTATTATTTTTTTACTATTTTTTTAGATAGGTAGAAAATAACTTAATTTATAAATTTTGAACTATATGTAGGTAGTGATTTTCTACCTATCTAAAGGTAGTATTAAAAATAAAAATAATTTCTAAATATATTTTATATGAAGATTATGTGCAACCGTTTGAACACTGAAATTCAAACGCTCAAAATAAAGATATAAATTCATATGCATATTACTGCAGCCTTTGTCGGAAAAAGTTTTTACAGTGTTGTGTCGAAATATGTTCAGGGACGGATCCAGAATTTTCGTAGGAGGGAGGCAAAAAAATATCGAATCGGGTTTAAATCTATTAATTAATTGGGTACTCGATAAAAAATAATGTTTTAACTTATACTGTTCAATACTTTGACTTATAATTATAATTACTAATTAAAATTCAACAAATTTATTTTAATTTTAATCTTAAATTTAACTCAAATTACAAATTAAACATGGAATAAAAAAATAAAAAAATAAAAAAAATCGGTTGGTATCTATAAATCTCCACTGAAACTCAAAATAGAGCAGCTTGGCAGTAACACTCGATGGCTACGATTGAAGGAAAAACCTATGGCGACAGATGATTAAATAACAGATATAGAAAAAGTAAACAACCAATCCGTAAAGCTAAGGAAACAAATATCTAGTGTACTAACCGATCTAACAATGTCCCTTCTGTCTAGAGTCTCTCATTGCTTCTCTTCTCTTTCCCTTTCCCTCTCTTCTCGCCACACCCTCCACCTCTCTTCTTCACAATTCTCTCTTGCCTCTCCTCTTCGACTCCATCGCAAGAGATTTGCTCAGAGAAGGACGATGAAATCATCCAGGCTAGCGACGCTAGTACCCTTTTGTTCTTCTGCGGCCGAGCACAGTGTAGCCGATTCTGGTGCTAACCCCTCCTCTTCTTCTCCCGTTCAAGAAGATGAAGGTCGTCATTTCCTAACTATAAAATTTATCTTGAGTAATTTCGTTATCGGTTTCATAATTTTGTGTCCATTCGTGTTCGTATTCTCTTCTTAAATTGTTTACCTTAAATCACGGTGGATTGCCATTATCGAATTTTGATAAACCTTGATTGCCAGTGGAAGTATAGGAATCCAATAAATTTTTGCTTCTTAAGTAATAGTAACAAGTTACGTGCATCCCTTGAAAAAAAAAAAAAAATTATGCCAATTCCAAAACAATTACAAGTGAGGATAATACTGTAGTAATAACTGTAATAAAAATTGCTCCTGATGTGCAGATAATTTTTCTAGTGGGGTTGGATACCGGCTTCCACCGAAGGAGATTAGAGATATAGTTGATGCACCGCCTCTCCCTGTATTGTCATTTTCTCCTCAGAGAGATAAGATTTTATTTTTGAAGCGTAGAGCTCTACCTCCTTTGTCAGACCTTGCAAAGCCAGAAGAAAAGCTTGCTGGTGTACGAATTGACGGCAACTCTAATGCTAGGAGTCGAATGTTAGTGATAACTATGTTCATTCAATATCTTGTTTGTTAAGATAATCAAAGACTTACTATTGTTTGCTTAGATTAAGGCAGACTAATGCTTTGGGTAGGGCATATCTTGGTTAAACAGGTAATGGATTTTAGCAATTTGGGAACTATTTTTGTTGGATTTTTTTTTTATATGTAGTTGCTAATTTCAGGTTTAATCACAGAAACTTCAATTTTAGTGAGAGAAAGCCTTGTCAGAGGAACATTTCCCATGCACTGTAACATTCAGTGGCCTCAAAGGAATGGGGGTCAATTGACCCCCATTTTTTTTTTTTTCAAAATCTTTGTACTTGTACCTTATTTCCTATATAGTTTAGAGTAAATTGCTATAGGTAGTATAAATTGACCCCCATTCGCAGCAAGAAATTTTATATGATTAACCCCCATTCACGTTTGACCTCCATAACTTGAAAGCCTGGCTTCGACCCTGGTAATATTATAATAATTCAGTTCTTAATTACAAACTATAAGATAGCAAAGAATCTACATCCTGACTTGGGCTTTATCTAGATTCCTAGCTATGATTCTCTAACAAAAACCATTATTTTTAGTTTGCAACCGTATTAAAGGGAGCCTTAGTAGGATTCCTGTGCTGAAAACATTTAGTAATGTAGGAATTCGTTTATTTCAGTTTGTTAGCTATGCATTTTAGATGGTGGGATGTTTGTACTTTGTGTAGGTCTTTCTATACAGGAATAGGCATTCATGCTTTGTTGGATGATGGCAGTCTCGGGCCTGAAAAATTGATCTATGGCTACCCAGAAGGAGCAAAGATCAATTTTGTTACTTGGTATATTATTTTTTCTCATTTTCCATGTTAAAGTGTGCATGCAGAGTATAGACATTGTAAAATCATTTATTGCAAGCAATGGTTGGCTACAAGTGTACTCTGCTAAATATTTCCATGATGTCTCCAAAAAACCATTCAACTTGAAAAATTCTAGTGAACCAATATCAATCAAACCAGATAATATCACTGATGCCATTTCCTCATTTTTTAAATTTAGGTCAAGAGATGGTCGGCATTTATCATTCGCCGTTCGATTTGATGAGGTAGTACAGGCTTCTTAAATCCAACATGCGCATTACATGTTTTGATTTTGTTTTCTTTATATTGCCTATACTCAGTTTGTTGCCTTGTGAATAGGAGGACAACACTAGTAGCAAGCTAACTGTGTGGGTTGCGGATGTAGAATCTGGAAAAGCACGGCCTCTTTTTAATTCACCCGATGTGTACCTAAATTCAGTTTTTGAAAGGTAATGGTCATCTTATGTAGCTTCTTCACACCTTTTATTTGGACCAAAGAAGGATGTGGCCATGTGGGTGCTTCATATTTGATCTGAGGTAGTACGACTGTACCAGGTGCTGATGTTCTGTATGAAAAGTCTTGCTTACACAGAATAGTAGACACAAAGAAATTACTGTCCAACAGAACTTATGTTTGGTTTTGTTTTCAGGTTTGAAAAATATAAAAATTTGGGATAGAAGCCATGCCATTATAATTTGTTTGTTCCTATTTGTGTTTCTAAATGCTTACAACTCTTCGAGTCTTTTCTCTTGACAGCTTTGTATGGGTCAATGATTCTACTCTACTAGTGTGCACCATCCCGTTATCCCGTGGTAAGCCACCGAAAAAGCCACTAGTCCCACCTGGCCCTAAAATCCAATCAAACGAACAACAGAACACGATCCAAGTGCGCACCTTCCAAGACCTCCTCAAGGATGAGTATGATGCCGATTTGTTCGACTATTATTCAACCTCGCAACTTGTCTTGGCTTCTCTAGATGGGACCATCAAGCCGATTGGGCCACCGGCTGTGTATACATCAATCGACCCTTCACCAGATGAGAAATACATCATGGTCACATCGATATATAGACCATACTCATTTATTGTTCCTTGTGGAAGGTTCCCAAAGAAAGTCGAGTTGTGGACAGCTGAGGGAAAAGTTGTAAGAGAACTTTGTGATCTGCCCCTTGCTGAGGATATTCCAATTGCAACCAGTAGTGTGCGAAAGGGGAAGCGCTCGATCAACTGGAGGCCGGACAAACCTTCAACCTTATATTGGTAAGTCTCAAGACACTAGTTATAGTTTTCTTACGTACTTGATATGTTGGTTCTCATCTATTTTCATGTTTCTTTTGTTAGGGTAGAGACACAAGATGGAGGTGATGCAAAAGTTGAAGTTTCTCCACGTGACCTTATTTATACGGAGCCGGCTGAACCCCTCAATGGCGAACAACTTGAAATTTTACATAAGCTTGATCTTCGATATGGGTATGATTTACTTCTCTGAAGCATTTGTAAACTAGACCTAATATTAGAAGATTCATGATTATCTAATACAATGGTTTCTGCTACAGAGGAATCTCGTGGTGTGACGAGTCTCTAGCTTTGGTGTATGAATCGTGGTATAAAACCCGTAAAACAAGAACATGGGTCGTGGCCCCTGATCAGAAAGGTGTAGACCCTCGGATTCTGTTTGACAGGTCATCAGAGGACGTGTACTCCGATCCAGGCTCCCCCATGATGCGCAGAACAACAGCAGGGACCTATGTAATTGCAAAGATCAAGAAGGATGGAGATGACCACACTTACCTTCTCCTTAATGGCATGGGCGCAACACCAGAGGGGAATATTCCATTTCTTGATCTCTTTGATATGTATGGTCCTCTTCCTTTCTGTCATTTGATGCATTTTGAAGAATCCTTGTTGTGTAGTTTGGTGAAAGACTTTGGGCTTTACAAGATTCTTTTGTTTGGGAATGTCTATTGGAGACGACAAATAAACAAACTCACAATAAGAATCTTGGGGTCAACATCAAGCCCCTGCTTCTGCATCCTAAATACCATCTCATTCTCTAGTGCTCGTACTTGATCCAAAATATACACAACCTGCGTTCCACATTTGAAGCAAGGAATTCATTTATTTTTCTTACGGGATAATGGGATGCAAAGTAGAAACAAAGGTGTTAATTCTTCTTCTCTTCATTTATTTTGGTTTTTGCAGTGAGACAGGAAGCAAGGAGCGCATATGGGAAAGTGACAAGGAGAAATATTTTGAAACTGTAGTTGCATTGATGTCTGACCAAACTGACAGCACTCTCCATCTCAACCAGTTAAAAATTCTGACTTCAAAAGAATCCAAAACCGAGAACACCCAGTATTTCCTACAAATTTGGCCAGAGAAGAAAAGAGTGCAGATAACAAACTTTCCACATCCATATCCACAATTGCAATCTCTACAGAAGGAGATGATAAGGTACAAGAGGAAGGATGGTGTACAGCTTACAGCCACTCTCTACCTGCCACCGGGTTATGATCCATCAGTAGATGGACCCCTACCCTGCCTGGTGTGGTCTTACCCAGGTGAATTTAAGAGCAAAGATGCAGCTGGACAGGTACGTGGCTCACCTAATGAGTTTGCTGGTATAGGTGCCACATCACCGCTTCTATGGTTGGCTCGACGGTACTGAGTTTCTCTGTCTTTATATTGATTTAGATTTCTGTTGTTCTCAAAATGAAATTTTAGATTTCTGTCTTTCTCAAAAGAAATTTAGATTTCTTTAGGAAAAGTGATTTACTTGTGTGCTCTTCTCAGGTTTGCAATTTTATCTGGTCCAACAATACCTATAATCGGTGAAGGTGATGAAGAGGCCAATGATAGGTAACATCTTTACTGTTGAAAGGCTAATTGTCAATCACTTTTAAATATACTAACTTCATTTAATTTTTGTTCTGCCTCCGGTATCTACTTTAACATTTCTCGTTTTCAATTCTATTTGACTAGGTATGTAGAACAATTAGTTGCCAGTGCAGAGGCGGCAGTTGAGGAGGTCGTGAAAAGAGGGGTAGGTCCCTACAATTTTCTTTTCATTTTTACCATGTAACATTGTCTATGCTTTTAAATTTATTGACTTCTTATTCTTTTTGTAGGTAGCGCATCCTAGTAAGATTGCAGTAGGTGGCCACTCATATGGGGCTTTTATGACAGCTAATCTGTTAGCACATGCTCCACATCTTTTCTGTTGTGGGGTTGCTCGCTCTGGTGCTTACAACAGGACCCTAACTCCTTTTGGTTTTCAGGTACATCTCCCACCACACACTAGTTGTATGCATGATAACAGGTGTTGTCTGACAACTTTTAACTGTTGAACAACCTTTTTAAGTATTGAAGTTAATATCGAATGTAGAATGAAGACAGAACACTTTGGGAGGCGACTGGTATTTACGTGGAAATGAGCCCTTTCATGTCAGCCAACAAAATAAAGAAACCTATTCTTCTGATACACGGTGAAGAAGACAACAATTCTGGAACACTTACAATGCAGGTATAAAAAAACTTACCTTCAATAAATCTGCTTTTTAGTCTTAATATACCAAGTCAGATCCATAGCAATCCCAATTAATCGAACCTGGATATTCATGGGCTGTATCAGTAATTATTTGTCACACCCCAGACTGAATCCAAGCTAGGATGGACTTGTCCTGCCATGCATATATGCATGCGTGGAGCCAAGATTTTATTAAGGTGGGACAAAATTTTAGGGCAAGACACAATTTTATAATTATTTTGGGTATTAAGTATAATTTATAATTTTTTCTGAGAAAAGCATAGAAATAGAAGCATTTTTTGGGAAACAATTTTATGGTGAGGCATAATTTTATATTTTTTGAATCTTAAGTATATTTTTGTACTTGTTTCTGAGAAAAGCATAGAAATAGAAGCATGTTTTTGAAATTTTTTTTGAGAGGGGTGGGAGAGGGCAAGTGCCCCTCACTGGCTCTATGTCGCCCCGCACATTGTAAGCAACATCCATGCAAGGAAAATCAAAGTGGCCAATTAATTCATACCAAAAGTAATATGGTTTTAGTACCAATATTGTTTTTAATAGTTATTTAATTTTCATGTGGCATGGCCTTTTTTAACTCATTTCTTGCACTGCTTGCTTTATTTAATTAAGGAGCTTAAACCAAAGCTAATATTTTTTGTGCTTTTAATAGGGGTGAATACCTCATGCAAAAATTCCAGAAAGAACATTGTTATACAAATTTCAATGTTTGTCACATTTCGTATAAGTGCAAATGATTATAAAGTGTTAGATGAATTTACCGATAACAACAATGGGTTTAAAAGGGAGTGTCAAATACAAGACAAAAAAAGTAGAATAAAATATTGGTTTTTTACACAAATGACAATAAGAATAGGGGAAGAATGGGGCGTCCGATGGGGCATTGGACCAAAATCCGTCAGATGTCCAGTCGGAGCCGTCTGATACATCAAGATCTGTGCGCACCGCTTAAAAATCGTGCGGATCAAGTTTGCGTGAATATTGACGCGAATCGGATGGCTTTGACTAGGCATCGGACAGATTTTGGTCCGATGCTTGTAGGACGCCCCCCACTTCCTAAGAATAGGGGTTATAAGCTACAGGTCTATATAATTGACTGGTCAAAATGATTCTACATGCTGCAGAAGCTCCCACAGACAATCTTGAGGGTTTTTCTCATAAAGCAGTCATACCTATAAAAATTTTAAATGCAATAGTATAAAAGATAATCTCTCAGTGTAGATGCCTAAGTGAAACTTTACCTTAAAACACAAGACATTGCCACACTATCAAGTGTAACAAAAATAACCACCAAGAGCATGCAAATGATGTAAAATAATTAATAATAGAATTGTAGTGGATATAGTATATGAGATGGTTTCCTAGATTATGTGAACACATTTTAAGTTCAATTCAAAGATTTCTCAAATAAACAAGAGGAATTCATGAAAAGCCGTTAAAATAAAAATAATATTAATTGAAATGATAAGTTTCAAATTAGCTCAAAGAAGAAATAAGATGAAACAAATGTGGCCTTGTACGAGTTTTACATAGTTAAAATGAATTGCAACAGTTAATGGTATTCTCATATCAAATCGAAAATCATACATTTTTACCTGTATTTTGTTATGCTAGCTGGTACCTCTACTTTGAGTCGCACCCTGTGCCAGATGGTACTTGATCCTTGCCTTTACTGGTTCACTTGGACATGTACTAATCCTGGGATAACTGTTGCAATACAAGAAAAAATAACAATCACCTTTTCTGTCTTTTGCTTGACAGTCTGATAGGTTCTTTACTGCATTGAAAGGCCATGGTGCACTCTGTCGCTTAGTAATTCTCCCTTACGAGAGTCACGGCTATTCAGCCAGGGAGAGCATAATGCATGTGCTATGGGAGACTGACAGGTGGCTACTGAAGTATTGTGAAGCCAATTCTGATAGTGATAGATCCAGTAACAAGGATGATTCACAGAACTCTACAACAGCTGTCAATAGTGAGAACAAGGCTTTGTCAGCTAGTGGCGGCGGTGCTGCCCATGAAAGCTCAGAGTTTGGTGAATCACTTTGTACACCAAGATCTTTACTTTGGTAAATGTTCCCATCTATGATTGAATGACATTAGGGATTTTTTCTGATGCTTGTAGTTCTGAAACCTGTAAGTCTCTCTGCAAATTAATGGGGTAACAGAAGTATTTCCAGACAAACCTATAACTGAACAAATTTAACCTAAAAAAGGAAGATTATATGATTGCAATTTGCTAAATATATCAGATTTCAAGAAACTTATTGAATTAATGTCCAGATAGTATCTGATTGGAGAACCATGTGTAACGCGTTGGCTAATGCATTGTCCGTGACCCTGATCTCATGATTAAAAATACTTTATCTAACCGGAAACCAAATTGCTCCTTATAATTGCAGATCAAGTTGATTGAAACCATGGTAATTGGTAAAAGCAAAAGTGCCAGCTTAATAGAAGATGCAGCACCATGCCTATACCAAAGGGAAACCTGGATGTTGTCAGAAATAAGCTGCTCGTAGGCTGACTCGGACGTCTTCGACATAAGTGTTTATGTCTTTCATTAAATTCAAGTCTGTAATATACATTTTTTTTTATTGATGGATATTGAATCACGCTTTTCAGGAATAAAAAGGAACAATTAAGTATCGGTGCAATGGTCACTAACTGTACTCGTCCTTTCCTATGATGAGATTATGGAACGTAGACTCAATTTTGATAACTCTTATCTGACAATTCGAAAGCTCTTTTTTCGTTTATAAATGTGAAAATGTGAAAATGTGAAAAGAATATTTGGTCATATTGCGTGCACATTGGCATGCGTGAAGTTGTTTACGTGCGCAATTGTATTTCTTACCGTCCACATCGGCTACAGAAAACATATTGCAATAGATGTCTACTAGCAATTTGTTTGGAATATGTCGTTTTCTACTTGCATTTTACAACAGTGCAGTCGCAATTTTTTCAATGAAGATGTCCAATAACGGATTCATCAAGATCTATGATTTTGTAATTTCTACATGGCTGTATCCACTAGACAAAAGGTTGATTCATTTGGGCCTCCGTGACGAGTCCGGATTCTCTGAAATAACTCAAATTTGAGTTTAGATCCGGACTGTTTGATCAGAATTCGAATCAATCCGGTCCGAAATGAAATGCATGGAGATATTCATGCTAAAGCAGATCGGACAGTCCGGATCTAAACTCAAAATTTGAGTTACTTCAGGTATGAATTCCTTTGACCTATTCATTTTCTCAAAAGAGAGAATTTATTCTTTTTCCAAAAGCACTTTATATCTAAATAATGCATCATAATTTTCATCTTTCTACTATGTGCTCATGCATAAGCAGAACAAAATCTACCGTTGCTTTCTGGGACAAAAGAAAGCAAAGATGGGAGGAGGAGAAACGAAGCAGCACACGAAGAAGAGTCAATGCACGATCTAAAAAGAAGGTACAAATGGAAAGGTAAAGTAGAGTGTCCGCATCTATAAATGGCCTTTTTGCGGGGCCTCGGTTGTCCAATCGGTGACTGGAAGGCCGTTTTACTGTTTTTGTCATTATTGTGCAAAGTCACATGAGCACGGCAGATTCAGGATTTTTGTCAGTAGATAAAAAAATATTGAATTAAATTTAAATATATAATTAGATTTAAATTCATTAATCAATTAGATACTCGATAAAAAATAATGTTTTAACTTTACTTTTCAATGCTTTGAATTGTAATTTCTGATGTTCCGACTTATAATTCTAATTACTAATCAAAATTCAACAAATTTATTTTAATTTTAATCCTAAATTTAACCCGAATTACAAATCAAACGTCCAGAGGGAGACAAAAAAATTTCAGGAGAGGCAAAATTGGTCGGGACCGATAAATCTCTACTGAAACTCAAAATTCAGCCCCCATCGAGGGGGGCAGCTGCCCCTTGGAACCATCTGGAGAATGTTTATCATCTATCTTGGCAGCCTCTAACCTGAAGTGGCATAGCTAGGAATAGTGTCAACTATTAATTAAGATAAACCCAAATCATGTTATACAAAATTCTGGCATGATAAAATCAAAATGTCAAGTCACGGACAGTGGTATTCTACAGTCCCAGTAAATCTTGGGTGGAGGGTGTCTATCTTTGATGACTAGTAATGCGAAATTAGTTGAAAATTATAGAACAAGAGGAGCTGAACTTGTATTAAGAGGTAATTTCAAGTGCAATGAATTCATTCTTTTTAGTAGAACTAAGGTGTTCTTAAGCTTTTTTTTGTTTTTGAGGTAATCTCTTGGTGTGCTTTTAACTCAAAAACTTATCAAATTGATTTCAAATGACGCACCTAAACTTTTGGAACTGGTCTACTTCACGAGTGATGCGTTTACATATCAAATTAATAACTTTTCAAATTAATTCAGTATAAAATCAAGCAGTAAAAATGATGAAATTTATAAATTATTTTATTTTTTACTGCTTGATTTTATACTAAATTAATTCAAAAATTTATAAATTTAACATGTAAATACATCACTCGTTAAGTAGACCAATTTCAATATTTTGGATTTGTTATTTAAGTTTAGGAACACCCTAGTTAAGCTCACAAAAAGACTCAGTAATTAGTTCTACTCTATTTTTTAGTACTAAATACGTCGTAATAAATATTATTAAATTCGTTCCTATGGTACATTCTTTATAAATTAAGCTTCAACTCAATTTTTGCTATAATTAAATCCCGAATTTTGTGATGTAAACTTGGCCTCGTGACAAGTACGAGATGAGAGTTAAAAGTCTTTCATATCACTTTATAGTTTATAAGAATTTTTTTTAATAACAGTGAAAAAATTTACCGACTATTATTAAAAGCCAGTATTATTAAATATTAGTACCTGAAAGTGGTACCTACATTTAACAAAGTACATATCAGTAGCATCTACATAAACTATAATAATACATCAATATGCAAACAAATTTAAAGTTAATAACAAATATCAAACTAAGCAACAACTATCAAAACTAAAAGCATGACATTATATAGTGCTAACAGGTTAACCCTAACAACATAACAATGAAGTAAACATAAGCATCTGTAAATTCAAAACAACAAAAAACAATTAGCACATTAACACTATCATAGTAAACATGACTGACATGATCACTAATTGTCATCCTCATTGGGTGGGGTCTCTTCTCCAGATATTAGACGGAGGATATTGCTCCCATCCTCCAGTCCCATCATGATTTTTATAAAATCTCTAATGAAGTCGTCCGACTCCGCCACAGCTAACAGGAGGCATAGCTCCAGATGAAGAGTATATTTTGATGTTTAATGCTCGGTGGTACATTTTAATGAAATAGTTATTTTAATTATAAAATTATTGTCATAAGAAATAAAGCCCCTTTTGAGAGATGTTTTGGACAGCATATTATATTATTTGGATTTTTTTTTCTGATGTATCAAAAGTGTCTTTCATTTTTTATTAAAGTGACAAGATTCTATTTGAGGTGATGTATTCCAGATGCGTGCATATATGACATGAAATGTCGACACCTCTAATATTTATGTTTATGTTTATGTCATGTAGGACTCCCATATTAAGGCTCACTTCTTTACACTTAGGGCATGTTCGACTCTGTTACTGTGCGCGTAGGAAAAAATAAATTCAGTTCATTCATGTTTTCTGTCCCACGTGCACAGTAAATGCCAGTTCAAAATGGAGTACAGTCCATTCCCGTTCCCGTCCCGCCTGTAGGCCGAACAGGCCCTTAGGGTATGTATGGTTACAAAACAAAAATAGCTAGAATAGTAAAATTAAAAATAGCTATTGTTTGTCTTATTAGAATAGTCAAATCTCAAAACCCTTAGGAACAGTCTATTCTAATAAGACAAAAGGTTTGAATTTCCTATTCTAGCTATTCTAACGCAACCAAACACCGAACAGGCTATTCCGAATATCCTAACCCCAAAAATAGTCTATTCTCAACCCAACCAAACATACCCTTAGTCATTTGCATTCGTATCTGTAATTCTTTTCAGAAGGAAAATGTGGTTTACAATCTGTCATGTCTGGTTTAAATCTCAAAGATCTAACTTCATCTAAAAAAAAAATGGAGAACTACTCTTTAGTTTAGTAGCAAACATAATGCTCTTTGTATGAGAGATCGCAAGTTTGAATCTAGACGAGAGATCTTTTTTTGATATTAAATATGAGTGAGGCTATGGTACTATGCATAGCATGGATTGGTCCGTGCTATGGCTTAATATTTGAGTTTTCAAAATCCTAGTGGTCGATCCGAACCGTTCAACATGATTATAAAATGAATATGTACTTGCAAACCAAATTTTACATTTTTTCAAATTTTTTTTACTATTTTTTTTAAATAGGTAGAAAATCACTGTTTTTGGATGGTTCAGAATTTTCAGATCCAGTGATTTTCTACCTATCTAAAAAAATAGTAAAAAAATTCAAAAAAATGTAAAATTTGGTTTGCAAGTACATATCGACCGTTAGGATTTTGAAAACTCAAATATTGAGCCGTAGCACAGATCCAACCGTGCTATGCATAGTACCATAGCCTCACTCATTAAATATTTAAGTGGTTTGACCTCCAATTTTTACTTTAAAAAAAAAATGTATCATTGTGTGGATCCATAGTCATTCAAAGGGTGGATAAGCCACCTCTATAATTTTAAAATTTTAGTTATGTATAAGTTAAATTTAATTGAATTAAATTTTTTTAGAATATTTTTATAGTTCAGCCACTCTCATAAAATATCACATGTCTACTTGTAGTCTAGTAGTTCGAGCTTAATTTGTGATTGTGAAGAACTTGGGTTCAATACCTATTTACTACATATTGTGCATTTTAAGTTTTAACTCCCTTATCAAGATTTTCTAGTTCCGCCTCTGTAATCGTGCTCGACTTTGAGAGGTTTGCACAAGGGATTAATAATGGTACTTTATCAAATTAAGAATTAGCTTATGATTTTGTAGCAAAAAGTAACGTTCTTTGTATGAGAGATTGCAGATTTGAAATTTAAATGAGTTTTTTTATGAATGTTGTAATTTAGAAGGATAAATCTTCATTTTTTTTTCTTTTTCTAAAAAAATGCCAACTGTTTTGTATAAGCTAACTTTCTAACTCTTTGAGAGTTGTTAATAATCGTTGAGAAAATCGTTTAATATTCTCGATGTTAGCATAAATATTTATGTGTGCTTTACAATTTGTAATACGGATTTTGATGCCCAATGTACGAAGTAAAATTTATATAATCAATAAGGGTGTTATTAAGTTCACTGAGTTTCTCTTTGAATTCAATTTTAAATTTATCATATTGACTTCAAATAATGAATCTAAACCATTGAAATCTGTCTACCTTACAAGTGATGCATCTACATTTGAAAATTTTAAATTTCGAATTAATTTTGTATAGAGTCCCATGTGGTAAAAAAATATTCAAAAAATAAATGCATTAAAATTAATTTATAAACCTTTTAATTTTGACCACTTGACTCTATACAAAATTAATTCAACAGTTCAGATTTGTCATATGGAGTCAATCTGATAAGTTTTAAAGTTGAGTTCCCAAAAAGACTTGGTGAACTTAAGAACACTCTAGTTCTACTCTATATAGTTTACTCTTTTTAACATATTACAATTTTATATAGAGTTTGTATTTATTTTGACAAAAAAAAATCACAAAAAAACTTATTATCATAGCCCATCCACAAAATTTTAATACACCAAAGATATAAATCATATACAAAATTTAAATTTATACATGATTCATCTTTTCAGATACATTATAAGACAAATTATATCTCTATTTTTATATTAAGTAGATGATTTGATCTATCAACGACTGTGATTAAAAGATGAAATTTCAGAATTAATATTAGTGCTACAAAAATAGGTCACTGTCCGCGAGGGAAACAGTGACTATCTCCGAAGGTACACCGACATAAACTGTTATTTCTGAGTGTATCGGTATTACCAATAAACCCTAAACCCTAAACAGTGACTATCCGCGAAGATACTGTCGGCAAAAAATACTTTTATCCTCGCGGATAGTGACACATTTTGTCCGGGGCCCTCCAATCAAATAGTCAGCCTTCTTATAATTTTATGCATTTTTTTATTTTTTTTACGTGTAGAAGTCTAAATTTATTTAGATACGTACTTGCCACACTGACTTGTCACAAGTTTATTTTATTATTTTTCTTTTGATTATGATTTCTTTTCATTTTTGAAATGTCATTTAAGAATTTTTTGAATTGATTGATAATTGATTAGTCATATCTTTAATTTTTTTTTTTTTCCATTTTTGATCAACAAAATAGAGAGAGGGGGTAATCAGGTAAAGATTTTAAGAGAGTAGTTTTGACTACATACAACATAAACTATAGAATCAAAACAACTCTGCATGAAGCAAAAACTGATCTGTTAAAATCTTTACAGGTTAATCAGAGAAATTAAAGAGATGAGTTAATCAGCGAATTCTAATAAAGCATATTTAGATGTGAACAGAATTATTCCCACATTCTAATATGCGGATCAATCAAATTACTGTAGTTGAATCTTGATTTGTTTAAAAATTAAAAAGATGTATAATAAGCTTGAGAATAGCTAAATAATACCAGTCAATGATTTAATTTTTTTAAATTATATTCTCTTTCTTGTACGAATATGTAGATGTGAACAGAAATATTCCCAATATTAAAAGTGATTGATTCTTAGTACCTCTGAGAGGCATGAAGTTGTCCATTATTTAGATGTAAATCAAATCAAGAAAGACTACTTACATATTTTAATTAGACTTGAATAAGTATTTACATTTTTTAAATAGAGGAGGGTTCAAATGCACCATAATTCACAACAACAAAGTAGGCACTTTTCGTGACGGGACTTCGTCGCGAAAAGTACTGTCGCAATAAAAAAGCACGTTTACGACGGTACTCCGTCGCGAAAAGTCACTTTTTATCCTCGCGAAAAGTGCCTGTCTTTTGTAGTGATTTTTGTACTCCAATATGCTCCACATCCTTTATCTTCATTTTCAATGTCCGAACAGTCGATTCGAACCACTCAACATGATCTTCATAATAAAATATGCTTGGAGACCAAATTTTATATTTTTTAGAATTTTTTTTACTATTTTTTTTACATAGGTACAATATCACTTTATCGGATGGTCCAGAATCTCCTTAACAAAGTGATTTTGTACCTATCTAAAAAAATAGTAAAAAATATAAAATTTGGTCTCCAAACATATTTTATTATGAAGATCATGTTGAGCGGTTTGAATCGACTGTTCGGACTTTGAAAATGAAGATAAAAGACGTGGAGCATATTGGAACACAACAATTATGGTGCATTTGAACTCTCCTCTTTTAAATATGTACATTATAATATTAAATTATTAATGGATTGACCCGGATTTAGATTCTATCTTTAGCATATATCAGTATGGTGCTTACGCATTGTAAATCTTGTTTGGATGATATAAATAAACCACGTAAATTAAACCTCTGAATCCTATGACAATTCTTCATATGTCACTTTTTATATACCACTTGAAATTACAATCAATGCCGTATTTCTCTCTCTCTCTCTCGAATTCAGATCCAGTGCAATACAATTCGTGCCGCTCTCTCTCTCTCTCTCTCTCACACACACTCTCTCTTTTGTTTGGAATCTTCCCGTAGGATACCAATTCATTTGTAATTTCCAAAACAAAAAAAATACAGTGTCGCTTTCTTAACAGAGACTGAAATCTAAACGTCGGCGTGTACGTAAAAAAGTAACATCAGGTCACATCAAAATGATAATTTTTTTTTTCAGAAATAAGATGTCAAATAGGTCCGATGCCCATCGGACCTACCTTGGTTTGATAGGTGTGATGGCCATTCGATCTGCATCAAGATTCGTGTGCTCTGTATCAAAATCCGTTCAAGTCTGTATCAATTTCCGTGTATGGATCTTGATGCTAATCGTACGGTCCTAGAGCTAATTGAACCTAAATGTAGGTCCGATGGGCGCTAATTGAACCTAAATGTAGGTCCGATGCCCATCGGACCTACTCCTATCTCGTCAAATACTAAAGAGGAGGATGGTTCCGTTCAAATGTCTTCATTTTGTATGCCTCATCTTCATTTTTAAAAACATTAATAACTCAAAATTTAAAACTTAGAAGTCAAAATAAAACGTTAGAGATGATCTACATAATTTTATCTATGCATGTGTAAAAAATTATAATATTTCAACTTTGTTTTGGTTGTCATCAAGAGATTATAAAAATGTACTAACACGGATAATTTATAGACGTTGATTTTTTAACTTATTGATTCACATAAAAACAAAACTAAAATGTGATACTTTTTTATGAGCACATAGAGAAAATAATATAAATCACATCTAACGGTTTTATTTTGACGTTTATGATTTAAATTTTGAGTTATTAACGTTTTAAAAATAGAAACATAGTGGAGACAAAAAATGAAGGCATTTGAACCCTCTCAATACTAAATTATAATTTAAAAAGGTATATGCCAGGATCCTCTTCTAATTATTGTTTTGTATTTATTATCTTTGCAAGGTGGGTGCCACATATTAATTTGACCCGTTTAGATTCTAAACAAATAATAAAATAATTCTATAAAATATAAAATTTACTCTTTTAAGTAAATTTTTATATGTAAATCATATTAAACAGTTCAATTGTTTGAATTTGAAAAATAAAAATATAAATTCATAGTACGGACCAAGGTTCTAAATAGCGTTTATAGCGTCGCAGCGGGAATGCTAAAAAAAAAGCTATAGCGAATAGCGTCCCTATAGCGAAAGCTATTCCAAATAACATTTTTTTTTACATTTCGTATATTCAATATTTGTACTAAATATCAACATTATCTAAAGTCTCATAGAACAATAAATAACACCAAAGTAATTAAGAAATTATAATATTCATATTGAACCCGTACAAAGTCCAAATTGCGGTTCAAAATATCCATAGTAATATCATAAACTATCGATTTTTCCTATTAAAAATATCTTAAGCATCATGATTCATGATATAATCTATTTTTTTTCTATTCAAATTTTAATTTCGGTTTGAACTTTTTTTCTATTCAAATTTCAATTCCTATTCCCAATTTCAAATTGATTTATCTGTAGCAAGTAGCAACAAATTCAATTTCGGTTTGAGATTTTTTTTATCTTTATTTAAAATCCATATAAATTGCTTTAAAAAAAAAACCATATTGTATAGCGCAAATAGCGGACCGCTATAGCGTTGTAGCGGCCGTAGCGCAAATAGCGTATTTTGATGTCATAGCGTAGCGTTTGGGGTCTAAAAACGCTATAGCGCGCTATTTAGAACACTGGTACGGACTGATACGTGTGTTACAATATTTATCCTTATTTTTTTTAAATAAGAATGAGGATGAATCATTTTAATTTTAAATATTTACGAGAAATTTTCTAAAAGTTAAAATTAAGTTCAGAAGAATATGGGACCGTTCACACTGAGATATTGCATTAAATAGTCCTGCTTTACTTGTACAGATATTTGTGCTATATATATATATATATTCAGAGGATTATTTTTATGACTAAATTTAAAATCTGGTCGTTTACGCTACCAACGGTCCACAGATAAAGTTTTTTTTTTTTTATGTTAATTTTTCTCCTTCCTAGAGCAAGTCTGTAGATAATTTAATTTATTAATTCAACACGAAAATATTGCACCAAATATATACAATAATTTACCTCAGTCCACCTGATTTACAACATTAAACCTAACAATTTTTATGTTTTTTACTCGTCAAAAGGGCCAAACAGAACTTAGAGAATTATTTTGTAGATTGGGATCAATCTTGTACTAATTAATGCATGCATGTCTTAGAAATATAAGGTGAAAAATATTAAAAAAAAACTACATAATATTATATATTTTAATTAGTAGGGAGGGCACAAGATTATTACGTCACTCGTGGTTCGCTTAAGAATTTGGTTAGATAGACTTCTAGTCAGATATTATAATATTTAAGAACTAAAGGGCGTAAGTTCAAAATTCGAATAAAAAAAGTTTTTATGAAAATTGAAATTTAAAAGATTAGATCTTCATAGACAAAGAACACAAAATTTAGATATAATAACATCTAATTAAAGTTGACTTGAATTAGGGCAGTGAATGAGTCAAGTTTGAGTGAGTTACATTCAACTCGTGTTCAACTCATTTAGTTAATGAGCGAGTCAACTCGAGTTGGGATGACAATAACGAGCTGTAAAGCCAACTCGAGTTCAGCTCAGTACCAACTCGAGTTGGCTCACAACTCGTTTGAATAGTCAATTTTCTTAGTTATAGTTTTATACCAGTAAGAGTTTACCGAAACACAAATAATTTAAATGTCTTAGTAAGAGTTTATCTAAGCACAAACAATTCAAACATAATTAACAAGACAACTAACAAATTAAACAATCCAAACAGTAGCTTAGGAGTCATTTAGAAGGGAATGAGATTTATAGTAACGAATTTTGTGTAACTCGAGTTGTTAATGAGCGAGTTGAGATATGCTCAAACTCAGCTCATTTATTAAACGAGTTAGCCAACTCGAGTTGTAAATGAGCGAGTTAAAGCGAGTAATTAGCGAGCGAGTTATGAACGAGTTACGAGTTTGAGCGATTTTGTACAACCCTAACTTGAATCAACTCAATTAATACATATGATACTTAATTTGAAATATATATCTATTAAACTTAAAATAACATGATATACTGATCTTACAAATTTACTTCACATACTTAATTTCATTCAAGTTTTTTTATGTTATGGTCAATAAAATGCTAGTAACAAACAGTTTGGTCTAATGTGAAGGTTAAATTCGATTCGACTTGACTAATTAATAAACAAACTAATTATATTAGTGTTAGAATCGTGTTCTAAATAACTAGCTATAACTTTTTCGGATCATCAAAGCTAAGCTATAAGATAAAAGTGCGTTAATTCAGCTACAACTGCTATAGTTGTAATAGTTGACCGCTATTACCGCTACGCGCTATTGCTACCGGCCGGTATGCTACATGGGCTTTTTTTTTTGCTATTTATATGGGTTTCTGTGCTTCTGTTATTATTTTTTATACTACATGGCCTGCTATGATAAGTATGCTAAACTGAATTATGTGCTTCTGTTCTTATTTGTGATTTAGTCTCTCATTCTATATCGAAAATATTCAAATATTAATTCTTCTTTTAGCTTGTTCTTCGTCTAGTATTCACTTGTAAAATTATTGTCGTTCATTTCAATTGAAAGGTGATTTTGATTATTCTAATATATAAAATGTTTAAATAGGTATACTGACTTCATTTCTTTTGTAAAATTAATTGCTCTTCGTCTATTATAATCTGTAATACTATGAAATATGAACTATCAAATAATGTTACCTTGTAGATTTTTTTTTTATTATTATTCGCATGATTGAAAAAAAATATAGACTTAGATTAGTTGTCATTTTGTTGTTACTCTAATTTTCCAATATTAATCATGTTAATAATTAATAGAAATATAGAATATACATTTTGAAAAGAAAAAAACAACACTATATACAATAGCTTCCGGTATAGCTACGCTATTCGCAATAACTTTTTTTTCTCTCCTCACTATGCTGCTATAATCGCTATTTAAAACCTTGGTTAGAATCAATTGATCACCACTTGGTCTCTCTACGATTCCCATGATTATATAGAAATGGCACCATATAGTAATATAGACCAATTTTAGAGTCGAGATTCATTCTCTCCCCCAATTAGACTAGCATTAATTTAAACAAGCACCATCGATCGATCGCTTTCCCTTTTTACTCTTTTATCATATCGATCCGGTATGCATCCACCGTCCACACTCCATCCACAAGCCCCTCCCCCTCCGGCCCACATTTCAATGCCATCCATTATATATACACCTTCCCCTCCCCTCTCTCCAATGCACCTCATAAACATATCACCTTCATTAATTAGTTCTCTAGAGCAACACTACTCGCACTACTACTGATATCCATGGCCTCTCTTAACCAAGACCAACAAGCTTTACTTCAGAACATCTCCTCTCTCTATGACTCTCTTTCCACCCTTCCCTCTCTCCTTCCCTCACCTCAAGTTAACTCCCTCTTTACCGAACTAGTCACGGCATGCATCCCTCCATCCGAGATTGATGTCTCCAAACTCGACATGGAAGCGCAACAAATGCGCTTGAAACTGATTGACTTATGCAGCAATGGAGAGGGTTTGTTAGAGAATCACTACTCTGACATCTTAGCCTCGTACGAAAACCCGTTAGACCATCTCTCGCTTTTTCCTTACTATACCAATTACCTCAAACTTAGTCAGTTGGAGTTTGAACTCCTTTCACAGCATGTTAACGGCATGCCAATGCGTGTCGCCTTTATCGGGTCAGGTCCGTTACCTCTTAGCTTGCTCGTTCTGGCTACCTACCATATGACGACCACACGGTTTCACGGGTATGATCGAGAGCCATCTGCTACAATCCGTGCCCGTAAGCTGTTAAAATCCGATGCTGACATGGCCTCTCGAGTTGAGTTTCGCACTGCAGATGTCATGTCTCTGACACATGTGCTGTCATCATACGATGTGGTTTTCTTGGCCGCACTGGTTGGGATAGACCAAGAAGTGAAGGCAAGAATTATAGAGCACCTGAATAGGTACATGGCTGTTGGGTCAGTTTTGGTGGTGCGCAGTGCACACGGTGCGAGGGGGTTCTTGTACCCAGTGGTGGGGTCAGATGAGCTAAAGGGGTTTGAGGTGGCGTCGATTTACCACCCGCAAGATGAGGTGGTCAACTCAGTGATTGTTGCTAAGAAGTTGCCATCGGTGCATGCGCACGTGCACTTGCCGGGTGAGGTGGCGCCGGTGCAAGGAGGGTTGCCTCTGAGGACTTGCTGCTGTTGTGAGAGAGAGGCGATCATGGTGAGTGGATGCAAGATGGAAGAGCTGGCCAGAGAGGAGCTTCAATCTTAATTAATGAATAACCCAATATTATTCAAGTGAGATTTGTTTAACCTATATATTTTCTATTTTCTGAACCTTTTTAATTTGTCAATTATTGTATGTGGTGGGGTGCTTTATGTTTATTTTTCTTTTTATCATGTTTAAGGAATAACTCAATATTGTGATCCTCTAATTACTGTTATTTGTGTGGATCATACAACATGGTTAAATTAAATGGTGCAACTTGCTTTATAAGTATAGCACTTAATTAATTCGCTATGTTTCTTATTCTGTTTCTTGACTCTATATATTTTGTGGCGTTACGAGACCGATGTGTATGAACAGTTGAACTGTTGAGGTCTTGACTTTTAATTTCCCCTTTCATTTCTTGTTGATAATTTCTTATGATATATATATACATAGAGTGAGGCTATGGTACTTCGGCTAGTGTACTATGACTAGTGTACTACGGCTCAATATGGTACTTTTTAAAATTCTAACGGTCGATCTGAACCGTTCAATGTGATATTCATATGAATATGTACTTGCAAACTAAATTTTATATTTTTTCGAATTTTTTTACTATTTTTTTAGATAGGTAGAATTTTGATGGTCCAGAATTTGTATAAAACACTGAAAATTCTACCTATGTAAAAAAATAGTAAAAAATTCAAAAAAAATATAAAATTTAGTTTGCAAGTACATATTCATATGGATATCACATTGAACGGTTCAGATCGACCGTTAGAATTTTAAAAAGTACCATATTGAGCCGTAGTACACTAGCCGAAGTACCATAGCCTCACTCATATATATATATCAGCACTAAATTTTATGACCTGTTTGTTATACGTCAACCATCTATGGAAAAGATCAAAAGAAATAAATTAATGTCGTCTGGCCACGTCAAAAAAATTTGTGTATGTCATAATTAAACAAGCATAATATTTCACATCAGCAAGAATTAATAAATTTTCATGTATATCAACGGTTTATTAAATATTAATACTTTTCAAGATTTCATTTTCATAAAGGTTTCTATTTTATTATTGGAATCATTTAATATAAAAAAAAATATATATGGTTCATATTTACATAAAAATCCCTGTAACTGACTTAACCAGTCGATCTGATACATTATACATGCATTAATATCAGGGTTTTAAATAACATGCTATAGCGCCGCTATAGTATTTTTGGACCATAAAACTATGGCGCTATAACACGCTATAGCGGCACAATATAGCAATAGTGTCGTTTTTTAGCCGTTCCGCTATGATGTGATAATCGCTATTTAAACCTTTGATTAATATTCAATATGTGTTGTCATTTTCCATTGGCATCGACGAACTAAGTTCTATACAAAAAAAAATTGAATGTCTAAATGCTCCGATATAAATAATCTGTTGGCTACCAAAAATAACTATTGACGAGGATAAGTCAACATAAATTATTATTTTTAAGAGTATTATTTTTACTTACAAAATATTCATGAGACTACTAACACAATTTAGCATTTATATCTGACACAATTAAGTCAACATAAAATTCCTTTTTTATTTTTAAATCCAACATATTTCATATGCCTTTTTTGAAAGTAAAGCCCGCACTTCTGATGCGTAGAGAGATGAAACTCGTGTTACTGTGTCAAATCAGCGGTTCTATAATAAATAATGGACTAAGAGGTATAGAGGTAGGGCTGTCAACGAGCTGGCTCGGGCGAGCTGGGTCCTAGCTCAACTTGTTAATTATGGACCAAGCTCTTACCGAGCGAGCTGGATCTAAGCATCCGAGCTAAAACCTCAACTTGAAATTATGACGAGCCAGCTCGAGCTAGCTCGCTGGGTCTGACTGTATCTTGTTTTAACCGAGCTGGACAGAATAAAATGTACATAAATTTATACAAATTCACAAATTGATGTCTAGCCAAGTTAGTTTGAACTCGTTAATTCTGAACTGAACTAGTGGCGAACTGGCTCATTAACAGCTCGGTCCAGTAACGAGCGAGTCAGGTGCGAATCACGATTGAGCCACGAGCTACAAGCTTTTTTGCCACCCCTACATATATAAAGATATATAGAGGGGAACAAAATAAATTTTGTATTTACATGTTATCACGGTCAAATTCTTTATAATAATAATAATAAGCATTAAAGAAGATTGATTATGCGAAGCTAGCCAAGAGAAATTGGATGATTTCAGACTACTAATTAATTATTTCCTCTCTGTACTTTCTGAGATTTGCTGTCTTCTCCTTGTTTACTTGCAGTTAGAACAAGCAAGGTTACTGTCCATAAAGTCTGCCCCGTTGATGTGAGAGATTTTCCATAATTGTGAAAAGTCTGAAAATTGATATCTCAAAGCATCCCAATTTAGCTAAATTAAGATTGCACTCAGTCTTCTGATTAAAAAAGATAGATTAGCGTGTTATCTCAGCAGGGACAGAGCTAGACTTTTACTCTGGAGGTCAAATAAATATAAAGATCAATCATATAAAAAATCTAATGGAGATTAATTTTACAATATCACAATATTTAAATTTAAATTATATATAAAATCATGCAAAAATATTAAAAAAAAAATGAGAGTCAATTGATCGCTATATTGTTGCAATATACATCCGCCCCTGCATCTCAAGACTGATCAGGCTTTGGATTTCAGATCCAGTACAATACTTGACCGTGTAGAATGAGATCTGAGTCGTCCATTTTAGTCTGACACAAATCTCAAAAACAAACATGCCTATATATTAACCGAATTAGTTTTGGTTTGGCTGAAAGTATTTTTATCTCCTATGTACGGAAGGAGATACTTAACAAAATGCTCTTGAGAAAGTTCTACCAGTGTCGTAAAAAACATCCGTTTAGGACGATTAATTGACTGATTAGTCGTTGGCGGTGATCAAACTGTCATGAATTTTTCTGACTAATCGGTCAATTATTCCCGATTAATTGCTTGGCGGTACCTTGCCTGTCCGACGACTGTATACCGTTATTTACAACACTGGTTCTGACCTCTCCAGTTCTAGGCCAACTTATTTTTAGAGTTTATTTAAATAAGTGAGAATTTATTAACAATAATATTTTAACTTGATAATTCTGATAATGCTTAAAATATTTTGTATTTTTGAAAACCGATCTGTTAAATGTGATTTATACTATAGTTATATGATGCATATGAGAATTAATAGTATTTTTATGTAAATTTTACTGTTTATTAAATGACTTAAAAGTTACATCGATTTACAATATTTAAATAGAATTGATGAAATATCAATTGACACTATAATTGCATGAAATTTAATATACAACCAATCCATATATATATAATCCGTAAGTCTTAAGTATATGACTATAATTTGTTTTTTTCTATTTTGTAATTTTTTTAAAAATTTATCTCCGTGTTGTCATATATCATAATCAGAGGCAGAACACAGTAGTGAGCAAAGGGGCTAAGCTCCTCTATAAATTGAAATTTTATACTTTAATTCATTAAATTTTATAGTTCTCATATGTATTAATATCTTTTAGCACCTCTTATAAAATGAAATTATACTATATTTGATTTTTCAGCCCCCCAATCTCTATTTTCTAGTTTCACTCCTGATCATAATATGTACTTCATAAAGACGGTGAACCCTCATAACTTTTCTCCACTAAGTATAATGTAAGTTGCAAGAAGGCAAAGGTTATTAAGATCAAGATGGGCACATTGAAGAACCGTGAACTTAGTGTAGTGGTATTAGCTCTGTTTCTACGAAGATGTTGCATGTTCAATTCTCGAAAATATCATTTAAAATATGTTGGGTGTATCGGAACATATTAATAAAAAAAATATAGACACATTGAAACCAATCTAAAAGATGCTGAGATGTACTGAAACTCTTTAATATTAAAAAAAAAAAGGGAGGGCCTAACCTTCCCCCGCCATCCATCCCCCACTTTTCCCCCAACTGAAAATAAGTAGGGGACCACAGTAAACCGTTAATAACCGTTGAAATGCCTCCACAGCATTACAGGCGGATAGATTGCGCACAAGTATTCACCCTTGTAAACTCAAGTATTCATCCATGTAAATAAAAATACTCATTTTTGAGAAATAACTATAGAATGAAACATTACCACCCATCTTTGACACGTTTTTAGAGGTGGTTTTTTTTTTGTACGTTCACTCTAACTAATTTTTCCGACGATCTGTGAGGAATTTTTCAAATCTAAAACCACGAAAGTCTTCTACACAATTTTCTCTTTCAAATGAGATCCATGATGACATACTTTTGAGGTGTCCGTTACGCAAGTATTCACACCTCGTACGCAAGTATTCATCTCTCATTGAACAAGTATTCATTCTCGTCGTGTAAGTGTAAAGAGTACATGAAGGTATGGTGGGACCGCACAACCGCGACTTCAGATAAGTAGGGGACCACAGTAATATGCGGAGATAAGTGGTGGAATTAGTAAGGGACGATTTGCGAAAAAGTATTGACACTTAACACGAGTTGTATTCATCCATATAAATAAAAGTACTCATCTTTGAGAAAGAATTATATATGGAAATATTACGACATTAAGAGCATTAATTACGCGGAGATAGTAAGGTACCACAACTGCCGTCCGCTAAAAACAAAAGAAAACGCGTAATTAAGTGGGGGGACCGCACAACCGTCACCGCAAGTGGAAACAACATCAAGTATTCATCTATAATACATGAAGTATTCACATGTAATACATCAAGTATTCACCCTGATATATCAAGTATTTTTAAAAAAAACTGGACATATCACACCCATCTTTTACATGTTTTTAGAGGTGGTTTTTTTTTCTCCGTTCAATCTAACTAATATTTCTAACGATCTGTGAGAAATTTTGCAAATCTAAAACCACGAACATCTTCTACATAATTTTATCTTTAAAATGAGATCCATGATGACATACTTTCGAGTTATTCGTTGCACAAGTATTCACCCTCGTCATGCAAGTATTCATCTATCATTGAACAAGTATTCACATGTAATACATCAAGTATTCACCCTGATATATCAAGTATTTTAAAAAAAAAACTGGACATATCACACCCATCTTTTACACGTTTTTAGAGGTGGTTTTTTTTTCTCCGTTCAATCTAACTAATATTTCTAACGATCTGTGAGAAATTTTGCAAATCTAAAACCACGAACGTCTTCTACATAATTTTCTCTTTAAAATGAGATCCATGATGACATACTTTCGAGTTATTCGTTGCACAAGTATTCACCCTCGTCATGCAAGTATTCATCCTCGTCGTGTGAGGTGGAGGCGGAGGCAGAGGCGGAGAAGGAGAGGCGGAGGTGGGAGGCGGAGGCGGAGAGGGAGAGGCGAAGGTGGGAGAGGCGGGCGGAGGCAGAGGTGGAAGGGGGAGGCGGAGGTGGAAGAGGGAGAGGGAGGGAGAGAGGAAAGAAATAGAATGAGAAAATCTACTAATTAATTTGTAGGGACCACTAGTTAGTTAAAATTGATTATTATAGTTAGAAAAGGAAGTTAGTTAGTTGGGAGAAAAATGGAGGAAGGAATCAAGGGGTAACATATAATTACCCAAAAAAAAAAAGATTGGGGCATTCAAATGGTTTGTGAGAACAATAAAAAAATTAAGACTTTGGCAAATGTCCATGCTCAAAATAAAATGAGACGTGATTTTAAATGCGGTTGAACGCACAGAGAAAATGACCTTTGGGGCCTATTTTCAAATCAAATTTGATTCGATATCCGATTGGAGTCATTCAATCAATTCTAAGATTTGTGCGTATTTGATCAATACGAATCTTTAAGTTAACTATGCGGATATTGAAGTTGATTGGATGGTTCTGATCGGACTACATACTGAATTTGGTCTGATGTCCATCGAAACGCTGCTGATTCCATGCATGAGACTATATCTTTGATAGAAATCAAACCCCTTATTTCTTGAAGTGCCATGAAGAATTTGAGTACTCGTGCATATGGATTTTATTTTGCTATCACAATTTACAACCATTGAGAAATAAAGCATCATTTTGCACGATTATATTCAAAATATGGAAGTATATTTTTTTTTTTCAAAAAGTATTATATTTCTTTTAATTTACCAAAAAGCATTATTTTGCCACATGATAAATATCTAGTGTTGCTCTTTTTATTTTTATTTTTGTGTGTTAGAGCACTAGCTAGTTTCCAGTGTTAGCAACACGGTGTCGACATAAAGAAGCTCTTCAAGTGGCATGCTGTTGTAACTGTTTGAGCAATCCCATGATGGACCTAATATTCTTTCTCTTCTCCTTTTTTTTTTAATTTATCTCTTATAACTTTTTATCTATTATGTTTTTTATTATTCATCTTTAGCTTAATTAGGTTTTTCACCTTTCTATCCTTCTTTTACAGATATTTTCATTTGTAATGCAAATAGATTAATCATAAATTTAAGCAGGATTAAGTTACTTATTCCATCTTATTTAAGTCATGGCTTAAATTAATCTGTCTAGAGAAGAGAGAAATAAAAAAAATGATCTTTGTATAGTGGGCCCAACAAGTAGAAGAGATATGAAGTAAGTTAATCCATCTAAAGAAGTAATTTAACTTTGACATAATTTCATTTTACTTCTCATATTTTACATATCGTTAGATAATTTAAGTGTAGAGTAAGAAATTTACTCTATCTCTCACCTCACAATCAAATATGACTTTAAATTATAAAAAAAACTTCCGATATGAATCTAAACCGTGCGGGGATATATGTTTATCTAATTTATGAACGATACATATACATTCAAAGTTACTAATTCGTATATGTTTTATCAAGGTTCTAAATAGCGCGTTGTAGCGTTTTCAGACCATAAAAACTATAGCGCTATATGGACATAGCGCCGTTTTTTCAACCGTTCTGCTATGATACGATAAACACTATTTAAACATTTGTGTTTTATACGAGATTGAGAGATTAAACTATATTTCTATGCTTTTCATAATTTAAAAACTTGTGATATAAGGCATCATTGATCAATTAGATCAACATATATTTGTATGTTTTTCTTTTGGAACCTGCCAATGATTTAGAGATAAAGCTTATAAACTCTCAAGACAAGTTTAATTAGAACGATACTCTTATTAAACTTTAAAAAATGTATATCAAATCTAGCTATATATTCAGCATTCAATATTTACACCTTTGCTGTTATTTTATTTTATATATTCTTCTTCTTACCAGCCATTTTTTTAATGTAAATATTTACAGAGGGCTGGGATATTTTGGTTAAAACAAAAGGCTAAAAAGGCAGTTGGAGAATGATAATATTTTATATTTATTTGAATTTAAAGACTGAAGACTTTTTTGGATGATTAAGAAATAAAAAAAAAATCAGAATCATTAAAGTCAATTTTATATAAAATCATGCATGTTCCAAATGGATAATATTTTCAAATAGTTCTTTACTTAGTAAATATTTCCGTATAGTACTTTATTTTCATATTTATTAAATTTTAAAATCTCATTATATACTATTAATTAGGAAGCTAGAAATTTCTATGTGCTACTTTTCGAGTGCGAATCCTCTGAGATATCTCAACTTTTGCATGACCGACGTGTCCGGTGCCTATTCGGGAATAGCGCAGGGGACTAGTATTATTTGTGCTTTGAGATTCGTGTCTAACTATTTTAATGATTGTGATTTTTCATAAAACCACGCAAAAGTTGAGATATCTCAGAGGATGTGTATTCCTACTTTTCTGAACCCATGTACAAAAGAATTCGGATCCTCTCCGGTACCGTAAAAGGGAATTAGTGGATCCGGATCGTTCTTTTAACTTAGCACAAATCTCAAAGCACAAATAATACTTCCCTCCTGTGCCATCCTGAATAGGCACCGGCTGAGAATAAATCTCAAACCGTAAAGTGAAGGGAATCTTTTACACATACCGGAGAGGATACTTGTTCTGTACAAAGTAATTTCCTTCCATGTACTGATAAAAATCACACTGTTGAATACTATATGGATGTCTCTTTTTTGTCATTTTCTTTTCTTTTGAATGATTGAGCTAGGTTAATTAACTTGTGTAAAGTTACTCATTTAGTTAATGAGAAAGTTTCATGAGGAGGATCCACTTATAACATTTGTAAGTTATAACATCTTATCACAATTTGGTTTTGCGATTTTCAAAGTCTAAACAGTCAATTCAAGCCGTTCAACATGATTTCTATATTAAAATGTGCTTGGAGATCAAATTTTATTTTTGAATGTTTTTACTATTTATTAAGTATTTTACAAAACTGTTATTTATTAAAATTATTTTTAGACAATTTTGGACCACTGAAAAATAGCAGTTTTGTAAAATAAATAGTAAAAACATTTAAAAATAAAATTTGATCTCCAAGCACACTTTAATATAGAGATCATGTTGAACGGTTTGAATTGACTGTTTAAACTTTGAAAATTGCAAAACCGAATTGTAATAAGACGTTGTAACTTACAAATGTTGTAAGTGGGTTCCTCTTCATGAAACTTTCTCATTAACTAAACGAGTAACTTTACACAAGTTAATTAACCTAGCTCAATCATTCAAAAGAAAAGAAAATGACAAAAAAGAGACATCCATAAAGTATTAAACAGTGTGATTTTTATCAGTACATGGAAGGAAATGACTTATAACAAAGTACATTCCAACTAGGATAACATGATGATGATGTTTTTGAATTGAATTTCCAATTATGTATAGATAGGTGGCCATGAATGTGACATAAACATTATCAAATTAGAATAGTCTTTTGAAAACAAATGGAACTGTACTTTTCAGATGTGAAAGCAACATCTATAACAGATCAAAATCAAAATAAATAAACAAGTTTTTGTTGCCAAATAGGGATCGCTGCTTTTCTTAGAGAAAAGTAGAGTTTTGTTTTTCTAATCTCAATTATTCAAAATTTTACATTCGCATATCTCGATAAAGAAACTTTTTCATTCACAAATCTCAACGAATTTGAATGGTTGAGATCGGAAAAGCAGAACCCTGCTTTTCTCTAAGAAAAGCAGCAGAGTCCATTCCGCCAAATAGCTCGTAGGCTAAATAAAATAAAATAAAAACACATTGCATAATGAATTGAGGAGAGAAACGCAAGGCAGATATAGGCATTGATTCTTAATATTTGTAATTTTTATAAGTATTTATATCTTTAAATCTCCTTACAAAATGAAGTTATACTACATAAATTTAGATTAAGCCCTTTAATTTTAATTTTCTAGTCCACCCCTCAGACTGACAAGGGCGGACCCAGGTGGTTCCTGGATTTTGAGTTTTAGTGGAGATTTATTGGTTCCGACCGACTTTGCCCCCTCCTGAAATTTTTTTTGCCCCCCTCTGGACGTTTGATTTGTAATTCGGGTTAAATTTAGAGTTAAAATTGAAATAAATTTGTTGAATTTTGATTGGTAATTCGAATTATAAGTCAAAGCATCAGAAATTACAAGTCAAAGTATTGGAAAGTATAAGTTAAAGCATTGTTTTTTATCGAGTACCTAATTAGTTAATAAATTTAAACCCGATTAAGTATTTAAACCTGATTCGATATTTTTTTACCACCTAACAAAAATTTTGAATCCGCCAGACTGACACAAAAAAAAATACAGAAAAAGTAGAGAGATATCATACTCTTTACGGATTGTTTATGTGCTTAAAGGCTCAAAAGAAGGCCATGGAAATTAAGGCCTGATAGGCTTCTATGCTCTATCATCACCCAAACATTAAATAAAATAATTTATAATTTGTTGGTGCTTTTTTATATTCTTTTTTTTTTTTTTTTTTTTTTGAATAATGCAATGGTCTTTTTCCTAGTTAATTCTTCATCAGAAGGTTGTTATGTTGGTTTTGAGTATATGTCAAAGTGAGTATTGATTCTTATATTAGATTGTATCCGTCTACTATACTATCTATATCCGTATACGAAAATAAAAGCGGATACAAATACGATTTTATCACTGTCCGATCCATTTGCACCCCGAACATAGGAATCCGATTTTCCACTTTTGAACCGAACAAGCTATCTTCAGTGGACTGGTTTGGGCCTGGTTTTAAGTTAAAAACTACAAATATTTCCAACCTCTTGATTGTTTACTCATTCTAGCAAGAAAATTATGGGCAGTTCGGCAACAAGGGATTAAGAGTGAAGGATTAAGAGCTTAAATAGCGTTAAGGAACCGATGTTAGGTTGTCTTAATCCGTGGATGAAAGCTAAGAAAGCTAAAGGAAGGGGTAGAGATGTCTTAAGGTCCGGACAGAGGATTAAGATTTGGGCAAAAGGAGGCTAAAAGAGGTGATCTTAATCCGTGCTAAAAAACCGGTATTCGGTAGAATTAAGCTGCTAAGGAAGTTAAAAGAAACGAATTAAGCCTTAAGGAATCTCTTGTTGCCGAATGGCCTCTGTATAACTTGAAAGTAAAAAACGATTGGTAGCGTTATACAAGTCTGTATTTTGTGTAATTTTTTTTTTTGTTTTGCCTATTTTATATAAAATTTGCATATTTACCAGTTTTTAATTGGTGGACGACTGGTCCGATTGTTAGCAAGTTTCTTAAAAGAATTTACAAAGATATTAAAAAAAATTAGAAGTTGTATTAGGGTTTAATTTTCCAAATTACTAATGCAATAGACAAATGATGATTGGCTTTTGATTTAGATATGAGACAATTTCAACCTACTCAGGCAAATGCATGAAAAGATTACATACAACTGTTACAGCAGCAAGTACATGCTTTTTACTATAATCTAATTATAATACGAGTAGAACTAAGGTGCTCTTAAGCTCACCATGCCCTTTGTGAGCTTAACTCAAAACCTATCGGATTGACTTCAAACGACATTTCCAAACCGTTAGATGTTCAATCTATATTAAAATGTGCTTGGAGACCAAATTTTACATTTTTTGGAATTTTTTTACTATTTATTAAGATGGTTTGAAAACCGCTGTTTTTATTAAAATTCTGCACCATTGGAAAACAACAATTTTCAAACCATCTTAATAAATAGTAAAAAAATTCCAAAAAATGTAAAATTTGGTCTCCAAGCACATTTTAATATAGATTGAACATCTAACGGTTTGAAAATATCGTTTGAAGTCAATCCGATAGGTTTTTGAGTTAAGCTCACAAAGGGCTTGGTGAGCTTAAGAGCACCTTAGTTCTACTCTTATAATACACATGACTGACTTTCATGCTCAATTTTTTTGAAAAATAGTGGATTCAAGGTCTATCAATTTCATTAGAAACTAGAAAGATCAAGTTTAAGTACCTAAAACATGTACCTAAATCTCAACCATAATTTCAGTTACAAACATATACCAAAATATCAACAAATGTACCAAAATAGCATAGACTAACCACAAAAGCACAAACAACATAGTTCTGTTCCAAACAAAATACATGCACAAACATACAAAACAACCTAGAAACATAAGCATCCGTATTCTAACAGATCCCAATCAACATTGCCATAATTATTCATGTCTTCTCCAGACATTGGACTGAGCAGGCTGCAAGGACCAAAATCCTCCTTGATAATGGAAAAAAAAGGGTCTCGGGGCCTGGTGTCCTCCATCTCTACCATGAATGTGAGGACCTCCACTGCTCGAAGTTGATCTGGTAATTCCTTAACATCAGAAGAAATTATGAGGTATAAGTTTAAAAATGAATCATCATTCCTAGACTGACACCATAAACTAAGTAAAGCAATAATCTTAGTTTCGAATGTTGTAGCTGTTGCAGGGGCAGTGCCCTTGAAACAAACTCTATTACGTTCAAGCCAAACTGTCCAAATAACTACACCCCTAATCATTTCTAGTAATAACCTATCTTTAAAAAGGATGCATGCATTTAATAACCATAAATCATCTATAGTGGTACCATTAAAAGTAAATCCATTCCAAAGCAATTTGATGTAAGAGCACTCTACAAAAAGATGGTTAGTACTCTCAGGTTGACCACAAAACAGACAGTCAGGTGAACCTGGCCATCCTTTTTTCAATAAATTAAGTCTAGTTAAGATCTTATCTTTTCTAACTAACCATAAGAAAATCTTAATCTTGAGGGGTAATTTAGACTGCCAAATAGTATTATATTCATTATTAGGAATACCCCCATAATCAAACCACTTGTAGAATGAATGAACTAAAAAGACATGCTTATTGGACCATCTCCATAAAATCTCATCTTCTAATGTATTATCAAGTGAGAAATGTAAAAATTGCTGCTTTAAAGTAAGCCATTCTTATAAATATATACCAGTTAATTATCTATAGAAAAGTAAATTTAAAGGAGTGGAGAAGACTGTTGCCGCTGAAATAAATCTATCTAACCAAAAAGCAGTACTTTTACCATTTCCTATTTCCTTATTAAGTCCCAAATTAATAATATCTCTATTCTTAAAAATAGATTTCCAAAAAGGTGAACAAGTAGAGAAGAGGTCCTAATTTTATATTTACTTACTAAAATATCTTTTCATTTACCAGTAACATTATTATCCAAAAATCTAATTCACCACTTAGCTAATAAAGCCCTATTCATTAACTTTAAATCAATTACACCTAAACCCCTTGATCTTTCCCTATTTACCTCTTCATAAACTAAAACATTTTCTTCTTATGGAATTACCACCATGCCACAAGAATTAACGTCTAATTTTATCAATCCTATATCGGATTGTAACTAGTAATCTATAAATAGACAGCCTGGTATAGCTGAAATGACAATTTACAAACAATTTTAAAAATGAAATTCTCTCAAATTTTATTTGTTGTGTTATTTCAATCCGAAACCGGGATAATAATGTTACGAAATTGACTTATATAAGCCTGTGATTGACCGTAATTGGGCCTTCTTATGGCCCATATATATTGGGTCTACATTTCTTTTATCATTTTTATTTCAAGTCCGAGTCACAAGTTGAGTTTTTCTAATTGTGTTCAAACGGTTCTTTCTTCATCACAGCACAACACGTGGTAATTTTTTTTTCAAACGGTACAGTATGTCACACGAAAAATTTGGTTACGACACGATACATGATCATACGAGTTACGCGTGATTATGAGCGTTAGATCTTGATCGAATAATGAATCTTAAATAAACTAATTTAAATTATGAAAAAAATAATTAAATGTAAATAAATGTAACAAATGCAACTCATATGATTTTGTGTCTTTTTAAATTTGGGAACGACACAGCACGTGACTCAAGTCATAACGTAACCAGTTATGACATTATATATATCTAGATTGGACTGTAAAAAGAAAAATAGAGATAAAATTGGACTTCTCAAAGTAGAGCAACAATCAATCAAGGGCGGACCCAGAGTGTTCCAAGGGGGGGCAGCTGCCTCCCTCTGGATTTTGAGTTTTAGTGGAGATTTATCGGTCTCGACTGACTTTACTCCCCCCCTGGAATTTTTTTTGCCCTCCTCTGGATGTTTGATTTGTAATTCAAGTTAAATTTAAGGTTAAATTGAAATAAATTTGTTGAATATCAGAAATTACAAGTCAAAGTATTGAAAAGTATAAGTTAAAACATTGTTTTTTATCGAGTACCCAATTGATTAATGGATTTAAATCCGATTAGATATTTAAATCCGATTTGATATTTTTTTGCTCCCCCGACAAAAATCATGGATCCGTCCCCTACAATCAATCAAATTATGTATAGACTAAATAAGAAGCTTTTAAATTCAAGATATGGCGGATGCCCAACCCTGTTATAGTGTTATGTACTGCCTCTGGCACTGTTTACGGTGCCCCTCTCCCCTCTGAGTATGCATCCACTGTATTAAGTAGCTTTTGAGTTAATTTTCAGACTGTTCAATCAGAATTCAGACCAATTTGGTTCACGCATATAATGTACAGGTCCTTTAATATTAATGCGGATTTAAATCGGATGGTGAAGATCTTAACTCAAAATTTGAGTTAACTCAGAGGATGCGAATTCCTTCGATCCCCTCATTAAATTTCTGGCAGACCCAAGAGTAACCACTAACCACTAACCACTCCGTTTCCTTTCTCAATATCACCAAACAGCTTGATCACCTTTTAAATAGACGAAGAGACCCAATTACCCAAATAACCAACCCGACCAAAATCTCACCTAGATTCTCGCTAACACCCAATAAGAAATCTCACTTCAAGTCCTCCTGTTTTTATCAGCGAGTGCTCCACCAATCTCAAATCACCTCGATCCCAACCTTCGATTTGCCATGGCTGGTTGCTGCTCTTGCTTTTGCCGCTGGAGCACCTTCGCTCTCGTCCTCTTCATCCTCTCCGCCATTCCCATCTCCCTCATCCTCTCCCTCGAACAATCCACCAAATCCATCTCCTACCAGAGCCGCCATTGGTCCCACGAGTGCGCCAAGTGGGACCCGCTGTCAGAGAAGTTCCTAGTCTCCACCTTCTCCGGCGGAGGTCTTGCTGAGGTGGCGCCGACTGGAGGTGAGGAGAGGGTGGTGGTACAGGACCTGGCTGTCGCTGGTAACTTCTCAGTTGGTATTAATATTGATCGGGTCAGAAGGCGGGCCCTGGTTGTGTACTCTGATGGGATCCAGGGCCGGTACGGTGCCATCGGTGCGTACCGGATTGGTTCGTGGGACCAGCTGTTTCTGACTCATCTTACTCGTCCAGGTCTGTAGCTTGTACTCTTTTGGGGGCTAGATCTAGTTCGCACGAATCTTGAAACAGATTGAAACTCAAAAGAGAATCTTTTTAGTTAATGCAGAGGATATGAATTCACACGGGGAGAGCATATTTCCGAGAAGAAAATATAAGAGCCGTGATTTGAATGTCTTAGCACTAAAAAACTGGATCAATTTTCTTTTGTGCAACAATAATACAGACAAGATATATTATATAATAATCATCACATACTTTTCATCAAGTCAAATCGTATTTTAAGTTTTTAAAAGCTGCCGATACTTGTTTTAATTTCTTGGATGCATTATTCGAATACTCCAAAATACATAATTAGCTAATTTCTAATGTGCACTCGGTTATTATACAATATAAGATTAGTTATTGTATAATATACACTTGTTTTTTTTTTAACTTCCTTAATTTTTTGGACAATATAAAATTACATAATTATTTATTACATATTACACACTTGATTATTAATATATATACGAGGAGGGATCCACTTACAACATTTGAAAGTTACAATATCTTACAATAATTTAGTTTTGAAATTTTTAAAGTCCAAACAGTCGATCCAAACTGTTCAACATGTAATATGTATTAAGATGTGCTTGAAGATCAAAATTTACATTTTTTTTAAAATTTTTTTGCTATTTATTAAGTATTTTACAAAACTATTGTTTTTAGATAATTCTGGACCACTGAAAAACAATAGTTTTGGAAAATACTTAATAAATAGTAAAAAAATTCAAAAAAATGTAAAATTTGACCTTCAAACACATTTTAGTACAGATTACATGTTGAACGGTTTGGATCGACTGTTTGAACTTTAAAAATCGTAAAATTAAATTGTTGTTTGTAAATTTCAAATGTTATAAGTGGATCCCTTCCCTCTGTATATACACAGAGAGAGAGAGAGAGAGAGAGAGATGCGTTGTGCGTAATTTACACTTCTTTTTTTTCTAAAGTTGGTCAAAAGTAGTTGAGGATAATCAGAAGGTGAGGACTTGTAATTAATCTATTTTTTTGTTTGATGGTGGTGGGTTGACATTTGTCCATTATACTTTATTTTTTCTTGTGTTTTTCTGTTGAATTCATTGGAAGTCTAATTCAATAAAAAATATTAAAATTAAGAATATCAGTTAGGTTGAATTGTGCAATAGGAAGATAACCTGATCACCTGATCTTTTTTCAAAATGCTAAACCTTAATTAGTTAGGATGGATCTAGCCTTACTTTTCCCTATTCTATGATCCTATAAAAAGATTGAGCTTCTTTACAGGAGACAAGCCATCACTAGCGGATGACGTTGCGATAGACGAAGAAGGAAATGCGTACATCACCGATGCAAGGTCCAACAAAATTTGGAAAGTTAGCTCAGATGGAGAACTACTCTCAGTCATAAAAAGTGACATTTTTGTTACAAAAAGAGGTCTTCTTAATAACCTTGTAGGTTTAAATGGGATCGTCTACCACCCGAATGGCTATCTCCTAGTCATCCACACATCCACCGGTTCTCTCTTCAAAATCAACACGAGAACCGAAGAAATTACTTTG
This sequence comes from Carex kokanica, assembly GCA_025461125.1. Taxonomy (NCBI): domain Eukaryota; kingdom Viridiplantae; phylum Streptophyta; class Magnoliopsida; order Poales; family Cyperaceae; genus Carex; species Carex kokanica. The sequence continues at coordinate 63,212 of JAJGRX010001283.1, read as the reverse complement.
GTTAAGGTTGAAGGCTCGCTCGAGAGGGGTGATGGGTTGGAGTTGATGTCAAATGAAAAATTGATTGTTGCTGGTACACCTAGCCGGCTTGTGGAGAGTTCGGATGACTGGACAACTGCGAAAGTTGTCGGTCGGTATGTGGGTCCTGTCCATCGAATTCCCACATCAGCAACGGTGAAAGATGGAAAGGTTTATCTCAATCATCTTGTTGGTTTCGGTTTTGGTAGGAAGACGCATCGCCTTGCCGAGGCGACCTTCACACCATAGAGCTAGTTGAAGATTTATTTATTGTTTTACAATTGTAAGTTACTTCTATGTGGCTGTACCAGGGAAAAAAGCAAAATTGTGTTTTAGGTGGAAGGGAACTTGTTTGAATGTTGTTGTTGTATCATCATTTTCCAGGTTTTTCAAAGCATTATGTTAGGATTGTCTAATTAAGAATTTCCTTTGCATTTGTTCATGCTATTGAAAAGGGCAAGTCACTTTGTTTTGTTTTTGCCACACGTACGTGTACTTAAATGTTCACTTTAGACAGGAGTAACGTCAAATAATTAAGATAACAATTTTTTTTTTTAAGTTTGTGTAATTTGGACAAACAATAGCTAGATTTGATATCGAACAGCTGTGTAATTAAAAGCACACAGAACTTATTTGTTAGCCGTTGAAATTAAATACTTTATCACGAGATAAGTTTATTATTATTTGCTTGGTTCTCCTAAAATCAATATTGGTTAAATAATTAAGTTAAAAGGTAATAGAAATGTCATAGATTATTTATGTAAAAAATTAGGTTATTTGTTAAAAAATAATATTGGATCTAATTACACAGAACAATATAAAGCATGGCATCCAGCAAAGTCGTTGGTTGGTTACTTGGTTAACAACCGATGCCAACTTCAATTTAAATTTGTTAATATTCGATTACTGTTTTTCCTTACTCCCCAGTACTAGCGACTTAATTTTTAATTTTTTTAATCCGTTTGATATGTGGAAAATATAAAGAATCTAAAAAAAAATTAATCTTTATGATAAATTTTGCACGTTTTTGGCAAAAATTTTAAAAAAATAATAATTTAAATGACAACGATCTATTTTTTATTTTTATTCATTTCCTGACAAATCAAACGAAACATAATTGTTTTTTTCTCCATTAATTCATTTTCTAGCATATCAAAAGATCAAGTTAAACGTAAACCCCTCTCTCCGAGTCCTGTCCTATAATTTTTGTGCAGCAGATCAGACGGCTCTTATTGCCTCCGGATCGGGTATATTAAAAGCTCTCGCCCATCTGACGGTCATGGATTCGTTACCATGGTCCGATAAGCATCTCCCAAAAGAATTAATTCTGACGGCCCCACCGACTGAGATGTAACGTAAGAGAATCTTTGTTTTATGGATATAAATCTGCTGTTATTCCAAAGGGATCACAGTACCCTGTTATTCCAATCCCAACCGTTCAAACTTTTTCAGACACGTATCTCAAGGAAAAATGTTTATCGATCCCGAATCTCGACAAAGTTTAATGGCTGAGATCGGAATATCTGGGTCCTGTGATCCCTTTGGAATAACAGCAGATTTATTTCCTTGTTTTATTACATCTATAAAAAAATATATATATACACAATCATACTCTTTGAATGAGAACATTTCTGGGAATAAGGGAAACCGCCCCCTCACACTCACACAAGGCACAAGGATTCATTTATCTTCTCCTCCCTCGCCCCCACCCCCATCTCTCTCTCTCTCTCTCTCTCTCCCTCTTTGGATGGAGAGACAAAGAAGCTTGTCTCTTAAATCCAGAAGGCTCCTTTGCTTCGCAGTCTCTTCGTCTTTCCTATTTTGCTTCCTCTTCTACTATTGCTTGCTCAACATTGCCCCCTTACTTCCCAGAAAAACTCATTTCCAGTTTAGTCCCTGTAATAAGACCAAAGAAGCCTCTTTTGGAGAAACCTTCTTCTGGGAAGCTACAAATCTTTCTCAACAGACCTTCAATTTGACATTTCCAGCAAAAGATGTAGTGTTTGCCAACATCCATGTGGAAGAAAATGGTAATTTGTCAGGTGAAGTGCTTGATTTGAGAAATGGTGAGAAAGAGATGAGAGGAAATGTTTCTTCTCTAGAAGTGATTGAATCAGTGAAGCAGAGTAATGCTGCTAATTTGGGCAGTCCTAATTTGGAAAAAAGTTCCAACATTTTGGAAAGAAATCAATATTCAAATACTTCAAGGATTGGGGGAGAGAATAATGAGAAAAAAAGGGACTTATATTTAAATAAGAATAAAAGGGAAGTTGAGCAAGAATGTAATATTTATAATGGTAGATGGGTTTTTGATGAGAGCTATCCACTTTATGGTAGCAAATCATGCTCATTCATAGATGAAGGTTTTAGCTGTGAGGCTAATGGAAGAACTGATGGATACTATATGAAATGGAGGTGGAAGCCTAACCATTGTGACATTCCAAGGTAGTGATATTACTCTCCTGAAAAGTTTCTAGAAGTTTCAAATCGTTCTTTGAATTATATAAGGTAGTAATATGTCTCTCATGAGAAGTTACTAGATGTATTAGATAGTTTTTTTAACTATATCTGTTACTAGGTTCAAAGTGAAAATTTGGCAGAAGTTCGACCAATTCAAACTCTCATGCCTACCTAATTTCTTAAATAAATACTAATTGGTGTGAAAAAAAATTTCAAGTTGCCTATTTACTTGCTAATCAGAATGAAACAATAAGCTGGAAGTAATTGAAAAAATATGATGGGTACAATAATATCCCAATATATCTTGTAAACCATACAAGATGCGAAGTATCCTATCTGTCACTATAAAAACAATGAAACATAATTCAAACCATTTGTATCCTAAGTTGTTCAGGAAATTTAGAGTTGTGTGTATATCAAAAGAAAAATGCACAACTTATTCTTAGAGGAAATTCCGTGCATTATAACTTTTGATTATAACTCAAAAGCGAGAATTTTTTTGATGCTTAGGTTTAACCCTGTGAAAATGCTCGAGTTGATTAAAGGGAAGAGACTAGTATTTGTTGGAGATTCAATCAATAGAAATCAGTGGGAATCGATGATGTGCATTCTTCAGCAAGCTGTATTGGATCCAAAGCGGATATATGAAGCTCGCCGCCGAAGGATTACTAAAGAAAAGGGGCAGTACAACTTTAAATTTGCGGTATGGAAGCTACTTATCATTGTAGACATTTTAAATCCTCAATTTGAGTTTTAATAAGAGGAAGTCCTTTAATTTCTTGCTTTTCCACTGCGGTCCCTGTAATTTGGAAGATATATGGTTTTAAACCTCGAATTAGCAATGTTAATGCCTCACTGGTTAATAAGATGCAAGCAGGCATTCTCTTTGGAGTCGAAATATCAAGAAATTGAAGATATGCTACTATTTTGATGAAAATTATTTTTACAAACATAAAATAAAATGATGTAAAACTTGGAGGACCATTGATTGCTGTAGTTGCTCTTATAATAGTTAACTCTAGTTTTAAAAGTTCACCTTTTTTTTTTGGTTATTTTTTTAGGATTATAATTGTAGTGTTGAGTACTATGTGAGCCATTTCTTGGTACATGAAAGTAAAGCAAGAGTTGGTACGAAGCGTGTAAAGACTTTGAGAATCGATACAGTTGATAAAGGTGCATCAAAATGGAGAGGAGCTGACATACTTGTTTTTAACACTGCACATTGGTGGTCCCACCACAAGACAAAATCAGGGTAAAATTAGCAATTCAGTGTATCATTTTAAATATACTTGAACCATTTCCCCAGTTGTGCAAACTACGTACTCAGGTTTCTGATAGAACTTTTGTATTGTATGTAATGTGGCTCATGTTTTACAATTACTTGTTGACCAAAAATTTTCCTATTCCTTTGTTTTGTTTTTATTATCCTGTTTATTTATGTTGTTTTCCTTGTTTAAAATTGCATAATTGAAAGGAAACTCATTGCAATTTTGGATTAATTCAGTAAAATGCAGCTTATGTTGCGTTAATATTCATGAGCGTGGATTTACTGAGCCTAAATTGGCTAATTGAGGCTGAATTGCACAGCTGAGGTCTCTATTGGTTCGAGTTGATTGATGAGGAATATTTTTTTCTCGAGTATCGACCTTAATATGTGCATAATATTGCTTCGTATTTTCTACACAGGGTGAACTACTATCAGGAAGGAAACCTGCTCCATCCTCACCTGGACGCCTCCACTGCATTTCATAAGTCTCTCAAGACATGGGCATGGTGGGTTGACCGATATGTCAACCCTGCCAAAACCCAAGTTTTCTTCAGAAGCTCTTCACCATCTCATTTCAGGTAACTCCTCTCCTCTCTCTCTCTCTTTTAACATGTTACCATTAGCTCTTCTTTATACAGTTGTTTATTGTTTTAAATAGGTATATATTTAACTTCTATAACATTTAGTATTATTACCAGCATTATGCTGGTTTGCATTTATATTTTGTGAATGACAAACAATCAGCGGTATATTTAAATGTTTTTGCCATAACCTCTAGACTTTTTTCTACTGTTTTGTGATGGTTGAATTTTGGCCTATTAAAAATAGATAATAGTTCAAAACATCATACACCTGCCTGATTGTGCAGTGGCGGTGAATGGAATACTGGAGGACATTGTAAAGAGAGTAAACAGCCATTGAGTTTCACTTACGGGAAACAAGTTCCAGTTCCAGAGATGAACATGATTGTACAGCGAGTCATAGACCAAATGACTACTCCTGTAGCAGTTTTAAACATTACTAATTTATCTGGACTAAGAATTGACGGGCATCCGTCGATTTATGGTAGAAAACCTGCCAATGGGGCCCAGCCATCAGGCATTCAAGACTGTAGCCATTGGTGCCTTCCGGGAGTTCCAGATACATGGAATGAATTACTGTATTATTATATTGTTTCCAGACAAAGATCGCTTGCAAAGAGGTGATTTTTTCTGAAGTATACTTACGTAGGCTTAACATTTTTTTTTCTCCAAATGTAACTATTGATTGCTTTTGAGCTAATTGGAGTGTTCATTTCTTAGTTGGCGATCTTGCTAAATTAGCTAAATTAGCAATTGAAAATAATTTGGATGAACGGTCCGGATTTGTTGAAACGATTCGGCACTGAGGTGCCTTGGCACCGGATCCCTCCTCTGCCTTCTGATATCACATCATGCTAATTTTTCACAGAAATTATGTCAAAAAAAAAAAAAGTGCGTTTTGAGATCACATCTTGTAATAAAATGTTGCCAGCATTGAGGGGAATAATCTTACACTATTTAGTAAATAATTATGCGATGAGGAAAATATGTCAAAGGAAAATACCGTCTGACATCACATCTAGTAATAAGATGAAAATATTGTGAGGAAAAATCTTACAAGAACATGGTACCATAATAAATACATTACTGAATATACGAACGTGGAAGCTTGTTACTTTGGACAATAACATAATCCATCCCCCAAGCCTTGTCACATACACTTTATTAATTTTATACACCCATTTTAAGATTTTAAACTTGATATGCAATTGTTTCCTCTATAGCATTATTAGCATAGCCAAATACACATTATTACCTGTAACATCCAAACTCTACCTGTACACACCATCTATACACAATTATTGACTGTCTTATCACTCGTGTTTTACCCGTCCCAAAACCATGGAATTATCGTGCTACTTTATGAGCTCTATTATGAGAAACTGTTGGATCGTCTCTCTTTGACCCTTCAGGCTTGCGGGCCCATGGAGGGGCCTGGTCAGGCCCATATCGATAGTCATAAAACAGCTCCTGGCTGGCTTCTATGTGCTCTTTTGCATATATCCCCACCCTATGATCCCCAGCTACTAACATCACCTATACATGAATAGTTCAGGGGTCAAATTTATACCACAAATAAATGGGCAACAGTTGGAATTTTTTATTTTTTTTAAAAACCTTAGAAGTTGCTATTTGCAAGAACCTAAAATAGTTTGTTTATTTTAGTGGCAACCTGTATATAGCTTAACAAAAGAACAGGTGTAAAGGCAAAAACTCCAACATTTGCAGGGGTACTTCTGATAAAGCTAAACAAAAGAACAAAGATAACTACCTTGGCATAACAATTGGGACTTGAAGAGTGGTTTGCAAACTTTAGCTTGTCGCCCTTACGATAAGCATCCAATACATACTGTAAAATGGAAATTAATATGTTCACAAAATTTACGGCAACTTTAAACTTTTGGCACTTCTTTATTTCAGAAAGGAGAATAGTAGAGAGAGAGAGGGAAAGAGATTTCAGACCCAACCTGATCATTCAAATCAAAAAGGAATGATGAGTTGGCACGATCATAGATCTTCCCTCTTTTATCTGCCTCTTTGTGAGAAATCAACTCCCCGGTATACTCTCCAAGATAATCATTTTTGTTCACAGGATTCTACATGACAATATAATAATACGAATCAGCAATAAAAAAACCATATTATCTTTCTCAAATGCTGGCCAATGGACTTGCCTTTAAAAAAGCTCCCCACCCAGCAACATCTGACCGTCCCAACAAAATCTGTAAGGTTGATGAATTATAATAACTAATCATAAGTTTGTCAATAGCTAATTAATAAGTTTGTCCATCAGAATATCAGATAGAACAAAAAAGTTAAATACTCTCTACTAGGCCTCTTACTCTCTGCTGTTGTTTCAAAAGGAGCTTCATGTTACCACACTGATAGCCATCACCTCTCGTTGGCGGCTCACCCAAAGTACCATCTCCACAACTGCATGGAAACTCTTGTTACACCTCCAAATTGCAAGTATACCAAGTGCATCTTAGCTCTCTCTCTCTCTGATTTTTTTTTTTTTTATTAAAGGGTCCCGGTACACCCCAGCATACTTTAGATGCCATTCTCGAGAATTAAACCTGCACTAATAAAAAAAACAAAACAAAGAACAGAGACTAAGTGATGTTTATAAAGGATTAATTACCTGACCCAGCAATTTCTGCAAACATCAGGGTCGCATTCACGGCCAGCCGCGAAACAGGGACATTGTCTACTCCTACATTGGCTCTTGGCGCAATGGCATCCTCTAAACTTATTCTTACAGCTCTTTGAACAACTGCATACAAAAATAAATAAATAATATTGTGATATTCTAATGAAGTAATAGGAGCAAAGCTAGCGTGTGATGTGCTCACCAAGAGGGTTTGGTGAGCACAACTCCAAAAATCTATCGAATCAGCTTCAAATGACAAATCCAAACCGTTGAAACTGATCTAATTCATTTATTTTAATGCACTTATTTTTCATCATTGTTTTTACCGCTCGACTTTGTACTAAATAAATTCGAAAATTTCAGAATTTTGCACGTACACGCATCACTCGTGAAGTAGGTCGGTTTCAATGGTTTGGATTCATCATTTGAAGCCAATCCGATAGATTTTTGAAGTTGTGCTCACCAAACCCTCTTGGTGAGCACATCACACGCTAGCTTTACTCGAGTATTAGATACTCTTATTATGAAATATTTATTTGAAATTTGCAGTTTATATATTTGCAACATTTGTATGCAAGGTCTAACGTTTCACATGTTTTCTATAAAAACTCACAAACTTTTGTAGATGTTTCCAATAGTACCCCTACAAATAGGTTGGTCTGATGGGAAAAAGGATATCAATCTTGCTCCTAAAAATGGAGCCCCAATATTAACTGATTCCAAGATAGTAAGACTGGCATGTACCATAAATTAAATGGAGCCCCATAATAAATGGATGTGCCATAAATTAAATGTACACTAGAAGTAGAACTATCACTTATTGTCATAATCTTTTCAATGGATGGTGCTATTTGCAAAAATCCAAAATGGTAGGCCATACTTCAGCAATCATAGCCTTCCAAACCTTAAGCTACATAGGTGAATAGCATACCCGCAATATTTTTCACAGCAGGTGGAATTGACAATACAGGGGCACAGTTTCCCACATGACTGCTGGCACCCACATGGTGAGTACTGCTTGCATGGTAGCTGCTTCCCATCCCCTATCCTTTTCCTGATTGCAGGATGGCCAGCTGATTTCCATGTGTACTTTAGTTTGCGTGTTTTCCCTCTTTTGCGGCAGATTCGAGCTCTTAACGGCAAGTCTAGCTCCTACAGTTCACAGTTTTGTGTCAAGTGTTAAGAAAGAGTTAAGAATGTAGAAGTTCCTATTTTTTTGTTAGCTGACCAGACCAAATTATTTAGCATATTTTCAAACAACACCAAACTTTCTGTGCAGTTTCAAATAACATGAACCATTTCCATCAGCAGAAAAGAATAAGGGAAAATTACTGATGATCACAAAATTTGCCTTCCAGCAACAACATATATAACTCAAAAAAAAAAAACTGATCAGGAATGCAGGAAGTATGTTAGATTTGATAAAACACTTGGGAATAATTTAGAAAGAAAAATTTATAAATGTTGATTTTCTACTACAAGTAACATATAAGGTTTTCGTACCATGTAATCTTGGTCGGATGTTCCAAAATCATCAAAATTTGATGTTGTCAAGAGAGGTCGACTTGGCATAGAAGAACCATTGCTGAACATGTAACTTGATACCTCCATGCATGTCTTCATACCAGAAAGCAAGTTTCTAGCAATTAGGCAACTAAAAACAGAAAGAGACTAATTAACATAAGATTCAGAAAGATAAAAGAGAGGGTGCTATGGTTAGATAATAAAAAAAAAAAAAAGCTTCCAAATAATCATTAGAACTTACAAAATTAATAACAAATGTAAACAATGTGCTGGTTAGATTTCAATACTTAAAAAGACTTGTTAATGACTGAATATTAGTTAAAATTCAAATTCTGTATTCATCTTAATTGTTCATTCAAGAATTACCTGTTCCTCCCAAATATTTCAATCCCCTTCAAGTAGAGATCTTTTTCCAGGGCACTCCAATAAGCACCACTATTATTCTTTGATTCTCTTCTAGATTCTTCTATCACAGTACTTTCCTCTATATCTCTTGGAAATTCACTTTCATGCTTTGAAATCTTGCCCTTTATTAAGCTCTTTATGGGAATATCCGGGGTAATCTCTTCTGGCTTGGAACTGCTTTCTGCAAGTGGAATTGTGCAATCTTTGCCTGGATTACAATCTTCAGATTCAGAGGATCCATCGCCTACTTCTTTCCTAGACTTGGATTCCTTCATAAGAGTATAAGGAGCTTCTCTCCGCTGTGTAAAAACCAGAGACCGAGTTCTGATATTTAGGAGGGAATTTAAATTAGGAAAAAGAAGTTGAAATTTTCTTATATTATGAATATCGGTGCAAGGCGGATAATGAACTACCTTTATTACCTTAAAGCATTGAACACTGCATGGTTTGCGAAGTTCGTCAAGCTCAAAAACAGATTGCAGCTTTTCATTCTGCCAACATAATTAGATAAAATAAAACACCAATGATTCAAAGAAGAATAAATAATAAGAATAAATTGGGCAGACCAATTTTACTGGTGCTCAAATTCACCACCATACTCATCACTCCCTTATAATTAAGAATATTTATCAGAAAACAAAAGTAAAATAAACAGGACCACAAGGTGGCCAAATAAATGCCATAATGCGTTTCAGTACTGTTGATCGAATACTAATTTTGAACTATATAGTGACATCAGATCCAAACTTACCGGGGTTACTAAATTCTGAGAACAGCCATGGAGCCGACAATCAAAGATCTGAAAAAGGAATGATTGTTTCGTTAAAAACCGAACCTACTAGGCTACTAGAGAATGTATAAAGGGTATATCTAGTTGGCAAGATTGTTTACAAGTATAGAAAGTATACCAAACAACGGCGGCAGAAGAGATTATCTAAAGAGTCTAAGGCTGTATCAAGACTCTTTTCAAGAAAAACCCGGTTCTGAAATATCTCCTCATCAAAAGCCACATGGCTGCTTGCACTCGTTTCATTTTTCTCAACAAGTTTTTCACACCTTTCCTGTGATATAAATAAAAAAAATGGATCTTTCTTGAAAAATTTCAAGTATTGTAATGGAATAAGCATTTCACAAGTTCACTGAACAACCTCAATTTCTGCGGGAGATGCATTGATAAATTGGCTGAGAATGTTCACAACTTCATGATTTAGACCATACTCTTGAAATGCCTTCCTATAATTTAAAGGAAAGACACGAGTTACATTGCTTGGAAAAGAAAAGTTCTGCTTGAAGGAATTTCAATTTGCACCCAATCTTTCACAGTAAAGGAAAAAATCAATGAGTCTATTTGTAAATGGAAATTTCATTAGTAGTTCTCAGATTTATCAGAAAGCATTTTATAACTTGATTAATAGAGTCAAATTGATTGTAGAATTGGGGGTCCACAATGTTATTTGCAATTCAACGTAACAATTAACTCGATCTGTAATTAACATCAACATTTCTAGTATTTGCAATTAAACAACTAGTATTTATTGGGCCATTTTGCAAATAAGAATCAAGACAACTAAACCAAGTAAAATTGACTACACCTGCAATGTACCTTTTTCAGGGTAACTGAACCAAATCTATTATTAAAAGTAAGGTAATTTGTAATCTTGAAATACAACATTGCTTTGCTTGATTTTACTTTCAAGTTGGTACTTGGAGAGGAAACCTAAATTAGAATTTGGTTAAAATTTATCAAAATTGAATGGTATATGCGTAAACCATCACACCAAGGTAACTGCTTCAACTATACTTGCACATACCTCAAAAATAAAGGCAGATGTTATTTGCAAAAGAACTACAAAACCCTAAGGTAAAGCATAAAAATTTTAGGGCACCAACTAAAATAACTAATTCACCATATAAGCTGGTCTTCTCCATGAGAGAAATCATGCTTCTCCTCCTCAGCTTCGACAAACTCTTCGTCACTGTCACTACAAATTAATGCTTCATTGCCAACTGGATCATAATAAATCCTTCTACTTCCAACTACCGACTGATCATCTGCCATTCTCTGGTTCCTGTGCTGTGTTACATTTCATGTAGTAAATAAGCACGAAAGTCCAGTTTAATTTCTTAAAAAGAATAGTGCCACAAAGTTATTGTATAAATCACAACTCCATAATTTATACAAAGTTGGGTCCATACCAACTCGGTACCGTTGCTTTTGTAAGTAGTTGCAGTATTGTGTTGTTTCAGTTATTTCATTTCTTTGAAGCTTCTTAATACGGAAATTTGATTAATTTGAGTTGATTCTAATACATTCAATTATTCTGCATTAAAGGGTATGCGTATTAATCAGAAATGACAAAAGGCCTCATTAGACAATTGCAAGATTAAAAGCCCCTCTTTTCATCATAATCGCCAAAAAAAACCCTGCTATATTGAAAAAACTTCAATCTAATACAGTCATTAGTGGATCTCAACACCATAAGAATTACAATATTGGTGAAAGGTTGTATCTATATGGCCATACTTTCTCAAAATAAATTGACAGTTCATATTTAAAATAAGACATCCAGAAAGTTAATTGTCAAAGTTTCAAAGTAACAGTGCTGAAGGCCAATTTTTTTTTTCCTTGTGAAAGTGAACCTTTTTGCAATGCAACACAAAGGGCTCCTGCATATTTTTTTCCAACAATAATTTGGTTTCTTTTGCAGAAGTTCCCTATTAATTTTTTACCTGACTCTCTCCAAAAGCTAAAAGAAAATATACGCAGAATAAAACGGCAAATAATAACGTACTTGTCCAGGAAAATCCAAGTCGTATAAGATGGGATCCTCTCCACAAAGGGAAGCTTAACAAACTGTACAACCGTCTTTTGGCCACTGTTCCCTAGCACAAGAGTCCCAGCAGAGAAGCTCTCCTCTTGACTATGCCCATCCTTGTCGCACGACCCGTTGACAGAATCCCATGCACAGAAATTATGTAAAGAATTCACCATTCTATTAAAAAGCATGTTTTCAGAAGAACTGTTGTTCTCGGCCACAACCGCCATGGCCAGATCATACAGCTGGCATGTGTGTTGTTGTAAGATTTTTCTGTTTCTCTCAATCTTTTCCTGTTTTCACAAGTGTGTAAAGCAGCTTGTTATTCTTATACATTTTTTTCTGGAAACTCAGATTAAACAAAATCCAAACTCTTATAAATGACTATAACTTGTATTCTAACTAGAGTGGCTATGGTAATATGCATATTACACAGCTGCCCGCGCTATGGACTCGTATCTCTATTTTTAAAGTCCAAACAATCGATCTGAACCATTCAACATGATCTTCATATGAAAACATACTTGGAGACCAAATTTTACATTTTTTTGAATTTTTTTACTATTTCTTAGGTAGGTAGAAAAGCACTTGATTTGATTTGAAAATTCTAGACCATCCAAAAGCAGTGGGTTTCTACCTATCTAAAAACTTGTAAAAAAAATTCTAAAAAATGCAAAATTTGTTCTGCAAGTACATTTTTATAAGGAAATCATGTTTAAGGGTGCAGATCGAATGTTTGAACTTTGAAAATAGAGATATGAATCCATAGCATAGGTTGATCTGTAATATGCATATTACCATATCCTCACACTTCTAACTATTCTAACTTTACACGGAATACACACAGCTACAAAGTACAAATCAAGCTCTCACTTATTTTCAATACCCTTTGTTATTGCAACTTGTCCGTAAATGATTAATTTATTCCATTTCCAAAAAGATTAAGAAAATTACCTTGATTGAAATCAACCTAGAAGATTGGATTTGCTTTTTCAGTCGATTTAAATTCCACGTTAGGGATGACACACCCTCTTTTTCCTGTTCTCCCTTCAAAATAACCAAAAACAACATTGCAAAATCAAGCACTGCAACTCTTTATTCCATGGATCCATTAATTGAATAGCATTTTCACCTTTGATCGATGGGAAGAGGAATCAGATGTCTTAGATGAAGAAACCATTGTCCCAACTTATCTATGCAAAAAGCGACAATTTTCTTTCTCAGAAAAAGGGTTTTCCAGTCAGGACCTTGAAAAAGGCAAGAATACATCAGTATCGATAAAATCAGAAAATCTAACTTATAGTAATACATTCGGCCTGAAAAATTTATTACTCGATCGAGAAAAACCATACCTCGGCCTGATTAGGAAAATAAATCATCCCGCGTTAAGGATCGTAGCTGCAGAGGGGTTTTACCGGATTCATTCAGTGGGCTTCTTCCACTGCTTTTTGGTCGCTCCGAATCCTCCCAGGTACCTGACTCAACACAATTGAAACGGACGGCTCAGATTTACTCCCAGCCGGTGCCTACTCGGGATGGCGCAGGGGCAGTATTATTTATGCTTTGAGATTCGTCCTAAGTTATAAAGAACAATCTTGGACCGTCCAATTCAGTTGTACTCGGTCAGGTAACCTGAGGGGATGTGAATTCCTTTACATCACGGGTTCTAGAAGTGTCATAAAAGCTACACGGGGAAGTGGCGCTCGTCCGACGTGGCGGAATATCGGTTCTGGATCGCGGGAAATCGAACGGTTCAGATTGAGTATCCAAACGAGTCTTTGCTTTCGCTAAAAACAATTAAATACTCCAGGAATCCGATTCGACACCTGTATGGCTGTATGTGTATGTATCTTTGCTTCTGAATATAACTTTATTTAAAAGAGAAATTTAGATATTACCCCATCATAATTGAATTAGATATTTCTCATCAAAATTTTAAAATTAATTATTTTTCCATGCAAATATAATATTATAAATATACCCATTTCTCAATTAAATTAATTAAAAACACTGATTAATGTAACAAAAAAAACAATTATGATCTTGCATTTCTCCCTCTCCTCCTTTCTGGAGATTTTCATAAATGTGGTGTGTTCTTCTTTATAGAATTTAGTTGTTTCTTCATTAGTAAATTGTTGTGTTTAGAAACATGCAGTAAACAAATGTATAAACAACACACGGAATTTATATTCAAATGCAACGAACAACACTTTAATATTCACAAAGTGTGCTTAACTTGTCTATGTTTCGGATCCGACTCTGTTGTTTTTCTCTAAAAAAAGCAGAATCTTATTTTTCCGATCCCAACCATTCAAAAATTTCATTCACATATTTCGATAAAGAAATTTTTTCATGCACAAATCTCAACGAATTTGAATGGTTGGGATCGGAAAAACAGAATTCTATTTTTCTTAGAAAAAAGCAGCATAGTATGTTCCCTATGTTTCCCATCCCCCATTTTCATCCCCAAACAGCGTCTCGATATGCTCGTAAGTTTTTTCCTCTCGTCTCTGGCACGTATCGATACATAAATACCACAGAAAGTGCTGACAAAATCCCAAAAATGGGAGAATTTCATATATGCCACTCAAAAACTGTGAAATTACGTATTTACCATTCAAATTTCTATAATTACATATTTACCATCTAAAAATCTAATAACTCACATATTTACCCAATATCACTTTATTATATATCAAATATATCCAAAACTAAGATTAATTATGCTTAATATTCTTAAAACTATAATTAATTAAGGATTAACTTAGCACCATCTCTTTCTCTCCTTAAATACGTTCTCTTTTATATCATCTCCTTTATATGGCATTTGTATTGTGCAGCAGATCCGTTTCATGCTGAAACCAGGGCACTTCTAAGGGTTCTTAGGTACGTGATTAGCAAAAGTTCACTTAAGAAATTCGTCCAGTACGTAGAAAGGGAAGGGACTAATTCAAGTATTAATTATATTCTTTATAATATTAAACTTAATTAATCTCTAATTAATCTAAGATTTTGATTGATTGGGTAAATATGTGAGTTATTAGATTTTTAGATGGTAAATACGTAATTTCACAGTTTTTGAGTGGTATATATGAAATTCTCCCTTAAATGAAAGGTACAAATATAATTGTTTTCAATTCTTATGGAGTTTGATTGTGAAATTTGAATACGAGGATAAGATGAATGAAAGCTACTGATTTAACCTTTTTTTTTTTAATTTAAAACATATTTTATAGCTTTTTAAATTGGAATGTAGTGAAAATAGGACAAATCATAAGAAAATGAAAAATATATTGATTTATTATTCACTTTATTTTCCTCACCTCCTACTCTTCATCTTCCTTTTGCTTCATCTCATGTGAATTAAATAGAATGTAAGAGCTTGTTCGGCACGTTACTGTGGCCGTGGAAAAAAAAATGTACTCTGATTGATTTTGTTTTCCCCATGCGCACAATAAAATTCAGTTCAATTCCTACGCCCACGTCCATTCCCCTCTTGGCACCGAACATGGCCTAAGAGAGACAGGGAGGGAAGTGAATAAATACGGATCAGTGAACTATATAACACCTCAAATTAAAAAGAAACAATCTTTAAGCAAATGAATAAAATAATACTTCTCATTTTCCTCCATTAACCTCTATTTTTTTTTAATTAGAATTAAACAAAGATCTTCAAATGAAAGAACATATTGTGAAATTTTACCAAAATAACAGGTGGAGAAAGAAATGAGTTTTGGTTTCTTCCAGTGGAGCTGTTTTTTTGTAAAATTTCAATACATAGTGCTTCTTTTATTTGAAGATTTTTGTTTAGTTCTAATTAAAAAAAAAATAGAGGTTAATGAACTACCTACATCCATACTGAACAAATTTTCAAAATCCTAATTTAATTAAGGATTAAATTCAGCAAAATTTGGGTAATGGAGAAGTTTTTCTGTATCCATTTTTCTTTTTTCCTGAATAAAGATGGGTACAGCAACTTGGAAATAGCTAAAAGTTTCCATGCTAATATGAATCAGATACCACAAAATACATACAAATATGAATAAACTTTTCCATGTAATTTTAAGATACTACTGAATGGACTTTATGATGCAACTCCAGTACAGTTAAAAAAACCTCTAAAGCAAGGAAACAAGTACAATTGCAGCGGTACTAAAATTAATTAATTATGGTTAAGTATGAACATTTCTGAACAAAGGAAAAAAGGAAGCCACTGATAGATACTGTGACAAGGAATATGAACTAAAAATGAATAGATCATTTCAAATATGACAGTGACACTCATCTGCTGAAGCTATAAAGAAATTGCCAACTCAGGATGCAAGAAAGTAAATACACCAAGTGCACATTAACAAAAAGAAAGAAAGAAAAACCAAGTATCAGGACAAAGCAACAAAAAAGGAGCAACTGAGAACAACAAAACCAAGTATCTTTTGGGAAACACTTCTAGTTGGGCCATTAGTTTGAATTATATTTTGTAAAATATTTTTATCTTTTAAATCATGGAACTATTCATTCAGTCTTTTAAAATAAATTTTGTTTGATTCTTGTGAGCTAAATGTTCTTCTTAAATTGTTGGGTGCACTATTACCCTTATAACTTTTATTATTATATCTATACATAAATGCATAGTTATGTGACCTTTTATTATTATAAACATTTAAGTTTCATATATGTTTCCCTCTTTCTTTTGAGCTTTCGGTATTTTTGCAATTTCTAATCAAATTACCTATCTTATCTTGTTCAAGATTAACTACATTTTTAAACTCGTTATATAATTTTAAAGCCTTATTTTCGGTCTCTAAAGTATTATATACATAATACATAATACATTTTCATACATAATACATTTTCATACGAAATGGGATAGAACCATCAAAAAAAAAATTCCCTTTTGGATAAATCTTTGGATTGGGAACAATGTTTAACTTGAATAGAAAGTCCAAACAGACTTAGAAAACTAAAAAGAAACACACAAAATAGCAAATGATAATGTTGCAGCTTTTCATAGAGTAGAGGACTAGGGTGTTCCTAAGCTCACCAAGCCTCTCGTGAGCTCAACTCTAAAACCTATCAAATTGACTTCAAACGACATTTCCAAACCGTTAGATTTTCAATCTATATTAAAATGTGCTTGGAGACCAAATTTTACATTTTTTAAATTTTTTTTACTATTTATTAAGCCGGTTTGAAAACCACTGTTTTTATTAAAATTCTGCACTATTGGAAAACAGCTGTTTTCAAACCGGCTTAATAAATAGTAAAAAAATTTCAAAAAATGTAAAATTTGGTATCCAAGCACATTTTAATATAGATTGAACATCTAATGATTTAAAAATGTCGTTTGAAGTCAATTCGATAGGTTTTAGAGTTAAGCTCACGAGAGGCCTTGGTGAGCTTAGGAACACCCTAGTTCTACTCGCTCTTCATATTATTCAATTCAGTTCTACATTCTTCTATAAATACTTGCAGGTTTTATTAAGGTGAATACGTTGTTTGTTAAGGAACCCGTGAAATCTGTCGGCCTCAATAAAATCCATCGACTCACGAGAAAGAATTCCAGCACCAATATATTAATGCCACGTCACTTTAAACACGTCATAGTCATCTCCTCAAGACATCTCATCCCCAGTAAACATAATTACTGTGATAATTGCACCCCAAACCTAATAACGCCGTACCTTGTACACCATATCATACAACGAAATTCGAAATGAAGTCTACTTCCTATAATTACTGAAATAAAGGTACTCCAGGTCCATACAAAGAAATACACTGTAGATTCCTGTCCAGTTTTCCTAGAAACGGAGAATCCCTATATATTCCCGAGGCAAATGAAAGTTCAACAAAGTCACGCAGCACTCGTTTCTTTTCTGAAGTTAGAGAAATACGATATAAGAACTGGAGAGCTATTCGCACCAGCCCCATCCACCTCCCTGACCTAGACGGCTCGACACGTTTTGGAAATCTCCCTCGAGTACGATTCCCATTCCCTCTTATATTACTCCAATCAAATTAACGGTGGTGATTCCTTCGGGGCATCGGAGGATCCTTCTAAGTGAAACATGGCGTCGGCGGCGGCGAGGTACAACAGGAATAACCCTGCGGTGAAGCGGATCCTTCAAGAGGTCAAAGAGATGCAGTCTAATCCATCCGATGACTTCATGAGTATGCCCCTTGAGGTGATTATTGTTGTTCTTTAAATTAGATCTGTTTTTATTTGACTTTTTTCTTTCTCTAGGGATTTCAAATCATAGCAAATCCGATAGGAAGTACGAATCTAGCGCGTTATGTATTGTTTATTATTGCAACTGCAACTTTAATGGTAGTTAATTTGGAATCTATTAAGCTAATATTTTAGAATTTTACTCTAATAGTCACACTTAATATAATTTTTTAAAATTAAAAGTAGCAGCCTCTTATTAGATGAACAGCTATGACATGATCTTTCAATTTTTTTGTATGATCATGGAACACACCCCTGTTTTTGAATCTGGACTTGCCTCAGAATCCATCTATTACCATTAGGTGTAATTCGTGGGTAGTAAATTAGTAATTTTGCTTGGTTTTTATTCCTTTATAAGGGCTTGTAAATTACTGTGCTTGTATATTGTATGAAATAATTTGGTATTGTGTGGGTTGGTTCAATTAAAGCAAGTTTGGTCTGACGATGGGATGCAGTATCAAAAAAAAAAAAAGTCAGCTCATATTTTGCTGTCCATTCAAATTACCTCTGTTCACTTTCTTCTTCTATATCTGTTTATCTTGTTGTGGGAGCTGATTTTGTATTTTGGATTGTCACCATGAAAACTTGTTTTCATGACTTCTTACAATTCAGGTTAGCTGTGATCTTACATCACTTTCAAGTTTGAGGTTTCTCTTTTTCATTTTCTGACCTTGCAGTATCTTAGGTGCTTGTAAATGTTAATCATTTTCTATTTGAATAGAAAATAAATCCTGGCCCTGTATTTATTAACTGAGTATGCAGCTTACCTCTTTATTCCTGTTATAGGAGGATATATTTGAGTGGCAATTTGCAATACTGGGTCCTCGAGGCACGGAATTTGAGGGAGGTATATACCATGGAAGGATCCAATTACCTGCGGAGTACCCGTTTAAGCCACCTTCTTTTATGATGCTTACGGTATTTAAATTGTCCTCTCAGTTAATTTGCTTCATTAGTACCTTCCTGAACACCTAATTCATAATAACTAATTGCATCTCCTGTTGTTTGTTCTTAACAGCCAAGTGGTCGTTTTGAGACACAAACAAAGATATGTTTAAGTATATCCAATTATCACCCTGAGCACTGGCAGCCATCATGGAGCGGTGAGTACTTAAATTTTTAATCTTTGCTTTTACTTTCTGGCAATGTTTACTGTTTGCTTTTTTCTCATGTTGTTAGTTTGTTCATGATTAAAGACAATGTTATTGGGTATGATGGCATTTGGGCTGTTTGTTTTGTCGGAATTGTCTTCTTTTTGTTTACTTTTTTGTTTTTTAGTACTATATTGTCAATAACTGATTTTGAGATTTATAATTTGAAGCTAGTTCAAGTATTTTCATCACAAGATGCCGTTTGTATTACTGATGCGTTGCAAATGAGTTCATAGATGGTCATATTTACTAACTTTTTTAGAAAGTATCACTCGTGTAAATGTTAGGTCAAGTATCAGATGTCTTCAATATTTGATGCCTAGCACTACTATTCATAGCTTACCACCATTTTGATTTTGTGAACTACACAAGTGTGCTGCATTATCAACCCTATCTCCTGATAATAGATTTTTTATTCAGCAGTGAAGTCAATATTTCTGTTTGATGACATTAGAAGAGACAGACAACTAGTTGATCTAGATTCCTGGCTATTTATAATTTTATTGATTCTTGACCTTTTTTTTTTAAGCTCCTAGCATCACTTTTCATATTCTACACCCATGTTAGATGTGTAAGCTATACGAGCGTGAGGCAATAGAAAACCTTTCCACCTTGTAATAGAAAATATATCATTGGGCAATCACTTCAATTTTTATCCAGTGATTGAGATGGAAGGACAGACAACAAATAAATATATTTGCATCTATTGATTTTGTAATTATTTTCTTTTATAGTCTAGTCTTTCAGAGTTGCTGTTAGTCTTTTCCGTTATACATCTCGCACCTCAATATTTATTTAGAATCTTATTTGCTTTCTCTCAAAATTTTGTTTTTGTTGCTGTAATTTAAAGTAATAAGGGCAGATCTGGTACTCTATTGTCAATAACTGGTTTTGACATTTATAATTTGAAGCTAGTTGATGTATTTTCACTTTAAGTATTTAACGTTTCTAGATAGTAACCCCACAAAAACTGACTCGCGTAAATGTCCGTATTAGATGCATTCAATATTTGATGCCAAGCACTACTCTTCACAGCCTACCATCATTTTGATTTCGTAAACTACACCAGTGTGCTGCAATAAGAACCCTGTGTCCTGATAATAGATTTTTTTTATTCAGCAGTGAGTTAATATTTCTGTTTGATGACATAACAAGAGACAGACAACTTGTTGCTGAGCTAAATCCCTAGCTATTTATTATTTTATTGATTTTTGGCCTTTCTTTTAAATCAAATTTGTTTTAAGCTCCTAGCACCACTTTTCATAGTCTACACCCATTTTAAATGTGTAACCTATACGAGCGTGATGCAATAGAAAATCTTTTCACCTTGTAATAGAAAATATATCATTGGGCAATCAATTAAATTTTTGTCCAGTGATTTAGATGGAAGGACAAACCTACTTATGAATATATTTGCTGCTATTGATTTTGTAATTATTTTCTTTTATTTAGTCTTTCAGAGTTGCAGTTAGTCTTTCCTATTACATCTTGCACTTCAATATTCATTTATAATCTTATTTGCTCTCTCAACACTTTCTTTTGTTGCTATCTTTAAAGTAATAAGGGCAGATCTGTTACCTAAAGCATTCTCTTTTGCCTTTTCTTTTAAACAATTAAATGGTGGGTTTAACAAATGTTACTTTCTTTTTCTGTTACAGTACGCACCGCATTGGTAGCACTGATAGCATTTATGCCAACTAACCCGGGAGGTGCATTGGGGTCGCTAGACTACAAAAGGGAAGACAGACATGCACTTGCCATCAAATCTCGGGGTAACCCACCTAAATTTGGATCCCCTGAGCGTCAGAGTCTCATAGACGAGGTTTGTCACCATTCATTGTTTGCTATATTTGTTTGGTTTGCAATCTAAAATATAGAGGTGCCGCAGTCCCCCCATGCAAGTACCACTTTTATGGTTCCACCAGCTGCTTGGATTCTTTGGAGCTGTTTCATTTTCAATAATTTTTCTGGAATTGTGAAGTTTCAGAAAAAAATGATTCATCTTTGTACAAAATGGATTTGACACTAATGGAACTGAGGAGCCTGGGTGCTATAAAGGTAGGTTACGTAGAAGTGGGGACAAAAATCTGTCTACCTGATTCCATTTTGCATTTCTGGAAACGGAAGATCATTGAACTGTCCCAATTTATAGAGTGAAATTAGTTTACATTGGTCCCAAGCATATATGAGTTAACTAAGACCAAAGCGCACTCAATTTTTTTGTTCTCTGCTGATATCAGAATCTTTTGATTAATTCGAAGGTGGTTCATACAGAAAAGGAAAACCTGAACAAGTAGAGCTAGAAGTTGATATAAATTAAAAAGTTTTAAGTGACAGGCAAACACCAACATTGGTCTACGGGTAAACGAAATGTCTCGTCTTAGTTGCAACTTGCAAGTATTGAAACTTGTAAAAAATTGTATTGCTTTTTAAGTACTATGGCATGTTTTATAGTTTGTAGGTTATCCAATTGGTATTTCTCTTTGTACCATTTTTTATTTTCTTAATTTTTGTCGTACATTACACAGATCCATCAGTGCATGCTTGCTAAGGCTCCTCCAGTGCCACCTCTAACTGCTATAAGCAGCTCAGAAGCAACAACCCCGCAAATCACTGCTCCCCCAGTTACTGACCAAAACGAGGCAGTGAATGGAAATGCTGATAATGAGGTTGAGCTGAACCCAGGCCGTGCGCAACAAAACCTCATCCCAGAGCCAGACAGGGAAGTTGTTGAAAATGTGCACGAAGTCCGTGTGGATGCAGGTGGTGGAAGGCTCCGGGTTGGTTTTCGTGCTGAGGTGACCGTCACACGGGGCCAATCTTTGGTACAGAAGCCCAGAGATGATCGTTTGTACACTTGGGCCGCCATTGGATTGACTGTTGCCATTGTAGTGCTATTAGTGAAGAAGGTTTTGAAATCTAGTGGTTACGGTGGTTATATGGATGGGTTTTTCAGTGGGTGAGATAGGTAATTTGTGTATATGTTGGGCTGGCAAATTCGAGTTGCCAAGTGATTTGTCCATGTAGATGTTACGGTAAAAGAGAATTATGGTTGCTCTGATAAAATAGATTTAGTTATAATATAATGTCACAAGTTTGCATGCTTGGCTGACTATTGTCCTATATTGAATGTTTATAATTAATATTAATGTGCTCGTGCGTTGAATTTTGTTCGTATCAAATTAATTTCCGAGCAAACCACCATAGTATATTTGTCTCAGCTTCGCAGAACTACGCATTTTTTTTTATTAATAACATAGTTGCACGTCCTGCTCAGTTTAGGATTTGAAGCTGAACAACAATAAGAATTTCATATGCGAAGGTTGTCGACACAAGAATAATCAAGAAGCTATGCACACAGTACTATGATTCTTAAAGTGACAAGATATAACTTCAATTCAAACAAGTGCAGTTAACATCTGGTTACAACTAAAGATAACACCACAGAAGCTCTATAGACACAACTACTCGAGTCATCATAAAGATACACCAAAACATAACAACACTACAACAAGACAACACAGTACCCATATCTTGAGGTGATTCCTAAAAATATACTAAACTAACAACCAGCTGCTTTCAGAAAGTTGTCAAAGGGACTGGCAGGGGGGAGTTTGAGGGTCAGCCATGGCTCTGTTGGCTTAGTAAGTTCAATTTCAGACAAGCAAGAGTTGACCTGAAATTGAATGGCCAACAAGCAAGAATGAGAAAAAAAATTAGAAAATAATGAGACTGGCCAACTGACAGGAGAGTAAATCATATTAAAATATAGCAAAGCATGAGGTTTTGAGTGAACAAAACCTTTTGAATTGGAATATGAGGGCCCCCATGGAGGTCCAGTGTGGCACTATCTTCAGCGGAGTCATAGCCATTATTGACCAACCAGCTTGAGAGTTTCTTTCTTGAGCCCATGCCTAGTGCCTCGCATTGGCTAGCCATAGTGCCATATGGAAGAGGGGAGGTAGACACTGATGAAACCGCCACCTGTCCAGCTACATGTAGCACCTGATTGATCGAATAGAAGAACACAACAAATAATTCGGTCAAAAAAAATTAAAAATGGTTACAAGTTGGAGATACTATACGTACTTACTGTAATTCATCATGGTTTAGAGTAATAGATTAATGATAGAAAAAGAGCACGCTAGGCAGAGAGAATCACATACCGACTCAAGCAACTGACCAACACTTATTACATTGGGAAGAGATGCTTGTGGAGTCATTTTGGGGACTAAACTCGAGAAATTAGTGGCAGGCGATTCATTGGCTATTCCACCATCCACTGACGAAGTCCTTGAACATTCCTTATATGCCAGACAAAATACGAGTCAAATGCCGCAGTTCTGATGTAGATATCAGTTAAGCAAGAAATAGAACAAAATTGAAAAGAAAAGCATACATAAGATTAAGGTTAAAGAGTAACACCTCATCTAGAGAGAGTGATTCCTCAGAGAAGGCATGGGCATTGACCCAGTCAAGAACCGTAGCTGACCCAAACAAAGGCAGGTCCTCTGGCACAAATTTCTCACTGAGAAGCTTTATCAACACATCCTTCTTCAACTGAGACAACCAAATAATAAGCTACCATTCATCTCTAAAGTTACAGACGTGAACAATCAACTGTACTAAAACTTGCATTTGACTTACATTGGTTAAGTTTGAGAGAGCTTGTGCAATGATGTCTAGCAATTGCTGGTCAGAAAAACCCGCATCTCTCACTTCGTTGAGTGTGCATCTAGCCATGTCATGGTCAGTATCTGAGCCGAAGTTGTTTAGATCTGATTGAAGCCTCACGTACAGAAGCAAATCCTCACCAATCCTTAGATAAGGGTCGATCTGCTAACAAGTACGGGTACTTATCAGAAAATGCAATGTATAGCTGCTACTTCATCATACAGTATGTGGATTTCTTTTTCCCCTTCTTTCTCTTTTCTATTAATTTTGTTAGGGGGAGATGGGGGGCTTACATTCGAACAAGTGAATCGCTTGAGTGAATCAGTTAGCTTGGTAATATTATATAATTTTCCCGCAAAAGCAAGCATGCTCATTGACATTGTATAAAGAGACCTCTGACAAGCCGGAGGAAGTTCTGCAAAGGCAAAAACAGCTCCAAAGTTAATATGAAAGAATTAAAGATGGCACCAAGAATGTAAGATAGAGATAATCAGACAGACATACCACTTGGTGTTAGAGCAACATTTCTAAGAGACATCGGCAGTTGGAAAAACCGAACAGCATTTCCATTATTTAAATTCTGCAACATTATCATAATACGCCATCAAAAATTAAAAAAATGCTGGATTTACATTTTCACAAAAATATGAATTAGGATATGTTTTTTACCTTAACACAGGATGCAAGAAGAGTTAGGCTAAAAGTATGACCAATTGCTTCAAAATTAAACGGCAAATTATCAGCTTGATGTGCTTGAACCCAGATAGCAGATAACAACTCGGTCGTCTGATCTTCACTCAACATGACTGTGTTACTATCCTGCTTGAATGGAATCAACAGAAATCAACAAACATGCAAGCCAGATCAATTAAATTAGAGAACAACCAATTTCTATATATTCCCGTACCATCTCATTTGTACCAGACAAAACAGGGACACGATCAAAAACCGAAAAACCCAACTTGGTGAAAAACACAGAGCTCTTTGGTGGCCCCCAGCTTGACTTCAGCTCTTTTTCACGCACGTTCTCTTTTGAGCTATTTCCACTCTTGTTATCTCCACTCAAACTCTCCTTCTCTCTCCTCAGCTTCTCAAGCAGAGCAGTGGCCGAAGCAAAGACTGATGTTGTTCGAGACTGCCACTTCTTAGTCTCATACAAGAATTCAGAGTCGCTTCTTGGATGGCTTGGTGTTTTCACAAGGACGGAAGAGAATAATAAATGAGCGCCAAAGCGGGATTCCGGGTCAGGATGAGTCATGGCCTTCAAAAGTTGGAGCAATAGTGCCTCTGGAAAGACCTATAAAAAGAAACATCTCATGTACAACGAAAATCTTTTTCAATAAAAGTAGATACATATACCTGTTAAATTCAGAGATTTCACCCAGGAAAATTTTGAGATGGCATATGCAATAAAATGAATGCAATTGTCAACACTTGATTCTAGCACCAGTAACTGTCAGCTGCCAAATTTTGGTCCATGCTGACACCAATTTAATTTGGGTTATTTCTACAGCTTAATTGAGGCTCATTTGGCAACTGAACTGATGTTAGTCGGAGTCTCGTGGTAAAACATGCAACAGCAGTACAATGGCAGTTAGTACTGGTTATGAGCCATATGAACATAGCCAAAATTGTAAGCTTTCTTAAACATTAACTGAAAGTTTGAAACTAAATTTTTAAACGACCTTGAACAAAAATAACCTCATGTGACAGCTTTTGACTGATAGATGTTACGGAAAATGATGAAGTACCGTGAGATTCTGCGAGGCGATAGATGTCAAGGAAATGATATGAGAAAGAATCAGTAAACTCCCAATTGTTGCCCTAGAGACGGATGCAGGCTCAGGAAGCTTCTCAAGTGTTATAGCAATCATGTCAAATAGTGGTCGCACATCCGTCATCTACCAAAGTTAAAAAGCATTTGAATTCGGATAAAAGACCTCGCATGCACATCAAGGCGTTTACTTTTATCTTAAAAAAAAAAATTCTTGATATCTTTCAAGCTTCCACTTGACCATCCACAATTCCATTTTGAGTCCGCAGGATCTCTCATTTGCATGAAATGGTTCTAATGGTGACACAGTGTAAAAGAGGAATAGTAACTGTGTAGCTCAAAACCTTGACATTCAATATAGTACAAAACCCCAGGTGGTTGTATGTATGTCTAGGGAAGATATGAGAAAAATCTAAAAGGGTGAAAATGACATACTCCTTTAACAATCTCCAAAAGGCAGTCCTCAACCGAGTTCTGAAGGGACTCGTTCCAATTGGACTCTTCAATCCCAGATCCATTCTGACCAATTGCTTCTAGGCATTTCCTTAGATGACGGCACAAGTCACTGACAACTCCAATCTCAGCAACCACACCCCTTGACCTCAACTGACAAACCAGTGAGGTTGCTGACTGGATGATGTCGGCCTTCATTTGAGGGTTATTCACCACGTTTTTGTGGTCCAGGTGGCGAATCACAGTAGACAACACTAATCTCTCAATGCCTGATCATAAATAAAAGTTAGAGGAATCCATAGTGGGTGTGACTATGAAAATATGTGGAGTAAATATCATTATCATAAAAATAAGGTAATTAAAAAGGAAATACCAAAGCTTTTCTCTGTGAAAGATATGTCAGACAAGACGAGCAAGGCCTGACCATGCTGGGGGCCCCATTGTTTCTCAACATCAAAGTAGATCAGCATTGGCTCCAGAACACGGCGCATGGTAGTGGTGCTTTCTTTCACCATTTCACCAAGTTTCTGCACACACTCACGGGCCCACACTTCAGGTGACTCGGGATGTTCCCTGTTCACAATTTAAATCAGCATCCAAGGGTAGATTATGCTGTGAATTTTTACTTAGGCTTCTACAAACTAAATCCTAAACATGTCGCTCAGTTTGCAAGTGACATACCGCAAATCTTGCATTTGCAACGAGCACCTAGTAGTTTGGTGTCATTTGCTAATAACCCCTAACTTTTGGTTCCCTTTTATTCTCGTAAGAAGCATGTACATAAAGCAATCGCTAAAACCAGAAAATAAGATTTATGATGGTTAAACTGTCTCTCTGTCACTATGGAGTAAAGATTGGTACCAGTTACACATACCAAAAGATACACAGTATTAGGTTGCATAATGAGAAATATGAATGGGAAGTTTGTGATTTATGAACCAAAGTGGGTACAAGATGGAAAGAACCTTTAGATTATCAGAATATATATAGATCCAATACACTGTTGTCAGACCTGGTTAGAGCATCCCTTGTATTTGGCCTAAGTCTCACAACTGTGTTTCTAGGGCTGATGTCACTTGTAACAGTTCCACCAGCTCGCCCTTCACACCTAACTATTTCATTAACCCAGTTATGGTGGGACGTGCTTCTGTCTTCTTCGCCATTCAAAGCCTCATCTAATCGGTAATGTTTCAAAACCGAACTTATAATCTGGAAAACAGAAACAACAACAACAATAATTATTATTATTATTATAACATAGGTGTGAGCCAAAAGGGTTGTGATAGGCGTGGCTAGCCAACGTAAAATACGGCCTCTTTATGGAAATGAAACCCTCATGAATGTGACTCCAGTTGGGTTTCATTTCTAGCATACCCCAACTTGTTTGGGACTAAAGGTTTGGTTGTTGTTTGTTTTTTAGGTGTGAGCCAAAACCATTGGAAAAGAACCCAAAAAGAAGCAGAATTCTTATTTTTACCTCATCAAAGTCAGAAAACATGTAGGAGTACTTAGTCATGAACCAGATCTGCAATTAGGCATTCAGCACATAAACATCATGTTGTAAGGATACATAGATAACTTTTGGTTTGATTTGAAAAGCATACAATATTACCAAGGCCGACAAGCATTGCAGACTAGAGGCACAAATTCGATTATGGTCTCCTCTTGGATCATTACAGAGAAAATATAGTTTAGAAACCAAGCTCTCTATATTGCGCGCATATGTATTATCAACCTGTTATACAAATAAAAACATGAAAAAAACATGACAAACGGAAAATAGGTCATCATCATTAAAGTAACAGAAAAAAAAAATCCATGCTCAATTCACAGTTTGTTGCCTGATATTTATCTCTGTTGGTTTGTGCTCATCTGTCATTTTACGAGTGAATCAGGGCCCACCAGATCTGATAAAGTACAATCAAGCACTACACAAGCTTGCCTATGCAGTCAATCCTAAACAAATTGAATTAGCCTCCTACATTTTCAGATTTTGGAATCTTAAATTTTAAAAATGAAGTGTCACCTGACTGTATATGAATCTTGTCAGAGTTTGGCAGCCAAAAATTTGAATCTCCTGGTTTTTGCTTTCAAGAAGCTCATTAACAACCTTAACAAGGCTAATTGCAAAGTAAGCCCTGTACCCGCCAAAGAAAAATAGCACTGATCAAGCCATAATTTCTTATTATCATATTATAGGACTGTGTATCTGATAAAGACACCAGCAGAAGCCAGGCTTTGCTTATCAGTATGATACTAAGATTAATTTGTTCTAGTAATCTGGTGAATTTAATTTTTATTTATTTGAATGTTCTTCCTAAAACAAAAACATTAGTCATGTCCAGATATTAGGTTACAGCATGGAATATTGACACATCATAAGAGAAGAAATTAACAGAGAGAAAATGGGTAAGCCAACTTACATTTGTTCCTTGCAAACGAAAAGCAACTTGCCATATGCTTCTGTTATAATTTTAATAAAACTGACATGCTCTACACGAAGCTCCTTCTGACTCTTTTGCTCAAGAAACTTCACAATCTGTAAACAACAACAAAAAAACAAATGTGTAAGCTTATTTCCAAAAGGAAGAGTTTAATAAGAAAACATCTTAAATTATGAACCACAATGGACCTTAGGGATGCGAGGCGGATTCTTGGCCGCATATTCACATAATTTCATGATCTTCCTTTCATTAACAGCTCCATCCTGTAAAAAAAAAAAAAAAAAATATTGGCATCTCAAATATGAGCTACTTTCAAGAAACCACAAATAGAATCTGAGGTTATATATGTTACAATTTTTTTCTGAAACTTGAAAAGACTGAGAAAATTTGAAATTCACCAACTTGGTAGAGTGCAGGATATGTATGTATGCAACTGCTACGATTTAAGTTAAAATTCTGAACAACTTGTTATGGCAAAGGTAATAATATCGATCAATTATCAACAGTCAATTAAAAAGGTTGTGCACTTCAACACGGGTAAAAAAATAACAGCACTTTCGTTCAATTGGAATGATTATCGCTGCCAGATCAGAAGCACTTTATTCAACATTTCATCAAACATGCCAATGGTGAAAAGAGTTCGCTTGGACCTAACTCAAAGGGCCCCCACTAAAACTAATGAAGCGCAAATTATCCCAAAAAAATAAAAAAGGAAAGTAAAATTTGTTACTTCTGTCTTGGGGAAGATCTCAGCTAGCAATTTCTTGTACCGCTTCACCTGGCCGCCTAGAACTTGGTCTGAGAGCTGGGCAGCATACACACAAGTTCCCGCAGGAAGGGAATATTTTTCTCGAAATAAACCCCATTTTTCTAAATTACAAAATTAGAAGAGGCAGAAGAACCAGAGACCAAATTTCAGTAAGATATCTTCTTTACCTGTGAGAAGACAGAATGAGATCCTCAAAACAAAACGGAGAAACCTAATTCAAAATATATTGAAAATACTGCGACATTGAGTGCAAAAAGAAAAAATAGTGGTTTTTTACACTAAATTCCAGAAAAACCTCTTTTTTTCTTTTCAAACCCCGCAATGTGGACCCTGAGAACAAAATCCAGAAGCTCAAAGTGTAGAAAAATTACCAGAAAACGAAAGGGGAAGAAACAACTCGAAGGCGCGAGAGACTTACATTCACAATGCGGTGTAAAATCTAGTCGAAGCCACGCTTCCACTGT
The DNA here is from genome assembly GCA_025461125.1 of Carex kokanica. Taxonomy (NCBI): domain Eukaryota; kingdom Viridiplantae; phylum Streptophyta; class Magnoliopsida; order Poales; family Cyperaceae; genus Carex; species Carex kokanica. Next base: position 33,536 of record JAJGRX010001283.1, on the reverse strand, counting down.
CTCTCTATCCTCTATACTCTATCGCTTGAAGGGGCAGGAGAGAACAGATTCCGAGAAGAAAGCAGGGAGAGAAAAGAAAGAGGTGAGAAATTTGAGAGGGAGAAGTGGGAAAATGAGACAACAGGCCACGTGAAGTCTCGGAGCAAAGGACTAGGCTTTCGCTATTAGACCAGCTCTTTTCAGTGAACACTGTAACGCTTCAGGCGCACTAGACTACTCGCTGGACATGGTGTAGACCGTAAACCTGTCCACTTTAATCTCCAAAATCAAGAGTTGTTTTAGATAGAATAAAGGCCCGTTTGTCTTACTTTCTGAATCGAGTCCGCACGGATCTTAAAGCTAATCGGATGATAACGTTATTAAATCAAAAGATTCTTTTTTAAGTTAATGCAGAGGATACGAATTCTTCTGAATCAAGGTTATCATTGCCTACTATTTTAAAGAACCTCTCTCAAAGTTACAAGGCCTTTTAAATTTTGTCAAGTGGCAGTTTAATTTAATTTTTAGTTTCTAAACAAATAATCTAGATCAATACTGCTGGATGTTTATTCCTTATTTTCTATCTATTCCGTCTGTCTGCTGCTCTGTGCTCTGCACCGTTTGATTTCAATGGACAATCCAAATCTGTCTGGTCCAATTTCCGTACTACCAGCAAAGGAGCGGAACCCAACCTAAGAGCAGTTGTCTGCTCTGCTGAATTCGCGTCCTCTGAGATATCTCATATTTTGCGTGACATTTTGGAATATCTTGACCGTTGAAATACGTTCTGCACTAATCTCAAAGCTCAATAATACAGCTCCCTATGGTATCCCCGAATAGGCACCGGACACGTTGGTCATGCAACATATGAGATATCTCAGAGGATACACACTCCTGCTCTTGGGAGTAGGTCCCATGCCTTGCTGCTCTCCTCGAGAGAGGAGATTTGACAGAGACCACTGATAAAAATATTCAAAAAGCATCGTCCTTTCTCGTCGTAGATAGAACGACAAGTTCTGATTTGAAAAAGAAATCATTTAACCTTAACCCGAGGTAAACTTCTGGGATTAGCTGTTTATTTTGTTCTCAAATCTCAACCAAAATGTTCCAGACTTCCAGGCAATAAAAGCTCTAAACCGCACCTATTAGTTTGAGCTGTAAAGTCAGGCTTTGCTTACAAGTTTATATTTATTGAGGCACCGCTTTGCTAACAAGTTTATAGGCGGTCCCGTGACCGTATATCCTGAGTGCGCATCTCCTGTTAAGATTCGTGCAGAACATATTTGAACGGTTGAGATTTTTTCAAAATACGCAAAATATGAGATATCTCAGAGGATGCAAATTTGTATATCCTTACATAGTTACATCATCTGATAAAGGATCTGATGCTAATTCCAAAAATATCGAAACAAATAAACAATTTTTTGAAAACAGAGAAAAAGGAGCTGATGCTGATTTCAAGCGTGACAACGGTCAATAAAAAAACAGGGCATTTTTTTATGTGAAAACAGGAAAACATGAAAGGTGCATAGTTTGGTGAGTGAGAACTAGGGACGAAAAAGGATTGGATAGTGGTAAAACTATATTCGTATATTTTTTAATTTTTTTTAATACAGATATAGATTATATATTACATAAATGCTGATATGGATCAGATATTAAACGGATACAAATATGAATGTAAAACTTGTTTAAATTAAATTAAGTTATTAAAATTTATAAAAAAAACATTTTTTGGTACTATTATTTTATTAAAAAAATATAAAAATATTATTAAAAAATAAAATTCATAATATTTTTCTACTATTATTTTTTCATTGTATATATAACTATACGGTATATATATTTAATATTTAGATACAGATAATTAAAATTAAAAACTGTATTTTTATTCTCACGAATATCCGTGACAAATTTTCAAATATGAACAAGATATTATCCGCTCTGTTTTCACTCATAGCGAGAAGCCGAGAACTCAAACTTGTAAACTTAATTTGAGTGAATTAGAAGACTTTCTGCTATTTATTCTATTTGAGTGTTTCTGATTGAATATTTAGTTTAATATGTAAATTTTTTATATACTTGATTTCATTACATGCATGTAACTGAGTATTATAAATGAGCAATAAATGAGCCAATATTTCGGTCTGACGAGCCAAGGCTGCGATAATATGCATATTACGAATCGTATTAATCCGAACCAACATATTATTTATATAAAAATGTAATTAAATTTTACATATTTTATAATATTTAACTATTTTTTAAATAAGTAAACTATCATGGCTTTTGAATTGTTGAGGATTATAATATCAAATTATTTTCTACATATTTAAGAAGATAGTAAAAAAAAAAAAAATAAAGATTTGGTCTCCTGTTATATTTTTATGTGAAAATTTGAACTTTAAAAATCAAAATATAGATGTGTAATATTTACCCGTCATATTACGAAAAATATTATTTAACTCATAATTAAAATGAGAAAGAGGAGGTAGCACAGTTGGTTAGAAAATAGTCTTAAAACTGTTGGTTATTCAAATATCGAAAGTTCGGTTTCTCCTCACAACTTCGCAGTCAGTCTTTGCAGAGGTTTTAAAATAAAAACTCATAATTAAAATCACAATCGAGAAAGAATCAGTCTTTTTACTTGTAAACTTAAATCAGATTTGAGAAATTATTTTTAATATAAATATAGATTTAAAGAAAACTAATAAATTACACTTTGACCTTTCGATTTAAAAAAAAAAAAAGAAATTAGATTCGAGCAGAATTCCTACTTCTGAGCCGAGTTTGAGTGAAATCTAGGTCGCCCGAATTTAACTACTTTGCACAGCACCACTTGCGCCGCTATGAAAATAAATTAATTTAATTAACGGCACGGAGATGAGGTAACACAGCAATAATTTGTTTGACTAGTGACTGCCTTTTCTTAACCCTTTTAGGTCCAAAGTCTGAGATTCCAGCTATACCTATCTTTGACCACTCTCAGTCTGTCGTGGATTTATTATAGCACATCAGCACGCGTCCGCTAATCCGGACCACAGTATCGTATGTAGTACTGTACAGAATAGTAAATTATTTTACGGTCCAGATTTACTCTCAGCCGGTGCCTATTCGGAATATTGGAGGGGGCAGTATTATTTGTGCTTTGAGATTCGTGCAAAGTTAAAAAGAACGATCCGGATTCTCACTGTATATTCTGTGGTTCTTAGAGGATACGAATTCCCGCTAATCCGGTCTGCCAACTCACAAGCATAGTGACAAATGAATTATTCGGGTTCGGTTCAGCGAGGTCAAAATTCGTGATTCAGTAATAATTTGGGTATAATTCAGGAATGACTCAGTACAACAAGAAAGTAAAAAAAAAAAAAAATCCAAAATTCAAGATTTGATTTACATATAGAAAATATAGAATGCTACATTAGCATGTTCACAAAAAACTTTGCCTCAAATTCACGACGTGCTTGTGCCTTTCAAAATTCAAAAACTTTGTCTCAGCCCACGTGGTTTGGTGGCAATAAATTTCACCCCCCCCCCAATGTAGCAGTGACTTTTTCAAATAAAACGCGAATAATTCGTAAAAAACGTTTTATTCGCGAATACATCGGTAAAAATTCGATCAACTGTTTTATTCGTTGTTCGGTTCGGAAACCTCCAAAAAACATTTTATTCGCAAATGAAACGCGAATCATGTTACTATGCTCACAAGAACAAAAATGTAATTTTCTTCCTGTTCGCTTGATGTTCGTTCGGATACTGAGACTGTGCTCCACAAACGAGAGTAAAACGCTCATTAATGGAAAGAGAAGGAAGGGTTCCGTGGGTGAGGCTCCCTCTCAAACAGTGAACTTACACTCCGATTCGGAGGTGAAAGTTTTCGCAAAAAACATACACGGTGCCCACCTCGTCTCCCTTCTAAACAGTAATTGTTCTCCTCCGCTCCCTCTCCGTTTTTTCCTTTCTGGAGCAGGTGGCTTTGCTCTGACCGAGCGGTCTGAGAGAAAACTCTCCTCCACACAGTGAATATCACCTCCCCTCCCTCCGCATACCTCTAATTGGAGCACAACCTAAAGTTGTGCTCCACAAAATAGAAACTTCATTAATGAAAAGAGAAGGGAGATGAACAATGTCATCTCACTTCGTCTCTACTCCGATTTAAAGGTGAAGATTTTTGTCAAAAATTCAACGTAGCGTTTTTCTCTATACAGTGTCGCTCCCCTCCGCTTCTTCTCTATTTTCACCTTTTCTGGAGCAGGTGAACTGATGTCTCATTATTTGATCGATTGTTTCGACCTATTTCCAGACCAAATATCATGTTTTGAATAACTAAATTGCACTGTTTACATTGAAATATCAATAGAATATGGTACTGCTGCAGTTTGGTTATGACTTTGCAGGAAATGGGCGAAAACAAGCAAAAGAGCAGAGTTCTGACATCCTCCATGCGGGCCGCGTCCCACCTGACGCGGGTCGCATCACAGCCCAGCGCGACCTCAGACGCGACCCTCACAGCGCGCATCAGACCCAACCCGACGCAGGTCGCATCAGAAGCCATGCGGGTCGCGTCGAATTAACTGCGCAGGCCCAATTGAAGCCCAGTAAGACCTCTATAAATAAAGCTGGGCCTGCGCGATTCAGGGGATCCAGATTTCGTTTTTAAAACAGACAGAGAGAGAGAGATCGGGAATTGAAGAGGAGATTGGCGCCAAGACAGAGGAAGGCTGGAGCAAGAGGAAATTCGGCCAAGACCTCCATTGGAGCTTGATCTTCTTCGATTCTCCTCTCCTTCACCATGATTTGCATCTTCTTTATCTCTTTTCTTCTTTCTTTGATCATGTTAGAGTAGATTTTCAGTTTTGAGGGATTTAGATGTAATCCAAAGCTTTGTTTGATGATGAATGTTAATTGAATCTGAATTGTTATTCATGTTTCTTGATTTTTTGTATTGATTGAAATTGCTTGACCTAATTGCTTGATTGATTCTTGATTGTCTACTATTGATTGCTTATGGCATTTCTTTTTGTAATTTGGCCTTGATGTATCTTGTAGATTAAGTTAAGTACTTGAGGTAGGTCTAAGATCCGAGAGGTGAGATCAATAGTAGCCGAAAGGTGAAATTTCCATTAGTCGAAAGAATAGTGGATGCCTTTAGTAAACGAGATCAAGAACCTAGGTTTGAATTGAATCTAGGAGGGTAAAATTGCAATTCCATACCAGGTCTATTAAGCCAATACACGAGAGTTGAGGTTCAGTGACATTAGGTACGGTCAATCGAGCCTTACACGAATTAAACAACCAGAATCAGTAATATTCAGTGTCAGCTCCAGGACCACGCGGGTCGCATGAGAAACCATGCGGGTCGCGTCACTAGGTCGCATGTGAAAGCATGCGGGTCGAGTGAGAGGTCCAGAGTGCTTGAGGGCTACGCGGCTCGCGTGTGAGAGCACGCGGGTCGCATCACAAGGTTCGCATACGAGAGTATGCGGGTCGCGTGACAAGTCCAGAGCAGCAAAGTCGAGGATGAAGTCTGAAACCCTCGAAACGCTTTTATTTTACAAATAGTCTAAAATCAAACGTTTAATTGTTTTCATTGTTTGTTATTACTATTGTTGATTGAAATTAGGAACCTTAAACAAATTCAAACACCCTTCTCACTTCTAGTACCTAATTAGGTTAAGTCAAAATTTAGAATTTGAGTCGTCCCTGCGGATCGACACCCGATTATACTACTCGATAGGGGTTGTGCACTTGCAATCCTTATTCGTGAAGTGTAGACGCGGTTTTAAAAAGGTACGCCCTTAAGCGTACCGAAACTTGCGTTGCGCTTTCGTGCGAACATGAACTGTTTAGTCAGACGCGGTATGGTAAAATCTCTACTCCACACTGTGAATTTCACTTACGCGTACCCCCAACTGGAGCAGGCTCTAAGAAATTAGAGTGAAAATGCAAAAAAAAAAAAAAAAAATAGAGTGAGGATATGTTATTATAAACGGCGCATATTAGTTCGCATTGTGGACAAATTTTTAATTTGAAAGTTTTAATGATCGATCCGAACCTTTTAACATGATCTTTACATGAATATGAAATATCTAAAGAATTCTAAAAAAATATAAAATTTAAGTTTACAATTACATATTCATATGGAAACTATGTTGAATTAAAAATAAATAAATCGATAGAAGTGTATAAGAATAATTATAGAAGTATGTAAAAAAAAACTGTTTAGTTGTGTTGTGAGTATAAATATGAATGCTATTTTTTTAGAAAATTATATATGAGCGAGGCTATGGTACTTCGGCTAGTGTACTATGGCTAGTGTACTACGGCTCAATATGGTACTTTTTAAAATTCTAACGGTCGATCCGAACCGTTCAATGTGATATCCATATGAATATGTACTTGCAAACTAAATTTTATATTTTTTCGAATTTTTTTACTATTTTTTTAGATAGGTAGAATTTTCAGTGTTTTATACAAATTCTGGACCATCAAAATTCTACCTATCTAAAAAAATAGTAAAAAAATTCGAAAAAATATAAAATTTAGTTTGCAAGTGCATATTCATATGGATATCACATTGAACGGTTCGGATCGACCGTTAGGATTTTAAAAAGTACCATATTGAGCCGTAGTACACTAGCCATAGTACACTAGCCGAAGTACCATAGCCTCACTCATTATATATATTTGCTGATTTATGATTGATTGATGTTGTAAAATCATTTATTTGCGTTCATTCATTATTGCAGTCTTTTAAAATGAAAAACTATAGCTGTAGGTCCAAAATAATATATATCGCAAAAGTTAACAAATTATGCTTTAAATTAAATTTGTTAGATTAAATATATTATTTTGACTTTAACTCTATAATTATTTATACTTTATGAAATGAAAATGTATATTATACGTAACAAAATTCAAGTTTATCTGCGCAATTCAATTTTATGTACTTAACATTTTTTTTTTTAAATTTCATTACAGACTTTAATTAATAAATAACATCATGCGTTGCAAAAAAAAAAGTAACAAGAGCAAAAAACAAGACCAAGTTTTAATTTATTAACTAAAAATAGACCGACATTTTTATTAATATCCAACATTAAATACAAAATAACAGAATTGTTCAGGTTTTGTGACTATTTTTAAAAATGCCCACATCGGCTATTTTTTGGCTGGTTGGGTTAAAAATTCGGACCGGCCATTTTTTGGCCGGTCAGGAGGTATTTTTTTTTTTGAAATATTTGTTAAATTACTTGAAATTATGTTAAATTACATTAAAATACGTTAAATTATGCTAAATTACGCTAAATTACTCTAAATTACGCTAATTACGCTAAATCAGGCCGATTTTGTGCCATCTTTCATAAATCATAAAAAATAGTAAAAATTGGGATTCTACAAGTTTCATTATATAACCAATTTGCTGAGCTACTTAGATCGAAAAATAGAAATGAAAATCTTAATCGGAAACTTCAACTCAAGTTTTGAGGCTCTTCCCTTTGTTTTTTGGTAATTCTGAATTTTGAAAAACAACAAAGTTGTCACCGACACATGCATCTTTTCGCAAGCTTTCCGAAAAGTTGTTGTTTGCTGAAATCGGACACTAGAGCGACGTTTTATGGCTGTTTGAAGTTTCGTTGTCGTTTTTCGCCTTTTCAGTGAACATATCGTCTCTCTTAGCGTAATTTAACGTAATTTAACGTATTTTAGCGTATTTTATCATAATTTAACATAATTTCAAGTAATTTAGCGTATTTTAGTATAATTATGCTAATTATACATCAAAAGAAGTAATCTAACAAATATTTCAAAAAATAAATAAATACCTCCTGACCGACCAAAAAATGACCGGTTTGGATATTTTTGAAAATAGTCACGAAACCTGAGCAATTATGTTATTTTGTATTAATGTTGAATATTAATAAAAATCTCGGAAAAATAGAGGTCACACAATGATTTTCATGAGTTCATACTAAACACAAGGTTTAGTTTTTTAGGACACCTTGATAATTTCAATCGGACCGTCCGGCTGAGATTGATGGTTGGCACGCATCTTTGAACCGAACAAGAGATTGAAAATTTAGAATGAATGTAATGTTTGAATCAAGATGATCTTAATATAGTTTTAGATTAACAATAGGAGCCGAAAAAGCAAAATGTAAGACCGTAGCAATGAATACAGCCATTAGACTATTCGAAAAGTAGAAGGCCCAAATAGCCCAAGCCCAATTGAGAAACAAGCATTCTGTAACTATTGAAACTTGGATTAGAGTTCTGGTCAGACATCTTCGTGATGCTTCTATTAATCACAAAACAATTAATAAACGATCTTCTTCTCGCACTAGTACAAAACACTCAACCATACGGCATATCATACACACGGATGCGAATAACAAAAACTCCAACATATACACACGGTTTGAAAGTCCTGAACCGTGTCCGTAAATCATGTTTATTTGTACACGGTTCGTTAATAGTGAATCGTATACAGTTGTTTTGCTCAGTTTACAAACATTGTTTCGTCTCTTAATTTTCTTTTTCTTCTTCGGTCCCCCCATATATCTTCATTTTCCTCGTATCGCATAAGACTGGAACATCAGACTGAAGGTTAATTATAGCTTTTTTTTAGCAAAAGAAGGTTCCTTCCTTTGTTAAGAAATGATGTGATTAAACCTTCACAATCCTGATGAGAGAGATGTTAGTCATGTTGGTATATATATAGACTGGATTTATGATGAGCTATAAGACTGATCATCAGATTACAAAGGTTTAATCACAGCTTTTCTTAATAAAGGAACCTCTCCTCCATGGATGCAAGACATCAGACTTCTAAGTAGAGATTCCTTCGTTGAGAAAATGTGTGAATAACCTTCACAATCTTGGTGAAATTAGAAGTAGAAAGTTCCTTTGATATGTTGCATATTTTACACTTTTCATTTATTGATAACCATAAATTTAATATGCATGAAGTTTATTTTATGGTTTTTAATGGGTAACAAGTACGAATATAAAAAAAATCACCATACATGGTTATTTCCATATAACAATGTATAAAACTTGTGAATTAGGATTTTCATTTTTCAAGCCTATTTTTGTAAAATATACACGGTTTTAGTAGAAACTGTGTTTATAAACTTCATTCTACACGATTTTTATTTGTGAACCGTGTATGATTAATGCTTAGGGTTTGTACTTTTGTGGCGCCTCTTCGATGTTTGCCTTGTCTAAAATTCTCGCACTTCTACGTCTAATCAAATAACTCTTTTAACTCATCAATCTCTTCTCCTTGTTTATATATCTCTCTCTTAGGATTTCATAGCTGTCGTCTCGTCCTTTTTCTCTCTCGAATCCACACTCACCACTTTCTTTCACCCGTTGTACTCTTTCTTGATATCGCAATGAACTCATCAGCAGTTTGCTCGACCCAATACTTCTCATCATCTTAGGGCTGCTCGTGACCAAGGAGGTGGTATGTACGTCGACGTTGTCTACGAGGTGGCATAACCTGTGGACCTCCTTACACTTTCTCAACCTAAATATGAGAGATTCTCAAACCCAAGCTTCCATGGAGCGGATAACTACTTTACTTCAGGAAAATTATAAACGTTCATCTTTTGGAGTTACATTTCAAATGCAATCTACGCTTGGTATGCGCCTCATATTCTCATGATTTTAATCTTTTGGTAATTTGATTTTTGTTAGATCTTAGGTACCAAATTAAAACAACAACATTATTCAATGCGTGTCTTGATTCTGAATGTGTTTATATTATTCCAAATTAGGAACTGCCAACAACAGTTTTGCCGCTACAACACATAATATTTCAGAACTTGAAGGATCTCACTATTTTCATTTGTTTGTATTTCTTTTTTCAAATGGGAACTTGGATCCTAAAGAGTTCACTAAACTTGAAAAAGCTTACGATACTACAAAATAAAACATGTTGATGTTTTTTTTTTCTCCAGATGTTACTACTTTTATCAACCTATTTTTTTTTTCCAAAGACATCATTAGTTATTAATTAGTCATATTAGTTGCAGTTTTGTTATTGTCACAAAGAATGAGATAAAAATATAAATGAGTATACAAGAGTACTCCCGGATACTTTTATCGAGATCACTTCACTCTCCAAGATTGCAGCATCTCCAAGAAGGAAGCTCGAGATGGTTGAGGTCAAGTTCTGGAGGTATGATTCCATGGTACAATAAGTGGTATTTTCTTTGATAATTTGTACAGGGGAATTGCAAAACTTTAGGACGATTCGTTTGTTCATGGTTACCAATGTAGATACTACTGATCTCACTATCCATAATGAGGATGAGAGTTATGATGATGATACTTTATTTTGTGTAGACTATCAATGTATATTTATACGAAATTAGTTTTATGTTAAGACTTTACAGGCTTCCTAGTTTGAATGTATATTGGTTCTTCTAGTTGTTACTATGAAACTTACTTTATATTAGATATATATAAATGTCATGTTTTGATTTGCTTGTTGTTTACATGAATGTTGTTTTCTGTTATGTGTTGAAATCTTGTTTGCAGTATGTTGTAAATATTACCTAAATTATGAATGTTTAATATTGTATGTTTTAAATGCTAGCAAATATGGATGCTAGCTAATTATAAATTGTTTAAAAAAACACAAAACATACACGGTTCTAAATAACAAACTGTGTATAGTTAAAAAAATAATACACGGATGTCTTGTAGGAACTATGTATATATAACCACTATTATTGTACACGGTTACTTAGATCGTGTAGAAACCACCATTTTTAGCTTTTTTTTTTGGAGACCTGACACAACTCGTTTCTATTAATCGTGTATGTTAGTCCTATACAGACACGGTTCGGTAATCGTGTACAAAGTACCCCTATTAATACACGACGCTCGCTGACACGATCGTGTAACTGTGTGACATTAGCTTTTCGAACCATGTATGGTCGTGCACCCTGGGTTAGGGTACCACTTGGTGCGCGCCCCCATTTAAAGCACCAACTAGTAACTTTCTCCAGGTGCGCACCAAATTTAAACTTTCTCCAGGGTGGTATCAATGGAAAAATCTCACTTTAGTGGTATTGATTTAATTTAGATTAATTGAGTGGTAACTAAAAAATTTCGGCCTCCTAGCACAGGATAGTTGTTAACATTGTTTAGTCTCTGAACAGTGAGCACGGACCCAGAAGGACAAGCAAAGAATAAATAGAGTAATCCCTCGAAGCGACATAATCACGCTTTATTACTATCCTCTGCTCCTCGTTCCAACACTAATTTCAGTTCTAATTCCCAGTTTTAGTTCTAAAACCCTAGTTCTTCATCTCTGGCAATGGCGATCTGGTGGCCATTGTTTGTGATTGGGATTGCCTATGCTTTGTGTCGCTTCTTACTCATGCTTATTCCACCCAGTGTTCCCTCGATCGAAGTAGATACATCTGACGGTAACATTTTTTGCGATAGATTTTTCTTTTGTGATTTTTTTCCTAGTACTTTCGAGGTTTAACTGACTTTGATTTAAATAGTTTTGGAGGATTCGAGTCAGAACAAGGACAACAGCTTCATTTATGTAAGTTAGATTCAAATGTTTTAATTTCATGATTTTTATTTTTGCTGAAGCTATTGCATGTATTAGTTTTAGTTCCGGGACTGTGATTTAAGCCCTTTTAATTAGAGAACGAGACTGAAAAACCTATCCTCCAGGTTGAAATTATTTGGTTCACTTGCAGATTATGGATCACATAAAGAACTGATTCTGAAAATTGATTAATCATATGAGATCAATTGTTATCTTGTACAAAGCTTTATTAGTCTCACTTGTTCATCCTCACTCGGATTTGTACTGACTGTGGAAAAAGCTGTGCCATTGCTTCAATAAAAGATCTGTAGTCTGCTAATGATGGATACTGAGGATGCTCTAACATTCAATTTTCAATTGTGGTGTACTTATTTGTTCTATCTAAATCATATTGCAGATACCAAGGAGGGGTAAGACAGTTCAAACAGATAAAGTTCAATGTTATGAGCCGGCTACTATGAAGTACCTGGGATACTTTCCTGCTCTGACACCTGAGGAGGTAAATCATGCCACAGCAAATAGCATTTCAGCTTACAAATTAATATGATGTTCTTTTGTGTCACTTCATTTATGCAATATATTTATTTTTATATTTATTTACTAGGTAAACTTTGTGTTGGGTTAGGTTAGGGAGCATGTGGAACAGGCAAGAAAGGCTCAAAAAATTGGGCAAAGAGTAGCTTAAACAGAGGCGCCAATTTTTGCGAATCTTGCTCAAGTTCATTATTGAACATCAGGAGCTTATATGCGAGTAAGAAACTTCAATGCATTGTTTGCAGTTTCTGCGGAAGTTACGTGTTTTTTTTTCTTACCCTGATAATGATAATCACAAGCAAGTAACGAAGAACATAACAAACTGGGAACTTTTTCACACACAATGTCCATACATGTCTCGATGCGGTACTGATATATGTGATTATGGAAAATCAGCTGAACAGCTGAGATTTCAAAGCTTGAACAGACAATAGACAATTCTTTCTATTATGAAAATAAGAAACATTGTTTTTTGTATTGTTAAGGGTATCATCCCGCGATACTGGAAAAACAATGGTGGATGCTTCTTTGGGAGGGATAATGACACCTGTGAGAAGATAACCTGGCTTCTAGATGAAGGCGAGAAGTGGTTGAAACCTGAATATAGGTCAGCCTTTGGTTCATTAAAAGTGTCAGAATTCACTTTAGAAGAGTCCCATTAGACTACGATAAGTTTATAACTTTTTTTGTTCCCCTTGTTTTTGTGGTGTATAGATCGTCTGGACGGTCGATGTTGCATAAGAAGGCGAAAGTCGGAATTCTATCCTTTGGGAGTGATTGGGGCGATAGTCTCTTGGAATTACCATTCACAATGTGGTTCAACCCTATGCTAGCTGCCGTCTTCTCTGGAAATGCTGCGGTTATCAAGGTATCGTCTTTTGCTAGTGTCACTGAAATTCTGCATAGTCAAAGTGATCTCAGTATCAGCCGGGTATTTTTGGCAACTAATATCAGTAGAAAATGTTGATAGGTTTCTGAGCATGCGAGTTGGTCGGGGTGCTTCTATTACCGCATCATACAATCTGCTCTTGCTGCTGTAGGTGCACCAGGAAAACCTGGTCCACATAATAACAGGGTACACAGCCTTTTTTCCTTTTTGTCTTTTCACAATTTTTTAATCTTGTTGCCAGTTTCATACAAGCTGTATATATCTTTGATATTTGTAATTATTTACTTATCTTTGCTCTCTCAGGTTTGCTGAAACCGGACAAGCTCTTGTTTCTTCTGTTGACAAAATCATTTTTGTTGGATCTCCAGGCGTAGGAAAGATGGTATGCCCCCCCTTCCCCGGTAATTCACTGTGTTTTGTGTTTGGTCAGGATCCTTATTTCTATACCTAATAATAACAGATCATGCAAAAAGGCTGCAGAGACTCTAATACCTGTCACTCTTGAGCTTGGTGGAAAAGATGCATTTATTGTCTGTGAAGATGTGGATCTACCTACTGTATGCATCTCTTTCTCATTTAGGACCTTTTGCTTTTGTTGTTGCGATTTGCTAACAAAAAATGAACTTTCCTGTTTTTTTTTTGTTTCGAAGGTTGTGCAAGTTGCTGTGCGAGCAGCTCTTCAATCTAGTGGCCAGAATTGCGCTGGAGCTGAGAGATTCTATGTCCACAAAGATATCTATCCTGAATTTGTTGATCAAATCGTCAAAGTCATTAAATCTATCTCCGTTGTAAGTACGCAGTATTCGCTAATATTGCTCTTTGTACTGGCGACATGCTTTGGGGCTGCTTGATATGGCTTTTATTGCTTAGCTTATCTTTTTATCACCTTATTTCATAATAAGCCTTCAACTTTATATTTGTTAGCTTCTTTAATGCCTCTAGGTTTAGGGTATGAAATTTTGTAGCAATTTATGCATTGATTGGAGTAAAACTGGCAGGGGCCCACCATTATCTGGCAGATTTGACATGGGGGCGATTTGCATGCAAGAGCACTCAGAAAAGCTTCAGATCTAGTGAATGACGCTGTCAACAATGGTGCTGAGATTGCTGGTAGAGGCAGCTTTGGTCATCTTGGGAAGACGCAGTTGATCAATTCTTTCCTCCTACTGTGCTAATCAAGGTTGACCACACCATGAAAATAATGCAGGAAGAGGTACCTTTTTCACACTGTTTATGTTTAAATTACTATTAGTACTACTACTACTATTATTTTATTACTATCTACTTCACCTTGTGACTACGATTGGGTTCATTCTAGCCTACCCCAACTTGTTAGGGACTAAAGGCTTGGTTGTTGTTGTTGCTGCTGCTGCGGCATTGATAGTATTAATATATGCAACTTGTATAGTAGTGATAGTTTTGAGTAGTTTAGGTTCTAAAGCCATATGCTTGACCTGTGCAGCACTTACTAGAATGGTCCATGCTCAACTTGCAATATGCCACTAGTGGCTCATTTATACCATGTATTCTTTAGTTCAATCTTTATTTTTTACGAATTTTTCCTTGCATATTTGTTTAGTGGGAAATTTAAATATAGACCAAGGTAGCTGCTATTGTTTGCTTGGTCACAAATGCTAAGTTGCTGCCTCATCTTCACGTGACACTGCTCTTAAGCATCTAATGAAAATATGTATCATATTTTCTTGGGAGTAGGGACAATGCTGATGGATCTTGGCGCCAAATGGTGCCAACTTTTTATTCGTGCTTAAATTAATAACTTTAATATGTTGGATATATTTTATATCATCTCAATTATACGGGCATAACAAAATAGAGGATTATGACTTCATTTAAATAGGCACCAAGAGGGAAAAAAATTGACATAAATAATGTGTGTGTAATGTATCATATGTATAAAATATTCAATCAAACTACTACCTGTTAGATGAAGGTTTTTAAAAAAAATATTGAGATCTAGTTTTATTGGCACTGATTTGGCACTAAAGTCATTGGCATTGGATCCCTTAATTTTTACTTATCTAGATATTTAGTATAAAGTTCTGAAATCTTATGACAATTGAACTTGATTTCCCGGCAGGCATTTGGACCTATATTGCCGATTATGATGTTCAGCACCGGATGAAGAGGTAATTGAATTGGCAAATGATTCCAAGTATGGACTTGGGTGTGCTGTGTTCTCTGGGAACCAGAAGCGGGCCATCCAAATAGCCTCCCAATTGCAATGTGGAGTTGCGGCTATTAATGACTTTGCTTCATCTTACATGTGCCAGGTAAATGAATATGAAACAACGGTTGATTCAATCTAAAACTGAAAGCACTATCTTGGGTGTTTTGTGATTTGCACTTGAAATTTGGGTTTTAACTTCCAACTGTAGTCAAGTACTAATTGATAGTTGCAAAAGTACAGTCTTTGCCTTTTGGTGGCGTGAAGCACAGTGGATTTGGGAGATTTGCAGGAGTTGAAGGCCTGCGTGCATGCTGTCTTGTTAAATCTGTGGTTGAAGATAGATTTTGGCCTTACATCAAGACCAAGATTCCCAAGCCTATTCAGGTTTGTGTTGAAATTTGTTTAGTTATCATACTCTTTAACTTTTTACCTTTTCATCAGATTCTCACTAATGTTGCATGTCTCAATTGCAGTATCCTGTTTCAGAGATTTGGTTTTGAATTCCAGGAGTCGCTGGTGGAGACACTTTATGGTCTCAGCGTGTGGGACCGGCTGCGGTCCCTGGTTCATGTATTAAAGATAGTTTCAGAGTATAATCCTGCTACTAACTTGACGAAGAAGACCCGATAAGTGCGGCTTATTTTCCCATTTGGCTTTGTGCAGACCCGTGTTAGGTGCATTCCAAATTCTCAAAATTATGTTCTCTCAGATGTTTCGAGTTGCTGTCTCCTTCAGTTGCTTTTTATTTATCTGGTCAATATAGGTGTTGGTGTATTATGGTTAATGAATATTTCACCGATGCATGTCTTTTGGGTAGGGATGTGTTGAGGAAAGGTTTTAATGGCTGTTCCTAATTGAAATCCTGATGTTTTTACTAGACAAGCCCTCTCAAATTGCTTGTTCATATATCATGCTCAATTAAAAATGCGTTAGATAGGCCCTAGTTGTTGTCTGAGGAAGAGTTCTGATGTTTTGATTGATAGATCTTGGAGCTCCGTTTTTGATTGATTGCATGTTTCATCTAAAGCTTTGCCATACTGCTGCTTATACAATATCTTTCGAACTTTGATAGCTCAGGGTGCTAAGAAATATGGTATCTTTTGGGCGCCTAATATTGAGCTGTGTTGCCAAGCTACATAGAGCTTGGCTTTGCAAAAAGAAATAAATAACATACACAGTTGATTTATATATCTGACAGTACCGGTCTGCAGCTGCCAAAGCCGCATCAGCTAATTGCAGCATAATTGTTTATTCTTTTCACCAACCAAAATAATTGCCTTGTGCCTGTTGTCAAATCGTCAAGCCCAGGCAAGATATTAAGCTTGAAGATCTGACGGAACCAAGCTCACTTTGTGGTGCGGTGTGGCCTGTTGTTTGTATGTTTGAGTAAGAGGTTACTCTACACTTTTAAGTCATCAAATAAAATAGTAGTAAAATGGTGTAAGAGGAGAGTTGATGTGAAACAAGTTATTTCACCTTTTTAGACGGATTAAGTTACTTCATATGTAGGTTCTATTATTATAAGTAAAAATAAAAGATGTAAAATGAAGTAAATAATTTAATTCTTATTAACTTTACTCCACATTTAGCTTATATTTTCAGCCCCATGTTGTGTGGCTTAGTTATTATTACATTAGTTTACTTTTAAAGTTTAGATGCTCCTTAAGCTTGGTACATTGCTTGGTTGTTATGTTTACTTCGCTGTTTTGAGACTCTTTTGAACACCAGTATAGGTGTTGCAGTACCAAAGTATGATACTTTGGTTGAACTGATTCTGATTCTGTAATTAATAGTTTCATTTTAATGGAACGGGTTTTTATCTCTTTTTAAAAAAAAAAAAAAACTTTACTCCACATTCATGACCATAGTCCATAAGATAAAAATTTACAAGATGAATAGACCAAGGCATTAAGTTCGGATTTATTCCCAGTCAACAACTTGGGTATTTAACGCTAACAGCCAACTCGACCCAGAATTGACGTAAAGCCCAATAAATCCATATTGATCGAGCTAGTGGGCTAAGCTCCTTGGTCAGATTCGCCTTCCCCGACCATTTCTTGTCCTTTGCCGCCCCCCAAAAATCCGAGCGAGCCGGTTGCTCTTTCCCTGGGTTTATCCTCGCCTCTGTGTAGTCTCGCAGCTCTAAACCCTTTTCCTCCTCTCTCGTTAAAAATCCTCACTTATTTCTCTGACTATTTCTATTTAACTCTTCCATGTCAAAGCGCAAATTTGGTTTCGAGGGTTTCGGGTTAAACCGACAGGCGAGGCACAACCTTCGAACCGGCCGGAGGCCCCGCAGCGCCTCTACAAGGCCTTCCTCTGACGACAATCATGAGGATCCTGACATAGATAACATCGAGTACAGACCAGTCAGAGGGAGCCGAATCGCACAACGCCACGTCAGCTGCTGACGATGGCGAGATCGACCCGCTTGATGCTTTCATGGAGGGAATTCACGACGAAATCAGTAAAGCTCCCGATCCAGCACCTTCTAATCAAAAGGTTTTTAGTCTAAGAATCAGCAAGAATCAGACTTACATTACGTTTAGTTCCTTTTTTCTCCCCTCTAGTTGTCAGTGTCCTTCTGTAACATTGAACACTTTTTTGACTGATTGAAATGACTAGAAAGGGTAGGAATAAATATAGGTTGTTGCAGTAGAACAGCTTGTAGTGGTCTTTTCTGCTTAATTACATGGATATTTTATAGATAAAAATTCTTTGCTCCCTTGTTGCATATCTGAATATATTGATCATTATTTTCATTCTGATAGAAATAGCATATTATAATTATTGTTTTGATTCTCTCAACAGGTTGACAAGTACAGAGAAGAGGATGAAGAATATGATCCAATGGAGAGTGTTTCTGCATTCAAAGAAGGATGTAGGGTTAGCATTGGCAGCTGATGCATTGAATGCTGGGTACGGATCTGATGAGGAGGTGTATGCTGCGGCCCAAAGCTGTGGATGCTGGCATGGTTGAGTATGATTCTGATGATACCCTATTGTGGTGGATAAGAGAAAGATCGAGCCAATTCCAGCTTTGGACCCTAGTGTAATTGATTATGAGCCATTTAATAAGGACTTTTATGATGAGAAGCCCTCTATTTCGGGTAAACTAGAGCTTATCCCTTATTATCAGTTTTAGAAATTGAAGCCCTAGATACAAAAATCTTTGCATCAACTTGTAGTTGTTTAATTCTTTTTGTTTTATATATTTTTTTTACATACATGTACCTCTTACTTCTGACTTGGCATTGTCTCAGTAGAGTGATGATTCTTATGGAGTACTTTATCTTATGGTTTTATAAAACACTACAATTTGTGAAAAAAATGTAATCTTTTGACTTAATAAATCATGATAGAGCATCATCTTGACGTCAAAATACAAACTAAGACATTGCCATTCTTTTCCTTTATCAATATGTTTTTTTTTTTCTATGCAGCAATGAGTGAGCAGGATGTGGCAGATTACAGAAGAATCCTAGCCATACGGGTTTCGGGCTTTGACGTACCCAAACCGGTAAAGCTCTTTGAAGATTGTGGGTTTGGGGCTCCCTTAATGAGTACCATCTCTAAACAAGGATATGAAAAACCAACACCAATACAATGCCAGGCATTACCCGTTGTGCTGTCTGGCAGGGATATTATCGGCATTGCAAAAACCGGGTCTGGCAAGACTGCAGCCTTTGTACTGCCTATGATAGTACACATCATGGACCAACCTGAATTAGAGAAAGAAGAGGGCCCCATTGGTGTAATTTGCGCTCCAACAAGGGAATTGGCACATCAAATTTATCTAGAAGCCAAGAAATTTTCAAAACCTTACAACATTAAGGTATCGGCTGTGTATGGTGGTGCTTCTAAGCATGAACAGTTTAAAGAGCTTAAAGCCGGTTGTGAAATAGTAGTTGCTACTCCAGGGAGGTTAATTGATCTTTTGAAGATGAAGGCTGTGAAGATGTTAAGGGCGACTTATTTAGTGCTTGACGAGGCTGATCGCATGTTTGATCTTGGGTTTGAACCACAGGTCCGTTCAATTGTGGGCCAGATCAGACCTGATCGTCAGACTTGTTATTTTCAGCCACTATGCCGTATAAAGTTGAGAGGTTGGCCAGAGAGATATTATCTGACCCAATTAGGGTTGCAGTCGGTGAGGTTGGAATGGCGAACGAGGATATTAAACAACTGGTGCATGTAATCCCTTCTGATGCTGAAAAGATGCCTTGGTTACTTGAAAATCTACCCCGCCTGATAGATGAAGGTGATGTTCTTGTCTTTGCATCCAAAAAGGCCACCGTTGATGAGATAGAGACCCAATTGGGCCAGAAAGGGTTCCGGGTTGCAGCTCTTCACGGAGATAAGGATCAGGCTTCTAGAAGTGAAACATTAAGAGTTCAAGGCAGGCACATACCATGTACTAGTTGCAACTGACGTGGCAGCACGTGGGCTTGATATAAAATCTATTAAGTCGGTGGGTGAACTTTGACATTGCTAGAGATATGGACACACATGTGCATAGGGTTGGGCGTACTGGCCGTGCTGGGGACAAGGACGGTACGGCGTACACTCTCATTACCCTGAAAGAGTCGAGATTGCGGGTGATTTGGTCGTAGTTTAATTGCGGCCGGGCAAGATGTCTCGACTGAATTGATGGATCTTGCTATGAAGGTGAGGTTCCCTTTGTTCCATATATTGGACTTCTGCAAGGGTTTTGTTGTATTTTACTTTAGAACCTGTTGACTAGATGAGAGGCCATAATTTAGTTATTATATATTATACTATTTCTCTTTAGTACTAGTTGATTTTATCAAACTGAAAATTTTCTAACTTTGTCTCTTTGTTTTTCTCTTGAATTGTAGGATTCGAGGTACAGATCAAAAAGAGACTCAGGAAGGTATGTTCATACTTCATACTGTGATAGCACTGAATATTTCTTTACTTCTCTTCCTTCTTTTGGTGAAACTTCCTGAGCTTTCACTGCTTTCTAGGAAAGTATAAATTAAAAGTATGACATCAAAAATTCCTTCAGGCAACAAGAAAGGTGGCAGGGGAAAAGGTGGTGCAGGTGGTAGGGGTGTGCGTGGTGTTGACTTTGGCCTCGGGATTGGTTACAATGCTGAAGGACCATCAAGTGCTGCACCATCCCAATCTAGTGCAAACCGATCTTCTGTTACAAATTCATTGAAGAAAGGCATGACGCAGCAGTTTCGGAGCAGTTTCGTGTCTGCTTCAGCAAACTCTCAGGGCAATTATGCTGGGGTGGTTCCTGCTGCCAGGCCAACAATGCGTGGGTTTGTTGCGGGCGTACAATTGGTGGTGAGTCTTATAGACCCACAACCTGTGGTGACCAATGTTCCGGCGTCTACAGTTGATCCTTCAAGTCAACATGGAAATAGGAGTAATGACAGGTTAGTGTGCTTTTTCAGTAAAAGTTTTCCAAAGTAGAATGCATATGCTTTACTATTGACAGGTAGTGCACTGATAGTATGTTGTTTAGTTTTGTCGGGATGCTGTCGGCCAGAACCAAAGTATCAATGTGAACACTTCTTGATCCAACCTACCATCAGAACTATTGGTTGGGGTTTGGACACTTCTAGTTGTGCATAATTTTTTATTTATTTTTCGGTGTCTGATGGCACAATTGAGGGGAAACATATCCCCTCAGGTATTGTACCCATACAATACATAAAGAACAGTCTGGATTTAATCCCAGCTGGTCCAAAAGAAATTCGGTGCTTATTGTAGATACAGGGGTCCGCTTTGAGATTCGTGCCAGGTTAAAGACTGGTTTGGATTTAGTAATTTCTACCCTCAGGTAACCTGAGGGGATGCGGATTCCAATTGAGGATGGAGTCTTAATTGAGGATTAGAGAAGTTGCATTGAAACATGGCTAATTTTAAAGTAGCCAGTTCCTTAGTTTCCGACTTGTGATCAGGTCTGATATAATATGCACTTGTGAGATGTCAGTTCACTTGGTTGAGCCTTAGGGCATTTGATGACAAAAAAAAAAAGTTCACTTGGTTTGCACCTTTGGTATTGTCAACCATGCCCTTACTGGACAATCTTCTAATTTTCTCTTTTGCCAACATAGCTAATGTAAATTTTGTTGTGTGTGGTGTGCAGCTCAAGGGAAAGAACCAGGGAGAGAAAAACGACCTTCTGGATGGGATCGCTAGCATCTCTTCTTTTTGAATCACTCTATATCGAGGTCATCCAAGTCAAAATTGTAATCTATACTTTTACCTTGATGAGTTGTTGTCATTACACTTTGTAATCTTATTAAATTAGATGAGTAATTGAAGTTATGAAGCATGCATTTTTTAACATCTTAAAGTAGGAATTATTTTCTGTCGTGGTACCATTGTATAATTCTAACACGATCAAACAACAAAAACTGATAGGTTAGATCTTCTTTTTAATCTTATGTTATCTTGTGGCACCCTGCAGTGCAGTCTGACAATTCCTTCTCTCGCTCTAGTTATATTCGTTTATCTGTACCAAATATCTGTATAGGTTGTGTTCCTATATAACAAGGCCGTCCTTGGTGCGGATTTGAATATGCGGTCTATGTAACTATTCACGTGGATTTTTGCTATGGCTTCAAAATCTGAAAAAAAAAACTCAGAAATTTTATGCATTGAGAGAGAATCGAATCTATGAGTTTTATTTCATGAGAGAATGATTGTTCTTTGACCATTGGTCTATTGTTGGCTCGCCACGTCTGTCATGGTCCTCCTTTATCCTAGCTTGGGAAAGGCTGTGTAGAAACTACCTCCTTTTGGAACTAAATAAACTACTTATTTTTGGAACTAAAGTAGGGGTGTAAACGGAGCCGAGATTATCCGATCCGAATCCGCTCTGTATTTGAAGATAATCCGAATCCGGATTAAACGGAGCGGATAATATCCGGATTCAGATTTGGATATATTCAAGGTGAGGAGAAAACGTTCGGATACGGATTCGGATAATTTTTGTAGATCCTAAACGGAGCGGATATCCGTATATATTCGGATACGAATTTTCACAGATCCAGTTACAGCGGTATCCAGTAGCTCTCCACTTCACTGTTTGAAGCGCTACAAACAGAAGTGCATTATAACTGCTTCCTCCCTTACTCTTCTTCTAATGTGGGATTAATATTGTCAACAATTTCGGACGTCGCTGCCTTTCGAGTTTGAACTGAATTTGCCGACAGCGACATACTGCTTTGAAGTTTGTTCCTATTGTATAAATTCTTCTCCATTTCTATATTCAAGAACACCTCCATTTTTTTTTCATTTTCTGATTTGGTTTCTTAATTTAATTAAAAATTTAGTTAATATTTGTATCTTAAAATTCATATACTCAATTATCCGACAATTATTCGTTTAGTATCCGTATTTGAATCCGTATTGTGGATTATCCGTCTGTATCCGTATTCATTTAAGGTGGATTTTGATTTTACATTTGACATCCGTTTACTATCCGTATCCGTATTCGTATCCGCTCACTGAAACGTAGAATGATATGGTATCAGCATTATCCGCTTCCGAATCTGCTCTGTTTTCACCCCTACTAAGGCTTGGTTGTTGTGAGAGAATCAAATCTATGACTTATGAGAGTGTGGCAAAGAGCACAAACTATTAGGCTATAATACTCTTCTTTTATAAATTAGTTTATTATATGTATATTCTTTTAACAACTCATAGAAAAATCACATATGTAGTTTTGCATTAAAATCCGCATACAGTATGCAAGAGTCTTTCGCATGCATGAACAAATTGTATTTAAAAACACTGAGTATGAGATTGATGAGAAATTAGTGGATACTATTTGCATCTTTTGTCATATATGAGAAGTATGGATGAACTGGGATTAAATTCCCCTCAATTGTGCCATCAGACACCCGAAAAATAATAAAAAATTACGCACAACTAGAAGTGTCCAAACCCCAAAGCAGTAGCTGTGATGGTATGTTGGATCAAGAAGTGGTCAACATTGATACTTTGGTTCTGGCCAACATCATACCGACAAAACTAAACAACATACTATCTGTACACTAACCTGTCAACAGTAAAGCATATACATTCTACTTTAGAAACTTTTACTGAAAAGGCACACTAACCTGTCATTACTCCTATTTCCATGTTGACTTGAAGGATCAACTGTAGACCGCTGGAACATTGGTCAGCACAGGTTGTGGTCTATAAGACTCACCACCATTTGTACTGCCCGCAACAAACCCACGCATTGTTGGCCGGGCAGCAGGCACCACCCTAGCATAATTGCCTTGAGAGTTTGCTGAAACAGACACGAACCTTGCTCTGAAACTGTTGCGTCATGCCTTTCTTCAATGAATTTGTAACAGAAGATCGGTTTGCACTAGATTGAATGGTGCAAAATAAAATGAAGATGTTGTAAAAGGCATGACGCAACAGTTGTAACAGTTGTAAAATGAAGATTGGAATGGTTTGCACTAGATTGTAACAGAAGATGTTGTAAAATAAAATGAACACAAACATAAAATTTCACTGTAAACATAATGTATTTTTACTGTAATACTAAGTACTTAATACTGTAATACAATCATCAATCTTGTAATCATAAGAACTCAATAATCCTATAAACATAATACATACTGTAAAACTATCACATGGATACTATAAAAGAAAACAATGGATACTATAAAACAACCCCATGAATACTGTAATTCCATAGACGGTGTACAATTTTTGATTGACTGCAACAACATATGGTATCAAAATCTCACCTCCAAAATCTTGATTCAAGTCAAAATCCATTGTATACAATTGTAAACAGAAATAATAAATCATGTAAGACACCATAACAAATGCTATAATCCAGAAAATAATCCGTCATGAAAACACTTTAATTGTGTATATTACATCCTATAAACCAATGTATAGAACACTGTAAAAAAAAATGTAAATTAACAACATTCACAATAATGACATACTTGATTTTGAATTTGAATATAAAAAACTACATCAAAAATTCAAATTAAACATTGACATAATGTAAGAACTGATATGAGATGATAATAACATTAAAAACAACATGCAATTATATTAACCCCGATACTCTAAATTAATGTATCCAACACTGTAAAACAAATAATGTAAATCAACAATATTTACAACTCGAATCCTGTAATTTTATACATTCGACACTGTAAATCTTTTGTGAACATTGTTAAATATAATGTAAATAAACGACATTTACAAAACGATTTATGTAATTTTGAATTCAAATATCAAAATTCTAAATAAAAAATTCAAATCAATCATACTATAAGTCAAATCAGACATTCAGATAATGCGAGATCCGTTATGATAACAAAATTACTGCAGGAATTCAAATCAAACTTCAATTTAAATCAGTAAATAACTCACTAAATTTCAATTTTGTTGCTGTTCTTCACCTAATTGCAGATGATGAAGATCAGAGACGATAAAACTTCGATTATGCGACGATTCTAAGACGATTAAGCTTCAATATCGCAACGATGATCAGAGATGATGAATATCGTCAATCTTCGTCGGTGAATACAAATTCGTCATGAATCAATCCAGATATGTAAAATAAAGAACTGAAAAACTATTGCATATATCCTGTAAACTGTTGCATAGATCCTGTAAACCTATTGCATATAAGTTTCAAAAACTAACCTATAAACTTGAATAAATCAATAATATTACCATAAATAAATTTTTGAAATTAATCAAGTAAATATTGTAACCCTAACTGATCTAGACTGTAAACATAATAAATTGACACTTTGAAACCTAAACAGATCAAGTGAAACAAATAAAAAGGCGTTAAAATTTCATCAGTAAGAAACTGATCAAATCCATACTATAACTCTACTACATAGATATTGTAAAACTAACTAATCGGTACTGTAAACCCTGATAGATCAAGTGACAAAAAAAAAATCAAATGACGATAAAATTGAGTAATTTCAGTAAGAAATTTCAAAATTACTACTCTAAAGCCTTTCAATACACTGTAAATAAATACTAAAAAGAAAAATAAGAAGGAAAACCTTGTGAATTTTGCCTCCCAGTGTCATCAGACACCTCGCCACTTGTTTGACTGAAAACTTTGGATGAAACACCTTTCGCCTGGAAGTGGATGTAAACATCGTCATAGAATCCTGTAAACAACAATATGAATAAAACCGTTGCAATCGTCTCCTCCTATCTCCTCCAGATCGCCTCTCTTCAATCTCTTTCCTCTATATTGTCCTCTCATATCATCTCCTCCTATCTCCTAGATCGGCTCTCTCTCATCTCAGTATGCATGGGAGAGCACTCCGTCGCCGTTCAAATCCAGCGTGATCTAAGAACCTGTCGGAGAGGAGGCCGCCGGAGGGGAGAGAAGAGAGATGGGAAATTGAAAATAAAGTTAATGAAGAAGGCTTTAAAAAGGAAGGTCGGAGTGAGAACCGAATATTTAAAATATTTTAGAAGTGGATTAAAGACAACATGGGCAAAAACCGAATACAGTAGACTGGATTTTAAATCTTTTATCTTTTAAAATTCCCGTGCATTACAGGTGGGAGTTAATTGGTTCGGATTCTGATCGGACAGTTCAGAGCTAAATTCAAATAGTGCGTTAATGCAGAGGAGGGGAAATCATTAGATAGCTACAAATGAAGGGTCCGACTCTGCTGCTTTTCTTTACTGTCTATATCTCTCTTCAAAAAGGAGGAGAGAGAGAAAGAGAATCACGTGAGAGAGAGAAAAGAGGAGAGAGATAGAGAGAATAATAAAGGAAGAGTAGAAATTTGAAGAGCACCGGATCTCATTCCACAAATGAAATGTCCATTAGGAGCAAGGGTATGTTTGTCCATGAAATTTAACAATGCTGTTCGGAGGAAATTTTAAGCTGCCCAAAGCAGCCCCCGGCCCCTCGCCCTCTCTCACTTACAAGTGAAAACTGTTTGATTAGGCGCAGCCATGAGCGGAAGCCATAAAAAGCTCACCTTTTCAGATTATTTCTCTTTCTTTCGAACCCGCAATGGCGACGAACTCACCTACGATCAGCTCGTACAGGTCTCTTTTCTCTCTCTCTTTCTCCTCTTCTCTTCAAGTTCTTTCAATCCCGTACGGGTACTGGAGGCGTATTATTTTGGTAACCATCTGCATCTCCTGTTTCTCGCTCAAATGGAGAAAATATGAATAAATTTCTTTCGTACATCCTTGCTGAGTTGCTCTTCTATTATCAGGTTCTCTCCATTCATGGATTCGTCAAATCGAGAGCGCACAAGGTCAAATTTCTGAATCAAATAGTTCTTACAACAAACTTATATACGTATAGACTCCTAAAAGCTTATACCTTTCAATTTGGCCTTTCCCGTTGTTTTCATTTTAAAAATTAGTTCGCAATTTTAGATTACTAATTGTACGGTACTATTTGGCATTTAAAGTTTTTATACTAATTGGCTACGCCGTTCTTTACCTTGGCTTTGTGACTCCGGTTGGGTTTCATTTCTAGCCTACCCAACTTATTTGGAAATAAAAGGCTTGGTTGTTGTTGTGGCTATGCCGTGCTTCAAACTCGCCGTGTAAGGAAGGGGAAGGGAAGGGAGGAGCACCATAAAAGTTCCACCTTCTCTACGCCTCCTATTCGGAAGTGACAAAAATTGCCAAGTTTATATGGTTAGTTCTTATTAGTTGACGCCTCCTTGATCAGATCCAGCCCCCTGTCCCTTCACACGGGGAGTTATGAAACACACCTTTGAGGCCTTGAGTTCATTCACTTTGCACATAGTTATGGTTAGCTTTGTAGGTTAGGTTCTGAGTAGCCAACCTGTGTCTTCTTTGAATATTATTTACAGTATGCATTTAATATTGTATTGATCTACTTCTTATCAAAGCGCAAATTACACTAAAGTCCTTGGCACAAGGCAAAGTATGCAAATACAAATTAACAGAACATAAAGTTGGTACAAAGGCTGAAATTCTGGGGTACTGATGTATTCTTGTTAGTTGAGGCAACTTCTCATATAGGAGTAGACAGTTTGCACCACTATTCTCTCATTACTTATGCACCATGAAACAGCATGAGGTCATGGAAGCCCTGGCTTCATTTGACCTTATGGACCCAACCCGATCCATGACCCATAATGGAGGTAGCCCATTGCTTGGCTGTGGGCAGGTGGCAGCACCATCACTGAAGCAGACCGGGAGAGACATTCATGAGATTGGGTGGGAAGAGTGCCCCATTGGCTCCATCGAGACCATTCAACCGGCACAACTAGCAGCTGAGGCTCATTCAGGTCACAGCAGAGAAGTGAAGCTGAGGGAGAGAAGAGAGGGAAAAGAAGTAAAAAAATCATAGGTTAGTTTCTAATGAATTCTATGGGCATGCCTAAGAGTCTGTCCATCCAACTGTTCACTCACTTAACTGTGCCAGACATCTAGAGATGTTAGGAAATAAGTTATTGACATGAATTTTGGAGCATGACTTGTTTGGTATTTAAATAGTAAAGTACTAATGCGAGTTTAAATTATTTGGGAAGAGATTTTGACAGTGCTTTATCAGTATACTGTTTTTAAAGTTGGAAGTCAGATTTGTGCACTTCACAAGGCTGGGTGTATGCCCTCTACTTCTAACTAGTCTTTAAAACAGAGCCTAGTTTTTGCCAATCAAATACTTACATCTATTGAGACAAATGGGATTTGCATATATTGTTTTCAGTTTAACCTGTTCAATCGTTCATGCATTCTCCTGTGAGTCCTGATTCTTTTCCCGAAAATTTCTGCTTAATGAACCTCAAGAAATCAGGAAAAGGAAGTATAACAATTCTTTTTGCACCCGGTGTTATCTGAATTAGAATGATACGTGCAGAAAACTAAATCTTGCTTCACAATATTAACCAATTGTTGATATGAAAACAGTCTTTCTCTAGTTGCACCACCTGTTTTTTTTTTTTTATTTTTTTATGGAGTGAGTATTACTTTTCAAGACTCCGGGGTTATCTAAGCAACGTTTCTTTGTACATAACATGGTAATTATAAATTCATTTCATTTCCAGATATTGCTAAATTACAAGAGTAAATACACACCTCCCACATAACATCCTCCCTCCCTCAAGTCAATAGACAAGACAAACATGAAAATATTCTAATTTATGGCAGCATGGCGAGCTCTTTGTGACCGTCTATATATACTTCTTGTAGAAATGTATGTCTTCGGATTTGTACCTTCAAACAGCTCGTCAAGCTTTGACGGATCAACAGAGAGCCTTCTTTTGAGAAAAGCATCAAGGTCAAAATCACTCTTGTCAATCTCTCTGGTCTCACTACTCTCTCCACCTGTCTCACTTTGGTCTTTGGCTCGAGAGAGATGTTTCTTTGATTTTGAATCAGGCGGTTGTTCCCATTTTAGCATTCGTTTGATGCTACCCATAGCTGGATCAAATATGTCGAGCAACCCCATCACCCATAATGGATCATCCACTATCTCAGTTCTCTGTTCAAGACAAGCAACATTATTACAAGTATTTAACTATGGCTCAGAATAGGGAATAGGGAATGCATTCTCTAACAGATGCTACCCATTTAATCTGTATAAATTATACTGGATCAGAATAGGGAATGCATTTCTAATTGACCTGTTGCAAGTAGAGATTTCGAATTTCTTCAGCCCGAATGGAGTTGCCTCTCCTTTCCTCTAGGGAAGCCCATGTCATCCACGTGATATAACTCTGTGAATTGATATTTAGCGATGATTTGAACAGCCTTCTGGCAACTTCTAGATTGCCTATTCTCTGTTCTAGTACTCCCCAAGCCTGAAAAGAAAAGAAAAAGCATGATGCTTCATAGTTTTAATTTTAGATATTAGTTCAGTTTTGGCCCTTCAAATGTGGTTGATGAAGTAAGCCCCAGAAACTTTCTTTTGATTCAACTAGGTCCTTTGTATTGTGCATTTTTGTTCATCTAAAACATCTTCAACAATTAGCTGACTCAAAGCAAAAAACAAACTTTGTAATAACCATCAAAGTAGGGTCAATGAGCACACATGTAAGATTAAGTCATACAACTCATGATATGTTTATACCAAAATGCAGGCTTGAACCATATTAAGTTCTCCTACTTGAGTTCAGACCATATCATATATACGGCTGTCTTTTTTATGCAAAAATAGAGAGAAAGAATTCTAAATTATTATCGAGTAATGCAGCCAGAACAAAGGAGACTTCTTTGAAATAGTAATGACTGGTTGTGATTCATTTCCCTTTTATTCTTGTTGCCATGTGAGTTTCTGAGCTTTTGTATGACCTGGGATAGGGGTGTAAACGGTCGGATATGGATCGGATAGTGGTCAATCCTTATCCGTTAAAATTTTTCGGATACGGATACGAATACGGATAGTCTCGAATACAGGTATGGATCGGATATGAATATAATTCGGATAATTAACAATTAATTACTGATGTACATTCTAGTAAAGAATAACATCTAAATATAATTTTTTCATTCATAAATTAGATCTAATATTTTTCATAATAAGTTTGTTAGTTACAAAACATATAACATATATCATATTATCAAAATATTAGTCACTAATAATGTCATAGTATATTGTTCATCAAAATATAATGTATATGCAGTTTAATAAATCATTGGTATGTATATGCAATTTAATGAATCAATCTAACATAGAGTACATTTGTTGTGATTTAGGGGTGTAAACGATCGGATATGGATTACGGATAGTTAAAATCTTACCGTATCCTTATCCGTTATAATTTTTCGAATATGGATACGGGTATGGATAGTCTCGGATACGGATACGGATCGGATAATTTTAGTAAAGTTCCGGATTTGGATCTGGATGAAATCAGATAATATCCGATCCATTTACACCCCTAACCTGGGACCTACTACTGGTCACTTCCATTAGCTTTTGACTAACAGAGGGGTCAATTGAACAAAAACTAAAACGTTCAGGGGGCAAAATGAAACAAAAGAAGATAACAGTCTGATTTAAGTAGACATAAAGACTTTCTTCATTTCAAACTGCATTAATATAATTTGTACAAACCAAATGAATTCTATATTTGCAAATAATTCACTAGATTTCTACATTTGCAAACAATTTACACCATATTTTTTTCTCCACCATTTAAAGCAAAGGCAAGGTCAGGAAGCATTAATTGATGTACGCAATCTTTTCATGGACTTGACCACACAGACTAGTTTCATGTAAATAAGAACCATATAAGTTTGTCCTTTCTTTTAAATTTGTTCAGTGTAAAACAAAGTAGATTTAGGGGCACGATTGGCAAAGCTTGGGAGTATACCTATCAATCACTCTAAGCTAATGACAGGGTACTCATTTAAGCAGAGAGAATCATTACCTGAAAGCATCGAGCAGCACTATCATTAGTCGTATCAATCGACAAAACTCTCTGGTACAGTTCTCGTGCAGTGCTAATATTTCCTTCCTTCCATTCCATCCATCCCCAAGCCTACACAATAATTTCAATGACAAAATTACGGAATAATGAACAATTTTACACTGACAAGCACATAGATGGTGAAAAAGATAAGGAATGAAGTCCATACCATCCAAACAGGTTGGTGCCTCGGATCAATTTTCGATGCCCTTTGAAACAACAAACGAGCAGCATTAGCTGATGTATGTTTATATTCGATCAATGCAAGAGATTGGAGAAGTACAGGATCTCTAGGGTTTAATGCATAACCCACTTTCAAAAGTTTCCTTGCTTTCTCGATATTACCCTGATTGGCCTCAAATACAGCCCACACATGCCATGCAAACCTATTTTTTGGACTAGCCTGGATGGCTTCCTGAAAGAAGAATAAAGGATCATTTTGTAAAAGTAATATATATTAATTTAAATATTTAATGAGCAGCCAGTTCAGTTTTTCCCTCAGGATACACCAAAAGCTTGACAACTAATATTACAGGATATATTTTTTATAATGTTAGCAGTTATTTTTCAAAGGAGAGATCTCTGGTTTAACAAGAATGGAAACTAAGTTTTAAAACCTGTTAAGAAAGTTTTTCACCTCAAAGAGTTCCCTTGCCTTTGAGTTATTATTATCTTCTATTTCCATCTGAGCCCAAGCCTGTGAGCAGCAAAATGACAGTTAGCTTGCTGATCCAATAATTCCAAGACCAACTAAGAAATTAGTCTACAGGTGGCAGTTGACCCAGACCTGCTTGATCTGAATCCAACAACCCAAACCCAATCCGACCGAACCAGAACGATCCATAATCCATGTCAGCGTATGAAACTGGACAACCTAAAACCTAAACCAACTGGAATCAAAATGATCCGAAACCCGAAAATAACCCGAACCTGTGATGACCTAATCAGTTTGCTACTACCTAAAACATTCCGAACCAAATTGATTAGAACCCATTAACCCATAACTCGAAACTGATTGACCTACGTATTCGAAGTTAACTACGACCCGACTAACTCATGACTCAGAAATCATTTGAAGCACACTGATCCGAACATGACCCAACTTGAACATGAGATGACCAAAAACTTGAAAAATGACCAACTAACCTGAACTTGACACGACCAGCCAGTACCACCCCTAGAAATTACCAGGAAAGATAGATAAGTTTACCAGCCAACTTGCCAGCTTTTGGGGTTGCAAGCAACCGCTCGTTGAAACAATGCCGAGCATGCTCGTACCGCTTACTCTTAACCTCTAGCAATGCAAGTGTTTGGTATATGTACTCATTGCCACCACAAAACTGAAGCCCTTTCGGAGAAATCTAGCCCTTTTGAGATTCCTTTCTTTCATTTCTAGGACTGCCCACCATGCCAAGCTGGCGCGTGCTTTTATCTGCCACTATGGAAGCATCAAATAACTCTCTTGCCCTTTTGGTGTTACCAGCTTTGCTTTCTAGCACTGCCCAACACTAACAATTTCCAAGAATGAAAGGCACAGTAACTAGTGTTCTTTTAGTTTGATTTAATTATATTTTTTTTGTTTTCCCCTGATAAATGCATCAACTGAACATATTGCAACTAAATGCGATTTCGGGTGGTTCTTGTGTACTCCAAGTTTTCATGGTGCATTCAAAATTATGGTACATCCAAAACAAGGACCATTGATTCTGGAAGGATATAAGAGTAATTTCATTTGAGGGAGCAAACTTTAGCAATTTGTATCACTTATTTAAGAAGTAGATGTTGTCTCCTTTATTTAAGCCACTCCTGGATCTTCCAGATTATTTTCAAGTATCTGAATATGTACATGAGTCCCAAGCCAGGAAAAGAAAAAGGAGGAGGTTGTGATAGGCGTGGCGAGTCAACGTAAAATACAGCCTTTTTATGGAAATGAAAACCTCACGATCCGGTTGGGTTTCATTCTAGCCTACCCCAACTTGTTTGGACTAAAAGGCTTTGTTGTTGTTGTTGTATCTGAATATGTACATGCCCAGTAACTATGTATGACAATATGAAATAAAATAGTAAAAAAAAATGTTAATTTCTCCAGCCCAGTAAAAACAGCAAAAAAGAAGAAGAGAGAGAAAGCAGAGAACCTTCTTGATCTCTCTCTTTGCTTTCCTCTATTCGTGCCGCTAGCAAGTCTCTACGTTTCTCCAGCCAGCATTTTCTTTCTCTATCTCTTCTTGATGTGCTTTGACTCTAAATCTCCCTCCAATTCAATCATGAATTTCGATGGTAAGGTATGATATATTCTCATTCTTGGTCAAATCAATAAAAAGTTGTGATAGTACTTTTGATTGAGGACAGTAGACTTTTCTTGACAATTTCGTGTTCATCTTAATTTGTTTCTTCTCTTTCTTCTATTTTTTTCAGAGAAAGTGTTGCAGTAGACATCCAGCACCAGTACCATAGTCCCACATAAAACACCCAGAAACCCAGCAAAATAGAGCATCTCAAGAAAATTCTTATCCAGTTTAAAGGAAGGCTGAGCTGCAATTTTTTTGTTTCTTAAAAAATCAGAGGACTGTTTATGAATGAAGGTCAGCTTTACATGTATCATACACAATGCTTCTTTTAATGTACGTTCTCTTTCATTTGTTCTGTTCTCACTTTTAGATTCAATGACAGAGTCCAGAAATTGGAATTTCAAAATCATCACCTAAAAAAAGGGGCTAGCTTTGTAAAACAAATTAATAAGGAAGTTGCTTCTCTGCCATAGAAAATCTCATGTACTATAATTGCTTCAATTAGAGAAGGAAAAAGTCACGGCATGACCGGGTCCACGTCACGACACACGTGACTGTCACATGACGTGATTGGCGTGCCTCGTGGTGACGTGTCTTTTCTCGTGATGTGACCACTCTCGGATGAAAATGGAGCGGCATGTCACGTCACGCGGAGCAGCTTGAC
The DNA here is from genome assembly GCA_025461125.1 of Carex kokanica. Classification (NCBI taxonomy): domain Eukaryota; kingdom Viridiplantae; phylum Streptophyta; class Magnoliopsida; order Poales; family Cyperaceae; genus Carex; species Carex kokanica. The sequence goes on along the minus strand of JAJGRX010001283.1, from coordinate 6 downwards.
ACGTCA